>OX596041.1:10674375-11346250 GCA_951394065.1 Venusia cambrica
TATGGTGGTACAAGGCTTAGCGGAGAAACTTGGAAGAGACCTATGTCCGCAGCAGTACTTTGCCACTGGTGGAATATGGTGGTACAAGGCTTAGCGGAGAAACTTGGAAGAGACCTATGTCCGCAGCAGTGGTTTGCCACTGGTGGAATATGGTGGTACAAGGCTAAGCGGAGAAACTTGGAAGAGACCTATGTCCGCAGCAGTACTTTGCCACTGGTGGAATATGGTGATGATGAGCACGATATAGTCTCGATACGGAGACTACGGAGGTCCTTTTTTTGTTTTTAGTTTTTTACCGCCTGGCTACCACCCATACCAGCCATAACAATAATTCTAAATTGATGTGTACCTCCATAATAGAATAGAATAGAATAGAATAGAGTTTATTTGCAACAACAATCAATGATCATACAAACTTGTAGCAATAAAAACGAGAAATTATAGTAAGATAAGTAAATGTCGCTGCAAAAGGGTCCTTACTCAGCATAAAGCAGGTTGGACAAAGACAACCTGCGCTGATCTTCCGTAAGAACCGTTTCCATTAGCGGACAAAATAAACAAACAAGTTAGAACATTTTACCCTCCCCTTTTAGCCTCCATCCATTCCTGAAGGTTGCTATTGAAGGTATCCTTCAATAGCAACCTTTAATATACATTACATCAATATACCTTCAATAGCAACCTTCAGGAATGGATGGAGGCTTGAAATAATAGCCTCCGCATTAGTCGCAGCAGGACTGAGTACTTCAAGTGTGACATCAGCGACCATCGTTTGGTTAAGGTTGGTGGGCTTTGGAGGACTTTTATCGCAAAGAACTCCCGTTAAGGTTTTCCATCGTAGCCATGCTGTTTTACTAAAGGTGAGATAGGTACTGACAGGAAAAGCAGACTTCATAAATTAAAAACATTTGCACAGAGATGCACCGTTTACTTCACAAACACAAACGATCCCGCTTATATACTTATTTACTTGCTGAAAATACCCGTGCTTTGCTACGGCAAAATAAGAATAATGGAATTGCTGTGATACCTAGCTATAATATAGGGGGAAAGTACGACAGGGTTCCTAGTTTCTACATGGCCCGTCCCGGTCATTCTGAAATCTTATATCCAGATCCTATTTAAATCCTATTTAATTATACTATTAGGTATAAAAATATAGTATGTAGAATAAAGAGAACCTGGTGCTTATTTGGTTGGTAGAGGCATACGTATCATTGAATTTCGCATAACCCAAAAGAAAATAATCTTTGGACTCCTCAGCGCATTAGAGATGCACCGCACCTGTCTTATGTTTTTAGCAGTCTTTGGTCCGATTCACAGGTGGCGGTATTCCTTTGTGAGGTTTGGTCGCTGGGCCGTTTTATACGGACATTGCAAGCTAGAAGCATTTCTTACTTGATTGCTTTGAAAGCCCTTCGGCTGTCCTGGGCACCTACTGCCACTGGTAATGGATGTCAGAGCCATGTCAGACGCCTATGACGGCGGCTCGTAAGGTCTCAAACCAGAGTTGTTACACAGCGCACTCGAAAAATCTCAAACAAGGATTGGTTATCGCAGTCTTGATGTTAAATACCTACTGTAGGTACTCAGGTGGATGTCGCTTGTTAAACGATAAAAAGTTATAATAACATCATCATCATGATTTCAGCCTACGTACATACTTGATTAATTACCTACATATTCAATTCTTTTCAGTTTTTTTAAATGGATCATTGTAGCAGTCTTAATTAATGTGTGTAAGGGTGTGGCATATTTTATCCAAAGGTCTCGGTTTGGTCCAGGTGAGGCATAATAAGTATATTATGCCCCACCTGGCTAGATCGAGGCACGAGGCTAATCGAGCGCACATTGCTAGTGTGAAGCTTACTTTCTTGCCCGTGGAGTGGAGTGGAGGTTACTTAGTACTGGTCGAGGATGGTTTTAATGTTTTGAAACATTGGAATCGAGGAGAAGAAGACATGAAAATTTACTAATGTAGATGAAGGCTAGGTATATATATCCAGAGGAAATCGGTTTGAGGCTCTAGGACTAAAAATTTTAAACAGTAAAATAAACTACATAATGATACATCAAATGAAAATAAAAACTTAAAAATTAAATGAAAATAAAAACTTACAAATTAAATGAAAAAAATGACCCCCGTACCCCGTACTAAGGAGATTTTCCTAAAAATATTATAATCAAATTTATCACAAAAGGCGCAAATATAGTGGTCTCGACAGAGCTTACCTATTTGAGCCTTTTGGGGTGGAGACCTTGGGTCCGTGGGGAGCCGGTGCCCTCCGGGTTTTCAAAAATATTGCGGGGCTTTTGATTGAGGCGACACGTGACCCAAGGGCTGGCTCTTATTTAGGCCAGCGAATTAGCATAGCTATTCAGCGTGGCAATGCAGCCAGTGTCTTGGGCACGCTTCCGTCTGGTACTGGTCTGGAACAGTTGAGTTACCTATAGGCCGTTTGTAACGGTCCTTAGGTAATCTGACTGATTCCTTTGTACATAGTTAGTTTAATTGTACTTTTTATTGAATAAATGTAATTAAAAAAAAAAAAAAACACAAATACATAATTTCAACTTAATCGAATGAAACTAAAGATTTTAAATTTAAAGACTTTTGCCCTATTTCACCCTTTAAGAGGGATGATAAAAATTATGTAGTATCGTGTAGTTAGTTTACATATTTTCTAAATCAAATCATAAAGATATATGTATAGATATAGATGCCTAGAGTTTTTCCCCATTTCACCCTTTCATAGCAAGACTTTCAGATTATTATTTTTCTAAATAGGCGTTTAAATTATAGTGAAAATACATACTAAATTTCAACTGGATCTAATAAAAATATATCTCCGTACAAAAAGATTTGCCCTTTGTCACCCTATCAGAAGAAGAATCTCAAAGGCACAATTTTAAACGAATAAAACGAAAGATTAGGAATTTAAAAAAAAATCAAGACTTTTCCCCATTTCCCCCTTTTACATGTATCATAAAAAAAAGTTAAGTACCTATTTCAATAGCCTTTGAAACACAAATATGTAGGTACCTACATAAAACATTAAAATTAAATCTAAGTATAAAGATTTTAGATGCATGTTTTGCCCCATTTCAACCTATAATAGTAATATTTTCTGAAACATGTAAAATAAATAAGCATGAGCTATAATTAACACACGTTAACAAAATTTCACTTAGATCAGATCAAATATAAATAATTGTTAATATGATAAGTATTCCCCGTTTCACCCTTTAGAGGAAGAACTACGAAGCAATTTTTAGCATTTCATAGTTATTGTAAATACACATTCGAATGTTCAACTCAATCGGATCATAAATAAAGATTTTGCATGGTAACTGCTTCACCCCATTTCAGCTCCTTAGAGGGGGAATTTCCTAAAATCCGTTCTTAGTGAGCACCTAGGTGTTACAATGAACACCCTGGCAAAATTTCAAGTCCATAGGTCTTACAGTTTCGGCGCTAGCGTGATTCTTTGCGTGACCTTCCTATCACGTCAGTGGTAAATCGATTTTATATAATATAATAGTAGAAGATTAACAGTCGACCCACACAGAATCATATTGTCCAAGTATGATCGTGACAAAATAATGTTTTGATAACCGGTAATATTATGACTCTAATTAAAATGCATTATTGATATTATACGAGTATAATAAACAATAACAATAACTTATAATTGTAATAATTAACCCATTTTGACTAAACCGCCAATTGCGGTAAGCAAACAACGTGGCAATCACACAACTATTAATATTAATAGAAAATCTATATCCCCGAAATATTAATAAAACGATATCTAATTAACACTAAAAATAATAAAAATAAAATGTGAATGAATGAATGAATGTAAATACTTTATTGCACACCTTAAAAATAAAACTAGATTACTTAAAAAAAAAACAATGGGCAGTCTTATTGCTTATAAGTGATTTCTTACAGTCAACCTTTGGATGGAGAGGATTTTATGGCTATAGAGCTGGTTGGTGGCACACCAACTAGCAGTAGGAGTCTAGCTAAATTTACTATATAATAATACATTATATGTGTGTAATATTTGAAGCTATGTTACAAGTATACACACTACTTACATAATCTTGTAGTTAGATATGGAATATCAATGAAATTTTCCACTCGTTTATTGTAATAAAAATATACCTACATTGTAATGAATTATTGTATTTGTTTGAGTGAGGGATATTGATAACGATGTTATTAACTGGTTTTATACCTACTTATTACTTTAATGAAGTGGTTTCGTAGTTACGATAGCTATCGACATATAGAATAATATATTCTTGACCTACCCAGATAATTGCCGATTCATGAATATAATTGTGTAAGTTCATAAGCAATGAGAAAGTTAGTAGGTACCTACAGTCGCCTGAACTAATATATATTAACTAATAAATATAAATTATATAATATTCATTATTTCAAAATGAAGCCATTTTGGTACTTTTATATTCACGCCTGGTAATAATAAATACTTTTGTTTTCAAGCCTGATAGATTATCAAATTAATAACATAATATATAGGTATTCGAGTAATACAAAACCATTTCAAAAATTATGAAGTGTATATAAGTACATAAGTTTGCAATGAAAATCAACACCAAAATAACACCAAAGTGTTGGTTTATGTAGGGTGAGTTTTTATCCAGGGCCACTGAGGCCAATTCTGAAACCGTGTCTTTTTTAGTTTTTCTGGAAAACTGTGTTATGAAAAAAAAAAAAATGTTGAGTTCTTTGTTTGATAAAAAAAAATTATGATGACTATGTGCCCAAAGTTGTTGGAACATTTTCAAAATAGAAAATGTATTAATTTGTCTTTATGCATTTAGTAAAGGTTATTATTAAGGTATATTATGTTATATTTTATATAATATGTACCTATACTCCGGCTCTTTAATACCCTTAGAAACTTACATGAAAAAAGCAGGATATCGCACGCCTTACTATATTTATTATTAGTAGTCAGGCGTGCGATATCCTGCTTAGATTATTTTTTAGATATAAACAAAATTATGCCACTATTTTGTTTATATCTGTTTGTATCATGCGATGTTAGATATAGCAACTGTGACTTAGGTAAGTACCTATACAAATGTTATAACGACACAAAAATTATTAACTTAAGCTAGAAGATAGGGCTTGAAAAAAGAATGCTAAGTTAGCTACAGTTCATTAGGTACTTCCCGTATTTCCATAACGAAAGCCAAACGTCAATTTTGACACCTTGACAGAAAACGAGTAACTGGATGCAAACTGTTGCTCCAGGGCTGGGTTCAGTTTGATCACCCGCCGACGCCTGGCGATCATGACATCTCTTTTGCACGCGTCGAATTTGTATTTTGTATCCTGCTGTCAGTGATGAGCGGGCGTCGTCGGACAATCAAACTGAACCCAGCCCAGCCGTTTTGGCGGAGTTTTAGGTCAGACGCATTCGGGCGAATCATGCGAAATCCTTTGTAATTATTTTTTATGTTGACGAGTGGAGTCACAAATGGAGTATAGTATAGATAAATTTATAATTTAGTCTGGTACGTAAAAAGATAAAAAATCGTCAGTCTGGATAGTGTTTATCGGCTTGATAACTTATCAAGTAGGCACTTAACAATGACACAATTTGCAAAAGAACAATTTTATGTTTACCAAAACACGATAGCGTGAGATTTTCTACGCCAATAACTACTCAGATACTTCTGCTTGGTAACTGCATTTATCACTCATCACTCTCAGCAGACATAAACAGTTTACATGCCCACTGCTGTAACAGCAGTGCTGTGGGACAGAACCCCCTATAATCCGGGTTTTACCCTGATGTATTATTTCTTCAATAATAAACTATGTACAAAGGAATCAGTCAGATTACCTAAGGACCGTTACAAACGGCCTATAGGTAACTCAACTGTTCCAGACCAGTACCAGACGGAAGCGTGCCCAAGACATGGCTGCATTGCCACGCTGAATAGCTATGCTTAATTCGCTGGACTAAATAAGAGCCAGCCCTTGGGTCACGTGTCGCCTCAATCAAAAGCCCCGCAATATTTTTGAAAACCCGGAGGGCACCGGCTCCCCACGGACCCAAGGTCTCCACCCCAAAAGGCTCAAATAGGTAAGCTCTGTCGAGACCACTATATTTGCGCCTTTTGTGATCCTCGGCCGAATCAGCCGCCGCACCAGCCCTAACTGATGTCCCAGGCAGATGAGATGGCGCTAGGGTGTCGACGCAGGTAGCGTCCCACACCAAAGGCCTACCCATTTCCCAAGGGACAAGAGTCATACCGTCGGGCCGCTTACCATCATCACGTAACAGACCATTCGGTTCAAGAACGGCCGGCACATTGACACTGGTAAAAGCTCGACGGATAATGTCATTAAGACTTGCGTGGCGCGAAATCCTGCCGGCAGACCTTGTGCACGAAATTACGTGAAAACCAAATTGATCTACGGCCGCACCGCACCGGCACTGGTGAGAGGCGCAGCATCTTGCACCCAACCAAAGACAAGTGGCAATACGGAAAGTTACAGGATCCATAAGTGTAACGATATTGTAAGATGGATGTGCTTGCAGCCAAAGACCTGATTCCCATTTTGAAACAGCTAAGAGACGAGCACGATCTGTGGAGGTTGAGCACGTATGTAATAGATTCCGTGTCAACTCGCACAGAGGCCCGTCCCACTGTCGTTGAGCCGAAAGGTGTTTTGGGGGACCGGTATTAGGACAAGCACTATGCCAAGCATTTCGAGCCTCGTCAAGATAAGAAATTTGGAGTATATTGCCTGGAACAGCCGAAATTGATGGTGTTAGAATTTTCTCAACCAAAGAATGTGTACTATAGACGGAAGACAAGAACGCTGGCAAAGCAACACTAGAAATAACACTAAGCCGCCCAATCGAATAGGCAATGAGGCCTGCGACCATGCTCTGTCATCCAACTCAATATTCAAAACCGTGGAAAGGGTGTTCTTTATTATGTTGTCTAAGCCTTCCACCAGCTCACTGTGTTTCCACAGTTGACAACATCGTAAAGCATAAGTAAATTTTGGGACAAAAAGGCAAAATTTTATAATGCTGAAAGCCATATGTGAGTTAATTTTTGCAAGTCCGAAACCTTCATAAAAATTTGAATTTTGTCGTCGACGAAACCCGGAAAAGATTTATCAAGAATTGGTGAACCTAGTAGGTGGAGTGAACTCTTATCTACAACAGCAATATTGGAAGACAAAGTCTCAAACTTTTGAATAATTGAATTTCTATCCAAACATGTATCTGAAATGTATATTTCACATTTCGAAAAATTTAGTGCTAAGCCAATCTGCCGAAATTCATCTATAATAATTTTTAGATCGCCAAATACTGAGTCCACATCGCCACCCAGGGTTCCATCATCGAGATACCAAACATTCAATTTAGATTTCAGGCGTTGAATAATTGGGTGAATGGCAAGGCTAAAAATGGCCGGGCCAAGAGGGTCACCTTGCTGACAGCCAACTGCAGACTAAATAGTTTGGTTCTTGTAAATTAATTTAGATGGCGAACCATAACATTGAAAAAGAAAAGGATAAATTTCGGGAATTTTGGATTTGATTTGATTTAGCAAGGCGCCTCTGTCAACCGAATTAAAAGCATTTTTGATATCTACTTTTAGAATAACCTCCCCGTAATTTCGATCTAAAAAGGTTCTTAAAGAATGGACCGCGGCCTCACAACCGCCTCGCGAACCAAAAACTAGCTGCACGGGTCGGAAATAGTCGCCTAGGTACGCGGCTTTTTCGCGACAGCAGACTTGGACCTAGTTATGCAGAAAGCAGCCATATGCCACTTTTTCCAAAAATGAGTTATGAATACAGCCATATTAATTTCGGCATTGTGGATTTTTTGCAAAGACAGCCATGTCGATATCTCTATTAGATACGGAGATATAAGCTGTCCAATGCAGCCATCTCAACAATATTTTTTTGTATAAAACAGTCATCATGGTGCTGAATAAAGCCAATTTTGACATTAACTAAAATACCTTTATTGCAGAAGTCAGTCTACCTTTATGGCTGATTTTTACAAATTTGAAAATGTTAGGCGGTATCTATTTTCAAGTTACGTTAAAGGCAGCCAATCCATGATGGCTGATATTTGCAAACTATTTATTTGTCAGTAGTGGTAGTTGGCGGTTTTTAACACTAAATTGTCTCTTTTTTTGCCAATTTAATTACAAGAAATAGGTACAAAATTACTACTACTTTTATTACAACGTTCTCTATCCAGTATCGAAAACGGACACAAAACAGTAATAAAGATTACTTTGACTATAGGTAAAGACTTAAACCACCAAGGAATTTTATAGGTTTCACCTGCAAATGCAAAAAACAGTGCAAAACAGCTGTTCCCTTGCAATCACTTTGTCTCTTTGGTGGCACATGATGATTGCTTATATGTATTCTTCCTCTATTTTTTCGTTTTTTATTATTCTTGAAATATTAAGTATCTACTATTCTTTCATTGTAGGTATACTGATTTGTTCACACTTTTTTATGTTATTTATATTGCTTCCTATACGTGAAAACCTCTTATTGGCCTAATGTTGTTATTTCTGTGTTTCATTTAAGTTGTATGTGCTGTTGGTTTTCCTAGAAAATAAAATAAATAAATCACACTAATATTTTTTCTAAAAGTTAATTTATTTCACAGACAACATTTTTAAGGATTTTAGTTGAGGTGAGAAGCGAAAAACCACAAAAAATAAAACAATATAGACCGAAAATTGTTTTTTCAAACAATTGTTTTACACCTTTAAAGTTAAAAGTTTTTAAACATTAAAGTTAAAATATTAAGTAAAGACACGTGCAATATCTGCGATAAATTCCGCATCGAACTAATAAATGCAGGAAGAAGGGGTGGTGATATCAACGCCATAAAAGAAACAAACACTAATATTTACCAGGCGGAATGAACAAGATCTGAATATAAATTTGATAGACATAGAATGTCTTACGTTTTCTAAGCAAAAAAACACTACCATTAGGTACTCCGAATTCAGACGGCTTTACAATTTGGGTGAGCACAGTCCAAATACAATCAAAGCTACTGTTATACATGGTTCGAGAGTCAGGCTAGACGTGAGGCACAGGAAGTGGAGTCCTCTAAAATATCTAAAATATTCCTAGATAAAATTGCCTCTCTGTCTCTGACAATATATATATGAAACCATTACTTTTTTGTCAGATGCGTATCAGTGCATAGGGGGTCAAAATTGCAATATTAATTATGACGAAAGTGGTGCTCAAAATGAAGCCGTACCTAGAATCTATTACTTAGAATGTTAAAATCCAATGACTATTACAATACGATATTGAAAGAGCTTTGAAGTACAAAGGATTTATACGCCTGATAATTAGATTCGTATTAAGGCAATATGTAAAAAGAAAAATTCTCTAATAACTTAACTTAACTTGCCAGATGTAAATTGATAATAAGTTACTCGACCAAGACTCTAATAAATGAAAAGGGAATTGGAAGATAACGACAAGAAATGATAAAGTTAATAAAACAAAAACAAGTGAATTAAAATAACAAAGGATGACACATATCATATTTATATGAAGGTTGATTAAGCTTTCAATTGTTGATATTTTTCTTGCAAGAAGTAAGATTTTAAATAGGAAGATGTGGAATACGAGCGAACATTTTTATAATAAACATTTCTTATGCAATTACAGAGTTTTCATTAAAATCTCTATCTATCTATATTTTTTAAAACACCCAAAAATTATAGTTTTAGAAAACAACAGAATTAAAACATTGTATGTATAACATAAAATCATTTTGGCATGTTTATAATAATTGCCAGTAATACATTTGGCTGACTTTTACACGATCTGTCCGTTTTAAAAAAAAACAAAACACAGCCAACTTACGTGGCTGGTTTATGATTTATTGATGTTTCTTTGAAATATGCTATTAAGTACAAAACAGCCACGGTTAAAAACTCAATTACTTATATTAATAGCAACGGTTCGAATTACTGCATAGAATAAAAAAATAAAAGATTTTAGTACCTACATTTCTCATTTATTAAATAATCAGGAAGTCAATAAATAACCGAAGTGTAACCATCGACAGAAAAACGCTTATATCTCTGTTTATTCTTTTCCCCACATGGCCGCTTTCTGCATAACATGATCCACTTTGGCTTTGGGGTGCTCTTCACGAGGCTGTCAACACCCATTGACTCAGTGGAAAATAACTTAACTTCTGTCGTTTTATTTATATTATACTGGATCTACACTGAGTTATGTATGTATATTAGCTTTTTCAGTTTTCGCAATAGTACCTACAGATAATTGACCGAGCGAGCGTCTAAGTTTCGAGACTGGCCAAAAAGGCTTTTGTCCGCTGTCTGTCTGCGGCGGCTGTCGGCTGTTGGGTTGTTCTCGTCTATTTTCAACCGATTTTGATGAAAATTGGCACACATGTTCATTAATTTATTGATTTTTTTAGTCGATTGCGACTTTTGATGGGGAATAGGGAGGAAAAGGGGGATGTTTGCTGTAGCGTTATCTTTCAACAGATTTCAATTAAATTTGAAAGACACACTATGGATTTAATTCTACACAACATGTTGTTAAAAAAACAAAAAGGGGAATGGGTGAGAAGTTTGCTGTAGGAATTCAATTTTTGTTTTTTTTTTCGGAAAATGTATACCTACGTTTACTAATCAGGCTACGCAGTCCTCTCCGCCTTTGCAAGACAAATCCACTACACCAGGTTCAATATCCGCAGCCCAAGCGAAAGCGAGTAATCGCTAAAACTTATACCCCTATATGACTCAAAAGTCTGTAAGCCTATGCTGGGTATTTTATTTTTCTTATTTAGTTGTGTACAATAAAGAATTATATATTAATTTATTAGTCCTCTCCGCGTTTGCGAGACGAACTTGTAGATATCAGATTTGACCTCCTACGACCAGGGGAACACGAGTAATCACTAAAGCTTATACCTCCATTTGGTCAAAAGTCTAAAAGGAAAAGTGAAAGAGGAAAGCATCGGTTATTGCATGGAAAGAAGGGCTCGCGAGGACTACTGTTCTGACAGAACCACTAGTTATTTACAAGATACCTATAGGCATTTTCCAATAACCTGAAAGAAAAAAGAAGATTTGGTAGTTGCTCGAAATCAATAACATTCAGGCATTCTAATACGTCTTTCATTCCTTTACTTGATCAACCCATCAAAGTTATTGCTTTGATATATTTGATTTAACTGTTTACGAATTTATTTACGGGTCTTCACCACCAGAAAGGATATATGAAACAGGCGTACCAAGTTGCCTGCAATATGTAGGTATACAATACATTTCACAATGTTTAAAATTAAAGAGAGAATAGTAACTAATAGAAGATACGTGAATCAAGGCTAGTCATACCTAAATACATTTAAACAAGCCTCATAGCTCAGTTGGTAGTAACTCTGCCTTCTGCGCTGTAGGCTGTGGGTTCGATTCCCACCCAGGACAAACATTTGTGTGATGAATATAGATGTTTGTTCTGTGTTTGGGTGTTGTATCATATAGTAAGTATGTATTTAAAAAAAAAGTACTTGAGTATTCTATCCGTAATCTGGTTCCCATATTACAAGCTATGCTTAGTTTGGGGCTAGATGGCGCTGTGTAAAAATGAATGTCCTATAATATTAATATTAATAATAACATTAAAACATAACCTGGAAACGAAAATGATTTAAATCTTTAAGAAAGTTGAGAGATTCAGTTCCATATCGGGTTTTCATATAAAACACAAGATTTTCCGTATTCAGTTTTTTTTTATTTCATCACCTCTATTTCATTTTTGAAATCGTGTTTGAAAATATTTAATCTAAAATAGTACCTAACTTATTAGTACTGAACATAAAGATAAAATAAATAAATATAACAGGACATTCATTTCACACATATGTACCTAAGTTGCATAAAATATTAGTCAAATTAGTCATTTTCGACAAAGAATCGCCAATTATATTTCAAAAAATCTTCCACTGAATAGAGACACCCTTTCAACAAATATTTTTTCAATTATTACTTGAAGAAAATTACACTCATTTCCTGTTACTGAAGAAAACATGCACGGCGTGGTGATCGCCCCCTCCAACTCAGCCCGCGGATGTCGTAAAAGCCGACTAAGGGATCTCAAACAAAGGGTAGGCTCACTTCTGTGTATCATTAACCCATTGCAGTCCACTGACATAGGAGTGACATCTGGTGAGCCCGATCTTTGGCCTTTCTCAATCACTCTCTGCCCGCCACTGTACACTGCCTTCATCTCACCTGGTGTCAAGCTATGTATGGCCGAAGGTAGAAGCACACGTCACCCGGAATCCTCCACAGACTGAGGAACTAGCTATTAAATATATATTATATACATTTACTCAAAATGCCGGAACACAAAAATCTAAATTGTTATGATGGCGGCTATCTTCGGTAAGATGGTGGTAGCTACCCAAGTGGACTTAAAACCAGCCTTAAAACCTATACAGAGAACCATTAGAATACAGAGGCGGTTGAATCATAATCCTAAGAAAATGGTAAGATCATAATTTCAGCTTTTCTGGCTAGGTCTGAATGAGCTGCGTTCCCCGAACATAATACAGAAGATTTACAGTATTTTCATGTTGTTATCCTCGTTTATAAAGTTGAAGATTGATTGCAGAGATGGCGTCAATCACTTACGTGGAACACCGTTTTCGGGGAATGCTTTTGATTCCGCGAAACGTGTTTCGGGAGAGTGCTACACTGAAACATGAAATTCGTTGTTGTCATAGTGTACCTACCACTAATAGTGCACCATATATAGTGTACCTACCTATTATGAGATTACGTACACAACTACTTGAATTTATTGTTTAAATTTTAAATTGATTTATATAAAAATATTATTGAAATAATTAAGTTTAAAATTGTGATTGATAATAAATTATTAAATTATTATTATTAAATGATATTGATGATGATAAGCGGCCCGACGGTATGACTCTTGTACCATGGGAAATGGGTAGGCCTTTGGTGTGGGACGCTACCTGCGTCGACACCCTAGCGCCATCTCATCTGCCTGGGACATCAGTTAGGGCTGGTGCGGCGGTGATTCGGCCGAGGATCACAAAAGGCGCAAATATAGTGATATAGTAACAGAGCTTACCTATTTGAGCCTTTTGGGGTGGAGACCTTGGGTCCGTGGGGAGCCGGTACCCTCTGGGTTTTCAAAAATCTTGCGGGGCTTTTGATTGAGGCGATACGTGACCCAAGGGCTGGCTCTTATTTAGGCCAGAGAATTAGCATAGCTATTCAGCGTGGCAATGCAGCCAGTGTCTTGGGCACGCTTCCGTCTGGTACTGGTCTGGAACAGTTGAGTTACCTATAGGCCGTTTGTAACGGTCCTTAGGTAATCTGAATGATTCCAATGTACATAGTTCGTTTAATTGTACTTTTTATTGAATAAAAAATATTTTAATGATAGATATTATACTTATTATTAAATCAGTAAACTTGTCACCTTTATAAGTAGGTAGTTACTAGGTATATTTTTTATATGATTCTGTATTTCAAGCGATTGCACTTGATCGTAACATTTACAAATGTCATACCTACCTAATGACACAAAAATCATGCAACAAAATGGAATCTGCGTCAGGACCCTCGTTACTCAATTGGTTGGACCGTTTCCGGCTTGAGGTAAAGATGTGGGTTCGAGTCCCGTCGCGGGTTGTGAATTTTTGTGTCAATATAACATTTGTAAAGGTAGGTACTATATTGTTTTTTGATGAAGACTAATACCTAGAAACCCCGTTGGAATAGTTGACCTAACGGTCAATTTTACGCTAAACGAAGATATGCCAATCAGGTTAATTAGGGTTTAAATATACCCTATTATGGTACGCTCAAAGGTCAATGGCCGTTGGTCGCTTTGCTTTTGGAATAGATTATAATTAACCAATATTATGTTCAGAACAATTAAGAAATCAGTGAATGTGAAGCTGATCGTTTGTGGTATGACTTTCAAGATAGTTTTTTTTTTCTGCGCAGCAAAACGGCTTACTGTTTACCTTGATTCGCAAGATTAAGGCAAATGAAGTTAGCGTTTCCTCCATTGTGTGGTAGGGTGCTATACGCATAGTGGTGCATGCATGTAGACTACTTACATATACATTTTAGATAGGTGTGAACTGGGTGTAATAATAACTTCTTTTATGACGTGGCGGTCGCTGGAAGGTCGATTCTTAAGCTGCGCTCAGCCCATGTATGTCGTAAAAGCCGACTAAGGGATGTAACCAGAACAAGGACAGCGTCTTTCTGTGTACTATCTTCACCTTTACTACGATCACCAATCCGCTGCCAAGCCTAGTGATAATGGCAAAACCCTCGAGCTTTGGAGGAGGTTCTGTCTAGCAGTGGACAAGTGGCACTATGCTTCAGTTCAATCATAATATGAAGTCTGAGCCTTTTAGGTGTTGAGCATTCATCTAATCTGAACTTTGCTTAAACGATTCCCTATTGAGGGCACTGACATTTCCGTGCACCGACGGAACACAGCTAACGGCTTGGCGCCTGACTTCGGTCGAAAGGAGGACCTTAAGAAATTGTCTAATAATTAAACCATTCAACCGTTTTAGCCACCTGTATTATAACTACAGGTAAAACCGTAGATATTTAATAAATATCAAATAATATCAATATGTAATTTATTTATCATTCTGAGCCTTGGTTTTCATTACGATAACTAAATAGGCACCTACATAAAAAACAATAAAAAAAACAATGTTATGTACGCATTTTCCAATGTATTTACGCAACAGCAAATTTTTCAGTTTTGCAGT
This sequence comes from Venusia cambrica, assembly GCA_951394065.1. NCBI lineage: Eukaryota > Metazoa > Arthropoda > Insecta > Lepidoptera > Geometridae > Venusia > Venusia cambrica. The sequence continues at coordinate 10,689,255 of OX596041.1, forward strand.
AGCGCCATTGATTTGGCGGCTAGCCAGACAGAATCAGTGCCTGTGACGAAAGATACGACTACTTTGATATATAAAGTTGGTTTTACGTAGGATTATTCATAAAAAAACATATTTAATGGTGTTTAAGGGGGAAGCCTATGGGAAGTCTGGTTGTTGAAATGTTAGGGGCAGATTCCAGGGCGGCGGAGATCTCGTATGGTATTTTTTTTATTTGAAATAGGTCAACTTGTCATAGAAACTTGCGCAGACAAGAATGAGGTCTAATATGATGCAAGCTTACCCAGAATTAATACATGATTGTTATAGAGCAGAATAAATACAAACACTGAAAGCTGATTCCAAGTTTTTTCAGATAACAAGTAGATATAGGTATGTAGGGTATAAAAACATATTACATGCATTGGCTCATGACCTTAAAACTTAAATGCCACTGCCACTTGCACAGGCCAGGATAAGGTCTACGTATGAGCGAGCTAATTCAAGGCTCTCGCGCGTACAACGAAAAACAGCGAAAAGCTTGGCGCTGGACTTCGGCAGCAGAGAAAAACAGGAAATTCGAAGACTTATAAGTGAGATCCGGCGATGTCTTGCACAAGGCTGGCTAGCTTGCTGGATAGGGAGATCCAAAGTCCAGGCTCTGGGGCAAAACTTGGAAGATTAAGTCCACCAGTGAACTGCAATAAGTTGATGCTGATGTCCATTGTAGATGTACATGGACTGGAAGTCTTTTCAGACTCCTTTTACTGTCTTTTACTTTTACCAACATGTGTAAGCTCTAGACGCTGTCGAATGTGTGCCGAATGTAAGTTTGGACGTGCCTCTGACTACCCCCAAGCAGGTGATCCTTATACCTTTCACGTTCTTAATAGTGATGAGAGGTGAACCCTCGAAGTGGCAAGTCGTGCGTCTGTTATAGTGAACAATAAATAACTATCGGTCATTCATTCACTCATTTAAATAAACAGAGTTTTTTTTAACCGCTTTTGTGGTTCACCTTCTGGTGTCAGATCCAGAGGTCCCGGGTTGATCCCCGCCTGGGGAGATCGAACAAGTACCTACAGTGCTTGGTTTGGTCGGTAGTCTGCTTGGCTAGCTACCACCATCTTACCTAATTCTGTCGCCATAAAAACAATTCTTAAATTGTTGTGTTCCGGCATTTAGAGGTAAGATATCCAGTTCCTCGGTTTGTTGAGGATTCCGGGTGAAGTGCGCTACCACCTTCGGCCTTATCAAAACTTGAAAGATCAGGTGAGATGAAGGCCAAGCCCATCCCCGTAGAACAATAAAAAAACGTAATATTAAAAATTGAGTATGTCAATGAATGGATTATGATCGCAAAATACAATATTTCGTAACAAGATACGTCGGTAAGGCCGTACGACGATCTAATCGTCTTCTTGGTTATCTTGTGAAGACATGACGTAAATCAATTAGCAGTAAATCGTCGAGACAATGAGTGTCATGGCGTAACATTACGTGTGAACAGACGTGTCTAACAGCGTGTAGTAGTACTATAACTGCTTGTCCAATTAACTTTACGTTTTCCATATTATCTCATCTCAATTCCCAGGGCGGCACGTCAGTGTAAGAACTAGGGCGCACGTACAGTACAGATAGAAATCAATACAAGATAAAAGATTGGAAAAGTTTCCAAGTAGGTATTCAGAAACTTGACGCTGGCGCCTATCTATACACTTATCTATAGGTATACATCATACAATAATATACATACAAGTATATTATATATACCTACAAATAATTCAAATTTTAGTGTACGTTTGTAATGTCAAAATAACAGCTTATTAGTGTTCACTGCTGGTCAGAGCTTCCTCCAAAGCTGGCCATAATCACCACGCTTGGTAGATGGATTGGTGATCACAGTATAATGATAATTACACATATTGATCTCAACATATTCGACCTTCTTACACCCAGAGGGGGTCAGCGGCACCCACATAGAAGCACCATACTGCGTTCGCCAATACCGCAGTTGATAATGGCAAATTCCTTTGCATTTTTCAGTTGATTTTTTTACTGTGATGTCAACTAAATACGCGGTAAGCAAATCTGCAAAGGATTTCGGGCGTCTATGTGGCAATGCAGCCAGTATCTTGAGCACGCTTCCGTCTGTACCTACTGGTCTGGATCAGTTGGAACAGCTGGAACCCGACTACTTACTTCCCTGGTACCTACATAGTTAGTTAAATTGTAGATACTTAGATATGATTTTGAATTGCTTGTGAATAAGTTATAAAAAAACATCAGAAATTACGTCAATAAGATTAAATTGTTTTTATTTTTATCAGTTGCATTCAGTTGATTGATGGTGGATTTGGGTATGATAACCACATATGCAATGTGATGCTTCCATTTTTATCTGATAATTGATGAGGTGTTAGTAAAGGTAGAATACGTAGGTGCCCAAGTATTTGGAAGTAGATTCATAGGTACCTACGTACTCTGTGATCGAAAAAATCACTATTATAATGTTCAGAGATTGACTTTCCAACGTGTGGTGGAGATTGGTGATTCATAGGACCACAATTTGTACATGTTTAGCTGTAAAACTTCCTAAAGGCCATAAAACATTTTGTAAATCAGCTGCCTGAGGTGATTCAAAACTAGATTGTATAATACATACTTTTGAAAGTAAATACGACGCACGACTCTTTCCATTTGGTAGTTTCACCTCTGATCCATACAGAACGTGGATCTTTGAAGGATCACCTTCTAAGGGTTAGTCAGAGGACCGACTAAACTTACATTGGTCACATTCCTACGGTTTCAAGTTGCTAGTACCTACCTACTTATTCAGGACGTGACTATTTGCAGGCCTATCGCCGCTTAGTGGTAAAGTAACACATGCTTATCGGATTTCTGATCCTAGGGACATGTTTCTTCACGCTATGACCTTCAACGTCAGAGCACGTAGATGTCAAATGCGCACATCAACTTCTGAAAAACTTGAAATTCCCACTGTGCACGACTGATTTGAACCCACAACCTACGGATCGGAAAGCGGCCGTACCCACATGGCTAATCAGATAGTTTTAAATTAATTTAATATGAACTAAATAGCTAACCAAGTAGACGATTGAAACTGGTAGGTACGTAAAAATCTAGTTCCAATCCAACGCTCTTCATACAAAGGATAACCTACGACAAAGTTAATTGAAAAAAGTGCTAAATTACAACCTAGGTAGGTATCATCGTCACCTGGTTGATGTTTCATTAACCGACTTCAAAAAAGAGGAGGTTCTCAATTCGTCGGAATCTTATTTTTTTTTATGTTTGTTCCCCGATGACTTGAAGACGTCTGGACCGATTTCAAAAAATATTTTTTTGTTTCAAGGGTACTTCACAGGTGGTCTCATTGTCAGCAGGATGATGGCATCCTGGAAAAATCGAGGGAAATCTTCAAATATTATAAAGAAAAAAGAAAGAAAGACACATTTATTTATCCCACATAAACTACATTATATAAAGGTAGGTAAGTATAAGTAGAAACAATTAGGTAACGTAGGTACCAACCAAATAGATACCTACTTAACTATAGGCACAATTGAAACGATTTGGGTGTATTACCTCAATAGTAAAGAAAATATGGACCCCATATTTTCTTACACGCGTCTATCTGTCTGTCATCAAAATAATTGGAAAAAACATCAAATCTAAATAGGTCACAGGTAAATCAAGGGAAACGAAATTGTATCATAATTGTTCATTGAAGTCGGTTTTCACGTAATTATTTAAGTAGGTATATGACTTTCAAAACTATTTTAATAAACGCACAGCAGAAACTTGTAGTCAGCGTCTATATTCCTGTGTATCGATCTTATTGTTACCTCATAGCTCAGTTGGTAGTAACACTAGGTTATGGGTTCGATTCCCACCCAGGATAAACATTTGTGTGATGAGTAAAAATGTTTGTTATGTGTCTGGGTGTTGTATTGTATGATAAGTATGTATTTACAAAAAAAAGTGTTTAAGTATTCTATCCGCTATGCTTAGTTTGGGGCTAGATGGCGTTGTGTGAAATTAATGTCCAGTAATATATATGTTGTTTTCAAGACTAGAACTAATAGACACCTTCTGTGTAGGTTTGATCCATGGTAGATCTCATTCTTGCCTAATCAAGTTTCAAGGTCAGATGTTTACCCGTTTTATTTATTTATTTATTTAATTTGACACTATACTGCGTATCCTTAGCTTTGTTAATTCTTCCTCGTTTGTTTATCTTGCTTCTTGTCGTTATCAAATAAATGTTTATATTTCTACCCATGTCATATTAAAAACCTATCCTTCTCGCTCAATTCAGGGTTAATCTTTGTTTGGCTGAAGTGAAAGGAACTGTTAAAATTTACATTTGAAAACGCATGTGAATAGGATCCTGTATGAATGCATAGGTATCTTAGCCTATCTGTAATGTAATTACAAAAAAAACGTATTTAAGTATTCTATCCGTAATCTAGTTCCCATATTACAAGCTATGCTTAGTTTGGGGCTAGATGGCGCTGTGTGAAAGTAATGTCCTGTAATCAAAACAATAATAATACCCATTTGTGGCAGACTTAAACGTGTTCCGAACACGTGACCCTCCTAGAAAACGCTGCCTAAACCCTGTGGCGGTTGCGAACAATTTTTATATATTTATTAGAGTGGGACTGAAAACCGCCGCTGTCGTCTAGTGGTTCAAGCCACCGATTTCGGATCTAGAGGTCCCGGGTTCGATCCCCATGGGGAGTACAATATATTGTGCTTGGTTTGGTTGGTGGTAGGACTTTGTTTAAGTCCGCCTGGCTAGCTACCACCATCTTACCTAATTCTGTCGCCATAATAACAATTCTAAAATTGTTGTGTCTCAGTTAGTTGAGGATTCCCGGTGAAGTGCGCCTCCACCTTCGGCCTTATCTCAACTTGTTACCAGGTGAGATGAAGGCCAAGTGCTTACCCGTCGTACAATATAAAAAAAACAGCGTTACTGAGCTCTTACTTTTTCACCAACAACATGATTACAATTGCTTGTACTTATTTCTAAAAATATTATCATATGACTGTGTTGTGTGAATAAACGCCTTTTTATTTATTAAATCTAAATATCTTATATATTATCCATTAAACGGAAATAAAATATGCAAGCGTCATTTAAAACTCAACATTGTAATGTTCAGTATAGGCTATTTGATGGCGGAAACAAAGTCGTTCAATGCTTTAAAAGTCTCAAGTTGCACAGCATCTCATTTTCCTGGGAGGTTCTAGAACCACAAGTATAAAGTCACTCAGCGAGCTATGGATGGCTATGCTCGGTTCTCTGAGAGATAAGATCAGATACTCGTCAGAGAACCAAAGTCACCGACATAGCTCAGAGAATGAGCAGACTGACGTTGGCAGTGGGCCCGCCATATTTGACTAAAAACCGACAATCGGAGGAAGCGTGTTCTGGAGTGGAGACAGCGTCTCGGAAACGTAGTGTTGGCCGATGCATCGACCAGCAGTGGATTGCTATATATTAAAGATGAGGATGATGATGATGATGATGATGACTAGAACTTGACCACCTACAATTTCGTTCAGTCTTGTTGATACCTATAAATCACAATAGAATAACGCGTAAATGTCTGCCTCGATGATCGAAACAACGAAGGTCAAACGGAAAATTTAACTAAACAATCGCAATTTTCAGGTGCGGTGTGGCTGATAAGCGATTTATTGCGTTGTTAGATCATTGGAACTGTCTTGACGAAGTTGTATTGTATTTGTTCACGTGGTTTGCACGTACTTGTGTCGTGCTTCTAGCTTTAGCTTTACTGGGTAGCTAAGCCGCTATACATTACTAAGTATTTTCATATTAACCCTTCCCCTGCAGTGGGACAAAAAACGTTATTTGCTCTCTTTGCGTTGGTCTAATCTAGGTATAATAATACTAATTTAAAGTACAAAGGAATCAGTCAGATTACCTTAGGACCGTTACAAACGGCCTTTAAGTAACTCAACTGGTCCAGACCAGTACCAGACGGAAGCGTGCCCTCAATCAATATCACTTCCATCAATAATAATACATCAAATATTGATATATACTTATATTCTTGTACATTACACAGTCTTTCTTACCACGCGGTTTTCGTGGATTTGCTTGCAATAATAAAGGATTTTGGGAAATCCCCGCGGGTAAGTGGGAAACAAATCCGAGACGTTTGCTAGTTTATTATTATAAGGAATCCTATTCGTTATCGTAGGTCAGAAAAAAAACACATCACGTTCTTACATGCTCTAATAATAAATAACACCTGACGGCAAGCTAAAAATACACCACGAATATTTCGAATAAACCTACGTCATCATAATTATCATGTATTGTTTTATGAACCTGTTATTCGACAGAAATCGTGTATAGCCCACTCGAATCTATACACCCGCCATCGACGTCGTCGAAGCAAGTATAAGTACTTACCGGAACTACCGGAAGCAAAGACAGAACAGACAATAAAGGCCGTAAATAAAAAAACACGACGTTGTCGCATAGAGTACTAAACTTATTCCAGTGGGTAGGAACGCTTTGTTAATTGTCGCCACGCAAAAACTGCAAGCTAGACAAAATGATCTATCATATTATTTGTATTCTTAAAGATATGTATCAAAGCTCAAGAAATTGTTTTTTTGTGATTTGCTGGAACAAGCAGTCAACCTGATTTAGTAGGGCATAGCATAACAGAGCTTTAGTGTTCTGTGACGAAATACCAAAATAAAAATTATGGTTCGATACCGACGATGAAAGCAGACGGGTTACATTGGGCCGTTATAATCCGTCTATAGGACCTATTGTACCAATAGGTTCACAAACAACAAATGAATTTAATTTAATTTAACTGTTCCACCCCGGTACCAGACGGAATCGTGACCAAGACTATGGCTGCATTGCCACACTAAATAGCTATTCTAAATAAAGTCAACCCTTGGGGTCACGCGTCCCCAAGGGCTGACTTTAATTTAGGCCAGTGAACTAGACTGGTATTTAGTGTGGCAATGCAGCCATTGTCTTGGGCACGTTTCCGTCTGGTACTGCCATAATTTGGCAGTCGTTTAGTGACCATTCATCATCGCCAGGAACCTTTTGCCAGCTGAGTATAAGCGCGACCAATTCACGCAAATGTGTGGAAGCACCTATCGCGTGGACAGATGAAAAGCCTGATGACGGAATTGCTCGACCTCGCGTCACAATCACGTAAATCTAGTACCTACTATTTGTTCTGTGGTAGAACGTAGTAGACATTACCCGACGTTGGAAGTGTGTATTTTGTAGACGTAGGTGAGCATGAACTTTATTACCTACGTCTGCGCCTACACATTATACTTCAGATTACTTTTTTTATACCTCATAGCAATTTGAATAGCTACCTACAGGTACCTACAAAAAAAGACGTTGTTTACAATAACCGAATGACGCAAATGCCTTGCCTAAGATAGTCGAAAGCAGTTAAAAATTCAATTGTGACAGTAAGATGTTCGTATTGAAAAGTAGGCATGCTAATTACTATTCAAATGTATGATTATTATACTTTATACATCATTCAGTGTTCCATGACGCACTTTCAGAGATTCAAATAAGTACACTGATGAGCAAAAAACTAAAATTTTTAAGAACAAAATCAAAGTTTCAAAAATTGGTTCATTTATCTTAAGTATTGACTATTCTTAGCTCTACGATAGAGCAACTACACAGTAGGTGACTATTTACTTTCCTGTTCAGGACAAGGTACACGCAGGGGAAATATTCATATCAGCTTTCTGGCGTCTGTATTTCGCTTGTAGGTAAGTACTAAGTATGTAAGACTTAGCTCTGGCTTACGGCTTCTACTGCTTTTTCTCTAATTGCCCATTGTACCTACCTACTATTAGTTTGTAAAATATCCATTTCTTGTTTGTGCACACGATAGATGTTTTTTAGTCATCATGCATTCAACAATTAATTTTAAAGGTATTGCGGTGTCTACAACACATGTTCTTGTTACTTGCATATTTAGTAATATGTTACTAATGTTAATTACAAAGTTTAATTATTTTTTTAATCGCACATAATGCTGATTAATAAAAATGCAGAAGTCGGACTCGAAGTCTCGAAGGAAGATCACGATTTAACGATGTATTTTTGTTGTTATGAGCTCTACGTGTAGCTGAGTACCTACTGAATTACTGATGTGTAAAAAGAATACATAACATTATCTATTGTTCTATACATTTTTTTATTGATCGAGTGAGCGAAGCGAACGATATCTATCAGTTAAGTTGGTAAATCCGGCACTGTATGTGTGTATGTGGCAATGTTTGTGACGGCATAACTCTCGAACGGATCATCCGATTTTCATAAAGTTTAAACTGAATAGAGGTAACGTAAACAGAATTTGATTGTCGCGGGGGATTTTTGATAAGTGGGGTAGTTATTGAGTTATTGGGGTAAAAAGAAATACAATTTTTCGGCCATATCTTTTGAATGGCTGATCCGATCAATTCAAAATTTTGAACATGCAGAGGTTACATTAATGCTCATCAATCGGTACGAGGATTTTTTTGACACTAGGGTAGTTTTTGAGAAATAGGGGTTTTAAGTTAGACGAGAAATTTTTGGCTTGTGTGTTGTCATTTGAAAACATTCACAAAATATACATTTTACTTTAAAATAAGTTTTCGTAACAAAGGGTCGCGTTAAGGGGCTAAAATGCTTGGTATGTTTTGTAGGATAGACTGTTAAAGGGGGTTGACTTTCTTTTGATTGGCTGAAACCAGCCCTGTTTTTACATTAAATACAGGTTGTAGAAGGGGTAAATAAGATCGAAGTCTTGAAAATGTGTTAAAACATGAAATATCATATGAAATAGGGGAATTGAGACAGCAGATTTCATAATAAGTTTATTTTGCGCTTATTAGAATTTTCGAAATTTCGTTAAAACTGGTCTATTTATCTATTGTTATTCACTCAATAGGGAAGCCTGTCAATAAAATCCGAGAATTATTTTTGGGGTTTCATGTAAGGGTTTTGACTGCGCATATTAATATCATATCAATGGTACATTATTGACCACCACAATGTGGAAAGAACTTCCTCTTTAAGGTACGGCCATTATCACCACGCTAAACAGACAGATTGGTGCTCACAGTTAAAGTTTTTTTGACACAGAGAAAAAAGCTGATATCTTTTTGATTGATTTTACGACATGACATGACAAGGCAACAGATTTGAGAGCACTTTTCAAAACGATATCAACCTTTGTTTCATGTTAGTTTTTTTTTTTTTATTGTACGACGAGGAAGCGCTTGGCCTCGTCTCACCTGGTAACAAGTTGAGAAAAGGCCGAAAATGGAGGTGCACTTCACCCGGAATCCTCAACATACTGAGGAACTGGCTATCTTACCTCTGTATGCCGGAACACAACATTTTTTTTTAAGAATTGTTAAAGAATTTGTCGCCGACTATGGCGAGAATTGTTATTATGGCGACAAAGGATAAGATTAGGATATTACATTACGTTAGCAACACGAGAGAGCCTAGAACACTCAGGTGAATAAAGAGAGTTCGAGAAAAAAACACACTTGTATCGTTTGTTAATTACGATCTATTTGAAAAATAATCTCCGTCACAAACCAGACATCAGGAGATCTCATTTCGAGGCGAACTACTAGTTAATCCTCGCTTACAGGTCGCATCTCGTAAAATGAACTGGAAGTGTGGAGTTTGCGCATGGGCACACTAAAGTATTTACCAAAAATATAATTGTCAATAGTGTGTAAGCACAGATAATAAAATACTAACGTACTTGTGTTTTTTTACACAAAATACATTTATGTATTTATACCTTTATACATAATGTACCTAACATTATACAGGAATTACCTATCTAAGAAATATTTTATTTGAGATAGGTAGTTATTGATGCCATAGTTTTTTTTAATGAATGACAGTAAAATGCTTAGGGAGATTTGTCATTTTAAGGGACATAGTTTTGACACGCGTTCCTTAATTTAATCGTGGATCACATGGAAGCCAGATGGAAGAGAGGAAGGAGAGGAACCTGTGTTCCGGGGCAATCAGAGAGCATTACAATAGATAATTTTTCAAACGTTTTAATGTCACTCCATTGTTGTTTTTGGATGTTGAAAAGGCGAAAAAATAAATTTCACAGAGTAACTTTTTATACACAGCAAAATGTGACATATCGACTGACTACCTGCCAGTTTTTTTTGGCATCAACTACCTACACAAGAGTCATTAACCAGTCGACTTAATACAAACATAAGCAGCGTTTACAGAAAACAGAAACTTTGGTACGTCAGCGTATTATGTTAAATTCGTTATCGTTAGGTACCTAACTTATCTATGTGTCATTGTCTTACGTATACCCACGCTTTTAAAACGATAATAATTATCTACCTATATTCAAATATCAGAGACAATAAATAACTACTTACGTAAATATTTTTATTTAAAAGTTAAGCCTAAATAAACAGATTTTAGTTGCTATTTTAAATTTAATTGTGTATATTTTTGTGTGTCAAAGGTAAATAACTAGTAGTTCGCCCCGAACTGAGATCTCGTGATGTCTGGTTTGTGACGGAGATTATTTCTCAAATATAACTTAATTAACAAACGATAAAAGTAGGTATGCTTTCAATGCACTTTACTTACCCTAAGTGTTCGAGGCTACTACTTATCATATTATAGCTGTTGTTGTTGCTAACCTATAATATCCTAACCTATAAATAACCTATAATAACATGAAACAAAGGTTGATGGCGTTTTTAAATGAAGTGATGAAAATGAACGACTACTAAGGCAACGGTTTTAAGAGCTCAAAACCGTTGCCTTAGTAGTCGTGATTTAAAAATCTAGCCCCTTCAGCCTACGGATGTCGTAAAGTCAATCAAAAAGGCAGTAGCTTTTTTCTGTGTGTTAACAAAACTTTTACTGTGAGCACCAATCTGTCTGCCAAGCGTGATGATTATGGCGGAACCTAAGTAATTCTTGGATTTTATCGACACCCTTCGCTATTGAGTGAAAAACGAAAAATAAATTGACCAGTTTCAATAAGATTCCGAATAACCTTTCTTATATAAGAAGATCTGATGATCATCATTTTTGCCCCCTACATCTTCAAAACCACCTAACCTAACAAGGGCAATAATATTCTTATTTTGAAATCTGCAGTCTCAACCCCTATTAGGTACATATGATATTTCATATTTTCACCCATTTTCTTTTAGATTGAAGCCACAAGACTTCAATCTTATTAACCCCTTTTGCAACCCAAAATTTAAATACAGGGGTGGTTTCAGCAAATCAAAAGTAAGTTAATTGTGAAGCCAACCCCCTTTAATATCTATCTTACAAGACATACCAAGCGTTTTAACCTCTTAATGCACGCCTTTGTGACGTCCATTGCTATTAGTCCGTTTGTAACAGTCCTTAGGTAACCCGACTGTTTCCCTTGTACATAGTAGCGTAATTTGTATATTTTTGGGGAATTCAATTTAATGCATACCTTATCATTATAATTAAATAAATTAATAAAATAAATTAGTAAATATTAATGGACATTAATTTCACACAGCGCCGACTAGTCCCAAACTATGCAAAGCTTGTAATATGGGAACTAGATTACGGATAGAATACTTAAGTCCTTTTTCTATAAATACATACTTATCATACAATACAACGTCCAAACACAGAACAAACATCAATATTCATCACACAAATGTTTGTCCTGGGTGGGAATCGAACCCACAACCTACAGCGCAGAAGGCAGAGCTACTACCAACTGAGCTGTGAGGCTAGTTATTTGATTGTATTGTGTATTTTTGCATTGCATCAATTCTATGATGCATTTTTCTAATTTTATTGATTTTCTGACAGCATTTTATTATTTTATTTAATGTTATTGGTCTTACAGTTATAATTAATTTAATAAAACGAGTAATTTGACGCGTATGAAGATGATGACAATGATTATTAAATATTAACATAATATTTACATCCATATAAAATAATATTCAGGTACCTACCTATAAACCCCGTAATAGTAGAGGAGTAGACCTGTAGGTACTCCTATGTACGTTCATATGATTAAATATATTGTTGATTAGAACTTTATAAACGCTTTAGGTTAGTACTGAAATGTTATTTGTTGTAAAAAGTTGTGATGTACCTACATAATCACGCCACATTTATCCGAGGATTAGTATTGAGTCAATATAGGTACCCGCATGTTTGTTTCTGAGAACCACTATAGTACCTACTAATGGAGGAGGATGTTGCTAGTTGGTATTTTTATAGATAACATATCAACATCGGGTTATCCAGGCAATACCCGTTGATAACGAATGAGTACCACTCACCAGTACCTAAGGGTTTATCTACCAAAACATTGTACACAGCATTCGCCCATGTAGGTACTTTGATGGCCTCACGCCAGTTAGCAGCTCTGCCTTCTGCGCTGGTTGAGGTTCTTGTATTACAAGCTTTGTATTTTATTTTATTTATTTATTTACTAAATCAACAGTCCTTATTTTAAAATGAACTTAACATACATGCTTTTCTTAAGACCAATAACAGATTTACATTTTATAGTAATATAATTTAAAATAGACAGTCAAGGCAAGAATATTATCATTTTAATACAAATTGAATTATTTTCTGTCGCTATTTGCACATGTTTTGTACGTATTTGCTGACCAAATGACAGCAAAAACTAAAACTTAGGCTTCAGAACGAAATGAATATTATATTATCTCTTAGGGTTACGTTGCTTGTAAAATGTTGCTTACCAGTTGGCAGCTAAATAAAGTTTTCACAATGTACTAAGTAAACTGGGTTATTCAAATATTTTAAGTATTTTGGTTTAAACTCTGTGCATGCCGAACTTGTATACTTAGATCATTAAAAACGAACTTGCCTTTCTGCTTGTGCGTTGGTTACTATTCCGAAAAGGCGGTAGATTTGGCTTTAAAAACGTGTGCGTTAGTTACCTCAGAAAAATGTTGTGCAATAAAGATGAGAGAAAATGTTCCAAGTTGTAATTATGCGTTGTATTTTCTTATCGCGTAAGGTTTATAATCACATAGTAACATATGTCATAGGGGTGTACTAGGAATACATTTACCGAGATGTTATTACATCGTAATTTAATTTAATTGTATTTTTTTTTTGTGTGTGTATGGATCTTGTGTCTGCAATAAAGATATATTATTATCATTATTGTTATTTTACTGGTTGTAAACCCAATTTTTACTGATTTTCTAAACCAATGAATTACTAGGTATCTGCCAATTAACTTGAAATATTAACCAATACACCAATTAAGGGATTACACGCATAATGACACATTTAGGTGGTCAAGCCCACAATGACACATGGTGTCTATGCATAATGACATACGCGAATAGTTACTTAAGCTAATACGCGAAATGACACATCGTGAACGATTACGCAAAATAACATACATGGTCGTGACCGATTACGCGAAATGACATACAACTATGGACTTCGACTTACCGATTAAATTATCAGTAGTATTTTGAGTTTTTACCCACCTGCAAAGAACGAGGGTAATGTTTTTGGGGTGTATGTATATATGTATATCTATTGAAGAGATCTTCATTTCAGTATATTTATACCTTTTATTTTTTTGGAACTAGAACCTATGAGAAGCTTTCGTGTTATGGGCATTTATAGTTTGACAGAATATGTCAAATATAACGCCAAGTGTCAGAAGTGACAGCAAATCTGAGCCCAAACTACTCATCCTGGACTTATACTAAATAAAATGTATGGAACCAAAATTTCGATGATAGCTGTCAAACTTCAAACGGTCACATCTCTGAAACTATTCGTCCCAGACTCTTTGTTCCTATAATATATTTGTAGTTCAAATGAAAGCTATTGAAGAGGTCTACATTTTCAATGACAGCTGTCATAATTCAAATGGCCATATCTCTGAAACTACTCGTCCTAGACTGCGTTTTTAGTTCAAATGAAAGTTATTAATAGGACCTACATTTTCAATGACAACTGTCAGGACAAGTATTTTCAGAGATATGGCCGTTTGAAGTTTGACAGCTGTCATTGAAAATGTAGATCTTGGTCATAGCTTTCATTTGAACTAAGAACGGAGTCTAGAACGAGTAGTTTCAGAGATATGGTCGTTTGATGTTTGACAGCTGTCATTGAAAATGTAGATCTTGGTCATAGCTTTCATTCGCTTTTAATGGTAGCATTATATATACAAATCACTACGCCATGATACTTATGAATTACGCAGAGACACATAATATAATGTACAGATATGACTTTTTGGGCGGATTTAGACGATTTTGTTTTAAATTTTGTAGCTGTAAAACCGCTGCAACATTTACTATACAAATACCTCGTGTGTCAATATACGTGTAAGTCAATATGCGTATAAGTCAATGTGCGTGTATGTCAATATGCGTGTAAGTCAATAATGCGTGTACGTCAATATGCGTGTACGTCAATATGCGTGAACAATATCTGTCATTATGCGAGTAATCCAGCAAAATCTTGAATTTCTCTGAAACCTTCAGGCACACAAATGTCAAAATCACCGGCACAAATAACATTTTTCTGGGGTAATGTTTCAGACATTACCCTTGGCAAAATCTATTTATCATAAATATCGCTGAAAGTATAAGACACACAAAATCTATTTTTGCGCACAATTACAACTCTATCATACTCTCATTATTGAGCACAACATTTTGCTGAGGTAACGCACACTTTCAAGACATAAGCTGAAATATGTCAGCCGAAGCTTTGAAGATGATTTCAAGTTTGAATAGAGCTTTGAGAATTTTGACACAAAAGTTACATTTATTTATATATTTGAAAATAGTTTTACGTTATGCAGCAAGTAAAACTATTTTCACCACCATACTTACTGAACTTACTGAAGAATATTTCTTATTTTAGATTTCAAGAACACTTCTAGGCAGGGCTTGAGATCAATAAAACGAATGGCTAAAAACTCGTATAGTAAAATTTATTATCAATGCACAGAGCTCGTAACAATATAAAATGGCGGTGGTCCGCGGGACGCTGGGCTGGTATCAACGACGCACGCTGTACGATGAAGATTTCGCGCGCTGGATTTTCTTTAGAAGAAGCTAGAATCATGAAGTGAAAATGACGCACGATTTCCTTTTTTTATTATTTCACGACGGGGAAGCGCTTGGCCTTCATCGCATCTGGTTTCAAGTTATGCTAAGGCCGAAGCGCACTTCACCCGGAATCCTCAACAGACTGAGGAACTGGCTCTTACCTCTGAATGCAGGAACACAATAGTTTAGAATAGTAAGGTTTACAGAATAAGGCAAAGTGTTGTTATCTCTTCAGATGGACAAATCCTACCACCTAACACCTACCGCTTTGCACCAGTTACCTACCTTCCTAAGATCCGTGGCTATTCATCTAGATGACACTTTAAGCCCCTTACCATGTTGTCGTGATCAATCTGCCTCTGGTGAATCTTCCTGGTGACGGCAGCGGCTGGCAGCGGCCTTCTGCTCAGCGGCTGGTCGCGGGAGGGGATGGAAGACTTCCTGGCGTTCCTCGCGCTCAGGATCTTGGTCAGGAGGATGTGGTTGTGCCTCTCTATCTCCCTCAAGCGGTCATTGGAGAAAGACATGTTAACGCGCCGCGTTGAAGGTACGGAGACTGAACTGAAAGATGATTTACATTAACAGATTGATGTCTGGGCTGGCAGGATCAGTACAGCAGAGATTTGACTCGAGAAAACTGGATGTCTATAGGTGTGGAACATGGACTAGATTGAGAAAGTTGTTTTAGCCGCCTCTGAGGTCTAGTGGTTAGCCCATCGATATCAGTCCAGAGGTCCTGGGTTCGAACCCCAGGGGTACAAATTGTGCTTAGATTGGTTGGTGGAGGACTTCGGTTAAGTCCGTCTGACGAGTACCACCATCTTACCTAAGTCTGTCACCTAATACAAATCTAAATCGTTGTTATACTTATATATTTCGTGGTTAGGGTAATATTATTTTTTCTACCTAGGTACCTACTACTTACAACTCAGATCTTTCAGTCAACTGATCAATGGATTCCAGGCCTGTATGGTACTGACAGCCAGTCACGCCGCATCTCACTACTGAAATATTCCTAGGAAACGTAACTAACCCAAAATCCGACCTCCCCGACCTTCCGGAAATAGACGGTGGTTTATTGCTAGACACAGAAGACTGGCTATTGATCATCTTGAGCTGGGAACTCTTTGGCTGGGACTCTCTGCTGTCTGTCTTGGAAGAGGAAGAGTTCTGTTCTGTTGCGACGGATTGGGACTCTTCATCGTCTTCCTCGAACTCGTCGGAATACCCATCTTCGTCGGGAGGATCGTCTTGTGTATGGGACTTCTCGGATTCCGATTCGTAGACACAAGTCTCCACGCATATGTTAGGTGGACGTTTCATAGCGTCGACTATGCATCCCATTTCAGAGAGCTCTTTAGATAGCTCGTCTACCTCATTATTGTTTACCTCCTTCGCTTTCGGGGTCTGTTTGGACTTATTATTAGAGTCTCCGGAAGACATTGTGTCGATGTACCCTACTTCGCTCTCTCGTCGTGACATTGCCTAGGTGCAAGCGTGCTAGTGGACAGGCGCTAAAAGTAATAAAAAAAAATATCTGCTTACTTACGTTTTCATAGCAAACCTTTGGTGATATTGCTATGTGATATTGGTAAGATACGATCAAAAAATATGTTCTACGTCAGAAACAGAATAATACCTGCCTAAATAAAATGCACACTACAGAGGTAGGAATTTTTTGGCAATAGATTAATCACCTGATACAATACAATTTCAAACAATTTCAAAGAAACTAAGACCAAGAAATGGAAGTGGATCAGTTAAGTGCACCAGTTGTTTACAAATATCTACCTGAATTAAAGAATCCTTGTGAAATAGACGAACTATAACTACGATGATTAATTACCCAAAACACAAAAAAAATTGGTACTGCTATCGAAACAAAAATACAAATTACGAAATTAATAGAGAGCTTAGCATAGAAAAACATCAAAACACAACAAATTACACGTCAAAATCAAAATGACACTAGTTTGATTTTCGAATCTTACACACTTCACTGAAATCATACACAGCAAATGAATTGCCTGTAAATTGTACTTTTTGGGGGTTATATTTTTATTTTGTAGACGTGATATAAAAATTGTACAATCAATACTCTACATAGTTACATGCAAACAAATAAACCCGCCATTCGGTTGCTACGGCATGGCATTCATAGATAATTGGTTCCGGCTCCGAAAAAAATGACAGTTAAATTTGACAGAAAATCAGTAACTGCATCGAGAGAGACTTGTCTTTCACTCCCAATCCCATAGTGTTGCTAAGCATCAAATAATGTCGATATTTTTAATTAGTTTCAAACAATCGATAATTTCAATTACTATGGCTTTGTGTTTGTGTATTAATATGAGTGTTTCTACCTAAAGACTTGCCTAAGTACTTATTACGCGAATGTCTTAGAAGGAGAGTATTGTTTTTCGAAAGTATTATTATTTATACCGTATACGTATCTATTATTTAAGTGTGCGTGCACACACGCTATTTTTATTTTTATTGTACGATTGAGAAGCGCTTGGCCCTCATCTTACCTTCCTGGTTTCAAGTTATGATAAAGACCAAACGTCGAAGCGCACCTAATCTGGAGTCAGCCCTCTACGGAACTGGCTATTCTAACCCCTAAATGCCGGAACACAACAATTTGGAATTGTCAAAACCAAGCACAATAATGTATTCCCATGGGGATTGAACCCGAGACCTCTGGATCCAACACCGGTAGGCGAACCAACAAAAAAAAAAGTATGACAAAGGCGAACTTAAGCTATTGAAGTGCAAATAAAAAGTAAAAGGGAGGAGAATATAATAAAATGTTTTATATAACATGGGTATTAAATGAATGGGAATAACATGCCGATTTTAAATATGCTTAGGTCAAATATATAAACAGGGATTTTTCCACTCATAAGCTACCACATTTAATGATTGATGAATTGATGGGTTGTATGCGTGAAAAAAGTGTTGATTAGTTGGCGTCATCAACTCAAAATTTAATTGTTTTTAAGCCAGATCACCATAAGAACCATAAGAAAATTATCATGCATGGTACGAATGGTAGCTAGTTGGATGGTTAGTGGCTGGAAAATCCTGAGGTTAATGTTCAAGGTGAACTTCTAGTATTTATACATATATATATATGTATACTAGTATTCCTAGTATACTCGTATACACACACTCAATATCTGATAGCTTTTTACTATTTTTGTTGCTTATAATTTACTAAGCTTTAATTTTTTTTATTTTATATTTTTGTTTTACCTCCTCAAAAGCTATGAAATGCAGACGACTTGCACAAATAGTTTTTTACCATCTTTGTGGGTGCGATGGTGACTTGTATTACAGGTTTTATGCAAACCTATCTCTGGCACAGTTAATTTTCCTTGACTTACCTTACTTTTTTACCCTAATGTACTTATAAGTTATGAAATAATTTATAGTACCTCTGTGAAAGAAAATAAACGGTTTTTATTGTTATGTTAACCAGTATATACTAGTATTATATACTAGTTCGCTTTAAATACGAAAGAAAATGAGTGAAGCGAGAATAGTGTTCAGGAATGCGTAGCAATGTAGATAGCCAGAGAAAACATTCGTATGATTTCGCAGTCGGGTTTAGATTTATTCAACTTTCAACATGTTTCAATGATATTTTAAATACCAATCTTTGTTTCGTATATTAAATGTTCATATATTAATTGTAAGTAAAACAAGGTTGTTACATAGAATTGAAGCCTAGATGGGAAAAAAGTGCCCAGAGGGTTCTGAGTACCTACCTTGATATTTTCCTAATATCAATCAAGATAATGAAAAGAATACATAATGAGATGAAATGGTAATGATTGTTAAAGTGTTTTTAGAACAAAAGATGTTCGTAGCTTTTAGTTAAATTCCTAGGTATATGTAATGATAATAAAATGTATTCAATAAAAAGTACAATTAAACTAACTATGTACAAAGGAATCAGTCAGATATTTATAGGCCGTTTGTAACGGTCCAAGACGCTAAGAGTCTATAGCCGTCTTCGCGATTGAAATTTGGGTACTTCCTAATCTCAATCGCCTCACGAACCATACCACCTAGGTATATGTTTTGTCAGTATTGACTGAAATAAAACACAATAAACTTCCCCTTTTGAAATAGTCCCACTATAAACAATTTATTAAACGAAAATAATTGATGTTTAGGCAACACTACGATCCCAAGATCCCAACTCATTCATGAATTTATCTTATTCATTCATTCACTCACATAAAAAGAAAGACAAAGTCAGGTTCGGAATTCGGAGCACAGAACACTAATATCCTTTCGGAGACAGATTTTTGGAGTTCGATAATGATTTCCAGTAAATTTCTACAGTGAATTATCCATAATTCAGCTAATTTTTTATCCAAAATGGTTACGATAATCAAAAACCAACTTCTCAAACACCTCTCACGGTACGTACGTACTTGATAAGATGTTGATTTATCAAAATACACAGCAAGCAGCAATAGGTCTGGGTTTATTTCTCTATAATTTAATTAATTTGCCGAGTTTTAGTAGCTAATTGCTCTTTATTTAAAAGCCTTGGAATACCTACATTGACACATCAATTACTGCCTGAAGAAATTAGATTCGGCTTTTATTTAAATGTCTTTGTTCCAATACAATGTTTCAAAATATTGGCTTAGCTGTTCCATTTTTTATAACACCGCAATAAACACAATATCTAGAAAAAAACATCATAGAACGTAGCTGGTGTAACCAACGATACTTAAAAAAATCGATAACATGTCTTGCTATCCTAAATTTTTTTAAGGTTCACCAAGAATCTAAATCCGGAGCAAATCTCTCTATCAGCTTTACGTGGGTCTGGTGAGCTTCAAGACCTGACGTTAGATGAGGATCTTCTGACGGACCTACTAGAGCTGCCGGGATGGGTGCGGCTAACTTCTGCCAGGTGCAACCGAGCCACCTTCAGGATACAATGGACCAAGCTGAAAACTGTGCCGATTGTTCTGGTAAGATTAAATTTATCCTAAACCTCAGCTTCATAACAAGGGAAGCAGTTGGGCTACCTAGCTAGCTACAAATGGTCTCTATTAATCTGTGTTTGGGTGTTGTATTGTATGTTAGGTATGTTTTTACAAAAAAAAATGTTGAAGTATTTTATCCGTAATCTAGTTCCCATAGTTATTACAAGCTATGCTTAGTTTGGGGATAGATGGTGTTGTGCGAAATAAATGTCCTGTAATATTTATTTATTTATTCATCTTAAAGGGAGATAAATCTTAGATGTACTTGAATAACTACCTGCCATGTATTTTGGAAAATAAATATTGAAAGTGAAAGTTGGTGTGGCTAGCAAGGTTGCAATTTTCAAATTTAAGACTAGAAGTATATATCTTCTATAGTAGGTAAGTATACAAATAAATTAAATTGAATTGTCTATTTGTAATGTCAAAATATATATTTTTTTAACTAATCACCAAAACAGTACCAATTTTGATGGGACTTTTACTGGTTAATAGCTGATGTTATAAGGTGTAACTAAAGCTACTTTAATTTTAGAAAAAGTAATAAGATGCTGGGCATATAATAAAAATGATTAAAAACCAAGATATCCAATATAATATGTACAGGGAATAACATTTAGATTGGTCAGTATGAGAGAGTGCAACAATTAGATTTATGAAGATCTGTTCTTAGGAACCATGTCATCAATATTAGTAACAAGGAAAACTACATTCATAATACATTTAAAAAACTTGTACTCACATGAATAGAATCAAATTAATTGAACCTGATGTTTTGAAAAATAAAACACTATTTCTATTTAGATATATATTATATAGTTCTCAAGCAGTAAATGTTACTAAGAAACATGATGTCTAAAATTTATATAATGCATTGTTATAATATTTTTAATTTATTTTAGTGGCTGTTGAGAATGACTACCTGCCACTTTTTCAATACAACTTTTAATGTGTTTAGGTAACAAATTCACCACCTGAACATGCATTAAATTGTTTCTATGGCTGCTTTTAGGTCTTTAGTGGTTTCGTTGCTTGTTTTGTACATTTCATCCTTAACGTAACCCCACAAGAAATAGTCTAGTGGGGTTAAATCAGGCGACCTCGCGTGCCATTTGATAGGGCGCCCATAGTAATCTGTTTTTGAACAACTACTACAATAAATTAAAGGATAATTAAACAATGCATTTTATAAATTTTAGACATCAGGTTTCGTAGTAACAGTTGCAGTTTTCCTTGTTACTAAAATGTAGTAAGTATGTCGAATTGTTTCGAGACTTTCCCAATACTGACCAATCTAAATGTTACACCCTGTATACTAGATTTTTATTGATGGGCTTTGTTTCATGGTAGGTATAGGTGTGCGATAAGAAAAGATTTGGGAAATCCCCACGGGATGAATTTGGGAAGTCCCTGGCGTTTGCTATTTACACATGAAATGAAAAAGCTATTTGAATTCAAAATAATTACGTTTTTTTAACAACATGAAACACTTCCGTTTATACAAATCTGAAATGAGTACATGGTTACATATGGGTACATAGGTAGTATAATAAACTTTGCTAACCTTTCTTCTTCAATTAACATCCTATGATCATGCGCTCACTCAACCATGTAGGATTATGTAAATAGTACTTGTATTTTAAGACAAGGTTGTGTGCAAAAGTTATTTAAGACACATGTTTTCCTTATTTTTAGCCTTGTCTGGTAAAGTTATTTTTTTTGTGGGTGGCATCGGTGACCTTCGATAATATGAAAATACAATGCAATGATGATGTATTTAATTTGTTATTTATTCTTTTTATATGCTTGGTTAAAATGCTGGGTATGGGGTAAGTTATTGTAGGTAGGTTTGTATAAATTTTAACAAATATTTTTTTCAATAAAAGACCCACCTACTATACGGATGGACATGTTCCTTACATTTTTTTAATGACTCCTTTTTTGGATATTTTATGACTTGTATTTACAGATTTCAGATAAAATGTACAGTCAGCTTGTATGGATAGATAGGTAGTTAATGCAAAATGTTCTTTTGATGCCAATAAATCCAGAAACAAGTGATAATTAAAATTTAAATGTCCCTTAAATTCTAACAGCCTTGACTATCAAACAATTTGTATGAATATTAAAAGTATTTTTTTTTTTAGCCTATTTTATGAATCTGTCAATGTTTACTTAGTTTCTTGTCACTGCTGAAGCAACTTCAGCATAAATAAGAGCCAACTGCCTGCACCTTCCAGAAACAGTAAAGGGATCGAAGATTATAATGAGTTTTAGATCACGTTATGTGCCTACCCATTTATCGCAAAAAATAATATGAATATGAGATGATATGTCTTAAACTACTCTTAAAAAAAACCGAGGTTTCGGTACTAGCATCAACAGCCCATTAGTGTCCACTGCTGGACAGAGCCTCCTCCAAAGCTGAAGAGTTTTGCCATAATCACCACGCTTAGCAGGCGGTTTATTCGATGGAATGATTATTTGCAATTGTAGTGAAAACATGTCTAGTATAGTAATTTTTAAACGGTTAGAACACAGGCTGCCCTCGATCATCGCTAGTGCTTTCCCGCCGAAATATCTGGATTAAGTATAAATACCCGTTTTTTCATATCAAAATATCATCTACTCGTAGTATAGTAGGTAAGAAGGTATACAATTAGAACTCATGCTTATGCTAATCAATACAAATACTGATAAATGATAGTATGTACTCAATTTTTAATGTTGTGCCAAATGTAATATGAGTCATTTTCACATTGAAATGAATACATTGAGTGGGACTCAATGTAGTGGGTACCAATACCTAAAATCATTTTTAACATTTCCGTAAACATTTAAATAGGTACCAATTTTTTGTATTATTTTTAGGTATTTCATTTACAAATGTATAATGCCATACATAGTGTATAAAGCCACAAAAAATCACAACACAACCCACTTAGTCCTGTGGGTTGTGATTTTTTGTGTCATTATAACACATATAGGTACCTACCTAATTGTTGACATAGTAAATAGGTGACTTACTTAATCAATTTAGGTATTTGTTGCGAGAAATTCGTAGGTAATATTAGTAATATGAGGTACCTACTACAAGGTAAGTACAGGACCTACCCTGTTCTTAAGATCTTATTGCATTGTGATGTACCTGCAACGGTAGGAACAAACACAAGAAAACATTGGTGACTAGCCAGCTAGAACTATGCCGTGATTGTATCACAATGCTATGCCTATTTAGGTAGGTAGTTATACATAGCCAGGTAGTATTTGCACTGACTCAAGTACTGGTAAATTACTAGATAGGTATAAAAACAATGCAATTATACATTGGTACAGCAATGACCTTCATATTCATATTATCGAATAAAAGTGCCTAGAACATATCCTTGTAGATATGTTGTTTGTGCGGTAGATAGGTAGTGTACCATGTTATATATGTACCCAGCTACATAAATATTGTAATCAACGCCATGAAAATGTTTGATAATGATGTGATAACAACGCCATTTGATTTTCATAACAAAAATAATTGGAACTTCTTATCAATGTTTGTTATGTCCACACAAAGTAGGCGGTATTATCTAATTTAGAGACGAAAAAAAGAGGCGACCTATCATCATAATGTCAGCCCCTATGCATCCACTACTGAACAATGATAAGAGATAAGGCCGAAGGTGGAAGCGCACTTCACCCGGAATCCATACATATTTATTAGTTTACTGGCTTCTCGCGACTTTGACCAAGTGGTACCCGGATGAAAAGTGTTTTCCGTGTGAACAATATCTGTACAAAATTCAGCTTAATCTTTGTAGTTCATGCGTAAAAGAGCAGCAAATACCCATAAGTTTTTTGATTGGTGGTAGGACTTTGTTTAGTCCGTCTAGCTAGCTACCACCATCTTACCTATTTCTGTCGCCGTAATAACAATTCTGAAATTGTTGCGTTCCGGCATTTAGAGGTAAGATAGCCGGTTCCTCAGTTTGTTGAGGATTCCGGGTGAAGTGCGCCTCCACCTTCGGCCTTATCTCAACTTGCTACCAGGTGAGATGAAGGCCAAGCGGTTCCCCGTCGCACAATAAAAAATAAAGTTTTGTATGGCGATATTAAACATCCCATTTCCATCCCACGGGAACACGGGTTCATGGGATGAAAAGTCTAAAATATCTTTGTACCAAATTTCATCCAAATCCGGTCAGCCGTTTCAGCGTGATGGAGGGCCAAACATTCACACATTCACACATACACTTTCGTCTTTTTAATATTAGTGTGATTAATAATTATTTATATAATAGTATAAATATTAAAGGAAAGTACATATTATATTTATGAACCTATGTACCTATATATATTTTAGTAAGTAAAAAACAAATTTTATTCATGCTTAAATCATTATTACCTATGGGTAAGTAGGTAGCTTTGTTTTGAAAATTAAAATATTTATTTAATTTTTATTCATTATACATGTGCACCATTGTACAAACAGCTAAACTTGTACTATCCACTCCATCTTAGTGTTTTCTGGACATTGCTTTTAAGCGATAAGACCGTCCGTTGTACTGTTAACTTTCTTTTTGAAATGATAACATAATAAAACGTTTATTTTAAGGAAATAAAACGTTAATTGTCAATGTCAGTGTATTATTTCTGTGTGTACACAGAAATAGCAAATGTGTACACCTTTTTTTTTCATGTAATTTCCATCCAGCCATTCGAGGATTCGGTCTCCAAGGAATGTCTTAGACTCCAATCTCTAAATCTTAATCTAAGACCCAAATAATATTATTTTCGGTGTTGCGGAATCTAGAACGAAATCCAATAACAGACGAATAAAAATAGACAAAGAACGCATTTGTGGCGTGGCTACAGATTCTACGCGTGCTGAATATGTAAACACCGAAAAACCTTCACATATCTAGTTATATATGTATGTGCAGTTATAAAACGCGATGTTCTTTATACCACGCATATACGTTGGAATAAAGAAACATGTTTTGGTTGTATCTTGGTTATGTACCATGGTTATTTTACAAAAGAGTAGAGCCCTTGTGAAAGGGCTCGTCCGGGTAAAAAAAATGAATGCAAATGAAGGTTACTAAAATTCATAATCAAAATCAAATACCGTTTATTCAGTAAGATTTTTTAGGATCATTTTGAATCGTCAAATCTTGTTCGCCTTTTTGGAATCGCGACTAGCACACGAGGTGTAAGGCAAGAAACTCGGGCTAGTTTTTTTTCTTTGATGATTTTTAAACTAATTTATTTTTTAATACCATTTATAAGTAGCTAATGTCTATGGGGTCTTTATATCATGGGGATCTCCGAGCGACGCGCAATGATGCGCCCTTCTATTTCTTCCGATTAGTGTCGTAACAGGTGGCTTAGGGATTAGGTACATCAAAAGATAGTTGTGGAATGGTCTCCATGCTGAGTTTTTCGTAGCTGAAAAACTCAGCATGGAGACAGTTACGTATACGTATATAACATTACGTACATGGAGAGAGTACCCAAATACTTTTTTGAAAGCTCCTATTCATCGTCATCATAATGAATACTTATTTTGTATAGGGTAATGGTCTCCATGCTAAGTTTTTCGTAGCTGAAAGCGGCTAGCTACACTAGCCTGAGGTGGCTTTCAAGTAGGGTGTATTCACATTTTTAGAGGGTCAGCAACGCGCGACTGATGCTTCTGATGGGTAACAGCTTACCATCGCCTTTGTAAAGCTTTGGGAAAAGAGTATGTATGTTGATATTTGTTTACAGAACTTAGACGAAGTCCACATAGCACTGGAGGTGTGCTCAGAACCCCGACCTATGAAGCAGGACGCGTCTGGGGCGATGCCTATACCAGGGAAATATAGCTACATACATAAGGTGCACAATACATTACCGACTTATTTTTTTAAGGCTATTTTGTCCCACTGTTGGGCAGAGGCCTATCTCGATGTAGTCTACCACCACTCTCTTTACAAGAAATCGAGATCAACCTGCCAACGCTTCCTCGGCCGACACCGGCCATCTTCAGACAGCCATGGAGTGATGATGTTGGCCCACTTCTCTGGGTGCAAGCGACTGATGTGGCCTGCCCAGTCCCTTGAGCCTGGTTGATTTGTATACGCGAGATAACGGGCAGGAAGATTATAGTGTATGCCATGGACATAGGCTAGGCAGAGACTTGGATAGGTACCTAGGTACCACGCGAGCGGGGCCGCTGTTTGTTAGCTTATTCTGTTTAGATAAATTACGTGGGTTCAACGTATTTATGAGTGTCTCGGTCCGAAGAAAATCCTCCTTATCGCTTATCTGCTTGTTTACAGGTTATAGACGGAATCTCAGTGGCTGTGAATCACGTTCAAGTAGACTTCAACTGTGACGCCTTCACTAGCAGTGTTCAGGTAATATTATTAATTAATTGGAAAACCAACAGCTAAAAATGCAGTTTAACGAATTACGATTACAGTGAGCTAATAATAGGTTTTCACAAGTAAAGACAAAGTAGGAACAATTAATGTGAAATTTAAATCTATACAATTTTAGATAGTATTTTAGTTACATTACCTTTTTATATGTTGTATCTGTATGTTTCCCGAATAAAATAAAAATAAAATACATTACATAGCAATCAACTTGTTACGTGTTGATCAATTCTCCGTTCAGCCGCTGCCTTGCTGAACTTACGATTGTGCAGAATAACTCGAGTTCAAATCGCTTAGTTAGCTCATTAAAATTGTCACTTGCTCGCACAGAAATGTTTTTTACCGGTAATTAGTACCGGCAGTAGAAAGATTAATAATAGATTATTTTATGAAGTAAATCGGGATAGTTAATATGATTGGAAGTTATTTTTCATGTAGAAGAGAAAAGTCTGCGATTTCGCGCCGCTTATTAAGAGGAAGAATATGGAATTGCTTACATTTGCATAACTTGATTAACCTAACAATACGTGCCCTGGAGAGGATGTAGTTACCACCGAAGCACTGACAAAATCGGCGCAGTGTCACTCAAATCCCATATAACCAACTTATTTAATTCAATCTTGCTTACAGGTACGATATCGCCCGAAATGTGTCACTCTACTATTATCCTACTAGGTACATAAAAAAGGCGACAAGAGATATAGGCAATTATAGACCCAGTTTGTGATTCATTAATAGATATTGATAGCCATTAACATCCCAAACAGACTGGATTTAGACCAATTTTCAACCACTAATCAATTACATACTTTAAATCAGATTCTTGAAAAGTACCACGAATTCAATAAACCTATGTATCTAGCATTTGTGGGTTACACGAAGGCTTTCGATAACATTGAACATTCTTCAATTTTTAAGTTTGATGACTGCACTATACGTAATAACAGTACCGTTGACATAAAACTGACACATTAACGTCAGGACAACATTTGAGAATTGATAAATTGATGTCCTGTAATATTTATTTATTTATTATTATTATATTATTTTAAAGGTGTCAAACAAGGTGATCCGCTCACCCTAATACTGTTTACAAGCACACTGGAAGAAATTTTTAGAAGTCTGGCAGAGTCTTGGACACATAAAGGGGTCATCTATAACAAGGAGCTGAAAAACCTGCGCTTCGCAGACGATATTGTTATTTTCAACAGCACCAGACATTAATCAAAGTTGGCGATGTGTATATTTACCTGAACCAGTAGAGTCTATAACGCCTGGAGGAGCTGCTGGTCCATGAAGACGCTAATGAAGAGAGACCTTCCACTGTCACTTAAGGGTTAACTCTTCGACATTGGTGCCTGAGCATGCTCATTGACCAAGCTTCAGAAATCCTCAAAGTTTGAACAGGACCGCTAAGTGTTTGGCAACAACGAATTGCGGTCTAAAACCGGTATCGCAGATTTAACAGATTGTGACTTGATAATTTAGATTATATCCGTATTAATATTTTTGTGTAGATTTCAAGAGTGACTGTGGAATCGAGAACCCCTGAAGGCCGCAAGGGAGACTTAAGACTGACTAGAATCAAATCGCCTGATACCGGACAGCTACTTATATTTAAAGTGAGTTTTTTTGTGTAACCTGGATTCATACATACATAGACTCACGCCTGATTCGCAGAGGTACACAGAGACAACGGAATTATACCAACTGCGCTTCTTTCACACACACACGTTTTTCCTCATTCGTTCTCATCACGTTCTTCATCTAGTTACAAATTAGGATAAGGCCGAAGGTGGAGGCGCACTTCACACATAACCCTCAACAAACTGAGGAACTGGCTATCTTACTAAATGCCGGAACACAACAATTTTAGAATTGTTGTTATGGCGACAGAATTAGGTAAGATGGTGGTAGCTAGCCAGGCGGACCCAAACAAAGTCCTACCACCAACCAAACCAAGCACAGTATATTGTACTCCCCATGGGGGACACTCCCTACTGTACCGTTCACAATCGAATATACTCTGGAACCTTGAAATCCATTACAGGCTGGATGGTCAAATGGTGACCCGGTACTTTTTTCAGGAATTAGAATGGCAAAGCGCGCGTATCGAAGCGAAAGCAAATGGTGCGGCCGCGGCTAACCTGCCACCCCTGCGTCTTCTGTTGGGCAATACGCATTGTCGGATCGTTATAAAGAAGAGGTTATCAGGTACACATTCATCTCTACTTGGTGTAATTCGTCATCATCTTCCTGCTCGTTACTCCACACTAGGTGGGGTCTTGATCTCATCACTCCTTTCTTGCAACAATTCTTCAATTCAATTTTCGTGCTTCCTTTTTTACAAGCAATCGATCTCTTCGGCTATTTCTACCCCTATATCCATACACACTCACATCCACACTCTTCTCGTTATAAATAAGAGGTTATTACACATTCATCTCTTATCTTTTTTTATTGTGCGACGGGGAAGCGCTTGGCCTTCATCTCACCTGGTTACAAGTTGAGATAAGGCTGACGGTGGAGTCGTACTTCACACAGAATCCTCAACAAACTGAGGAACTGGCTATCTTACCTCTGAATGCCGGAACACAACAATTTTAGAATCGTTGCTATGGTGACAGGATTAGGTAACATGGTGGTTGGCGGACTTAAACAAAATCCTACCACCAACCAAACCAAGCACAATATTGCTCTCCCTGGGGATCGAACCCGGGACCTCTGGATCTGAAATCCGTGGGTTGAACCACTAGACCACAGAGGCGGTTGAATGTTATCTATTCTAGTTACACATCATATCTGCCGCGCAATCAAAGAGGTTAATCAACTTTCTTACGGACTAGGGGACGGAACAAACAAGCGGCACCTGATTCTAAGTCCATCTCTTGCCTGTCACAAAGCCTTACTGCGTAGATCACATCCACAATGAACAATCTCTTTCCACCAGCAACCATACCCTTCAAACCGGAACACAGCAATGCTGTTTCGCGGGCAAATAGTGACCCCTCCTACGACATCCACGGGTAGAGTTGGACCACGGATGTCGTAAAAGCCGACTAAGGGACCTCACCAGAAGGGCAGCATTTTCTTTCGGCGATATCTACACATTTACCAATCCTAGTTCGACAAGTCTCAGTTGGTAGTAACTCTGCCTTCTGCGCTGTAGGTTGTGGTTTCGATTCCCAGGATAAACATTTGTGTGATGAACATAAATGTTTGT
The DNA here is from genome assembly GCA_951394065.1 of Venusia cambrica. Classification (NCBI taxonomy): domain Eukaryota; kingdom Metazoa; phylum Arthropoda; class Insecta; order Lepidoptera; family Geometridae; genus Venusia; species Venusia cambrica. The sequence continues at coordinate 10,719,065 of OX596041.1, forward strand.
TCTGTGTTTGGGTGCTGTATTGTATGATAAGTGTGTATTTACAAAAAAAAAGTATTCTATTCGTAATCTAGTTCCCATATTACATGCTATGCTTAGTTTAGGGCTAGATGGCGCCGTGTGCAATTTATGTCCTGTAATACAAGGTGAAACAGAATATGTGTACTAAAGCAGTGGGGGGGCTTTTCGGACCAGGAAAAGTATTTGTTGTGGTGGGGATATAATAGTGAATTCCCATTTTCAGTTTCCCATACAAATCTTTTCATTATCTCAATGACAATAAATAGTGACGACCCTATTCCTTTACCGCACTATGCATGTAGGTAGGTAGGTATCAGTTGGTGCAATTGTCTGTGTCAAAGAATATTAAGAACTGATGAACCAATTTTAGTGAGAACTTGGAGTCATCTCGTGAAAGTAGGTTATTAGATGGAACATACACATCGATAAATTACATAGGCACCTACAGTTACAAAAAGACGATAAATGCGATATTGGACGAACAAAAGTACATTATAGGAACGATTATTTTGTATTTTAGCTAACAGATAGATAAAATTCTTATTGATTTGACAAATTAAACCTTCTAGTAGTGGATTGTCTCATTAGCAGCCCAGGCTTTTCGACGATTTTCCTCTGTTAGTTAAAGCTCTTTTCGTTCTTTGTGGTTGTGACCTTCTGCTATGTTGCCTCATCTGTCTAGAGCTGAGATCATTGACGCGAGTTAAGAAACAGCTGATTTTAGGGTAGTCTCAACTCAAAAAACCAGCTGTTGGTGTCAGAACTTTGATCCTGTTTTACCAAAAACTTTGAACCAAAATTCAAAAAGTTGTAAAACAAACATTGTTCCACGAGTCGGGTCGGATAACCCCGTTTCGGCATAGTACACATATTCCAGTACACATGTTACAGGTTGTATATATATCTACATGTATTTAAAAAAACCCTGCAGCTTTGAGGCTTTCGTTGTATGTGTGACTTTAGCTTGTTATTTGTTTCAGACTGTGCCGTGATAGGGTCGCGGCTGGCGTTCTGCCCGGAGCCGGTGGCGTGGGCGCTGACGGACGGGCAGCTGCGAGCCGCGCTGGCGTGCGCCGCGGCGTTGGCGCTGCCGGTGCGTCGCGCCACGGCGCACGCCACCCGCGCCAAGGCGGCGAGGAAGGTAACGGCTGCTGGCCTCCCCAGGGGGCGATACTCTTCATGGCACATTTAACCACCTCTGTGGTGTACTACTTCACCGGTTTCAAAGTCAAAGTCAAATATATTTATTCAGTAAGATTTTTTCTTCGCTCTCAAGTCCAAGCTTAAAGTCTGCCAACGTGCAATGGAACGCAGCATCTTGGGTGTACAGATAAAATACGTAACACTGAACTGCGTTCCAAAACGAAAATCTTGGATGTAGCGCTAAAAGCTGCCATGCTTAAATGGAACTGGGCTGGTCGTGTCTGTCGCATGTCAACTCTACGATGGGCGAGGGTGGCCACCGAGGCACCCAAATCCGACCAGAAGGCGTTGCGGCAGACCTAAGCGCAGATGGCGTGATGAGCTAGATAAACTTCTTGAAGACTGGAGGAATGATGCCCAAGATCGGGAAGTCTGGAGGGAGTGGGGGGAGGCCTTTGCCCAGCCGTGGGACACTGACGGCTTAATATAATAATCGTCAAATCTACCGCCTGTTCGGAATCGCGACCAGCACACAAGGAGAAAGGCAAGAACCTCGGGCTAGTTTTTTTTTTTTGTCAGGTCCAGAGGTCCCGGGTTCGATCAATTAAGGGAGCATTATATTGTGCTCGGTTTGGTTGGTGGTAGGACTTTGTTTAAGCCCGCCAGGCTACCAGCATCTTACCTAATTATGTCGCTATACCAATTTTTTAAAATTGTTGTGTTCCGGCATTTAGAGGTAAGATAGCCAGTTCCTCAGTTGAGGATTCCGGGTGAAGTGCGCTAACTTCGGGCTTATCTAAACTTGTAACCAGGTGAGATGAAAACGTGACACAAAAATTCGGACTCGAACCCGCATCTTTTCCTAAAAGCAAAATGGGGTTGTGATTTTTTGTGTCATTATAACATGTCATTAAAATGTTGTGACCAAGTGTGATCACTTGAAATATTAAAAAATCTATGTTGTTGTGTTCTGGCTTTTATTTAGAGGTACGATAGCCAGTTCTTCAGACCGTTGAAGATATCGGGGTACACGGGTTTTGCCATATTTTTTTTTCATCAACACTTGGCAGGCGGAAAGAGCAGTGTAGATAATACACAGAAATAATTCGCTGCCCTTCTTCTGGTGAGATCCCTTAGTCGGCTTATACGATATCCATGGGCTGAGTTGGAGGGTTCGACCGCCACGGCATACGAGCTGGGTTTCGTAATATGATTTTTTATTTTGGTTACGTAAAATTAAAAGTTACCGGTTATTACTCAAAATAAGACACGTTTACTAAGCACCAAACTAACTACTCTCAAGCACAGTAAAACACTACTAAGTTATACTTCCGAATCACTAAACACTGTTATCGCACTCAAATATCACTTGATGTTATCTGGCTGTATAGAATCGAATACTGTCCTGCTTCCGAATCTCTATAGACTGTTCTAGTAAGCGCGAGATTGATCGCGGTATTAACTGTTGCGTCAATCTGGGACATTGTTCTCGACGGTCATAAACAATCATTTTGTGTTATTTATAAACAAATTGTTTTGGTGTTATTTTCGTAACTGTGTGAAGGCTCGAGAATGTTCTAGATTGGCGTAAGTGTTGAAAATTCGAGTAAACTAGGTATCTATGTTGTTCCAGATCGCAGAGCCTGTTCAGGAGCAGATGGCAAGTCGGTCTACCGGAATCGGAGATCGGGACATTCTCGCTCGAATGTTCGCGAAGCATGACGTGCGAGAGACGTCTTACCATCTCCTCGCGCCCAGGATAGATCTGCATCTCTGCGATGATCCGGGATGTAAGAATCAGATTACATATATGTACATATACTACCAACTGAGCTATGAGGCTAGCTTAATATATATATTAACAAGCCTCATAGCTCGGTTGATAGTAGCTCTGCCTTCTGCGCTGTTGGCTGTGGGTTTGATTCCCACACAGGACAAACATTTGTGTCATGAATATAGATGTTTGTTCTGTGTTTGGGTGTTGTATCATATAGTACGTATGTATTTACAAAAAGTATTTAAGTATTATATCCGTAATCTAGTTTCCATAATACAAGCTATGCTTAGTTTGGGGCTAGATGGCGCTGTGTAAAATTAATGTCTTGTAATATTTATATATTTATTTTATTTATATTACATTATTACTTGTAACCAGGTGAAATGAAGGCCAAGCGGTTCCTCGTCGTACAATAAAAAAAATATATACATGATTCTCTTTTTTTTATTTTTACGATGGAGGTGCTTGGTTTCGTCTCATCAGATTTTTTAGGTTATGATAAGGCCGAAGGTGGAAGCGTACTTCACCCGGAATCCTCAACAAACTGGAACTGACTTGCTTACTGAATGCTTTCATTGTTGTTATGGTGACAGAATTAGGTAAGGTGGTGGTAGCAAGCCAGGCGGACTTAAACAAAGACCTACCACCAACCAAACCAAGCACAATATTGTACTCCTACTGGGGATCGAACCCGGGACCTCCGGATCTGACACCGGTGACACCGGTACGGCTTAAAAACATGAAATATTGTTTTTGTTTAATAGTAGATTTAAAACACATAGTGGATTCATTAATAGTAGTTTATGCAATTGACATATAAGAAGGGGTATTAAAACACGAGAGTTTGTTTATCGATATAGGCGATACGCCAAAAAAAAAAAACAATTATATCGAACATATAATCAAGCGAAGAAAGAAGAAATTGTCTCGATAAAAAAAAAACACAAAGATAAACTAAAGACTACTAAGACTAAATCGATATTTAAACGTAGAACTGAGAGATTTCTCGTTGAAACCATGTTAAAGTTATTACAAAGGATAGGGCTTGCCGATAACAAATATCATAATATTGTTATTATTAATATTTGAGAGCAAAAACAAAGGAAATCTAGCCGGCCAAACGTTCGCGTATAAAAACGTATAAAACGTTTTAAACGTCTTCAAAAAAAGCTCTTGAATCGCCTTACGATATTGTCTCTTGTAGTGGGCAGATCGGAAAAGCCATCTCTGAGCAGCGGCGGCGCGCTGCAACTCACTCTGGTCAGCATGCAAGCCGACCTCTTCCCTTACCACAAGGCGTCCGATGACCGGAGGCATTGGCGAGGGTATAGGTAAGACCTTATTCATTTTGTTCACCATCAGTTCTTGTAAGATTTGTCATTTCTTCACATTCTTCATAAGCAAGTCTAGCTGTATATCCCTTGAACTTTTACCATTCGATTCCGGTACTGAACTATACGAAAATATGATGTGATAGCGGTCGCAACTCCTCCAATAAGTTGTGTACAAGATATGGCAATGGATTTTACGTTCAATGGAAAATATTCTGCGATAACCAAGTAAACTGAAGTATCATAACCGACAGTTGAAATAACAGTAAAATACATAGTCCACGGAAAATAACATCTCCAAATATGCTATGGTAATCCAAGACGACAATGGACTCACGGATAATAAGCGGAGAATAACATCTCCAAATATGCTAGGGTAATCCAAGACGGCAATAAAATCACGGATAATTAAACAAATGCCTTTTTAATTGTACGACGGTGAACCGCTTGGATTTCATCTCACCTGGTAACAAGCCGAGATAAGGCCGAAGGTGGAGGTGCACTTCACCCGGAATCCTCAACAAACTGAGGAACTAGCTATCTGATCCTAAATGCCGGAACAAAACAATTTTTAGAATTGTTGTAAGAAGATGGTGGTTACTTATCACAACATTATTCATCTTACTTTATCTATTTATTAATACGCCAAAAATCCTTCGTTACCTTTAGGTATGAGTAATGCGCGCACAGAAGAGTAAGATTTGGTTTAAACGGAGTTTTTTTTTACTCTACAATTTCGACCATTACATTTTTTATGTACGACACGAAAGCTTGACCTTCATCTCAACTGGGTTTCATAGGGACATAGTTGGAAGCGCACTTCACCCGGAATCCTGAACAGTCGGAAGAACTGGCTATCGAACATCGAAATGCCGGGAGACACATTGTTATTATCGCGACAGACTCAGGTAAGATGGTGGTAGCTAGGCGGACTTAAGGATAGTCCCACCACCAACCAAGCACAATATTTTACCGCCTGGCTAGCTACCACCATCTTACCTAATCCTGTCGCCATAATAACAATTCTAAAATTGTTGTGTTCCGGCATTTAGAGGTAAGATAGCCAGTTCCTCAGTTTGTTGAGGATTCCGGGTGAAGTGCGCCTCCACCTTCGGCCTTATCTTAACTTGTGTAACCAGGTGAGATGAAGGCCAAGTCCTGACCTCTGGATCTGACACCGGGGGCAGAACCAGCAGACCACAAGCGGTTGTGTATGCAGATGTAGTTGTCCATTGTTTCAGAGAAGCCGCTACACCCCACAGCCAGTGGCTATCACAATCTCTGTCTTCCTTCTGCGGCACTTTGCTTGAACATTTGGATCCCAGGCCGATTCCTACTTCCCATAAGGTAAGTGCTTTCATTATTTCCACCCAGGACAAACATTTGTGTGATGAATATAGATGTTTGTTCTGTGTTTGGGTGTTGTATCATATAGTACGTATGTATTTACAACAAAAAAGTATATAAGTATTCTATCCGTAATCTAGTTCCAATATTACAAGCTATGCTTAGTTTGGGGCTAGATGGCGTTGTGTGAAATTCACGTCCTGTAATATTTATTTATTTATTTTATTTATTTATTTATTTACTAAAATCAACAGTCCTTATTCTAAAATAAACTTAACATACATGTTTTTCTTAAGACCAATAATAGATTTACATTTTATAGAAATATAATATTATAAATAAATAGACAGTCAAGGCAAGAATATTATCATTCTAATACAAATTGAGAAACTGTACATACATATAATAACAATGAACAATTTATTTAAAATAATAAAAATGTATACCAAATTTGAATTTGAGTATATATATACTACATGATTTAAATAATAAATATATATACACAGAATTATATTGTATAGAATAAATAAATATATATATATATATATATATATGTACTACTTTACTTTCTTAGCAGTTTCCTCCTCCAATAGTTTAACAACCTCTCTTTTAAAAACTCCCTTGCCAGTAAAAAATAGATCAGTTGTGTCAAATCTCTTATTATAAACTCTATGTAGTCGATTAACTAACGAGTTTTGGGCATAGTTTGTTGATGAGTGCAAAACGGCAAAAAAATTGGTATGTCTTGTACGTTTAATCGGGGCATTTATACTTAATATCCTACTAGCGAGGTCAGGGGAGTCTATGTATCCGTTACATATTCCGTGTAGAAAAGCCATGTCCAAAAGTGTACGCCGATTTTCAAGACTTGCTAGACAATGATAATTACATGAATCTTGGTAGTTTTGGGGAACATAGAATTTCCTGTAATTTAAATGTTTAAGAAATTTATACTGAATGTTTTCTATATCACTGATATACGTTATGTAGTGTGGGTTCCAAGTAGTACTACAGTATTCAAGGATACTTCTAACATAAGAATAATAGAGTAACTTTAAACAGACAATGTCAGAAAAAGGTTTACACACTCGTAAGACAAATCCTAAGCTCTTATAAGCTTTATTTACAATTGATTCAAAATGTTCAGAAAATGTTAATTTTACATCCATTGATATGCCCAAATCACGAACTAGTTCCATTTTATTTATATTTATTCTGCTAACTTGGTAAACATATTCAACAGGATTTCTCTTACGCGTGAAAGACACAAAGCAACACTTACTGACATTAACATCGACGCGATTCAATTTATAATATTCTTTTTTATTATTTATTTTATTTTATATTTATTGACCGAGCGAGCGAAGCGTCTCGGTTTCGTGATTGGCCAAAAATGCTTTTGTCCCCTGTCTGCCTGTCGTCTGTCTGTCGGTCGGTTTGTTCGGATTTTTCAACCGATTTCGGTGAAAATTGGCACTCATTTTCCTTGATTTATTTAATTTTTCAGACGATCGCGATTTTTGGTCGAGGGGGAATAGGGGGGAAGTTTGCTACAGCGTTTTCTTTTCAACGGATTCGAATAAAATTTGATAAACAAACTAAGGATTTAATTCCACACAAGAGGTTGTGAAACAAAAAGGGGGAAGTGGAGGGGGAAATGGGGATAATTTTGCCGTAGGATTTCAATTATCGTCTTTTTTTCGGAAAATTTAAATCAACGTCTACTAATTAGACTACGCAGTCGTCTCCGCGTTTGCGAGACAAATCCCTCAAGCCAGAGATTTTAATCTATATATCTTAGGAACTGTATTATTAAAGCGGATCGCCATTAATAAAGGCCAGTCCTAACCCAAAATTCGGTTCCTTTAATGAGTTTTCTTACCTTCAACTACCTGTATATGCTTAAAATCTGCAAAAGGCTCCGGAACTCCATACTCGGCTCATAAGTCTTAAAACTGTTTGTTTGCGATAACGAATTTTCCTTCAAGTCCAGAGGAACCTTCTTTTTCTGGTCTAGAGGTACCTTTTAGCCAAACGTGCATCTTAGCTACACCTCGACTGGTTTTCTCAAGTGATTATTTTCCATTGATGAAACTCCAATAAAAATAACTTTTAATTGCAGGCTAGTGAAAGCGAGAGGCCTTCAGAGCCGGTGTCAAACGGCACAGCCCACAAACCGGCTCACTCGCATACCAGCACTTCGAATGCCCCGCCCAACGCTACTTCACAAGGTATATCTCTTATATCATTCAAAGGTTGTCTGGAGGAAATCGCTCCTAAGCAATAAACCCGCCTGAAGTTATGCAGTTTTATGTTTAGTTTGCAATAAAGTAGCTTAATTCAATCATTCATTCACAATCTTTCAGGTCCGCGCAAAGCTGCCGCCCAGGTTCAGAACCAGGCCAGCGTATTGTCCTTTCATAAAAAAAAAAAAAATCATTCACAATCGTAGTTCACGTGGAGGCGCCTGTGTGAGACCACTGTGGTGTAGTGGTTGGCCTACTGGTATCAAATCCAGAGGCCCTGGGCTCGATCCCAGTACGATATTGTGCTCGGTTTGGTTGTTGGTGTCTTTAAGTCCGCCTGGCTAACTACCACCATCTTACTTAAGTCTGTCGCCATAACAATTCTAAACTGTTGTCCCAGTTTTTTGTGTGTATGTTTTTTTTATATACAACTAAGAGACGGGACGAACAAGTAGAGCAAGCCTCCTGGTTTTAAGTGCATCTCTTGCACAATGCCTGACTGCATAGCTTACATTCACAAAGAACATAGCCCACACGGCACTGCATTGCGCCCGGCAACTTGAGGCATAAAGGTGTTAAGCCTCGCGCGCCCTTAATTTCACCGGCAACCATACCCTTCAAACCGGAACACAGCAACGCTGACTGGCGGCCGAAATAGGTATGGTGGTAGTAATTCTCCGGACGAGCCCTTTCGCAAGGGGCTTCTACTACTCTTATATTATTTATAAGTAAGATAGCCAGAGACTGTTAAGGATTCCGGGTGAAGAGTGCCCACCTTCGACCTATCATAACTTAATAGTTATCTAAAAATAAAGGCCGAGCGCTTCCCCGTAGTACAATAAAACAAAATTGCCCCATCCGAAAAGAATCTAGTCTTGCGTTCGTGGGTTCTGTGCCCAAAAAGTGCCAAAATGACGCTATTACTAAGCATCTAAGTCTGGCAGAGGGCTGTCTCTCTGCCAGACAGGACTCATCAATCGAAATAGGTAGAAAAGTTTAAATTTTCACTGCGTGTGTATTTCTATTGTCGCTATAGCAAAATATCATCTAAAAAATATTTGTCTGTTCAATTATGAAAAAACCAACAGACCGTGGATCACGTTCTTATCTATTTCGTATGAGAAATATATATAGATAATTTTGACCTTTTATCGTGGTTTCAGCGACAAGGCATACTTTTAATGAAAACTAACCCAACGGGGGAATAGGGTACGACTTCAGAATCAATAAGATTTTCAATAAGAATGGTCTTAGTACTAATTTTTGCTTGAAATGTAGATCGTAACCAAATAAAATAGAACTATTAAAGAAGCATGTTTTCGACTTGATTTTTGAACGATTTAGGCTTTCGTTCTCAAGTTAGTGATTTCGAACGAATTTTCAGACACTATGGCAGTGTCATATAGTGAAGTGAAACTCTGCTAGATGGCGTTAATGCGTTTATGTTGAGCTGAATGTGGCACCAAAATTCGGAATCTTCGTACCTCCTTTGCTCAATTGGTTAAAGCGTTTCCGGCTTAATGTAAAGATGCGGGTTCGAGTCCCGTCGCGAGTTGTGAGTTTTTGTGTCGTTATATTATTATTATTATTTTATTATTGTAGCTGTCCTCCATTATGTTATTTAAAATAGGATTAAAAAGGTTTCTTACGCAAAAAGCCTACTATAGTATAAATGGCTATTTGAACGACAAATTATAAACCAGTAACATAATACAGTGTTTTAAGTATTTATTAACATGACAGTGCATTTTAATTAATATTCTATACTATTTCTTACTTAATATATTAAACTAGTTTAATCCAATTTCAATTTTAAGTTAACAATTTTTACACTTTGACATTGTAATAATATCAATATTTGCATGCTGTTAAGTTGATCATGGCTGTACAACCTAATTACAATTTGTCATCTATATATGTTAAACCCATGTTCGCAAATAAATGATTATTATTATTATTATTATTTATTACGCACAACACACAAACAAAAAACAAAAATTATACATATATCCAGAATAAGGAATTTTGACTGGTTTGAAAAGTAAATCTTTGAGCGCACAGCAAAACAATATATCTAGCAGTGTTAAGCGAACGTGTTCGCATAAATTACTAATGAATTAAGCAAAGACCAAATTACATAATTATATAAGAAAAAAGAGACCAAGAAAAGTATCTCAATAGTTAACAAGGATATCTAATACCTAATACCGTTTATATTCAAATATAAATATTTATAAAGGTCTCGATCTAGTTTCAAAATATGGTATCTCCTTTTAAAATTTTAAACTTTCTTCTGCGCTGTAGGTTGTGGGTTCGATTCCCACACATTTGTGTGATGAATATAGATGTTTGTTCTGTGTTTTGGTGTTGTATTATATGATATGTATTTACAAAAAAAAAAAAAATATAATTCTATCCGTTATCTAGTTCCCATGTTACAAGCTATGCTTTGTTTGGGGCTAGATGGCGCTGCGTGAAATTAATGTCCTGTAATATTAATATGTATTTATTTATTAAAATTAAAAAATATTTATTCAATAAAAAGTACAATTAAACTAACTATGTACAAAAGAATCAGTCAGATTACCTAAGGACCGTTACAAACGGCCTATAGGTAACTCAACTGTTCCAGACCAGTACCAGACGGAAGCGTGCCCAAGACACTGGCTGCATTGCCACGCTGAATAGCTATGCTAATTCGCTGGCCTAAATAAGAGCCAGCCCTTGGGTCACGTGTCGCCTCAATATTTAACTAATATTTATTAAAATACCAGGAGTTTTTCCTGATTACTGAATGATTTCAGCGTCGCCGACCAGGACTCGGATCCTGCAGCAGCTCGGCAGACTTATGACGACGTGTCTTGTGCTCAGGATAGATGACTTCACTGTATACAAGGTCAGTACTTACATAGCACTGTGGTATATAACGTATATATACCGGGTGGGACGAAAACCGAGCGCTTCCCCGTCGTACAATAAAAAATAACTAAAGTGACTGCTGATGATATATGTGAGTTTTTCCGTCCATAATCTGTCATGGAAAAACTCACCCTTATTAAATATTCAGGCGTAACCGCTAACAAAAGCCGCCTTTGTACTTGGTTTTTGGTGGTAGGACAAGTCTGTACTGTAGGCAGCCATTCATTCTTTCATTCACAATCTCATTCATTCTTACGGTCACGTGGGGGCGCCTGTGTCGGCGTGAGACTTAACCGCCACTGTGGTGTTGTAGTCCACTGGTGTCAAATTCAGATGTCCTAGGTTCGATTCCAGTGCAATATTGTGATAAAGGCAAAGCGCTTCCCCGTCATACAATAGAAACATATCCTCAAACTAAGCAAAGTTTAACAAGCCTCATAGTTCAGTTGGTAGTAGCTCTGCCTCCTGCGCTGTAGGCTGTGGGTTCGGTTCCCACCCAGGACAAACATTTGTGTGATGAATATAGATGTTTGCTCTGTTGTATCATATAGTACGTATGTATTTACAAAAGTATTTGAGTATTCTATCCGTAATCTAGTTCCCATATTACTATGCTTAGTTTGGGGCTAGATGGCGCTGTGTAAAATTAATGTCCTGTAATATTTATTATTATTTTATTATTATTATAGCTTGTAATATGAGATCTACTTTACGGATAGCGCCTATCTACTCCCCAGTAGTAATGCATTCATCAGTCGAGTTCTTTTTTGATGTTGTGGCACACAATTATATTACCTACATATATAGTTCCTGTTTCTTTTTTTTTTTTTACAAATTTATGTTTTTTTTTTTTAATATTATCGTCCAAATAGTGAATAAATACATTTCGAGTTCTGATAGAATTCTCAATGGTATTGAAAGGTTACAATACGGTTGCAGGTGTCGACAGGGTCGAAGTCCCGCGAGGCCCCGCGGCCTCTCGTCAGCGCTGAGAAGGCGACCCTCCCGGGGGACGCCGGTCTACTGCACGCAGAGATCACCTTCTTCTACTATCCTGGAGACGTGTGCTTCCCTGGTACGTTGTGGTTGACGTGTAACAATGAGTAGAGCCCCTTGTGGAAGGGCTCGTCTGGAGAAGTCCTACCACCGTACATATTTCGGCCGCCAAGCAGCATTGCTGTGTTCCGGTTTGAAGGGTATGGTTGCCGGTGAAATTACGGGCACGCGAGGCTTAACACATTGTAGGATGTGACCTATCCAGTAAGACATTATGCACTTAGCACCTGAAAATGAGTCTGTCTGTCTGTCGGTTTTTTTCCACCGACTCTGTGGACTAGCGGTTCGCCCGCCGGTGTCAGATCCAAAGGACCCGGTTTCAATCCCCAGGGGAGTACAATATTGTGCTTGGTTTGGTTGGTGGTAGGACTTTCTTTATGTTCGTTTGGAACATCCTCCATGGAAGAACGCTACCACCATCTTACCTAATTCTGTCGCCAAAACAACGATTAAAAAAAATGTGTTCCGGCATTTAGAGGCAGGCAAAATAGTTCCTATTCTAACCACGAGCTATAGAGAGTTAGAGGCGGTTGAATTCTGTCGCCATAATAACAACTCTTAAAAAAAAATTGTGTTCCGGCATTCAGAGGTAAGATAGCCAGTTCCTCAGTTTGTTGAGGGTTCCGGGTGAGGTGCGCTCCACCTTCGGATTTATCTCAACTTGTAACCAAGTGAGATGAAGGCCAAGCGCTTCCCCGCCGTACAATAAAAAAAAAACGAGTCTTTATAAAAAGGCTCAGTCAAACCTTAAATAAACTATGCTCTTGTGAAACAAGCGCCCTGAGAGGTATCAGAAACCATCAGATGATGGCAAACAATTTAGTTCCTATACCTACCACGTTTCATTAATCCCCAGCAGTGGGATTATGTCAATTTTCAAAAAAGTTTAGAAAGAAAGAAAGAAAATAATTTAATTGACACAGGCACAAAACAAAGCACAGACACAGAACACTACAACTAAGTATGAAATACAACTAAAGCTAACAAATACAAAATAAAATAACTAACCTACAACCATATCGAATAACACATGTGTCATTTATAGTCTGTGCTCGGTGAAGCACTTGTCACATGTGCATGTGTGCACCATCTCAGCAAAATTTTATTGTTAATATAAAGGCAAAATGCCATAAAATTTAGTAAAAAGGGAAACAACTTTACGATACGAATGAAGAATAAACATAGGTAAATAAATAAATGAATAATAAATTATTGTAATATTAACATAAAATACTTAATTTTGTTTATACACTTTTGCAACACTGATCTACATATGCTCAGTGCCGATCTATTCCCTTGAACCTATTCTCTTTGGACAAGGGGTTCACGTCGTGTTGTGTCTAGTGTTGTTTAGACTTGATCTATCGATTTCAGTGCCGGCCCCCAAAATGTACGTGCAGCTGAGCCCAGTGCGCGTATCCGTGGACGTGCCGAGCGTGGTTTGGCTCGGCGCGTTTCTGCCGCACGTGGCGCGCGCGCTGCAACAGGAACCGGAACTTGAGCCGCCGCCACCGCCGTATATGGATGTCAGGATGGAGGCTATCATGCCTAAGGTACGTCTGACAAGCCTCACAGCTCAGTCGGTAGTAGCTCTGCCTTTGCGCTGTAGGTTGTGGGTTCGATTGGACCAGGACAAACATTTGTGTGATTAATATGTTTGTTCTGTGTTTGGGTGTTGTATCATATAGTACGTATGTATTTACAAAAGTATTCTATCCGTGATCTAGTTCCCATATAACAAGCTATGCTTAGTTTGGGACTAGATAGCGCTGTGTGAAATTAGTGTCCTGTAATATTTATTAAGTGATCCTGCACTTTCGGCATATCTGTATTGAGCATAGATACACATAATTTAAACATATTTCGCTAGATTCTGTTTACTACACAACTTAACCCGCCTCTACCCGCACATACTCTCCATATCAATATGGATCTGTTAATTCTTCATGTTTTTTAAACTATTAAACCTTCTAACTAAAATATATCGTAGTATGCACACTCCAAAAACTTGAAAATCGATTCCAGTATCTATATTGCTTCTTAGTTAGGAACCTGATGCTTTCAAAGAGAGTTAAGACAACTTTTGGGCAGACTCGCTCAATCGTAGATCTCACTCTCGCCTGTGCAAGTTTCGAAGTCAAAAACTGACCCATTTTTAAAAAAACTTTTGCTCTCTCCATCGCAAAAGGGAGATTTCCACCAGGCTGTTCCAAAGCCTAAGGAGCTTCTTAGACCTTTTAACCTGCTATCTTTCTTATTAAATTAGTACTCCGACTCAGAACTTTTCTTTTACACACACACCCACAAACAAACACCCTCTCATACACACAAAAACACACCATCTCTCTCTCTCTCTCGCACACACACACACACACAAACACACACACACACACACTGTTACTACTGACTGTTAGACTAAGTTATTATAATAATAGATTAATTTATTTCAGTTAAAAAAGTAAATAAAGTGAGAAATATAAAAAGTTGGTTGTATAACTTTTTATATTTCTCACTTTATTTAGTTTACCATGTTTTCACAAAAATTACATAGATACTTACCGACTTTATCTTAATAAATAGGAGCAACTGATTTGTAAACTTTATTAGCTTTAAGATTTCTTTATGTTAATGTCGAGGGTGGGCGCTGACTCCTATCACACAGGATACTAATTGTTACCCTAGTTTAGGAATTAGTTGTACACTTACATTTACCTTATACATACCTTAAGCATACTATATAAACAATATATACTCCTAAGACTTATTGTTAACAAGGTGCAAATTCATTTTCATTTTCATCTAGTGAAGTGTGATAAGTATTTTAAGAATATCGTTGTATGCAGGTAGTTTTAGAAGCCGGTACAGAGCACGTGTCGCAACAGAGAGACAGGCCAAAGGAACTGCACGTCTGCACCGCGCGAGCCACGCTTACCAACGTGAGGGAATCCAACCGATCCAGTGAGTACATGCTGTGTTACCTGTATGCTGAGAACAACCAATAACAAAGCAGTTTTTTCAGTGTACATCTAGGAAGAGTTTGACGAGCCGAAGGTGGAAGTGGCACCTGGATTTTTTATTATTCTTATTCTATGGGGGGGTCGCCGAGGCCTGAACTGATGTTCCGCTGAGGGTGTACTGTGATTTATCCCCCCTTGTTTTAAGTACCCCACCGCAGCCAGCCCAGCTTCTTACAATACCGGAGTAGGACTTTCCTTGCTCCAAGTCGGTGCCAAGCATTTCTCTGATGCCCGTCTTCTCCCTAGCTGATTCTGTAGCCAAGCAATATAGGATCACGTGCTCTAAGACACCTGGAATCCTCAGCTGAGGAACTGGCTATCTTACCTCTAAATGCCGGAACACAACAATTAAAGAATCGTCGTTATGGCGACAGCTTTAGCTTAGATGGTGGTAGCCAGGCGGACTCAAACAAAGTCCTACCACCAAGCAAACCAAGCACAATATTGCACTCCACCTGGATCCCGGGATCTCTGGCGCTGACACCGGCGGGACCACTAGACGACTAGACCACAGAGGCGGTTAAAGTGATGATTTTGTAGACACAGCCGGAACCCGCGCCGACCTGGCGTCCATACTATCGGCACTGCGAAGGTCGGCCCCACCCCGGGGTCAGTTCCCCTGCAATGGTGACGACGTAGACCCCATCAACGAACAGTTCCTACTGCACGCGGACAGTAAGTACCAACAAGAGTACCCCCAAGTGTTTTTCTTGTGTCTTTTGTGACTTATATACTCTTTGATTTCATTAAAAAAAAACCTTTCTCAACTTTTTGGACTGATGTCCACCAATGAAACAATTACATCTGCTGTAAATGCATCTAAGTATGGAATAATAAGAACTTGGAAAAATGTATATCATCGCATCACGCTCCATAAAAAAAGTCGACAGGACTTGAATCGGTTCGTCTGTAGCTTATCATTTATTCTAGCTTTGGGTAATGGTCTCCAGCTGGTGATATTTACGCTAGCATAAATTCTGGCCACCACAAGGTCATTCAGAATATTGCCATGTAGCCTAAGTAGGATAGTAGTTATTAGTGTGTGAAGTGTTATTGTTTAGTTTCGTTTGGGTGCTGCATTATCCTGGCTAGCTAACCAGTATTACTACCACAGATACCAGTACATGACATCATTACCTAGTCAATAAGTTTAATTACATTTGGAAACGGTTTATTTCTTTATTCATTTAAAAAGCTGTAGTAATTCAAATGAAGCACAGTTTCGATGCAATTTCACAAGCATGACACCGGTTACACCACGGAAAATCTAGATATCCCTAGAGCTTACGTTAGCACTTTATCCCTAGATCTAGATGATATAGAGCGAGGCACCGCCGTTACCCCCGAGATGCTTTGGAGAGAAAACAGAGCCATCTGGTGTGCGAGGGTTGAACCTTTGTGGTGCGATTTCGTCGGAGCCCGCGCAACCAATTACAAAGCCGCGCCGCTGCTGGACGCAACTCCGCTCACTGCTTGGGTATGAAATGAACCTTATTGCATTGACATAGAGCCTCATACACCGAAACTGTTTTCGCGCTGTAGGTATAGCAAGCGTATTGCTATCTCAGCATTGCAATACATTTATGAAAATCTAACGCACGCAAACAGGAACATTGATGAGTTTAGTTAAAGAAGTGATGTACACAGTGTTAATACTGGAAATTAAAATAAACTTGACATACCTAGGTATCGCTTAGGAAAAGTAAATCATTCATTCTTAGGAAACTGTGTACGATTCTATAATAAGCTTCCTCAAAGCGCCACCAGACTCTCTGATCGTAAATTCAAATTGTATATAAAGAATATTTTTTTAATTATAAGAGCCTACTACAAAATAAGTGACTATATCGACGATAAGCACGCGTGGCCCGATGTTGCTATACCAGTTGACAGTTAAATGGTGATTTCTCAATGTTAACAAACTGCCCATTATGTAGTTATGTAATAATCAATGTTTTAAGATAATATTTGTTTTGTAATAGTTTGTTGAGGATTCCGGGTGAAGTGCGCCTCCACCTTCGGCCTTATCTCAACTTGTTACCAGGTGAGATGAAGGCCAAGTGCTTACCCGTCGTACAATAAAAAAAAAAAAAAGTTTTTAGTTTTATGATGTAGGTAACACTTGTAATGTTATTAAATTGTTATAAACCCTGTACCTAAATGTTGAATGGATCATCAAAACATTAACCAGCCCGAGGTTCTTGCCTTTCTCCTTGTGTGCTGGTCGCGATTCCGAACAGGCGGTAGATTTGACGTTTCAAAATTATCCTAAAAATTTTAATGAATAAAAATATTTGACTTTGACAGCGTTCCCTGCAGCCGATTTATAGAATTTACGTTTCGGGGCATAGCTCTATTCATCCCCTAATTTGTAATTTATATATTTTTGGAAAACGTTTAAATTTTACAAAATTTTGGTTTTGGAAAAATATTAACTTTTAATATATTTTACAGTCATAGTTTCAGTGCAAAAACATTAACATTAATGTAATTCAACAATTATCGTAAAGTAATAAAAAAAAAACTTTGGTAATAATGTGTTGATACACAAAAAAATCAACGAAATCGGACAATATTAAGAGGCATAAAAGGCCATACAAAAATAATATGATCCTCTTAATAGATTTAAAATAGATCCATCTGTGTAAGAGTTAAACTGCAAACCCGCGATGCTACTAGAGTATGAATATGAACCTTGTTGCATTGGAGTAGAGCCCTAAATAGATTGTGGTAGATTTAGATGTGTCACAATGTCACTCAAATTATCAACACTCACTGCTTATTACTGCACGAGTTTATTATTATGTCTTGTATCGACAAGACATAAAAATAAACTCGATACATCAGAAAGCTAAGCTACCATCTACGTTGTGACCTATATAGTATATTATAATATACCTTTTATGAGAAACTACATACATCAGGTATGTATGTGACAGTATAATCTACATAGTTTAATTACAACATAAAGATAATCTACCTGAAGTCCGTAGACAATCCCATCCCACAAATAATTTGAATACGAAAGTTATTTGTTGTTCCGGAACACAACAATTTTAGAATTGTTATTATGGCAACAGAATTAGGTAAGATGGTTGTAGTTACCCAGGCGGACCAAATCAAAGTCCTACCACCAATCAAACCAAGCACACTGTATTGTACTCCCAATGCGGATCGAACCCGGGACCTCTGAATCTGTAATCGGTGGTTTGAACCACTAGAACACAGAGGCGGTTACTAGAAAGTCTTTAAGCACTTTATGTTTATCAACAGTTGTGCCTTGAGGAAGGTTTCTCTCGCATCTTCGTAGTAGGCCGGACGTGTGGGCTAGCCGGTCTGCAGCTGAACCACTACCAGATGCTGTTCCTGCTCAGGCAGATGGAGAGGATCTCGGAGATGCTGGCCTGGATCGCGCACGACGCGGCCAGGCAGCCTGACGCTGAAGAGGGGTAAGAGAACAAATACACATATTTTCTGTTTAAAATAGCTCCATCTAGTGTGTAAGAATTGAACTTTATGATACGACTTTATGTTTATCTTTATGTTCCTTTTAGGGAAGCGTGCTCCATCTGAGGCCACATCTTTACTTGTTTAACATGTAAGCTGGTGGTCAAACGCTTGACTATTATTATCAATAAAAAAAAAACATAATCACCTGTAGAAAAGCACTCTTTAATATTTCTTAATATTTAATGTAAAGCATTCTCAATATGAGTGCCTTCCAAAGCGGATTTGCTCACATGCAAGTAAGGTGTTTAAACGCAATACACACAAATAAGCTTTGTCATTGGTTGTTCAGTCATCAATGAATTAACAACCAATGACAAAGACAATCCGGTCGTTCCGCCGGTGACTGAACAACCAATGACAAAGCATATTTATGTGTATTTCGGCTGTACATCTTCTTTGTATTTAAGTGAAACCACAGTCGAGGGGCGTTAATTTTCAGAGTGGTTTATTTATACCGGCGCTGCCTTGGGGTTTAATGATGCTTATTAATGAGGTCATCGGGGCTATTCACTGTTTCCAAACTTTGAGGAACCAATAACGCTGTTAGAAAGCACAAACAGTTTTTCCACATCATACATTCTTGGAGTCATAGAGTCCACAGTGGATTTTAGAAGTTTCCGAAGGTTCCTTTGTTTTTTCAAGTGAGCTGGTGGTATACTTGCCAACTGCCAACTAATGTATTCAATTCAAACCACATCATATCAACAGCCCGTTCATGTCCACTGCTGGACAGAGCCTCCTCTCACGCTGGAGGGTATTGCCATAGTCACCGCGCTTGGCAGATGGATTGTTGTACACAGTAATGGTTCAGAGCAATATTGTGCTTGATTTGGTTGGTGGTAGGATTTTGTTGTCCGCCTGGCTAGCTACCACCATCTTACCTACTTCTGTCGCCATAACAACAATTCTAAATTGTTGTGTTCCGGCATTTAGGGGTAGGATAGCCAGTTCCTCAGTTTGTTGGGGATTTCGGGTGAAGTGCACTTCCACCTACGGCCTTATCATAACTTGAAAATCAGGTGAGATGAAGGCCAAGAACATAACCATCGTACAAAAAAAGTTGCTGCTCTTTTTCTGTTTTTCCTTAGTCGATTTATACAAGCCTCATAGCTCAGTTGGTAGTAGCTCTGCCTTCTGCGCTGTAGGCTGTGGGTTCGATTCCCACCCAGGATAAACATTTGTGTGAAGAATCTAGATGTTTGTTCTGTGTTTGAGTGTTGTATCAAATAGTACGTATGTATTTACAAAAAGTATTCTATCCGTAATCTAGTTCCCATATTACAAGCTATCCTTAGTTTGGGGCTAGATGGCGCTGTGTAAAATCAATGTCCTGTAATATTTATTATACAACATCCGCGGGCTGAGTTGGCGGATTCGGCAAAATGATAATTAACGTATTATTGCAGATCAATAGTTGTGGGCATCGTGGTCCCGGCAGTGGAACTGACCTTCGTGCTGCCGTCCAACTGTCCCGGGCAAGAGTCGTCCCGGGACCTGGACAGTGTACCGCTAGACTCATCCAGCCTGCAGGACATGAAGCTCGGTAAGATTTTCACTCATTATTTATCAATCAGCGATGTACTCAAATCAGCACATTGATAATTTCGCTAGGCTTGGTGACGGTCACGGATACCCCACAAGAAACTCACAGAAACTAAGCGCGGACACATCATCTTACGAGGACATCAAAACTGAGTCACGTGACGGGACCGAACATATACAACTGAGTCACGTGATGGGACCGAACACATACAACTGAGTCACGTGATGGGACCGAACATATACAATTGTCTCCCCGCGACCGTAACCAAAGTGTCCTCACAACA
This sequence comes from Venusia cambrica, assembly GCA_951394065.1. Classification (NCBI taxonomy): domain Eukaryota; kingdom Metazoa; phylum Arthropoda; class Insecta; order Lepidoptera; family Geometridae; genus Venusia; species Venusia cambrica. The sequence continues at coordinate 10,739,255 of OX596041.1, forward strand.
ATTATTTAAGTATAGGCTCAAGAACTGGCTTATATATGAAACCTTTTCTAGGTTAGACGAATTGTACAAGTAGGACATATTTTCATGTAAAATTCAGCTGAGTATGATTTAATTTTATTTGATTATATTTTATGACCTGTAACTATTATGAGAAACTGGCTATCTCACCTATAAATAAATATTATTTACAAACATTAAAATAATATGTACTATTAAACTATGTACAACAAATCAGTCGAAAAAATCAGTCGGATTACCTAAGGACCGTTACAAACGGTCTATATTTAACTCAGCTGTTCCAGACCAGTACTAGACGGAAGCGTGCCCAAGACACTGGCTGCATTGCCACGCTGAATAGCTATGCGAATTCGCTGTCCTAAATAAGAGCTGGCCCTTTGGTAACCTCTAAATGGCGGAACACAACAATTTAGAACAGTTGTTACGGCGGCAGACTTAGGTAAGATGGTGGTAGCTAGCCGTGAGCTATTAGATAGATAGATAGAAAACACTTTATTGCACTAATAAATAAAAGTACATGGGCGAACTTAATGCTACGAAGCATTTTCTTCCAGATAACCCTTGTGTAGTATGAAGTGGGTGGTAGTGCTACTTAACGGGAGAAATGATATTTTATAGTAATTTATTACTAATACGTATAAGTGTATACTATATACACTTATACGTACAATCTAAAATAATATTAATAATTAAAATAAAATGATTAAATATACCTACTTATAATACTCAGACTCATATATTATATATGACATATATATAATTAGCTCAATTTTGTATATTTCGTTTTTCTAATAAAAGATGAGAATGCTATTGCAGGTTCCGAAGCTACGATGGCGCCGTCGGTGTTGGACCGCGACAGCGGAGTCCTAGCCACGTCGCTGGAGGCCTACGCGCCGTCGATCCCGATCGAACACCAACCGCCTAGTCCAATTATCGGTAGCTTTGGAGGTAAACCTGGTACTTAAGACCTTACCTAGTATAAAAGACTTGTCCCGATCCCATCAAGATAGAGATATCTTCATTTGTGTGTGGTATATCAAATGTTTTGGTAATTCTCGTCCGTATCTCTGGAAGACGCGACTGTTTTGTTGGTTTGGTTGGTGGTAGGACTTTATTTAAGTCCGCCTGGCTAGCTACCACCATCTTACTTATGTCTGTCACCATAGCGAAAATCCTAAATTGTTGTGTTCCGGCATTTAGAGGTAAGATTGTCGGTTGTGCAATCAAACCAAGCACATTACTAGCCTTAACGAGCCTCATAGCTCAGTTCTTCTGCGCTGTAGGTTGTGGGTTCGATTCCCACCCAGGACAAACATTGTGTGATGAATATATATTAGTATGATAAGTATGTATTTACAAAAAAAAAGTATTTAAGTATTATATCCGTGATGTAGTTCCCATATTACAAGCTATGCTTGGTTTGGAGCTAGATGGCGCTGTGTGAAATTAATGTCCTATTATATTTATTATATTTAATACTGTACTCCCCTGGACATCGAACCCGGGAGCTCTGGATCTTCTACGGAGTTATATGTACAGTACTTTTCAGGTTTCTCGTCAATGCGCCGCGGGTTCAACTCCCTGGTGTCGTCTATAGACGTGGCGTTGGCGCGGGATGACGCCCGCAGCGACGCCGCGTCTACCGCCAGCTCGGACTCGGAGCGCTACGTGGTCGTCGGCCTGGCCGCGGAGTCCCCGGACGATGCAGACGTGGCCTTTAGGTAACTTTACAAAAAAATTGCGACAAAGTTTTCAGTTTTCACGTAATGACCGGCGATAGAAGTGAAAACTAAATATTCAGTATATTATAATATAACAAAAAAAAAAAAAGTGTCTTCTTTAAGTTCTGTTTTTTCTTATCGAGTTAGTCTATATAAAATGAGGTCTCCAGCGATGTCTGAATTATGAATTTTCATTATCATACATTTTAAACCACGGATTTTATCACGTATACGTTGGTGTTGTGTAGCTAATTGATTCAGCCATTGTTTTGCGGAAATCCTTTTATTAGAAAAATATTTAGTATCAAATCCGCTAAATTCGTTTGAAACAATTTTTCAAATCAACCCGTGTTTCGCCTCTACACGAGGCATCCTCAGAAAATATAGTATTGCTGCTAAGCTGACGAGCCATTTGCTGACATGTAGCAAGCGCAGCGCTCAAAAAAAAAAGAGGCGTAGCGAAACATGTGTCGATAAAAAAAAAACAATTAGCTTGTTTAGTATATTTGATACTAAACATTATTATGTTTTTCATGTTATTAATGTTGTTAATGCAGTAGTTATTATAAAATGTATAGTTCAACTCACAGAAGTTTGATGTTTTTAAGGGCTTTCATGCCGATGATGGCAGAACGCAGTAGCGAATACGCTATTGCATGGAAAGCGAACAAGTGAGTCGCTATACTCCACGTTATCTTACTGCTAACTTAGTTGCATTCACAAAAGCTAGTTTGCGCTTGTCTCGAAATATAGTTTCAGAATTGTGCTGGAATTGTATTGAAATATCATTGTGCCACGTGCGTGCGTGCAGTCAAATGGTGCCACCATGCTAATACTATATGTTGCTGACACCAAAAGTTTTCATGTATAACAAGCTTTACAGCTTAGTTGGTAGCTCTGCCTTCTGCGCTGTAGGTTGTGAGTTCGATTCCCACCTAGGACAAACATTTGTGTGATGAATATAAATGTTTGTTCTGTGTTTGGGTGGTTATATTGTATGATAAGTATGTATTTAAAAAAAACCCTAATCTAGTTCCCATACAAGCTTTGCTTAGTTAGGGTCTAGATGGCGCTGTGTGTCCTGTAATATTTATATATATATATATATATATATATACGCTGTAACATGCTTGTGTGAGTATATCGTTTTAATATCAAGAGAACTGTGTGATTTCGCATAGTTACAGTTTAAACTGTGAAGTTCAGAAAGCCATTTTTTTCACATTTTTATTCAATTTTGACTTCTGCATGGCTAATAGCCTAAAATAATTGGCTAGCTAGTGCTTCGGCCTTGACGTTAACGCTTAGCGTCCATTAATGCGATTGTTACTGCGTGAAAATACTGCCAAAAACATCGCAACATAGAACAAACATCTATATTCATCACACAAATGTTTGTCCTGTATGGGAATCGAACTTACAACGTACAGCGCTACTATCAACTGAGCTGGGGCTTAACCACAACGTCTGATAGCGTTCTGATATCTCATTTTGATATTAAATTACTTTTGTCTCGTTTTTTCTACACTAGATAGATAGTGACAAAAGTAAAGTAATATCAAAACAATGCTCTAAGAGGTTGTGGTATGTTGGCTTGTCAAACACCTACCTGTGGCTACCTACACTAGGATTTGGCGTCCACTGCCATTAAACTATGCGTTATTGTTTTTTTTTATATGCTCAGAAATAGCATGTGGTCAGTATTATTTTGCACGTGTCGATATATTTTTTTCAAAGGAACTCAAAATTTGTTACTACATAAGTTTCTGTATTCAAATCGATTACTGTTGGAAAGGTCATATGTAATCCTGGGTAAACAGTCTGTGGTCTAGTTATTCGCCCCCCTCTAGGAGGGGAGTGAAGGCCGTCGTAAAGGCGGGTGTTCGTCAGGGGGACTGGATGTTAAGGCTTTGTCGGTTTCCCAGTCCTCCCCTCAGGAGACGATGCGGGAGTGCCGCTGGGTTGTTTACACAACCTTTTTTCTCGGCTCTTGCCTTTCTCCTTGTGTGCTGGTCGCGATTCCGAACAGGCGGTAGATTTGACGTTTCAAAATGATCCTAAAAATCTTAATGAATAAAAATATTTTTCTTTGACCCTCCCACCCCCGACGGGAATGCGCAATGCATTTTTCACTTTTCGTCCGTCCGGCTAGCTACCACCATAACCAAAGTCGCCATAGCAATTGTAAATTGTTCCAGAGAATTCGAGCACGGTCGTTGCCGAGACTCCAGCGGCGTGGAAGTGGCTGCGGAGGTCGTCGAGCGGTCGTCGTCACCGAGCGACCATTCGGTCACCAGCTCGTGTAGAAGGCGAGATGTGGTGAGATAACTGCTTCTTACCTAAGTCGGTTACCGTTACTCGGAGTTCAGAGGTAGGATAGCCAGTTCCTCGGTTGAGGATATATCCGCCTCCGTGGTCTGGTGGTTCGACCACCGGTGACAGATGCAGAGCTCCCGGGATCGATCGCCAGGGAGTACAATATTGTGCTTGGTTTGGTTAAATAATAAATATTACAGGACATTCATTTTACACAGCGCCATCTAGCCCCAAACTAAGCATAGCTTGTAATATGGGAACTAGATTACGGATAAAATACTTAAATACTTTTTGTAAATACATACGTACTATATGATACAACACCCAAACACAGAACAAACATCTATATTCTTCACACAAATATTTGTCCTGGGTGGGAATCGAACCCTTAGCCTACAGCGCCGAAGGCAGAGTTACTACCAACTGAGCTATGAGGTTGGTCGTAGGACTTTATTTAAGTCCGGGCTAGCTAACACCATGTTACCTAACTCTATCGCCATAACAAAAAATCTTAGAAATTGTTGTGTTCCCGCATTTAGAGGTAAGATAGCCGATAGATAGTTCCTCAGTTTGTTGAGGATTCCGGGTGAAGTGCACTTCCACCTTCGGCCTTATCATAACTTCAAACCAAATGAGATGCCTAAGCCTCCGTTGTCCGTTCGTCTGTCTGTCCGTCAGCGGACTGTATATCATAATACTGTTGAAACTTTCACAGCGTAAGCCGCTATAACAACAAATACTAAAAACCGGCCAAGCGTGAGTCGCGACCCACATGAATGCTCCAAAGCGGAATGAATGGTTTTGCCTTGAAATGTGTTCGCGAGTCCCACTCGCATTAGGTCGGTTTATTTTATCTTGAATACGTTGTATGTGCGACCGGTTGTGCAACCCCGCGAATCGGTTGTAGTAGCTCTCAGTTGGTAGTAGCTCTGCCTTCTGCGCTGTAGGCTGTGGGTTCGATTGCCACCCAGGACAAACATTTGTGTGATGAATATACATGTTTGTTCTGTGTTTGGATGTTGTATTGTATCATAAGTATGTATTTACAAAAAAAAAAGTATTTATGTATTCTATCCGTAATCTAGTTCCCATATTACAAGCTATGCTTAGTTTGGGACTAGATGGCGCTGTGTAAAATTAATGTCCTGTAATATTTATATACATAGATAAATATCCGTAATTCCTCTCTTAGTATGTGAATGACGGATATCTCAACATTCTCAAGATAACCAAGCCTTACTGTCTAGAACCTTGAATGTATACGAGTATATTATTAGATTTCACCAAAACTATTTGGCGTCATTTATTTTATTCTGTGTCGTATACTGTATCCACAGCTATCACTAACTTATCGTATAGCGAGAGTCATTGAATAACAATTCAATTATTATTTTCAATTCAAATTAATTAAGCTTTTATTGTAAGGTAGTTATGTATAAGGGGTATGGCTAATTAATTCCACCTTTGGTAGGAACAGAGGCTTGCGTGACTACAGCCTCCTGCCCAAGTCTGGTGGCAAGCGTAGACCTCAGCCTTGTCTGTGCAAGTTTTGAGGTCAAATCTTGCCCATTTCAGTAACCCGTGTTTTCAAATGTAAAATTCCTTTCATCAGATTTCCACATCCACCTGGCGTCTGAACAACATCCATATGGTCCATCAGAGCGCCAACGGGAAGTCCTGTCTTAGACTCGCGGCCGATGACCTCAAGAATGACGAGTGTACCGCCATACCTTGGGACGAGTTTCAGGTATTCGTCACCATCACATATATACCTGTTCCTCTTTTATTCAAACCAGATCACAATTACGTTACAACACATACTTTGTTCGCGAGTACACACTCACAATAAATCGTTGAAGCAATACAAAGCCTAGGCGTACACGGAGACGCAAACCGCGCAGCACAGCGTCGGGCGGCATAGAAACTGTGACACAGCAAATGTCAGAACCGCGTAAGCGAAACTCGATGATCCGCGCGTATTAGTGTTTTTTAACTTATTTAAGCCTTTAATTTCAAATACTTACACAGTAGGTACTTAATTGAATATATCACGCGAAATCGACACTTTTATCTGTTTGCCCTTTTTTGGCAAAGACCTCCTCCACCTTCTTCCACTCCTCTCTGTCTCTCGCTATTCTTGTCCATGTTTTCCCATGCCAAGAAGTTAGAAGTCTGTCAATCCGCCATGGAAAGAAGTATGCTCGGAAAAATGAAACTACTCTTCTATGATGATGTATTGTTTACAAAAAGCTGTGCTGTGCTGTTCTGTGACGACCTGCGACTCCGTATACGCCTTGGCTAAGTGGGGTAGTTCTAAAAATGACCCTTCTTCTTCTTCTTTCCGATTTTCCGTTGGGACCTTTATGAACACATATAACACATTAACGGGCAAGTTTTATTGGCAAGTAATTAAATCGTTTTTTTTTTATGAGGCCATCAAGAAATTAGCTAAAAATATCTGACAGCATATTATTCGAACTTACGGCGCAGTACATCAGTACTCAGTATTTTACTAGGGTTTTTTTATTGCACACTTTTTTAATTTCACAAACAAGATCAATAAATGTTTGTCTACTGAACTTTATTATACTTGATTATTATGTACTCTTCTGAACAGCATGTGACACCAAACTGTGTAAATTACTCGTCAGGTCCTCGGTAGGTTATCCCATTGATTACATGTGGTAAACGTTAGTATTTACAAACTATATGAATTTAACCGCCTCTGTGGTCTATTGGACCACAGAGGCGGCTACCGGTATCAGAGCTCGGGGTTCCATCCCCAGGGCGGTAAAAAATTGTACTTGGTCTTACCTAAGTCTGTCGCCCGAACAACAATTCTAAATTGTTGTGTTCCGGCATTTAGAAGTAAGATAGCCAGTTCCTCAGTGTGTTGAGGATTTCGGTTGAAGTACGCTTCCACCTTCGCCCTTATCATACCAGCATAGCAGTTTTCAAACACACGGAAAATGTTCGAATCGGAAACTTTCGTCACTTTTTGTCGGATCCGCATAGAATTCGATAGATTTCAACGCTATTCTCTTACCATTTCTTCTCACCAAATTATTTCGATTTCGGAGTTAAGAATAGCGTTCTCGGAATCTCCATCGGAATCTTCCGAATTCGATCCGATAAAGCTGCAAATAGCTATACAAGTGAGATGAAGGCCAAGCGCTTCCCCGTCATTAATTCGCTCAATTTTCTTACTTTCTTCGCGTGTATAACCGCTGACAACATCCTCCAGCCGCCGCGATAGGCGTCTGTTAATGCAACTATTTTTAACACCTGGGCAGGCTCGCTCCATCGTAGAGGTCAAAGGTCAAGAGGTCAAGAGTCGACCCACTGTATATATAAAAAAAAACGATTTCACAGTTTGTAATACTAACGTTTACTGATTAATTAGGCGTCTTGGCGGATATCCATTTCAATATGAAAACAGAAACATATTTAGATATAAATTCGTTGAGTTCCTTTGACCAAAAAAAATAGTCATCCTCAGGAAATATAGTCTTGTAGGTACGGCAACTGCGTATTTGTTAGTAAATGTTTTTCTGTTTTCATTGTAACGTTTATTGTCTACGAGTCCTGTAACACCCCATACAGATAAAGAATAGATATGCCATTGTAGCATGACCACCGACCATCACAAGCCATGCCCTGTATGATTAATTGCTGTAACTAAAGTGTTATTACAGAGTTGCAGTACTATGGTTTCAATAATGCGCCTCGACAATGTTTGTGATACGTATTAGTACGAATGAAACGAAAATAATAACTTCCGATTCTACTAACTCAATGACTTCACTGTGACAGTGATATCTTCACAGAATAGTTGCTATATCAAAAGGCACCTTTCTGCTTCGATACTATTGTCATAGTGAAACCATTGCATTGGGCCCAAAGTTAAACAAATAACATAAGTACTGATTTTCGCCTACCAGTATAAATGTAGTCTGCCGTTCATTTCGAAATGGATAACCTGTTACTGAGTCGCGTCGCGCTGCTTTTTCTAAAAAATAATACAAATCGTTTATTTCCAAATAAATACGAAAATTGACAAAGCGCATAATTCAAATCATAGAACTGTATTATCAACAGAGACCTAGGTTCAAACTATCTTGTTTATAAACATACAACTATAAATTGGGTGTTTTGAAAATATATATACGAAAATCTAAAACAATTCTTACAAAAATCTTTAACTGGCTTAAAGATTACGTGAAAAACCCATACCTACTGTTTCTTTTGTTTTAAGCAGGTTATTGTGTAGATTGTTAATTGTTTATTTTTAATTATCTCTTTGATGTTCTTAAACTGTAAGCAAAGATTTTGATAAGTATATTAATAAATAAATTTTCGAACCTAGGTCTCTGCACATATCTCTGATTAAATCTATCTGCATCCGTTTATTCTCTGACTATATAAGTGTCTATGTGTTTTTTTCTCTATGCCAATGATCGCCCGCTCGGCTATCGTCAAAAAGAAACGGCTCAAGGTATTATACGATCGCTGTAGATCGTTCTAACGTAGTGGTATCATGTTTGCCGATTAGATGTAGAGTTTGTGTCGTAGCCAAGGGGGTTTGTGTGTATGAGTGAATGAGATAAAAGATGTTTCTCTCGCATTCTGTACGATGAAGGTATTATACTATCGCTAAGCTACTAAGCTTAAATGTAAAGTTAGTCAGTAGCAAAATATATTATGTGACTAGAAACATCTTTGCAGACGCTTCATTGCTACTTTTCTGTGTTTACATAATCCGCCATCTTAGCTGCATCCACGCCATCTGATGTTGACAGGTAAACTTCGAAAGTATTTATAATATATGCAATGTAACTCAATAAAATGACAGTTACATTTCGTGTGTACTGTCAAAATGTATCAAAATTTGGCCTTCTAAGCTATCTTACTTTGGGCTTCCTAGACGCCTTGAATTGAGTACAATCTTGTATATAAAAGTTATTTGGATGATAGCGGCTTTGTGTTTCCAAATATATCCTTGTCTTGCATGCAAATGTGTTGCATGATACCATAATCATTCATCTCATGTCATTGTAACCCTGTTGACACATGTATGAAAGATGAAATAACACTACTCAACACATGGAGAGCTATCGCGATACACTTAGTGACAATCAATCCAAATATATTGATAATCCGAACAGGCTGCGCCAGTTACAACATTGACAATCAGTGTCCGGATGGCTGCGCCAGATAGGTTCCTGAAATAAGAAATATTAAACATAGGCATGTTGCATGTTGCACTAGTCTGTATAGGGGATTTACCAGAAACAAAATTCGGTACCTTAGTTACCATTTTTAGAAGTCTAATAATAATCGAATAAAATGTTACTATTAAAGTGTATCTTGATAGCTTGACACCTAAACCTGCTAGCACTGGGACCAAGTTTCATCCCCCGATCAATCTAGCCCACGTCCAACATATAATAAAACAACATGGATGAAAACAAATGAAATAAATAGACTCACGACATTAATGATCTCACTTCCGATTACAACGTACGGTGGTCAGAGGTACCATACACATAGCGTGGACCAGATTGATCTCAAGTCGGTTGCAATGTACTTGAATCCCATTTCCCCTCAGAACAAGTTCTCAATGCGGGCGCGAGCGTGGACAGAACCAGAAGTGGATGAATTTGACGAGCTACAGAAGCGGGAGGCTTGTAACGTGGCGGCCAGACTGACCAGGACTGAACTGCCGAGGCAACTAGATGAGAAGGTAAACCTACTCACTCTCATTATAAAAAGCCTCATAGCTCGGTTGGTAGTAACTCTGCCTTCTGCGCTGTAGGCTCTGTGGTTTCGATTCCCACCTAGGACAAATATTTGTGTGATGCATATACTAATTGATTCAGGCGTTATTTTTCAGAGATCCATATTTAAAAAAAAAATAGTAACAAATCCGCCAAAAGTATAAATCTGAAAACAGAAAAAATATTTTTTCTGTTTTCAGATTTTATTTTGATGAATATAGATGCTTGTTCTGTGTTTGGGTGTTGTATTGAATGATAAGTATGTATTTACAAAGAAAATAATAAAGTATTCTATGCGTAATCTAGTTCTTATATTGCAAGCTATGTTTAGTTTGGGGCTAGATGGCGTTGTGTTAAATTAATGTCCAGTAATATATATTTACCTTATTGACGCGATAGAACTGTTGTTGACTGGTTTGTTTATGTGGTAGGCGCTTTGCTAAAACATGGAATCAGTTATAATTACATGACATTAATTACACACAGCGCCATCTAGCCCCAAACTAAGCAAGTAATATGGGAACAAGATTACGGATAGAATACTTAAATACTTTTTTTTGCAAATACATATTATCATACAATACAATACAATACAACACTCAAACACAGATCAAACATCTATATTCATCACACAAATGTTTATCCTGGGTGGGAATTAAACCTACAACCTACAGCGCAGAATGCAAAGTTACTACCAACTAAGCTATGAGGCTTGTTACAGCTACTAGCATCTGTATTTATCCTTTTTCTAGTGAGATCCATAAATCGGCTTATAAGACATCCGCGTGTTAAGTTGGAGAACGATTCTAAAGCCTAAGAAAGGAAATTTTGCCCGTATAATCGTATTGTTTATAAACTTATATGTGGTGCGTGTTGCCTTTTCTAAAATACATTTTAAAAATCTTTATTTTCTGGGAAATCGATTTTTATACATGTGAGTTTTTTTTCGTATCGTTTTTTTTCTATCTTCTCATTCGGCGATATCAAGCTATTTGATGACGTTCCGATGTTTAAAAGTTCTTCACGAACAGCAAAAGAGGATTTAATAGCTTTGCTTACGCATTTCAGACTATACGTACAACATTTACTAAATGATTAAGTTACATTTATCCATTTTCAATTTCAATGGGTACTTAGTCATCATACATTATTTTTTAAACAAAGAACTCAAAAATGCAATTTTCTTTTTTTATAAACTAACTTTTCCAGAAAAACGATTAAAAAAAATAGATATTATTTTTAATCGAGCACGTAACTCCTAAAATGACTTTTCGATAAGTCTCACGGTTTCTAACTTGGCCTCAGTGGCCCTGGAAAAAAACTCATATCTGTATATGCATACATATACAGCCACAAACACAAATCTTCCATATCTAATTACACTATATTTAATACTAAATTCTTGTATGTATATTGAATCGGTTTTTTTTTTGTACGACGGGGAAGCGCTTGGCATCTCGCATCTCACCTAGTAACAAGTTGAGATAAAGCCGAAGGTGGAGGCGCACTTCACCCGGAATCCTCAACAAACTGAGGAACTGGCTAACTTACCTCTGAATGCCGGAACACAACAATTTTAGAATTGTTGTTATGGCGACAGAATTAGGTAAGATGGTGGTAGCTAGCCAGGCGGACTTAAACAAAGTCCTACCACCAACCAAACCAAGCCCAATATATTGTACTCCCCATGGGGATCAAACCCGGGACCTCTGGATCCCGGGTTCGTGAATGATGTGTTTTGTTTCAGGGTGAGCCGACTGGCTTAGCTCCGTTCGATGAGCTCCTTGAAGCAAGGATACGTGACCTGAGCTTGGCCTTGAACATGAGTACGGCTCTGGGCTTATCCGAGTTGATTGAGGATGAGGTGGTTGTACCTCCAATGCCCCTGGAGGTAAGAACCACCTTCACTTGAATTTAATTTGGTTGTTATTATTGTTTAATCTAAAAGTTTAAAAACATTTTTTCTTTTTTTGTTTGTCTGTTTGTTCCGACTTATCTCCGAAACGGCTGGACCAATATTGTCAGAACTTAAACTAGCAGATAGCTGATACAATAAGGAGTAACTATCATTAAAGTTCCGCGTAAAATAACAAGTAATAACTAGATTTATTTTAGTTTTACAACAGTGAGTCGCGCTTGGCTTTTATCTCACCTGGTGTCAAATTATGATAAAGCCGAAAGTGGAGACGCACTTCGCCACAGGACTGTAGCTTCCATTCGTGGTATATGCGTGCAGGGTTTTTACACAGGATTTTGGGAAATGCCCTCGGGATTACGGGAACGACACCCCGGGCGTTAGCCAGTCTGGGAATTATATATTGACGATCTGTTAATTATGCTATCAACCGCCTTTTCCCTAGAGGGAAAGTTCATTACAGATTTTAAGCTATGTCATGTCACGGCTTCTACTTAGGCTCCATTCCCAACTAGAGTCAGTAAATATACAAAATTGTCGTGTGACTGACTGACTCAGTCTAAATCAGTGGTCCTAGAGACCTAAACGTTTAGGACGCACTAAGAAAGGATTGTGGTAAATTCCCACGATGTGACGGGAACGAAAGCCAGCCACCAGCAATAAAAAAATCTTACAATTACAGGGCCTAATTGTGATTGACTGACTCAGTCTAAACCAGTGATCCTAGAGACCGAAACGTTTAGGACGCACTAAGAAACTGTTGTGGTAAATTCCCACTAGCAATAAAAAAAACTTACAATTTGCAGGTCCTAATAGAGGATGTAAAGCTCCACCTGATAGAAGATCGTCAATCCCACTCCATATCGTCCCCCCCTCCCCAACCGTTGGACGTGGCGCTGACGTCACTGCGCATGTCACGTGACGCGTCCGGGATCCTCAACCTCGGGCCCGTCCCGGTGGCGGTGGCGTCGCCGGGGCCGCCGCCGCTCAGCGCCGAGCTGGAGGGAGCGAGAGAGAAGATATCGCGACTCTCCGATGAGAACGACGAGCTACGGAGACGGGTGTCCACGCTGCAGCGGATAGCGGAGGACAATCGGGAGCTGAGAGCGTGAGTTACAATACAACTACCCGCCTCTGTGGTCTAGTGGTGTTCCACCGATTTCATATCCAGTGGTCCCGGGTTCGATCCCCATGGTGAGTACAATATATTGTGCTTGATTTGGTTGGTGGTTTGACTTTTGTTTTTGTCCGCCTGGCTAGCTACCACCATCTTACCTAATTCTGTCGCCATAATAATAATTCTAAAATTGTTGTGTTCCGGGATTCAAAGGTAAGATAGTCAGTTCCTCAGTTTGTTGAGGATTCCGGGTGAAGTGCGCCTCCACCTTCGGCCTTATCTCAACTTGTTACCAGGTGAGATGAAGACCAAGTGCTTAGCCGTCGTACGATAAAAAAAAAAACTACCCCCCACAGACAAACCTCATTTACTTGCTTATTTTGGTCAGGCCCAGATCAGCTATCCACGCGTTTGTGAGTGTCATGTGTTGTGATGGAACTGTTTTGTTTTATTTCAAGTCCAGAATCTTTATCCAGGTTGATCTTAACCCTCGAGATAGCAAAATTTTCACAATTTAACAGACTTTTTTTTTTAATCTTTAATTTTCCGCCAACAGTAAAGTGGAGGAGGCTTCGGTGCTTCGTCAATGCGCCCACGCAGCGCAGCAAGAAGCTGCCAGCCTACTAGCTGACAAACAGGAACTGCTGGAAGCCCTGCGTCTTCTGCAGGTAACCTGGAGCTCCCTTAGGTGCCATTCAGGTTCCTCAAAAGTCCTTTGAAGACATTCATTTCACACAGCGCCATCTAGACCCAACCTAAGCAAAGCTTGTATTATGGGAACTAGATTACGGATATAATACGCACATTATTTTTTTGGTAAATACATGCATATCATAACAAGACATATAGCTCTGCCTTCTGCGCTGTAAGGCTGTGGGTTCGATTCCCACTCAGGACAAACATTTGTGTGATGAATACAGATGTTTGTTCTGTGTTTGGGTTTTGTATCATATAGTACGTATGTATTTAGGTACAAAGAGTATTTAAGTATTCTATCCGTAATCTAGTTCCCATATTACTATGCTTAGTTTGGAGCTAGATGGCGTTGAGTGAAATTAATGTCCTGTAATATTTATTGATTTATCATATCATACAATACAACACCCAAACACAAGAACAAACGTCAATATTCATCTCATAAGGAGGTAAAATGGTATTTATTATTGAACGTTTTTAATACAGCGCCATCTATCCCCAAACTAATGACAGCTGATGAGGGCTAGATAAGGAACTATATTAATATTATATTAAATTTTCATGGTATTTCTTTAGCCGTAGTAAATAAATAGAATATATTTAATACCGTCCTACAAGAAACGTGATTTTTGCCTTAAAATGTAGACCCTCGGCGTGCGTGTCCGCACTTGGCCGGTTTGTTAAAACTTTTCCTTTTTATAATAAAAAAAATCGAATTAATTACAAGTACAAGAGAAGCAGTCGGGTTACCTAAGGACCGTTACAAACGGTCTATAGGTAACTCGACTGTTCAAGACCAGCACCAGATGGAAGCGTGCCCAAGACACTGGCTGCATTGCCACGCTGAAAAGCTATACTAATTCGCTGTCCTGAATAACCAGCCCGTGTACAAATTTTAATTTCAGGAGCAAGAAGGCTGTCGTGGGAAAAGATAGCGGTCGCGAGGCGGCCCTCCCCAGGGCTGCCTCGACTGCACCGCCTGCTGCGGCGACAAGTAACTAGTGACAACCCTAATATATATACCCTTAAGCCACACATCGAGGGAAACTAGAAAAAAGAAAAACCTTCGAGGAAACTTTTGTCGCATTGTACGACTCCCGTTAGTGTAAGGGGTTGGTGCTATACTGTTTACCATGAGTTAGGTACGAAAATCGTTTAAAAAGTTAATAGTCATTTTCTGGGAACGCTCGCTACATTGTTTTCCAAAATTGAGGGAAAGCACTCAATACTAAAGTTTTAAGTTCTTGGTATTTTTGTTTTCTTCGTAGACGTATTACGAGCCTAGTAGCGCTACCATGAGCAGCGCGAGAAAACGAGATGTCTATACGCTACAGCAAAGCCTCTATATCCAGAGCTGATCTACCGTAAATGAAATACAACTAAAATATTTGTGTTAGCCCTTAGCGCATAGTTATGATGTAAAATAAACAGTCTGAGAGGCTGGCTATCTTACCTCTGCCGGAACACAACAATTTTAGAATTGTTGTTTGACAGAATTAGGTAATTTTCTTTAAATTCTTTATAAAATAAATAATTTAAAGAATGTTACCTAATTCTTTAGGGTTTGTTCAAAACTTAACTTTCACCTTGTACGCTCACAAAAAAAAAACAATCAAATCATACAAAATAACAAAAACAAGTATGTTCTAAGTTTCTTAAAAATAACCTAATTAGGATTCCTAATTGCTAAATTGTAAAGTTTATACAGCTTTCCAGCTTCCTCTGATAGAGGATAAGCTAGATAAACTAGGGTTCTATTGAAAAGGTTTTTTTCGAAGCGTTCCGGGCGCATTCCATGAGGCAAAGAAAGAAAGAAAGAAAGACACATTTATTTATCCCGCATAAACTAGATTATATAAAGGTAGGTATAAGTAGAAACAATCAGGTAACGTAGGTACCAACCAAATAGATACCTACTTAATTAATGAAATAAACAAAAAACACACCAACAAATAAATGTACCTACCAAACATCATTACGTACCCAATAAGTCAAAAAAAAAAATTACCTACCTACGCGTATCAATAATTATATGTGGGCTAAAAAGATATGAATAACATCTTCGAGAATTAGGTAATAAATTATGGGTTAGCTGTTGACCTCTAGGCAGAATAAGGATGAGGTCTTTGATGGGGCGAGAGTTCTCAGAAAGCACTGGCACTTGAATCAGAAAACCTGGCACTCAGAATGGTAGGAAGGTCACAAACCAGGTGGACTTTTATAGGTCCACCTGTGTTGTCATCATCAGCCCTAACGACTAGCTTTTATAGTTTTTATTTTAATAAGAATAAATTTATTTTGGACTGAATCAAATTCAATACTTAACCTAAAAATTAGATAGACCCCCATAAGGTACTCACATATCCCACATATAAAGGTGATAAAAAGTTCTAATTGATTTAAAAGCTTTTAAGGTTGCCATCTCAACGCTGTGTGGTTTTGAACGAGGGGTGTATGTCCTTATAGCCAAATATTATTAATCGCCTTTCTCTAATATGAAAGGATAAAGGGTAGCTATTTTTCAGTAAACGTTACGTAGCTATTTCTCTTAGATTTTACTGTTATATCAACTGTGTCAACCGTGACCGTGAAATTTTATCTAATGACCAATCGGTGTATGTAGCTAGGGTAGTGTAACTCTTCATAATATTTGTGGTAAGTTTTTCAGTTACAAAATAAAACGGGAAAACTATATGACCATTGTCAGACTTGTCATAATGTATAGGAAATTGCACGCGGCAGAGAGATGTAGAGGTTACAAGAAGTGCAAAAAATGCCAGTGACATAGATTGAGAAGTAATAGTTTAGCACGGTAAGTTTTTTTATTATTTTTGTATATCAAGTGATTCGATCATCGAAATTCGGAAACGGCATAATTTTAAAATTAATTTTAAACGACCCTCGTTGCTCAATTGGTCAGAGCGTTTCCGGCTTTAGTTAACGATGCTGGTTCGAGCCCCGTCGCGGGTTGTGATTTTTTTGCGTGCAATCACTTGGAATACAAAAATAATATATATAAAAAAAAACAAAAACGCAATTTTTCACTAGTGATTTGAATACATTTCCATTTACTAAGTTCCTCTGCTAGATGGCGTTAATCAGCACTTAAGCTGAGTTGAATATGGAATAATATACATACAAAAGCGGAAACTGCGTCAGGATCCTAGTTGCTCACTTGGTTAAGAGCGTTTCAGGCTTAAGGAAAAGATGCGGGTTCGAGTCCCGAGTGTTGAATATGAGTGTGGATATATCGGGGTAAAGGTAAACCGAAGAAGAGATGGATTATGTGAGGGATCATATGGGCAAGAATTGCTTGCCCATTTTTTCCCTTATTATATTATAAATATAGATCCGAACATTTCGGAAAAAAAACACGCAAACCAAGTGGTTTGCGTGTTTTTTTTTAATAATAGTACATTTAAATCAGATTAAAGTTTGGTTCTTGGTTCGTAAAGTTCGTTGTTTTTTTATGAAGGTTACTAAAATAAAAATGGCTAACGGCGTGTCGTTCGAGGAAATCGTTTGTGATAATGAGTTCTAGCTAAATAAATAATCGTTAACGAGTACTTAACATTGCATTTATTCAAATGTGTAGCTCTTAATTATTTCTCAGTACAAAACGCTCTGCATAATTGAAGCCGATGGTTACTTAGCCCAGCCTTATTCTGAAGTTAATAAAAGTCAGCTGTGAATTTATATATCATGCTATTGTGTTTTCTATGGTTTTTTTCATTGTATCTTAAATTATTCATAGACGATTACTGATCAATGTTCTTAAATTTAAAAGACGTCCATTTAATCAACTTGGTCCATCAGTCTTCCGTTTGCATATCAAATTAATCGACTTTATATAATTTTTTGATATTGAATATAAACGCCGCTCGTTTTGGACAATTTTGATATATTATGCATCCTAAGTTCGTGTTCTAAAATACACACCAATTGTAACAAAAGTGGTTTATAAATCAATTGTTGATAATCAATCAGTTATGTCTTGAAGGGCCTAAATTGACCACATAACTTATTCGTTTTTATTTGTTACTTTGTTAGTATATGACGGGAAAGTACCTGGCCTTCATCTCACCTGGTTTCAAGTTGTGATAAAGCCGAAGGTGGAAGCTGACTTCACCCGGATTTCTCAACAGACAGAGGAACTGGCTATCAAACCTCTAAATATTGGAAACACAAAAATATTTTAATTTTCACACTTCATATGATAGTTATGTGACCATTTTAGGCCTGTTTTCGGAGACCATCTTTTAAAAGCATCTGATAGCTAAGAATAGTGCAAAAATTAACAATTAGGAGTTAATATATATACATATATTTGGATACATAGGATTAGTAGTGTGTATTGAAAGGTTAGATACAGTTAGATATAAATGTTTAATATCATTAAACGCTTTTGATGTATCAATCCTTTTGGTCTACTTTAAATATAAGAGAGAGAAACCAGTTGAAAATTAAGTTTTTTATTTCAGTGCCAAAGTGCAGTGTTTATGGAATTGAGCTAAGTTGGTTTACAATTTATTAGGTGTCACTTATATACTATTTGTGTTATGAAAATTTAGTTACTTAAATATTATAGGTGTTTTTGGACTGAACTTTCAAATGAGGTATTTTAGTTACAGCTAACAACTAATAAGCTTATAGTGCAATATTTTATTTCACCGTGTTAATTTATTAATATCAAGTTTTTGATGATTTTATATATGGCAATAATTGCTGGTTTATACATTTTTATACCTAGTGAATATGTGTTATTGCTTAAACTATTTAAAAATGTCTAGTTATCCTCAAACCAGTGATTTTGGACTACAAATAAGTTGAGTCAAAGTTACTTTGAAGATATATATGTATTAACATAAGTAATTAATGAACACCTATGTATGGAACAAAAGTGCAATAGCTTATTTTATCTACCGTTAAAGCAACTAAGTGAAACTAAGTGATTCAATTATATTTATCAATAGGTATCTGTGCGGTTCTCATATATTTTGACAGTGAACTTGAGGCTCTCAGGTAACTTTGAAATACATCGTTTCCTGCCTATATTTCCACTCCGAGCCTCGAAAATATGAAACAGCTCAACATTCGGTGACAATGTTTCTTGCTACCTAGTGTTTCGTGGGGTGCAAAGCTTTGATAATATGCTGTTTGTAACCACGAATACCAGCTAAAATATTTAAATATCTATATTCCTGTGAGTATTGTGCTATGCTATGTTATGAACGTATTATTATGATGTTAGGTTAAAGGAAATGTGCCTGTAATAAAATTGTATCCAAGTAGATATATTGTTGATCTTTTTTTGAACACTTCACGATTTTGCTCTGTAACAAAGAGTATGGTTTACTCAATTAAGTTAATATGCCAAAACTACCTATACATTTATATTATAGAGTAGGTATGTTGTACCTAATAAAGGTATATGTAAATATCAGAGAGATTAACAATATATATATGTGGTTATACTGTATGATATATTAGCTTGAAGTGATATTTGCTGTCTTTTATACCTTAACTTTTTATTAATCAACAATGTGCTTAGACCTGATTAGAAGGAGTAAGTAAGACAATGTGTAATGTATTGGCTTGGTAATCTTTTGTCAAGTTGCCATAGAGTTCAATGTGTAAATCTGTCGCAACGCGTAAATGGACCAACCACAACAAAACGCCGCCATTTTAATTGTGTGTGTTTGAAGTGTGACCGCCATTTGCGTATGTCTCATGCTTACTTATATATTGCAAACCCGCTGAAAATTTATATACCTACAAATATTAGTAATTTATGGATATTGTTAAATTATACTTAATATATAATGATAATAATACTCCCTTATTATAAATTGCTTCAGACTTCTAAGTGGTGATCTTGTGGCCTTTACTTGTGGATTGTGGTCCGTGTGCGCGGAAGCTAATAAAATTGAGTCTAAAATTATCTGTCTGTAAAAGTTCATTTGTAACATAATTATTCCCATTTGATAAAATCAACTTTAATAATAAACCTGTACATTATAATATACACTTACCTGTTGTTGTGAATTGTTTGAGAAATGTTAAAATAAATGCAATATTCTTGATATTTTTAGTGTATTTTTTTTTGACTGGGAGGTGCTTGGCCTTCATATCATCATATTTTTCAAGTTATGGTAAGGCCAATGATGGAAGCGCACTTCACTCACACTTACAATACTCAACCAGCTAAGGAACTGGCTATCTTATTATATATTATTTATTTTATTTCTTATTATATTATATATTCTAGCTAGCCTCTAGAATATGGTGCCATATTCAATTTAATGTGACGTCCTTGGACAACCAAGACGCTTCTAACAATACCTCACTTGTTCAATTGTGACAAGTAGTTTAGAAGTTATGTTACATACCGGTCAAACACATAACCCTCCTTTTTGATTCGCCGTAGTCGAGTAAAAAGTAAGTAGAATAGGTAAGTGTAAATACAATTATGACGCAGTAGGACCTATTAGGTATACCTACCACGATTACCGATAAACGTTATGAACGCGAATGTACAAACAACATCTTCAGCTTAACATTGTAAAGTTCAGAAGGTCATCAATATGTATGAATTCGTCGCTTTTTTGGGGTCATTCGAATTTGGTCGAATAACCTATATGCAGGCGTTGTTTCAGTAACTCGTTTATATCTACTTAAATACGAGACGTGTAAAGCTGAAATTTTCAGGATATAATTTTCAATAACCGCTCTAATTATAAGGTATAAACTCACGATCGTGATTTGAAAAGGTTTCTTGCATTTTGACGTCAAACTTATGACATTAAAAGTTTTGATCTAAGCTATATTATTCAAAAACGCTTGTATGTGCAGTGCATTCCTGAAGTTTTATATGGTTGCATAGAATAACAACAAGAACCGAATACCGTTTACAATGAACTTGTATGTTTGCCCATTTAAGAGCGAGACACTTTTTAGGGTTTAAATAAAAAGCTAGATTACTTAAAAACGGTAAATATTTTTGATAATATTAATGTCACAAATACGCACAAATGAAGAGCTACTCATGTATGTATATCTTACGGGTGCACATCTAATGGTTTCCGAGAAACACGATTCTGCAAAACGTTCCCCCAGCAGGAAATGAAATATCTCCAAAACCTTAAGGCCCATAAATTCCATTTTTCGCGCACTTTTATGCACAAATGTAAGTTATCTGCCCATATATGTCACTTATGGCTACGGTCATTCGTTTAGAATCTTCTTGCTGGAAGAACGTTGCTCCAGCAGGAAACGTTTTTCGCGTTTTATTCCAAAACGGTAACATGTACTAATTTCATACTTGGCGCACTAATACAGCATATCGCTCTAAGTATGTGTTGAACTCAATTCGTTCTAGAAGATACTGTCCTGCTGGAGTAATGCACACGTTAAAACCATGGGGGACAATGCACAATACACCCCACAGTGGGACGTCAGTGCAGGCCTTGGTCACCCCCACTCAGAATAAGAATAAGGTAAACTTACTTACACCCTAGGATGTTTAGAATGCCTCGGTGGTCGCGGCATATCCTAGGTTTTTTTTCAAAATTATATTCGATTATTGTACTTCAACAAGATTTTTCCCAGCTTTCAGTAGTTATTTTTTTATTGGAATAACTACTTTCGTTACTATCAAAGAGTGTGTTTGAAAAGGCTCCTTTTGCGTAATTTTGGTATTGGGCGCGCTCTTAAGAATAGATTCATCCTTCAATTTTTCATTTCATCCCCTCCAACTCAGTCCGCGGATGTCGTAAAAGTGTAAAAGATCTACGCACGTATTGATTTGGTGCTCTGTGGGTCCTGGCTGCATCGTTGAGAGGGTAGCGCAAGTTGCGTAATCAAATGGAGTCTCAGGCAGTGTGCCTCAGTGGATAGGACACTTCAGCTTGCTGGAGTGCATTGGTCTGCTTAGCCACGAATTAAAGTGTGATACCTATTACCTGAATTGTAATTTTGCTTGGCGCATTCTAAATCATCTGCAATAGATGTCACTTATGGCCAATGACAAGGATGTTTGGAAAGGAAGCTTCTGTTCCAAAGTAAGTATGTGATAGCCTATTCAGACTAATCTGGACCTCACAATCCATCACAACTAACAATTTGTGAAAAAATTAAGTAGGTGACAGGTAGGTACCTATTAAAGTAGATAATAATAGTAGGTAGGTACCTGTATTATGTTAGTGGTATGCTCTATGCCAACCTCAACAATTTTATTTGTTGTGTTTGTTCCGACATTTATAAAGTAGGTAGGTACCCAGGTAACCAGTTTCTCAGTCTGCGGAGGATTCCGGGTGAAGTGCGCATAACGTGAGATGAAGGCCAAGCGCTTTCCGTCACAGAATAAAAAAATAACTACCTACCATATAGTTAGGGTTACTGTCTAAGCTATGTGAGGATCAGCATATTTTATGTAATTTCAGTCACGGACAGCGCTAGAGAACTTTGTCTAATAAACAAACAAAATTCAGGATTTTTTTTTATTGTAAGACGGGGAAGCACTTGGCCTTCATCACACCTGATTTTCATGTTATTATAACTAGCTTTCTTGCTTCTAAATGCCGGAACACAACAAATATTGATAACAATCAACCACCAACCAAACCAAGCAAAATACCTACAGTACCCCCTGGGGATCGAACCCGGGACCTCTGGATTTGATACTAGGGGGGGGGGCGAACCTCTAAACCACAGAGGTGGTCAAAAAGGTTTCAAGTCGTTGAAAAACAAACAGCAATACCAATGTTTTTCCATCGTATCCTACTACTTACAACGGAGTGATTACTCCTTGGTCCAAGCTCCAGGGCAAATACAAATGTATAATATGCAAATGCAATATAATAACGCTATAAATAGATATCCGAGCTGAAAATCGGCTGAACGAACGACAGCTTAAACACCTTGACAGTTTGAGAAATTGACACTCCCATAAATTGTTGCCTGCACAAAATTATTTTCCCAATATTAGTACTTTTGGCTAAGATTTCATGGCTTGCTTTATTGGACCTAACTTTTTTTTATTGTACGACGGGGAAGCACTTGGCCTTCATGTCACCTGGTTACAAGTTGAGATAAGGCCGTAGGTGAGGCGTGCTTCACTCGGAATCCTCAACAAACTGAGGAACTGGCTATCTTACCTCTAAATGCCGGAACACAAAGTCAAAGTCAAGCTTCAAGTGAGTGATGATCGCTTGATCGCGTCAAGTTGGATCCTACTAGGCGGAAATGTTGTTTTCTCGTGTTCATGTGTGTTATTCCTTTTTATCGTAACTATCGTATTTTCTGTAATTGTATGTACTCATTTAAGAAACAGAAATATACATAGTTCCGCTATGCCATTAGTTCCGCTTTTCTTTTAAAAAACGTTTACTGAGTAAGTAACTACCTACCAATATTGTTTTTCCAATTTTCATGTAACATTTAGATTCTGCTTTTTCATAGTCTATTCATCCGTTTTGCGGTGATGCAAATGTACAACATAATAAAGGGTAGTGATGAAAATGTTAAAAAAAAAATTGAAGATGGGTATGTACTTACATAATGAATGAATATTAAAAAGGTATGAACAAAAAGGCAGAAAATTATAAGTACCTGCCTACACAAAATTAACCGGAGAGGATGGATGGGTACGGTGCCCTCATTAACATGAGGCACTGGACGAAAGTGCATTTGGGCACACTTAATTCAGTCCAGTGCTCCATTGAGGTGTTTTTGTTTTCCGTGGTATACGTGTAGCTATTATTATGTTATGTTACAAATTCTCTGAATATGGCTATAATTTGCGTTTTAATTAACCTAATTATTAGGCTGAAATATTTTTCTGGAATTAAATTGAATTTAATAAATCTGAAAATGTAATAAGAAGGCCTAAAACATTCACACACTATTTAGCCAAAGTCATGGGCACAGTTCCATCTGGTACTGTAGACACTTTCAGTAAAAAATCGAACTCGAACTCGAATTCACTCAAGTGACCGAGCTTACTTCGGAAAAAAACGCGCTTCACCTTGAAATGGTATTCTGTTTAAGTTTCGAAGCACAAGTGAAGTGAAATGAGTTAGGGATTGAACCTATGCGTTACAGCTATAGTCGACATATCTTTAAATTATGTCAAGTCATTAAAATAGCTAAATCTACATAATTGTTGCGTAAAAGTGATTAAAACTTGTCAGAAATCAAAATTAATGGGCCAAATAGCCAAACAGTCTTTATCTATGCCTTAAAAACAGGCTAGACCTTGTCATGAGTTTGCCTAGCAATGCTTTGTTGGTAATTATTCCATTCCATAACTTATTATGTTAATTTCAGCTTGTTGTCTAGATACAACCATCAAACTCATGAGCACGAATAACCAAGACATAATTTGTGCTGTCATCGCTTTCAAAACTAAAATCACAACAAGTTCGATCACTTTTTTTGAACTTTTTATTTGACAGGTATATTCGAGTGTCGAGCTGTTGGATGATTCGGAAATCCCCTTACAGAATACCAATTGCATGTCATACTATTCTCGTAATGTCAAAATCTCACTCAACATAGTTAATTTCATAGCCACGCTTATCACTGCGGCGCCACAGGTATAATCGAGTTTTACAGAATACGAAACTATAATTTAACTGCGGGTTAGAAGGTCGATTCGAAATATGTTTACAGAATAACTTTGCTGGTCTGGAACAGTTGAGTTACTCATAGACGGTTTGTTACGGACCTTAGGAATACCGACAGCTTTCAAATACCTACTACCTACTATACTTTTATTATTAGTATGCATTGAGTTAACGATAGGAATATATTTTGAAAGCGCACATTTTTCAAGATCATAAATAATAGATAGCTATCCTGCCTATAATAGAGCTATCACAGCGGTTGTAAAGAGCTGTTCACAGATAACGGCAATTTCCTTTACACTTCTAGAGTATCATGCAGTTGATGGTAATATTTTGCCAGAAAATTATGGCAATAAAAACCACGTGAGTGAAGTCTTTAGGAGCAAGCAACGTGACTATCGAAAACTGAACTGGCAACATTTTTAGTAATGGCCGATAATTCAAGGTGTAAACTGCTAACGACTTCTGCCGAAATTTTGTGTTGAACTATACTAAGTTTCCCCCTAGTTTCGGTAATATTACCGTGAACTTTGGTTATTCTGACTATATATTGTGTGATACATAAAGATTTTAGAATTTGCCAGTGTCAGGAACGAATGTTTGTTGTGCTCCCGTGATAATAGGATCAGTGGATTTTTAATATTGGATTACGGTTAGCTGTTGATTTCAGTTGTTACGAGGTGAGTACTACTTTTATTTATGCTGACTCTGGCTTGTGGCAGTAGTACATCGTTCGTGATAGTTTGCCACGAAAGCTATCCGCTTGTTACGATGTGACGGCGCGGCTCTCCGCTCAGCCGCTCAGATAACGGAAGATTACCAGCAGATTGCAAAGATTCTGATAAGATTTTGACTTCACAATTACATGAACCACATCCATAACACAACAATATGCAAGAATGTGATTCCAACAAAATTATCATCGTAAATGAACGAAACTTTCATTCAAATCATAGATTTATTACTCATTGATAAGAATTGAACTATCACTGAGAGGGGTTTCAAATGATTACTCATCTTGCTGAGTACCCACTTCATTCTGTTACGCTCCACAAACTCTTCAAAATAAGAAAACATTGCTCATTTAAATTTTATACAAATCTAAATGTAGCTGTAGGTAAGGTATCTTTTCAGGTTTTGTTGTAAGCTTCAATATAAATTAACATGCAAGACAGTTACAAATTTGTCTTTGAAACATCTTTTAAAAGTATAACATATACTATTATAAACTATTTAGTAGGTACATCTGTACTCAAGCTATAGTAATTAATTACAACATAGATAAGTAAGTGTGGCTTGTAATTAGATTGGAACTTACAAATATAATCTACATATAACACTATTATCTCGGTTTAGAGATCTATCTGTTCCACACTGTTCCACATCTGTTCCTGAACATCAGGTTACTTGAAATGAGATACAGTTTAAAATATCATGTCAATATTCTTTTATATTATAGTTATGTCCCTGAGCTGGTTCTTCCACAATAAAAAAATTACACTCCTCCTATTTACCTGCTCACAATACTACCTCATCATAATAAAGTTATAACCGCCTCTGTGTTCTAGTGGTTCAACCCACCGATTTGGGATCCAGAGGTCCCGTGTTTCGATCCCCATGGGAGTACAATATATTGTGCTTGGTTTGGTTGGTGGTAGGACTTTGTTTAAGTCCACCTGGCTAGCTACCACCATCATACCTAATTCTGTTGCCATAACAACAATTCTAAAATTGATGTGTCCCTGCATATAGATGTGAGATAGCCCATTCCTCAGTTTGTTGAGGATTCCGGGTGAAGTGGGCCTGCACCTTCGGCCTTATCTCAACTTGTGTAACCAGGTGAGATGAAGCCCAAGTGCTTACCTGTTGTACAATAAAAAAAATTAAAATAGGAGCAACTGATTTGTAAAATTGAATAGCTTTATATCATAGGCTGCCTATATTCAGTTAACCATGCAGACATAGCTAAATGCTAGTAGTATACAGCTACTAAAATCATTTTGTAGCTAATCTACTTTGTAGTACTTATATCAGTAATTGTATAATTATGTATATCAATTACATTTTTTCTTTCCGAATTACTGGAATTCTCTGGTCACCTTTCCTCATAGGTTTATGGAGCATAGATATCATAAATATTCCAAGCTAATCAAAAGAAAAATACAATAAGAATAAGTCAAGGTTTTGATGTGACATTGTTTAAAGAGCCATGGCCTAATAAAACTAATATGTTTGTCATTTGAACCTCTAAAAACTATTTTTAATATTCAAATTACTTATTTCATCATTACTACCTTGATTATCACCTGTCAATACATTACAAGTTTATAAATGATGAATAAGGCTTCTTGAGTTTAAAGTCAAAGCTATCATTATACCTCTAAAGCCTTGATAAAGGTTGATTAAAATTTAATAGGTAAAAAATCCCATATGAGGGAGGCAAAATGTTCTGCACTAACATTGCTGGAGTTTCAATTGGAGTAGATTGTGCATTATTGGCTGATTTGCTATATCAATAATATATCCCCACTTATCCCCATTTTGGTGGATATGTAACCCTTATATAAATATAAACTTGTTAACACCTGATGACATCACTGCATGCTAAACCGTGGCCTTGTCGCATCATTACCATGCAAGACATCCATGTATCTATAAATATAATTTAATTAGTTATGAATATGCACTCATCTTAGGATGTCCAGCATTCTTGCTAAGGCCGACTAGAGTCAGGTGTTTTTAAAACCTTGTTGCATAAAACTAGCATTGCTATAATTTTGCCGGTTATGTTACATTTGCATCAAGCACATTTTATTAATTCCTGTGGTATTGTTTGCATGTCGAAAATATACCATTATCATGCCCCATTTCAGAGTAATCACTAAACTTACCAAAACTTACCACCAGGTGAGATGAATGCTAAGCGCTTCCTTATATAGGGACTAGATTGCATTGTGTAAAATAAAGTAAAAAAAACACGAATTTAAAATTTCTAGTAAAAGTAAGAGATTCATGACTTATCTATTATCACTTTTTTATTCACCTCGGACAACTAATAATATTTATCGTCTAGTTATTAGTCTAGTAATATTTCGTTTGTTATAAGTATCTTGATGATTTTTAATTTTAGGTAAGATAGGTAATGTTACATCAATATTTTTGTCTTCTAAAAGGTTTTAAGTCTAGTCATTAAACCTTCATCTATCTAGACTAGAAGATTGTCTCCCTAGGCATTACCGATGTTACGCATAGTACCTACTATTAGGTTATCTGTGGTATAGCCTATCCGATGCAATCCAACTGAACCTCAATTAACATCACAAATGAGGGCGGGAAATATCCCAACAGTGTGTTCTAAGAATGTTGTCGAAGTGTTTCTAAACCAAAAAGAAATTTGGGTATTTGCTGAACAGTCGCCGAGTCAGCGAAAGCAACGCATAAGCCAGTATTCACTAAAACATGTTTACATTCTTAGGGTCGTATTCTATTATTGCGGTCAAATAACAAAGATTTGAACCATGTAATTAGAATCAAGACCAGCTTATTATTATAGTGTAGTTATGATCCGGTACACAACGATTTAGAATTGTTTTTATGGCGACAGACTTGGATAAGATGACTTGTATAAAATGTTCAACGTGAAGTTGCTAGCTTGACTCCAGCACCAGTTTGATTTTCTTAGTAGACCGCCAGTATTTACGAATTGCATGGACTGGTTCAGATAAACTGTTAAAACGACCGTTAAGTTTCGGTGAACAGAGGCCTATGTAGAGCAAGGTCGCCAGTCACCGACTGTCCACGCTAAATTCCTGATTTGTGGGTCTAGCTAGGTATTTGCAAGCATCGTACTGCACAATCCTTTAGTGGTTGGAATGGCTTGTTCAGTAAACCTGTAACATCCTAGCCTTGCAGTGTTAGCAAAGATTTTTGGATGCAAATTAGGGGCTTACCAAATTCTGTCGCCATAACAACAATAAAAAAAAATGGTGTTCCGGCATTTAGAGGTAAGATAGCCAGTTAGTTGAGGATTCCGGGTGAAGTGCCCCTCCACCTTCGGCCTTATCCTAACTTGTAACCAGGTAAGATGAAGGCCACGCGCTTCCCCGTCGTACAAATAAAAAAATGGTGCTGAGGTTGGGAAAATCTCTTCCCAAACGGTTTACGAAGATCTATTAATACAACAGAATCTTCCGTAAACCGTTTGGGAATTTGAATACATAATATATGGCGGGATAGGCACTGTTATATCCTAAACTATAACCTACATTTGAATTCTATTCCACACTCTCAATTTACTTAAAACACATTTAGATATAACATTGAAATTCCACTTGGTGACAAGCCCACCTGCCACCTTTGGAATAAATAGCATTTCTTACAGCGCTGCGCAAAAATCTACCTACATAACTGAAAGGTACATATTATTGTGTCATTTCCATATTTTATTTCTTTATCGTTAAGGTTATTCCGCACCAAAGGTACACGAGCCAGATACGGATTTTGGTGAATTGTGGATTTCAAATCATGGATTCAAAATTATATATTCGCCACTGCGTACAGGCTACTAAATATAGCAGCAATGTTTTTCAAGTTAATCATTTAGATGTTTTATAGTTATGGTTCATAACAGAGCAGATATTTCCACTGCACATTTACTCCACGTCATTTACACAACTTTCTGTTTCCCGACTCTTACGAGGTCGGTGTACACATTTACCTACCACATCACCTACACCCCTCACCAATATTCTAACCATAATTGTCTCTTTTTTTTTATTACGTCTAGTTTTAAGGTAAGTAAGTATTCTAAATCTAGTCTATTGAACCCATAAAAATCGGCTGGTGCTATCAGATTCACATTTACCACCTCCCCCCACCAATATTCTAACCATAATTCTCTCTATTTAATTTTTTTTTATCACGTCTAGTTTCTATTCTTAATCTAGTCTATTGAACCTTTGAGAGCAAAAAAATAAATGTCGGTGAGGCGGTTAGTGCAACTGCAACAGAGTTTATATTTACTTGAGTAGTTTCCATGTTTATCATGTGCCCTATCCATAAAGCTTTATGTTCAATAAAAGATTTTTTTATGTAGGAGTCTAGCATAAAATAATAATTCAATGAAACGAAATATTAAATATTGCTATTAGATACATGACATGTAGCCCGTACGTACCTAGGTAGTGGCGAATTACACAGTTTTAACCCACAATGTGTTTGGAAGCTACAGTTTATCAAAAATCGTTTTATGCGGCGCCACCATATTGAAATGTGGAGCGCCAGATTGGTACTTATTTTATATTACCATTGAAAAGGCATAACATTCTGACGAGGACATTCAAATGTGTCGGTACAAGTATATTTATCGGTTTGCATTTCCAATATGTCGCTGCTGGCTGGTGGTTTCTAATTTCAGCGATATTCCTTCCATTGTCATTCTGTGAATCATCGAACAATAGAATACTATTCGCTGATTTTGAATTTTCTCATTTCCAAAAACTTCACGTGTCTTAAACCACCGTGGGGTTAATTCTACGCATATTTAATACCACGTTAAGTTCCCATACTACCTAGTTTAAGTTATGCGCTATTTATTCGCCTATATCGTAAAATAGACTAAGACTACGCTAATTTTAATCATTGGAAACCGTCATGCCGTAAATTTAACGTCAAACCCATACCTCTATCGTAATCAGCGTAGTAGAGCCCCTTGTGAGAGGGCTCGTCCGGGCAAATAATATTACCTTACCTATTTCAGCCGCCAAGCAGCATTGCTGTTTTCCGGTTTGAAGGGAATGATCGCCGGTAAAATTACAGGCACGTGAGGCTTAACACCTTTATGCCTCAAGTTTTCAGGCGCAATACAGTGCTGTGTAGGCTATGTTCTTTGTAGATGACCTACGCTATAAGGCATTGCTATAGGCAAGAGATGCACTTAACATCAGGTAAGCTACTGGCTTGTTCCGTCACCTAGTTATAATATAAAAAACTGTCTGTAATATTCTACCGAACATTGCTTCCATAGATCGAGATTTATACAGCTTATTACAATATTGTGCTTGTTTTGGTTGGTAGTCGCCCGGAATCCTCAATAGTTTGAGAAACTGGCTATTTTACCTCTAAAAAGCGGAACACTACAATTAGGTTAGATGGTGGCAGCTAGCCAGGCAGACTTAAAACAAATCCTACCACCAACCAAACCATGCACAATATTGTACTCCCCTGGGGAACGAACCCGGGACCACTGGATCTGACATTGGTGGGCGAACCACTAGACTAAGAGGCGGTTGAAACTAAGTTCATATCAATTCGCGTCCCATTGCCAAGCTCACGGCATCACTCACAGCGAAGGGATCATTAATCATATGATAGTGCCGTGTCAACGACTCGCCTCGCACTTGAAATTTAGTCTGCACAAGGAATTCGCCAGGCCTCAAACGTAGATTGCTCCTAAACGGTGCAAAAGAATTACATATGAGTCATTCTAACCACTTAACTGGTAAGCACGTTTGGGAATTTCCCGTTACCCTTATATAATTTTATTGGGTCTGGTCTTGATCTGCTATGGAATGTTATCGCTTGTGGAGATTCGTCTTGGTATTTGGATGAATTATTCCAACTTCACACACACACACACACACACTTCAGGTTGATAAAAATAACACGTAAGGAGGGAACCTGATACCAAGCGTGACCTGTTGAAGAGTAAACCACCTTCCAACTGTTCCTACTATGTTTGTATTTATGTAAATGACATCCCATTCCTTGCAAAAATTGGATACCTAAGAAATATGAAGGCTGAACACCCTGGCCAAACCTACGTAATAAAACCTTGCCGCTGCAGCCGAAATCCGCTAGTAGGATTGTAAAATCTATACATATATAATATACAATAGAATATCTCTTCTTTGCAATGAGTTGGCTTCCACAGCCAGCTGATTAGGTTTTGGATCATTTTAAATAAGTATTTTAACCAAACCACAGATATCAGAATACTAACAGATGTAGAAACTTACATTACCAAACTGAATATTTAACTTGAACTATTTGATTTCTTATGTACCTACTAAGCCATCATGGACTCACGTTATTAGATTTTACTACACGGCACGTTAGACGGGTGGGCTTTACATGTCCTACCACCAGGGTTGTGCGAAAAGCGATCCATTACCCGGGCTAGACCACTAAGACTATTATGTCACACCTACCCCAATGTTTATCTAGCTACCTGTCCATTACTTAGGTAGGTATATATAAAGAAATGTCATGATAAATCGAGTTGTACCTTTGAGACATTTTTTTTTTGTACGACGGGATGCGCTTGTCCTTCATCTCACCTGATTACAAGCTAAGATAAGTCCAAAGGTGGAGGCGCACTTCAATCGGAATCCTCAATAAACTGAGGAACTGGCAATCTTACCTCTAAATACCGGAACATAACAATTTTAGAATTGTTATTATGGCGAAAGAGTTAGGTAAGATGGTGGTAGCTAGCAAGGCAGACTTAAACGAAGTCCTACCATCAACCAAACGAAGCACAATTTTTATTTTTCGATCGAACCCCCTCTGTATCTGAAATCGGTGGGTTGAACCTTCCTAAGGCAGTCCAAATATTGATAACGCGTATGTAATGCAGAGCCTGATTTACGCAAAACAAATCTTTTATTCAGTAATATTTTTAAATTATATATTTTTTCAAACGCCTGTTCGGAATCGCGACCAGCACATAAGGAGAAAGACAAGAAACCCGGTCTGGTGGTCCTAAATAAACGCGGCGTGTGCAACATTCTTTGAAGTTGGCTCTCTTGTTCAACCATTTATAGTGGAACATTTTCAGTGAACCACTTGTGTATTTGGTACTTGGTGCGAGGACCATTTTCCGCAAAGAGCCTCCTATGGGCCCTTTTTGCAAGACCGGTGGGTTCTTGTTACTCCGGACACCCGATGTCCTCCAAGAAGGCCAGCAGCTCGATGATGCTGGTGCAGGATTACCTGGGTGTACTTGGTGTCCCAAGGTGTTGTTGGCGTGGAGACGCCATGCTACTGCACTCAAGGCACTCGAGGAGACAGCCGCACACGTACTCCACGTGTGCGGCTGTCTCCTCTGCTGGCTGCTCTCTGAACCAGTCCTTCAGGGTCTCTTGGCCCGGGAATGGTTACACTGAGAATGATAATTACGCAATAGACATAGAAACCATCCGACCGACTGCCGGTTACGCGCATCACCTTGGCAAAATTAGGCAATTTGGAAATAACCGCGATTCACCAGCAAAACGGCACCAGCTAATGGCTGGAAGCACGCTCCACTGCCTATTGCAACAGCGCCCAAAGGCTACCAGGAAACCCAAAGAAACTGGAATTGATTACTTCCGTAAGCGAACCAGGGTTACCGACATTACTGGAATTGGCGAGCTGATACAGACAGCTGTGGTCTGATGACTGAAGATGACACTTCGTCTCGTTTAGTCTGATTAATATAACATCTTTGCTTTCATCATGCGTATGGCTTTGGTGTGGAATACGTTGCCTGAGTCTGTTTTACCCGACTACGGCGAAACAAAAAAAAAAGAGTTCTGTATTTGACCGGTTTGTTTGTATGTATGTTCATCTATTCTCTCATAACTTAACTACTTTACACTACACTACTTTGACAAATGAGGTATCTCGTTGGAAGCGTTTTACTCGTCCACTGGCATGTGACCACGGCTATCCTCTGATCATCACTATGATTATGTAAAGATAAAAAACAAACACATTAAAAAAAACTTCTTTTGAATTGATACTGCCATGCCAGTGACCACAAGCGAAGCTAGGAAAAATCTGCAACTACATGTGCTCATTCAACGTAGCTCGCAGTCCCGTATCTCATCCGTGGGGACTCTGGAGCAATGTTGCCATCAACGCAAGGTCCTGCTGCGCGGCCTAGGATCAGGTTAGCGACGTCAGTACAGACCACCTCCCCCCACCCTCTAAATCTTAATTTAATCATACCATTTTGAAATAAACGATATCTACGTTTGTAATAGGAGGGTGGCCTCAATAATTCCGTTTCAAATGCTAAAGCTAAAAACGATAATTGAGCTGTCTGGTGCCGGTGCCGCTGTGAAAAACCGTGTCCGGGATATCGCCTTCGGATTCACCATATCCTCGCGAATTGCGGAATTAATTAGGAATTGCATCATGGATTAATTATATTGATTAGCATGTAACTTTTACTCTCTATTCGTAAGTATGATTGCGTGCGTTTCCTCTGTCTGACCGTGTTGTCATAACTCATTACCCGCATGTGATAGTTTCACCGTCTGGCCTTTGCCCCCTCAGCACTGGGCGGGGATAAAAATGTTGTCCTCAGTTTTTATTTTCATCTACCATCTTAATAGACAAAACATTTTTTTTATTGTACGTCGGGGAGGTGCTTGGCCTTCATCTCACCTGATTTGCAAGCTATGATAAAGGTGGAAGCGCACTTCACTCGGAATCCGCAACAAATTGAGAAACTGGCTATCTTACATCTAAATGCCGGAACACAACAATTTCTAAGATTTTTTGTTTTGGCGACAGAATTAGGTAAGATGGTGGTAGCTAGACAGAAGCACAATATTGTACTCCACTGGGTATCGAACCCGGGCACCTCTGGATGTGACATCGGAAGGCGAACCACTGGACCACAGAGGCGTTTCATATACCGAAGAATTGCCCGAGTCTAACGTTTTATGAGATGAGGTATCTGTACGTTAGTATTTTGATATTATGTGGCCAATCATAGAAATCCCCTGCCCAATTAATGCCTTGCAATATTAATTTATCTTAAATTAATATTGCAGGGCATTAATTTACACAAACAAGCCTCATAGCTCAGTTGGTAGTAACTCTGCCTTCTTCGATGTAGGTTGTGGGTTCGATTCCCACCCAGGACAAACATATGTGTGATGAATATAGATGTTTGTTCTGTGTTTGGGTGTTGTATTGTATGATAAGTATGTATTCACAAAAAAAAAAGTATTTAAGTATTCTATCCGTAATCTAGTTCCCATATTACAAGCTATGCTTAGTTTGGGGCTAGATGGCGCTGTGTGAAATGAATGTTCTGTAATATTTATTTAATTTCACACAACGCCATCTAAGCCCAAACTAAGCATAGCTGAAGCATGATAGCGCACGCTTGTCTGAAAAGAACCTATTCACTCTGTTATTGTTAACAATACTGCGATTACTCTCGTTTTCGGCAGTTTTAATTTAAGATCTGTAGAGACTTCAGACCACAGAAATGGTACTTCAAATTCCGGTGGCTACGTACGTATATTCACACGAAAGTCAACGCTACTTAACATTATTATACGCGTTGTGTTTATGTACTGTGCTCATTTCATGGTCTATTTTAAAGTAATGAGCGTGAACAATTTAAGAACGGTCATTACCATTGTAACATTGGAAATTACCAGAGTTGAGCGTCCTCTATCCAATACACTGCCTATTTTACAATAGCCGGTAAAAATGGCAATATCTCGTGAGGAATAACTATTGTTAACCGTCTTCAAAGAAGTAATTTAAAAAAAATGCAACTTCACCATCAAAAACTTAAAAAATAACTAAGGGTAAGTTCATGTAATTTGAAGTTGATGCCGAATCGCCAAGCAAACCCACATGTTTATTGTATGGCACTTAGGTATATGAACTTGGGTTAGGTGAAGTCGGTTCCATTTTTTTTTCTAAATAGTTATTTTCAGCTTTTTTCGTTGTGAGACACCACGACGTCTATGGCATTTCAATTATCTTGTTTTGATTTAATAGCCAAACTTATGGACCGATTTTGATAAAATCTTATATGGGGAGAATCTGGATTCAGAAATTTCCTTTAAAAAAAATTATTTTTTTTCAGGTTCAAAAAATGTTGATGAAATGAGTTCTGAGGTAATAACATTATAGCCTCCTCTGGGTCCCATTGGTTAAAAAGGAAGGAAGGAAATTCTTGGGTTGTATATGTATGTATATTTTTTGTTTGATACCTCAGAACTCCGTCGTTTACTAACCTACTTAAAAAATATTTTTTTGATCATAAGAAGTAGGTCTGAAATTAGTCCCACTTTAATTTGGTGAATATCCGATGAAGCTCTTTGGAACTGGGGTCCAAAACTCCTCAATGAAAAACAGCAAACTATAGACATCCCGCAAATTGAGTTCCTATTTGCGATATGAGATCAATGGTGGTTTCAAGTAAATTTGGTGTTTGATCCGGAATCAAACCCACATAATTACTTGGGTGGGTTTGGTTGGCCCCGGAACGCCACTGATTTTTGCACTCCCATAGAAACATATTGATCCGATTCAAAAGAAACTTAGCAGTCATAAGGTCATAACAAGATAGGGATGCTTTAGATTGGCAGCAGTTTGTTGTAAATGTCTAAATCACTCAATATTAACCAAAACATGTATGCAAAGGGGTTATATAGAAAAAATAAAATTTATTCGCTCTCCAGTACAAACGTAGTTTGTCGTTTATTTTGAAACGGTACGTCCGATTTGAATATGAAACGAGAATAAATTTTCCCGGTTTTATGGAATAGAGATAATCTGTGTTTGTGTATTTTACCTATATTTATCCCGACGTTTCGGCAGGGTTGCACCAGCCGTGGTCGCGGGCAGACTCCACGCCGAAGCGTCAGGATAAATATAGGTAAAATACGCGATAAATACCCGTTTCTCGAATTAAAATAATATGTATTCAATGTTTAGAAAAAGTAACGCGCGGAAGTAATGCCATAGGCATAATCCGAGTTACAGACACAGATTATCCCTATCCTATTTATTATAGCTGCAAAATTTCATTCAAATTGGACGTACCATTTCGAAATACGGTTTCCTTTAAAAGGTCGAATCCAAGGCCTTTGCTACAACCAAAACAGTTGACATCAAAAACCGTTCGATTCTTCCTTTATCGATACAAAATCCGTGCCTGTTATGGTCTATCGCGTAACCTGCTCCTTGCAATCTAGTCTTACAATAACAAACCTCAATTTGTACGGAATAAAATGTGTTTTCGTCTGACGCTATCCGCCTGCGTGGGCTTGAGGTATTTTAATGGGACCGGCCGGCTAATAACGTGTTATTTTAGAGTCGTCGGGTTTCGCTCTTCCATTGCTTCTATGAAGAGGATGTAGTTGTAGGCGCAATATGTTACAAAAAAAGAAAAGTTAAATTATTGGTACTTATACCGATCGGTCTAGTGCGATTTTTATACTTGCTCATTACCTGCTCGAACGCATTTGCGTTTTCGACGATTTGTATGATAAATACCTATTCACAATTAACGGTGAGCAAGCGTGAATCGATTGCATCTCGCACCAGGCATTAAGGAATGGAATTCGTTGCCCTTGCCTGTTTTACCAGTACGATCTAGGAACCTAGGGAGTCTTCAAGTGAAAGGAACCTACTGTAGTGAATGGTTTCCTTGTAGACAACCGTTTCGTGAGCTGGTGAGCTGGTGGTCAAACGATTGGCTATTCAAAAATAAAAAATCAAGTTCTTTAAAATGCTGATGTTTACCAGTTATATGACAATTTGGTGGTGAAGGCGGCTGCGGCGGTACTCTTTGTTGAACTCTAATTCAATATTTACAATTGCCAGTAGGCAAACATTTATCTAAAAACTATTTGCTGTAAACCGGCTCGATCCGATTTGATGGTTTTCTATGTCATCCTATTTAATGCTTCGAAACTTGATATCACAGCAATTCACTATCGTTTAGTGCTTCTATCATATTTGGAAATAGAAACAACTCTACTTGTAGCATCTTGGCGAGACTTCATCGTGACAAGAAAAAATAATAAATAGTAGGTAACGTAACCAACACACAAAACAAAGTAGACGAAAAAAGGTACCTATAGTAACAAGGAGGTTGGTGTCTTTCATTACCTTTCGCAAGTGAGATGTCACACATTTTTTAACCGCCTCTGTGGTCTAGTGGTTCAACCCACCGATTTCAGAACCAGAGATCCCGGGTTCTATCCCCAGGGGAGTACAATATTGTGATTGGTGGTAAGACTTTGTTTAGGTCCGCCTGACTAGCTACCAACTTACCTAATTTGTCGCGATAACAACAATTCTATAATTATTGTATTTAGGAGTAAGATAGCCAGTTCCTCAGTTTGTTGAGAATTCCGGGTGAAATGCTCCACCTTCGGCCTTATCTTAACTTGTAACCAGGTGAGATGAAGCCCAAGCGAAAGAAAGCAAGCAAAAAAAAAATGGCGTCCGACTCAGCATTTGTTGTGTCATAATCATAACATGCTGAACTTCCGTCGTAACCAGAGTGGTTGCCTTCTTTTTTTACTACCTGTTGCTTTTTGATGTAAACGAAACACAAAGCCTTCCTTATCCTTTGGTTTTTGTAATAAGCTGACTCTTCCAGTGACGGTAACCAACTTCCCTTCCACAATGAGCACTTGTGAGTGAACTCCGCCTTACCATATCATCAAATAGCACTATATCAGATATAGTATATATATATAGAGATGTGGCGTGCTCCAACCAGAGCTCCTTTAAAAGGCCGGCCCTTTTAAAGACGCCCCAAAGCGCGCGTGATGCTTCTAGTGCTTCAAGGACTAGGGACTCGTGGTCACACCAGATTGTCATACTGGTTCACACCAGTGTGACAATCTGCTGGCTGACCCTTGGACACGATTCTGATCGATCGGTATTGAATAGGTATTGAATTTGTGTCATTTCTTACTCTTGAACACTCTTGAATGCATACCTATCGCCAAATTGATTTCATATTGTGTGGATATTGAATGAACTAATAGCGATCGGAATTGAATTATCCAATGCATCACCCTAAGCAACTGGTGGGCATTCATGCCGCCGTAGATAATAAAATTTGGTCAATACAACGATTTTTATATTGGATTTATTTGAAAATATGTTTATATTGATGTTTTGAACTAATTGTAATCACTGTCTACTGATGAAAAGCCCAAATTTTGAAGTGTATTAACACAATCATAATCCAATATTATTGCAATTCCGATTTCAATCCAATGCTATCAAATTGTTTTTTAAGAGGCAATTAGTCAATATTGTTAAAGTATTGGATTGCGATTGATCTTGAATTGGATTGTTTTTTTTTTGGTTCGAGGGTAAGCCTGCTCTGGTGTGAACCAGTTAAGAAATTATTTCACTCGTGGTCACACTGCATCGCCAAGGATCGCACTTGACTGAATTCATTTTAGCAATGTCTGAGTACCAACCAATTGAAAAGATGGAAATCACTTGATATACAAATATGGTGTAGGTCACTTTTTAGTGATTTTACGATAGATTTCTTAGAAGTAAAACGATAATATATTATTCATTGAATGCGGAAGTTACCAATATAATATCTGTTGATTTTAATTAAATATTATTACATTATTCGATACCTAGCTATGTCCTATCCTAGTAATATTGGAGAATCCAGTAGCTACTTCTTAATTGTCTTGCTTGTTTTCATAAAAAAACAATTCGTCCCGATCATAATTAACAAAGTTTAATACGTGGTAAATTAGGAATTAGATACTAATCACCAACATATTTTTTAGGGCAGATATTATGTACTGATTCAATTCCTACACTAAAAGTGTGACCACGAGTCTTATGTTTGAATAGCTTACTATTGAAATTCCTAATAGTCCTGTTAATAACTTCATACTTTTCATTGATAAGGCTAATTTATATCGAGAGAAATTGTTCGATTTCAACTCTAATTGACTTTCTCTGATCAGCTGTTTTTCCTTAAATTCTTTGGTCGCACTTGATCATTTTGAAAATATTATAGATAATCTAAAGTTGCATAAGCTCATTATTGATATTAATGATTCATATTCAGAATTAATAAAATTTTATGTAATTTATTTAAAACAATTGGAAGAAAAATATTTTTTCGAAATGAGTACTGGACAAAAGTGTAACCTTTTCTGACAGGCATAGTAATATGGTCCTAGAGACTAGGACGATATTACTATGCCCGTCTGTAACCTTTTGTCCACCTTTCGTCCTTATGTCACCTGAGTATAATTAAATCGAAGTTAAGTTTCTCATGTTTGTGAGTGCACTATATCTCGAGTTTTCACGAATTTTCCTTCTAATATTACCAACGATTGGCAGACGATTATTTCAAACTGTTTATCATTTGTCGGTACAGCTCGTTAGGGAATATCAGAGTCATTGTAATCCTCTGTCCGGTTTTGAATGGGCTTTGATTTGATGGTAACCTACTGAAGTTTATTGGTTGTCGATCAGCACAAGCAAAAACCACATAATCAAATACATTCGCTCGCCGTCGGTATTTTAAATGCCTATTTAGATTGTTGAGCAACATTTCGCTGTTTCTGTCTTCCAATTACAGTATGTTGTTTAGTAGTCTTTGAAACAATGATTATAAATACAGGGTGGGTTTTTGGAAGAAGGTCTTACGTTTAAAAGAGGCTATCACTCTCATTAACTCATGGAGATATTTAGACCTACATTTAAGCGTAGAAATGCTCTATTCTACTAGCCTCGATGAGTACCTATGACTAATTTTAAAACCTTTTCCCCGTTCATTTTGCGTGTAGCAAATGAAACGTTATTTTAATGGAATATGATATTATAACGATGCCCGTGGACTCGGTTTCTTGCACTGCTCCATTTCAAAAATCCACCCATTCGTAGAGTGATATCAATGTCACAAAAAAAGTCACCGCACAGCGCCCTGCGGCTAGATATACATGTGAATATCAAGGGAACGAACGTAGCGAGAAACATGAAGTCCCCTCAACATCACGGCGCCCTTGGGCTACGTTTGTGGGAACGCTACAGAGCATCTTATGCCGCGTTCGCTGTCCCCTTTTCTTTTAAAGGGTATCCAAAAACGTAACATCTGCGGAAATACCGCCTCTGTGGTCTAGTGGTTCAACCCACCGATTTCATGTCCCGGATTCGATCCGAGGGGGAGTACAATATATTGTGTTTGGTTGGTGGAAGGACTTTGTTTGGGTCCGCCTGGCTAGCAACCACCATCTTACCCAGTTCAGTCGCCATAACAACAATTCTAAATTTGTTGTGTTCCGGCATTTAGAGGTAAGATAGCCAGTTCCTCGGTTTGTTGAAGATTACGGGTGAGGTGCGCCACCACCTTCGGCCTTATCTCAACTTGTTACCAGGTGAGATGGTAACGTTTGGTGTTGGCTCGATTCATTCTAAAAAAGTTACTTTCATACTGTATACAACTGTATTCTAGCATGATTATTGTTAACTAGACGCGGGTTATAGCGCATGCTTACCTGTTTATTATCCCGATACTATTGTACTATCGACCGTGTTTAAAACAACAGCTAGGGTTATGACTATTCGAAAACTTGGAAAAATTAATTTCAGTCCTCGGGCAAAATGCCTTCGAAAAGACCCTTTTAAATTTCAGCAAGCTTAGGAGCGGTGTTATATCAGATTTTTGACGTAATATCCCAACCTTACAAATAAAGCGAAGCACTTGTTATAAGGACGTTTTTCGGCATTTGGGTCACATTTTTTATCAAAGAGAAAATTCTTCAGTATTATATTTATTATATTATAAGCGACCGCTTGCGCACGATTCTTCTAGAATGTAATAACGAATGTTATGATTTCTATTCGTAAATTGAAATAGACTAGCTATCAATTATAAAACCTGTCTCTCTTGACGTCTTGCTACTCCTGCAAGGTAATTACCAACCACAGAATAACTGGATCTTGTCTCAGGTATATCATTAGACGCCATAATTAAGTTTGTGGTACTTAAGCCATTAAGTGAATCCTGCTTAGTTAATTTAATGTATCTGAATACTGGAGGCTTGCTTTTATAAATTGGTTCGTCATGCTACCGTCATTAAGTGTTTACTGCGCATTTGTCATATCTAAGATACGTTTGTAATTTTTATAAACCAGTGAAGAAGCATGGAGTTCAGTTTATGGATGTGTGACCTTTCGTTTTACTTTTTAATAATGATAGGGTATGCTCTTGACCTCCAGGTTTGTCTAGCTCTAGGTAAGAGCTACCTTTTTAACCGCCTCTGTGGTCTAGTGGTTCAACCCACCGATTTCAGATCCAGAGGTCCCGGGTTCGATCCCCATGGGGAGTACAATATATTGTGCTTGGTTTGGTTGGTGGTAGGACTTTGTTGAAGTCCGCCTGGCTAGCTACCGCACCATCTTACCTAATTCTGTCGCCATAATAACAATTGTAAAATTGTTGTGTTCGGGCATTCCGAGGTAAGATAGCCAGTTCCTCAGTTTGTTGAGGATTCCGGGTGAAGTGCGCCTCCACCTTCGGCCTTATCTTAACTTGTTACCAGGTGAGATGAAGGCCAAGCGCTTCTCCGTCGTACAATAAAAAGAAAAAAAAGAGCAAGGATGAAGCTTACGTTATGGAGCAAGCTTACCCAGAAGGAACAATTTTATCAGGACGTTTAGTCCTTTCGTATATTATATTTTGTATCAGGACAGTTAGTCTTCGTTTTCGATGTCTCAGCACCAGCACTCTCTAAATAACTATCCCTCGCGGTCCTACAAGTAGAAAAACTATATAAAATATGCCCCCTAAGATCTAAGACACCCGATTCGTCCACACTAAATAATTTGACTAGAGCTTTTTCTCATGTAAAATGTGGTGTAATTGATTGGGGCAGCAGGGAAACCTTGTATTTTACGGCCGGATAGCCATTCAATCGAATTTCATTAGGATCTCCCTGAGCAAACTGTTTATTGGGCCGCTGAAACTGTCGAGTCAAATGAAGATTTACCTTTCAGAAATAAAGGTACATCTTGAATTGGCTCGATACTTGGTTGTGGAGTTAATAGGTCCACGTTATTCTGCTAAAAACAATCCACATATTATAAAAAATAATATATATAATATATTATAAAAAACCATATTAAAGCCGAGATAAACGATGGTGTAGCTCCTTTGCTGCAGTTTATTTTGTTTCAAGCGACCATACAATTCATATAGATTGAATGGATTTAGACTTCACTTTGATCTTGAGTCTTGACCCCAAACATTTATCCGGATCTCTGTATAATAATTGAATTCGATACTTAAAAGGTAATAAATACCGCAGATAACCGTAATCTTATACGTTCTATCAGTATATTTTACCGTGTGTTACTGACTAAAGAAATCTTCATTATGGTCCGAAATAGCATGTATACCTCTCAACGGAACCGGCCCAATTGGCAAC
The DNA here is from genome assembly GCA_951394065.1 of Venusia cambrica. NCBI lineage: Eukaryota > Metazoa > Arthropoda > Insecta > Lepidoptera > Geometridae > Venusia > Venusia cambrica. The sequence continues at coordinate 10,781,670 of OX596041.1, forward strand.
AATGAACCCCAATGATGGGTGGATGGCAAACACTTCCGCGCGATTACTTCACCGTTGCCGTTCGGCTGGTAATGACAGCGTGACCCAGTCGCTGATAGAGTCAGCAACTCATCGAAAGTAAAGTCCCAGTCGGGTAACTGCATCATTTCCTTGGAGTCTTTAGTCGCGCTCCGTAAAGTTTCAGCAATTTTAACTGAGAGCGATTAAGTTGTTGAATGGTTCCCCTGTCTCTTCTTTAAGGATTTCTCCTGAGATGTATCACGAACAGTCTTTAACCAACTCTGTGGCCTCGTGGTTCGCCCACCGGTGTCCGATCCAAAGTCCCTGGTGTGATCCCCAGGGGAAGTACAATATTGTCCTTGGTTTGGTTGGCGATAGGACTTTATTTAAGTCCGCCTGGATAGCTACCACAACCTATCTCATTTTATCTCGATTCCGGGTGAAGTGCGCTTAAACCTTCGGGTTTATTATAACTTGTAAACCACGTGAGATGAAGGCCAAGAGCTTTCCGTACAATTAAAAAAAGCTATGATAAGGCCGCAGGTGGAAGCGCACTTCACCCGGAATCCTCAACAATCTTAGCAACTGGCTATCTAAATCATCTAAATGCCGGAACTAAATTTTTTTTTAATTGTTATTGCGACAGAATTAGGTAAGACGGGGGTAACTAGCCAGGAGGACTTAAACTAAGTCCTACCACCAACCGAAAGCAATTAAGGATATAATCGCGATTTTATTGCTGACGCTACTCCGCCAAATCGTTGCTGCGCTCGCGAGGCGCGCGAGAGCATGCTTCGGCCAGTCTCCCGCCTCAAGGCACTGCATACCACACCAACTATCCTATGGTTAAGTGGCGACCTAAACATAGTAACACAAATTCGGTTTCCTTTAATAGACACGCTATAGCTGTATTTGGAATTAGATTGTAGATATTATAATGTTGAATAACATAATAAATATTTATACAAATTAAAATAGTGGTGCTCTCTATAATGTGAAGCTGTAATTTTTTTATTTTTTGTCCTGTCCTGTAATAATTATTTTTTATTTATAGGATTTTTTTTTAATTCTATGTATGTGTACAACATATAAAAGCACACAAACATATTTTTTAGGTATGGCAAAGGTGACCGTAACCCTAAAACCCTAGCAAACCTTGGTAGAGAGAGAGACAAGATTACGATACGACAGGGGAAAAGTGTCCAACATTCATAAAAAACTTACCAACCTTACGTAGGAATAATACGATAAACGACATTATACACATAATTATTCTGATTATATAATAGTATACATGTATACTAGAGGTATAATCTATATGGAGAGGTAGTACGGAGGACTCTTTGACTCTGCTCTTGAAGATAGCAAGTGAGGGACTAGCGCGGATATTGTGGTAGAGTTTCCCAACCTGGGCCCTTATTCACTATGACCAATCTTGTCTTAACGCGCCCGCGTTACGATATATCAATACGATGATTCTATGCAGATATCGTAACGCGGTTGGTCATAGAGAATCAGGGTGCTTACTGAGTTCACAGTAAATGAGCCACCATAGCTTTAATTTTTAACATTGAGGCTATCTCTGTATTTATATAATAACCTTGTTGTGTAGCTGACTAACTGACTAACAATCTATGCCCAGCCCAAACCAGACGTTCTAAAGCCTGGCCATTTTCAGGGTAGCTTCCTTTTGGAGTGCACTAAGGAAATTTTTTGATGTCGGAAAATAATTTCGAGGGCTATACTAGTAAAATATATATGAGAGCGTCCACTTTAGTATCGAGAGCAATTACTGTCACCAACCCTACTTATTCTCCATTATTCCTGGGAGTTAAGCTGGCACAGCTGGATCAATTAAATACCGGGTTTGTGATTGGGACCAATGAATTGTCGCGGGACATCGTCTGTAGAGTAGTGCGTTAGACGTTTCTTGTTTAGAATTTTTTTTTTTGGAATAGCAATATCACTCAATTAAATATTTTCTCATTACAACCGTAAGGTTAACAGGAAGTTCACATTTAATTCTCCGACTCGCAATTTACGCTTAATTCCTAAGTAACCTATGTAATAAGTTACCTGAGTAAATGATTACGTGAACCCATGTCGAGTCAAGGTCTTTGAGGTAAAGATGTAGGAACTAAGAACTAACTAGTAACAACTAGATTTTACTCCTTTAGGTAAACCCTCTGCTGATCCATTTTTCCAGAATAAACTATTTTTAGTCAATAAGACGTATGTATGTATAGTCACCTGCAATAATATGTAAACATATATCATTGCATGTTTATATTCACGTATGGTATTCAATCTTGATAAACATATCACACTTGAATACCAATCTAAGAACATATCTACCACATGTAAATACATATATAATACCAATATAATTAAAAATTAAGCAATGTTCCTATACCTATTATTGCAGGTATACTATGAAACACGAAACATGATGTACCTATCTGATGACGAATTGCAAATTTTTCAATACTAAATGGACCGAAATTCTTTCGAATCCGATGACGTTGAAACTGAATGCATCATAGCGTAGCGTGATCAACTTCATCGTAAGTTTGAGCCTCTCGTTCGTTAGTACCATTGTTCTTTTGTGTATCTTTAATTTCCATTTCATCTGAATGTTATCTGAACATCTTTATGTTGTGTATCTCATTCGTAATAACATTGCTGCAAAGGCGCTCGTAATTTTGGTGGGATTCAAAGTAAAATAGTTCGCACGACAGTGTTCCGGTAGGTTATTTTTTTTTTATTATAAAGGGCACAGTTTTTTTTAAGGATTAGGAAGTAAACAAAAATGAAAATACTTATATTACTAATCTTTTACAAAACGCCAAACTAATCGAAGCTTGATTACGGAACTAGATTTTAGTGAATATAACTAGTCACTTATAGTATCACTAAAATGTTTTTCCTGAGAGGGAATCGAACCCACAACCTGCGTAGAATGAACGCCGACTCAGCTGTGTGAGGCCAGTCGCCGCCGCTGTTTAGATCTGTTTGATTTCAAAAGAACGCGAACTGAGAAGATCTATCGAACAGGATTGGCATTCACTGAACGGGACTACCTACCACCAAGATAAAACCTTTGCACTGAATGTTTATTGGCAGCTGGCTAGCTGGCTCTAAATTAGGCGAGCGAATTTTAGAAGCTAGCTGCTGATACACACACACACACATCACAACATTTTGCGAGTGTCATCAAACTTACCATGATGCGCGTTTGCGAAACCAGTACCTCATGTTATTGGATTTTATGGTATGCAATCCAATACAACGTGGACCGAGAGATTTTCGAAATAATCAGTATCCGTGTCCGAAAACCTTGATCATGCCATCAGAAACCATAAAACGTCTTAATTTTGAATACGACATTTTAATTACCATATTACAACCAACCTTTGACTCTCATAATCGTGAATCATCACGTGTTCTTCGAATATTCATTATATTAGGTGTGATTAGGTGTGTACCCATGTGATTTCCAAGTATGATTAAATTGCGACGAAATCTCAATCTGTGGACCTAAAAAAGCTTCTTAGGTTCTTAATGAGAGCCACATCAGCTTTTCACAGCATTTTTTTATTGTTCATAGTGGAGACTCGAGTTACTTTTATTTATGTAATATTTGATAGTAATGGTTCCAAATTAGGAAATCATATTATTATATACCGACATTAGGCTAATCTCCATAAAAAACGATGTAATAAGTTTTCGTCACTCGGGAAGCGAATTTGTCCACCTTATAATTAGAATTACTCGGATTCCACTAATGTAACCCTCTTTATGTCCCTGATAAATCGTTACTTATACCAAGTACAAACGGGTAAGTTATTTGAACGATTCGTTACAAAAAATAATACTTGCCTTCATATAATATCAATTTCTTGACGACCTTCTCATTCCTACCCCTCTGCAAAAGCACAACAAGTTTCCACTGACCATCTGCAGCAAAACAACATTTTTTTAGGATTCCCTGACCTCGTCCCATGAACACTCCCTAGCAACAGAACAGAGCCCAAGGCTACTACGGCTAATACAATTTAAAGGATTACGGTCGCTAGAGTATTAGTATAGAACGTACGAGTAGAATGGTATTTATATTTGTATGTCCATCAAACATGTTGTTTTGTTGATGTTTCAATCTATTTCGCTTTGTAATTCTTCTCAGTGAAGGCTTCTCATAAGTACCCCGTAATAGAACAAAAAAAGTTGTATACCAATGTCGGATGTATTTTGAGGATTCGATATTTTTATTTTATTTATAGAAACCTATACCCAATATAAGTAGGTACTTAATTCTAATCCTTTTAGTTTTTATTTCTTATTATTTTATGCTACCCTTCCGTACGATCAGTGAAGCAGTTGTCAACTTATCCTCTTTAATCATAACCGTATCCATACTTTATATAATAAAAACGAAAGTAAGTCGGTACGTCTCTCTATCTGTGCGAATGTCCAGTCGCCCAAAACGTTAATTTTGGTATTAAAGTCTCTATTATATTATGTAAATGTATATCAGACTTGACTACAAAAGTAATGATAGAATTGACCAGACGTGTATATAAAAAGAACGACTTCATTTTGAAGTTTGAATAATATTAGTACATATTTGTTAATTAGTATATTTAGTACATTCAAGTGTGTAAATATGTTTAAATGGTTATATGGTTGAGTCATGGTTAAACCACTGTTGTGGTTTAACCATGACTCAATTTCATCTCAAAATTGATAGGATTGTATCAAAAGTAGCGCCCGAATTTCATTATATTTGCCTAAAATGGTGATTAAAATCGTCGCCGTAAATACTGGACTTTCTACTTTAATCTAAACATTACAAGACATCTGTTCAATGAGTCGAATCTCTACACCTGTTCTATGTTTCTACCTCAACAAATACATTGAACCCCATCTGACCAGATCTAATAATCCCACGACGGATGAAGTCTTCTGGCGAGCCCATTCCATTGCGTTTCCCCTAATCATTAAAACTGGCCACTTCAAACCACAACGCCCTAAATCCTACCGTATATTTTCAAACTAGACTCTAAAGCTTCAGATTACGGTCTAGAATCCAAATTTAAAAGTGGATTGTAGGCTTTGAAGACAAGACGAGACGAGGGTTGTACAAGGACGTCCATTGTAGAGAATCGAGGCTGCGGCCGGGAGTACTAAACAGACTACATAATCGCTGGCGAAATGCTCAGCGCTTATGCCACGGGTTTATAGAGATTACCTTATTATGGACAGCTTTACTTACCAGCATAACTGGACAGTTGTTTGCTTTGCTCACCCTTCGCTTTACTTAGCTGTGTTGGTGTTTAAAGTTAGCAGCTCGCTGTAGGTAAAGGATCCTCAAGCAAAATAAAAAAAAAATGTAGCTTCATATTCCGTCGTCATTTACCTACAGAGTAAATTGAAACTGGAAAGCGTTTTGAGCTTGAAACTAAGCCATCAGTGTGTAACTATTGCTACGATACAAAATATTCAAGACATGAGTCTATATTGTATGTTTTCCATAAAATATTCTGCGGTGTAAAAATAACCGGAGGAAAATTACTGACGTCGAAACGAGAGCAATAGCGTTCTTGCTGTAAATTCTACTACAAGAAAACTTCTTCAAATAACTAGAGGGTTAAGCTTCTTAAAATAGTTCAGGATTGTAATTTATCATGGGATAGCGTTCATCACTTGTGCACGTTATATCAGAACACTTAGCGATCCAATGAGTTTTATCTGTTGAATATTTGAGGCAACTAGAAAGCTTGTGTACCTATCCCTGTTTTATCGTACGACGGGGAAGCGCTTGGCCTCCATCTCACGATGTCTAGTTATGATAATGCTGAATGCGGAAGCGCACTTCATCCGGAATCCTCAACAAACTTAGGAGCTGGCCTGGATCTTACCTCTAAATGTCGGATATCTACAACTTGGAAGCTTTTCGACAGTGACAATTGATTTTGGCGTTTGATGTTCTGGTGATTTACATGATGCTTGTCTGTGCCCAGTACGTCTGATTCATGTTCTTTGAAAATTAAATGATCATCATCTCAGTCAGTCTCTAGGAACTCTCTCTAAGAACTGCGAAGGACCTGACCATTGCTCTTGTTGGTTGATTTCTACAATCGCATACTTTTTTTACCCGACTGTCAGAAAAAGGGTAGATAGTAGTATATTTCATTGCCACGCTCTGCAGAATAAATGGTTTGATGGATTTTGACGTGGTAGGTGTCTTTTAGCTTGTATGAAATGGAGTGGCATAGGCTACATAATTTAGAATTAGAGGTGCGAATCATATGTCAAGGGAAGGATTTTTTTTTTTATTACAACAATATGGGTAAAGACTAGGCAACAGGCCGATTTTAGATAGATATATCGATTACAATACTTTGTCAAACCGTATTTGGGTAAAATTATGAAGCTCTTTTCTAGTTCTCATATAACAGCTTTGTTTCGTCTAGTAATATATGATTTTATTAATTTGCAGTCGGGTTTAAGTTTATTCAACAGTGAAATTTCTATATTTCCTTTAACTTTTATTTCTATATTACCTACAACGCTCCCGCAAATGCCTTAATATCCTGTTTTCCTTTGCTCACAGAATTGTACGTACTGCAAAGTGGAAGGTGCATCCATGATCCGCTAATTCCCTGGAGGGGAGAGCAACGCCACCCTGCTCGTTTTTATCACGTGTAAGTACCAAAATGTGTTTGGAAGTGCTAGAAATAGCACGCTTTATATTTGATTTTATTGTACTTACCAAAGTTTCATAACTCAGGTAGGTAATATCTGCGCCATCTAGCCCCAAACTAAGCATAGCTTGTAATATGGGAGATTACGGATAGAATACTCAAATACATACATATTATATGATACAACACCCAAACACAGAACAAACATCTATATCTATATTTATCACACAAATGCTTACCCTGGGTGGGAATCGAACCCACAGCCTACAGCGCAGAAAGCAGAGTTACTACCAACTGAGCTATGAGGCTTGTTAGGTGTTGGTAACGTGGCAAGGATAGCGCGAGCAGAGTAGCAGCACAGGCTACGATTAGCCTGTGTCCATCTGCTTTTCAATTTTGGTGGTAGAAAAAGTCCGCCTGGCTAGCCACCACCATCCTACATAAGTCTGTCGCTAAACAACAATTCTAAGATGTTGTGTTCCGGCATCTTGAGCTCGTAAAATAGCCGTATATTAGAAGAGCTATTTAATATAAAAATAATAAACATCAAATTATAAAAACATACAATTGTTAGCACCTATAACGTGCTACCAAAGTTACGTAAATTTAAAACGCGTAAATTATTAATATTTGTGTTCAATGCGATCGAATAGACCTACCTTATTCAAGGGTTAACTAATATTTCCAGTAATTACTGGAACAGATTAAAGGTGTAAAAAAATATTATTTTGAATATTCAAATATCATACGCAACTGATGATGAGTGAAAGCTCCAAAACAGCGACTTATAAACATTAATTTAAATTACCTTATTTTTGTTGCTGTCAGATAAAATATAGGCGCTTTACGTTCGCGGCTATGGCGCGGACCAAGGAACCCCCCGCCGCACTCTAACCTCCTGCTACAGTTGTCATTTGTTGTCATTATCAAATAAAGGCAAGAACTTGACATCTGTCGGCCGTTTGCACTCGAAGAATTGTAATGATTATGAATTAACCCTGATCTTAACATGTGTATGACTTGAACTTGACCTTGACACTCGTACGTTCAAGCCGTGTTATGTTACTTTGTTTTTATTTTTAACAAAACCTAACCTATCGAGGAGACTCGTAATTTATGAATTATGTAGGTAGATGTTTCATCAAATTTGTTTGTACATATATTATAGATGTCCGAGCATGTGGCAAAGACTACGGTGGTTACAGGATAGGACAGCATATTCATTTCACACATCACCTTCACCATCACCTTGCCCCAAACTGAGAAAAACTTATAATATGGGATCTCGAATACTAATAGATTTTTTATATATACATTCTCTAAATACATACTTATGATACAATACAACACCCAAACATTTAACAAATATCTATTATCATCACACAAATGATGATACTGGGTGGGAATAGAACCCACAACCTACAGCGCAGAAAGTAGAGCTACCAACTGAGATGTGAGGCTTGTTAAATTAACAAAAGCTATTAGTGAGTGGTTAAATTCAATTGAAAGCACCTGCCTCATAGGCTAATAGTAAAAGTCAATTCAGCAAGTAGAACAATATAATTGCTCAAATTGTCGCCTACCCTCAAATCGGTTCCAGTGACATGCTAATCAAATTACGCGGCCATATCCATTACCCGAATGACAAAATGGTCGCAGGTCGTCGTTTCGTGAATATCCCGCAATCATTTAATTTACAAGGTTGTTGATCCCAGCTGAGTATGAATGGGTATATATGTAGAACGTTTGTTCGTCCGTCTCGGATGGATAAAGACGAACGACGGATGTTCATGTCTAGAACTGACCAATGTTTTCCTTACAAACTTTGTTAAACCAGATGATACAGAGAGTTTTAGAGTTGTACAAAACCTTGTGACCTCAGATCCAGAGAGATTCAACGTTGGTACAGATTTAAAAAAATGCATGACTGGTCAGATCCTGGGGTCCCGGGTCGATCCCCAAGGGCAGTACCATATTGTGCTTGGTTTTGTTGGTGGTAGGACTTTATTTAAGTCCGCCTGTCTAGCCACCACCATCTCCTAATTCGTTTGCCGTAACAACATTCAAAATTGTTGAGTTCCGGAATTGAGAGGTAAGATAGCCAGTTCCTCAGTTCCTTGAGAATTCCGGGTGAAGTGCGCTTCCACCTTCGGCCTTAAATAAAAGTAACAAAGGTTTGACAAATAATTATTTATGTCGATCGGCCGCTAGCAAGGAAGACAAATGGTTTGTTGAAACATACACGCAGACAATTACTTAGTATGCCGGTCCACATATTCCGCACCAACGCGAACGATCGTTTTGAAAGCCATCGAAGTAATTAAAGGCAATGATGAGATCAACGTTGGCGCGAGGCTACTCAAAAGGCGACTATTAACTATCTTCTTGAACACATTCTGGTTTCAATGAGTATGAAGTGTGTCCAAAAGCGAGATCAATTGTAAGTACACTTCTTGCAGTTTGGTCTTCACCATATGCTCACTTATTGTACTTATTGTCACTGTATTTACGCTTGCGGAACCGCTGTCTTTATCGTTCAGTAAAAATACCCTTTCTAAAAGCAGTTGTGCTGTAACGATCATAATCGAATGTGCCCTCAGGCTCTCAGCCAAGTTATGCGTGAGCGTTATGTCTATAAACGCTTTGTGTCACTCATATTCATATGTTATGTCTGTTGATTCATCGGATCGTGCGCTTCGTGCGTTTACCTGTTTAACGACACGTTTCTGACGCAGCCTACAGCATACTGCCTGAAGCATTGAGTATTGTTTCAATGCATCTGCGTGTCCCAGTTGCATATTGAGGACAGCAAACAGAAGTGATTTATGCCAGCGGTTTCGCCCTTGCACACACACGGTTATCAGAATACTATCGTGTAACGTATGCCCATGTACTCGTATAACCATATCGATGCCATTATTTTTTCTGACAGTTGCGTCTCAGCCTGAAACAGAGTATTGTTTCAATCTTAACGTCCCAGTTTCATATCAAGGACAGCAAACAGATGTGATTTCCTTATCTGATACTAGCTTTTGCCAGCGGTTTCGCCCGCCTGACGCTGTTTGGATAAATAGTAGCGTGTCCTTCCCATGGCGTGTCCGTGTCATTTTATTCATCTTTCAGCTGTTAAGTCGTGAAAATATGACAAACAAATATAGACTCCATTTTTTTATATAAATATGGATATAAGAGCGTCAAACGCCTTGATTTCCAGGCGTATAAATGAATAGCATGAGTAGGCTTGCTCAGTATTTATCTATGATACATAAGATATCCCATAGATTAATATTGGAATAATACTTAGCATAATCTATTATCGGTAACAGCTAATATACATACGCTACGCATGTCTCATAGAAATCCATCAAGTTCTTCCCAAATGAGATATTAATTAGGTATTTTTTGTTCTTACAGCTCTACTGTAAGATGTAAGTAAGCACTTAGAACCGAGACAACTTTCTTCCCTGCTAGTCTACCTATCACAACCCACTCAGCTCAATTGGCTCTGCTCTCTGCTTTATGTTTTGGATTAAATTCCCACCGAGACAAACATTTTTGTGGTATATTTGGAAGTTTTACAATTTGTATAAGTATATCAGTATTTACAAAAAAAGTATATTAGCATTCTATCCGTAATATATTTCCCATATTATAAGCTTACTTAGTTCAGGGCTAGATGCCGTTATATTCATGTCGTGTTATATAATTATATTTATCATTATCTACATTGTAAAACTATGACTCACGTCGTAATCAGGTCTATAGACCTGATTACGACGTTGTCGTCGGAACTACGTATTTCCAAAGCTCCAAGCTCACTTTGTCGGTATGTCGGTAATTAACAAACGGCCCCACAGAGGCGGCATATTTCACTAACGCAATCGATATCTTCATTAGCTGCATTGACACATTCATAGCTTTAACCGAATAGTGGCAAGAACCCAGGTGCGAAGTCAGGCTACCGATTTTTATTCACACTTCATGTGTACCTTTTATGCTAGGTCTTGTTAGCTATGATTCGTTAATTCAATATGTTCATGTTTATTTCGCAATTAGTGTGGGCGGATAACTAGCGAATGTAAGACTAAATGTAGTATTTACTTAGGGTAGGGCTCGTCCGGGGAAGTACTATCGCCATAACTATTTCTGCCGCCTAACAGCATTGCCGTGCTCCGGTTTGGTATGGTATGGTTGCCGGTGAAATTATGGGCACGCGAGGCTTAACACATTTATGCCTCAAGTTGACGGGCGAAATGCAGTGCCGCGTTGGACCTACGCAGAGTAAGCCTTTATTATAGGCAAGAGTTGCATTTAACAGCAAATGCGCTGATTGTTTGTTTCATCTTCGATAAAAAAAAGATACGACCATAAGAAAAGATGAAGAAAAGAAGAATACATTAAGAAAATAATATAACAATGATCCAATGGTCCAATTCCTTGAGCGCACTTCACCCGGAATCCTCAACAGACTGAAGAACTGGCTATTATTCCTCTCAATGCTGGGACACAATAGTTCAAGTTTTTATGGCGTCATACTACGGTGAAGATGGTGGTAGCTAACCAGGCGGACTCAAAACAAGCTTTTCTGTCAGTGTTCCGCCACCTATATATTATATCCTTGGCGACGTGAAGTAACATTTCGTATCCAAGGTCGTACGAATCTGGTTTCATCTGGTAGGGCGCCCTCCGGGTCAATTGCCATCAACCTTTCCCGTGACCATCAACTGTTCAAGGTTGTCACAATTTTTCCTGGCTGTTTAACCGAAGAACTCCAGAGCTTTACGAAGGCATATGGTGGATAGTCTTGTCTTTATCATGAGCTAAAGTATGATGGACACGTTGGTGCGGAAGTTAGTCCAAGGTATTCGTAATACCTTGCTCCAGCACCACGATTCGAAAGAATTTAGCTTTAGGTAAACACCGTTAATTGGTTTTATTTATGGTTTCCTTACTACTCGTTTAATATTTTATTGGTCGGCAATGAAAGCATATTCGTTAAATTACCTTGCAAACAAGTAGAGGTTAACGGTCAATTGGCTGGCTGAGCTTCGATTTTCCTGCGTTCTAGTGCTGCAATTTACAGTCTTATTGGCTAGGATTGTACTGTTGGTTCTAAGGGCACCCCTCTAAAGGTATTATTATCCCTTTGAGCAAGTGGGAACCGCCTCTGTGATCTGGTGGTACTCCCACCGGTGTCAGATCCAGAGGACCCGGGTTGGATCCTCAGTTCAATATTTAGTTTGGTTAGTGGTCCATCTTATCTAAGTCTGTCGCTAAATCAACAATTCTCATTTGTTGCGGTCCGGCATTCAGACGTAAAATAGTCAGATTCTCAGCCTGTTGATGATTCCGGGTGAAGTGCGCTCCTCCCACCTTCGGGCTTGTCATAAACTGAAACCAGGTGAGATGAATGCTAAGCGCTTACCCGTCGTAAAAAATGATTCCCCGAAATCAATGTTGAAGATCTTGTCATTTGTAAACGTCTATTAGTTGTGTACATCCTCAAAAACCAGATAGTCTGACCTTGTCAATATTTATTAGTGCATCAACTGATCGCCCTGAGGGGTCACTTAAGGATCACTTATAAAACGCTGCGCCATATTCCTTCGGTTCGCAGCCAGCCAGTACCGTTTGGGCTCGAGCCATAGTTGATATCATCCTTTCTCTGGTCTTAAGCTAGACAATCCTAGAGGTCAAGAGCTAACCCATTAAAAGCAAAATAAATATAACCGATTTTACATCACCAATCTCATCTATATAACTATAACTACGTATATAATATAATATATCTCTATCGTAATTTTGTTACTAAGACATAATGTATAATTCCTTACAATTAACGCAGGTATTGCCTTATAGCCTGAGGAAGATATTTTCTAGGCAGACCTACTTTAGTTACTTAAGACCGCAAGATCCCTTGGACATTGTTTAATTCCACATTTTGTTTTAACAAACTTTAATGGCTAAAAACATTTGGAAACTTAATCTAAATCATTGTTCAAGATAAAACATAGAAAAACAGACAAAACCAAAAGCTGTAATTTACGATACCGAAGGTTTTGCCGTACTTATATCTGAGCAAGATATAAGGGTATTAAAAATATTATTATATGTTTAGTTAGATACCTAACTTCGATTCTACAGCTAAGCTAAAAATATCATAGTTCAAGATTGGAATCAAACTTAGTTGCTTTTATACACTTATTGCACCAAAAAATAAGAATACAAGCTAAATTTAAATTAAAAAGGCGTGCTTAACCCTAAAAAGATTTCTCTTCCAGCAAAGAGGCCGGAACAATATATAATTTGCTGGAAGTGGTAGGGAGAGAAACAAGATTTTAAATCTATGGCAAAATTGTACAACTTTATTAAATACCATACCTATAGCATTTAACAAAAATGTTTTATTTAGATTTTTCTGTTCATACGCTTTCTCTTAGTTATTCTGCGTAACTTGCTTCTGAGTATATTAGTTCCTGAATGCTTACTAAGTAATATTTAAGCAGTGTTTGTGGTTGGCACTTGCGTAAGTGGCTTGGAAGACAGAGGTATATCTCCAATATTTATTGTACTGGGTAATGTATGCATAGAATACCTCTATACTAAAGGCCGCACCTTTAGTAAATTCCCCCTGCAATGCTCACGCGTCGTAGTTGCATGACCGTCCCATTCACGCGCATAATCTTTTGCGCACGCGCTGCTCGCTGCATTATCTTCGTAATATTCATGTATTTACTCAAGTGCGGTAATTATGTTTTTTTCATACTAATTTGGCATTATATTCCGAGAAAGTGAATCGGTGCTGAGAAATTGTGTAACAACGGTTTTCTTTATTTTTAAACGTAGTTTTTGACTGCCGGTTTTATGCTATCCCTTGGTTCTGGCCTTCAGATTCTCGCATAACTGTTATGATAACAATGCTTTGAAAGTTAAAACAATAAATGTTCGTTGGCGTGTGTGAATGTTTCAAAAACATGGTTACACACGCAATGATCATGGGATATGCATAACCAGCTTCCTCCACAAGCTTCCATCCAATACGTCCGCCAGAATGATAACCGGACTAGCAGACTTACAGCAAGGTTACCCGTACCTTTTAGATGTTCCATTGTACCGAACACATAGTTTCGCCTCTACCTTTATCATTAGTACTGGTAAGTAATGAAACTCCTTGCCCTCGTCTGTATTTCCGCACCAGCATATTCGAGCCGTTAAGTTCCTTGAATAGGTTCCTTTACTCTTTTACAAGTGTGCCTATGCAGATAAGTGGGTTGATAAGAACTGTCTTATTAACCTACATACAAATCTCGTCACGAACGCGAATGTTCATTGCCACGAAATGAAACACGTCTGCAATGCATTACATAACATGCCCTAAACCCTAGTGGACGAATCAATCAAGCCACTCTCATACTCCGAACAGAGTGGCAATGAAATATAACGCACATTACTGCGCCGTGGCGAATCGATGCGTTGTGTGATGCGCGTTACGTGGGGCTATGCAACTGGCTTGTGTGCGTAATCGTAGGTGTATTGGACCCTCAGGAGATTATGCGGGGACTTTGAACGGGATACATCCAATCCGATGACGCGCTGTCTTTGGTGGCAAGGGTTATTGGGATTTCGTGGAGCTGGCCAGTAGATTCGCTGAAAGACTGAAAAGTTCTGCATATCTCATAACCTTTACTATATTATCCATAAAATTGGATTTATAATTTTTTAATTTCGAAAGTGTTCCAACAACTTAGGGCACATAGTCATCATACATTTTTTTTTTTATTATCAAACTAAGAACTCAAAAATGCATTTTTTTTTTCAAAATCTTACTTTTCCAGTAAATCTGTAAAAAAAATAGCTCTTCTTTAATGCAGAACTTATTATTTTTTAAATCGAGCACGTAACTCCTCAATCAAAAGCCCCGCAAGATTTTTTAAGTTATTCATAATTCTGAATTATTTTCTCTCATCATAATTATAATACTATGTAGACGTTCACTTATGAATAAAGCCCTTATACGATGCCACAAAGTCCGTTGCCGACGGCAGCAGCATGCAACAGCGGCAGCTTCATACGAATTCAATACATAACATAGACAATGTATACCAGTATTGTCTATTGTCTCTGTCGCCTGCTGCAGCGACACGCACCCGACTGCAAGCAGGCAGTCGGCTACGAACACGTACCTTATTCCTCAGCGGTTGCTGGTTAAAAATAACAAAGGATTTCGCACCATCCTGCCGAAAGTTTTACTTACCTGAACCTCCACCAAAACTCACCGGAGCAGCAGTTTTAATTCAGTTGTTGTCTGTCAAGGTCGTAACGAACAGCTACTTTTACTCTTTTCTTAAGTTAAGCTATTTGTTGGAACAGTTGGTCAGTTGGACAGTTTTAACCGCCTCTGTGGTCTAGTGGGTCAACCCACCGATTTCAGATCCAGAGGTCCCGGGTTCGATCCTCATGGGGAGTACAAGTTATTTTGGTTGGTGGTAGGACTTTGTTTGGGTCAGCCTGGCTAGCTACCACCATCTTACGTAATTCTGTCGCCATAATAACAATTCAAAAAAAATGTTGTGTTCCGGCATTTAGAGGTAAGATAGCCAGTTCCTCAGTTTGTTGAGGATTCCGGGTGAAAGGCGCCTCCACCTTCGGCCTTATCTCAACTTGGTACCAGGTGAGATGAAGGCCAAGCGCTTCCCAGACGTACAATAAAAAAAACAGTTGTTATTCATGTTGCTATCATTTACTAGCATCGCATGACATAATATGCCACTATTTTCGCAGTGTGTATGTAAGGTTCTAGATATTTCCTGCATCTTGAAATTTGCCTGCAGTCGATAAAAAATAAGCTATGTACGTACATAGCTTATTCACATTATAATAGACTTTCATTGCTAACCTGAGATAATTCACTACGGTAACGAATTCTTAAAATAACTCGTGATACATTACAAAGCTTCATCAGAAACGAAACTAAACAAATAACTCTCCCAATCACGTTACAATAACAAACTGATCCGACAGTGATAAGCTATAACTACAATGACTCTGATTAAAATTAAAGTGGCCAAGTGTGAGTGGGACTCGCACTAAGGCGTTTTAAAGCCTCGGCTCACACTTGGCCCGTTTTTTATATACACCATAATCTCGTCCAGGTTTGAGCTATTAAGTTACCGTAACTTCACGATAGAACAAAAATACAGAGTTTTATTTTTTATTTTGAGATCTCGAAACTTGCATAGATATGAGTGACGTCTACGATAGATCGAGCCAACCCAGTAGGTGATTAATTGTCTTCTATTTTTGGCCCCCTTCATGTAGAGGGCACCGCTGTAATAACAATAGAGTTATTATCTGAATACTATTGCTGTTCAGACATATGGATGAACAACGAAGTCTTTGTATTAGGGTCCAGTTTGCTCCCATTGTGTACTGAACCCCAAAGCGTCGTGAGTAGAACGCTAGCCGCCCTTGGAGCCATGGAGCCCAATTGCCCGTGACCACGAACAATGGTCAGTGTCCGTGGGATATTGAGGTACTGTTCGCTATGAATCGCAAATTCTCGTAATAACCTTATTGGGATGTTCGACTGCTTCCTTCCTCTCCAGTCCAGGGAATTCAGCTTATTGTCATTTGGAGGTAATATAGTCAGTTCCTCAGTTTGTTGAGGATTTCGGGTGAAGCGCGCCTCCACCTTCGGCCTTATCTTAACTTGTAATCTTTCCCGTCGTACATAAAAAATGGATTTGGCTATAATTTTTAACCGCAAAAGGAGGGTGATGTGGTTAAAAAATGTTTATTTATGGTCTTTCAATTCAACTAGTTATAACCCGTATAGCTTGTAAACACATACTTCTAGTCATGAATTTCCCTCATCTTACTAGACCAGATCAAGAAGACTAGGATCAAAAATAAAACGAAATGTCTCTTTCACGTGTAAAATATACACATTTATGCAGATAACGCTGTCTTACGATACAAATAAGTACTCGACAAAGATGCAATTTCTGAAGAAGAAAGGTCCCTTTTGAAAAGCTAAATGAAGCTGTAAAACTTTATAATACTTTGCTGCAAAACTGACAGCATTGCAAAGAGTATCAGGGCCAGTGTGATGACGAGCCGAAAGCCTCAGAGAAAGGTAATCTTGTTAGAGGCGGACGGTAATTCTTTTAGCGGCGTGCTTATTTGCCGACCTCACTTGGATTGGCTTGTGGACCGAGGAGTGAACTGATGCGGGTGAAACATTTTACCTAAATATATAAAATCGTTGTGAAGCTTACTGACTGGCTGATAACTCACAGCTCAAACCTGAGTGTCCTTTTATAGTGAAGGGGCACACTAAGATATGATTAAAACAAATTCTCATGAGATTACTAAAAAGTCTAAGGTGTTTGGCTAGTTTAAAAATAATTTTCGCCTAAATTATCTTAATCTGTTTTGCATTGCTTTGATTGTAATAAACTTCTTATTAAGTAAGTAAACATAACACAAATTTAAGACATCCAACGTGATTTAAAGAAGTGGACAAAGCACAGGTACATTTAATATTAAATCGGCAGGCATCCTATATGAGAAGATTGAATAAAACAGAGATTGTAAACGAAAAAATAGAATACTATAGTGCATTGCAAGAAAGCTATGAAGTTATGCTTAAGGTGAAGTGAGCCCCAAAAACCACGTTTTGACTATACGGAAAATTATTTTTTAAAGCAAAAAAACATTGAATAAATGTTATTTTGATGACAATCATAAGTTTCTAAGATTTTATGGGAGTCGAAACACAGTTTACTAAACTTGACTCGATGCAATAAAATCGCAGTTTCATTTACCAGTCAGGTATTTAACATTTTTCAAATTTCGTCTACGTGTTCAAAAATAAATACTTAGACAAATATGCTTTTGTTTTATTAGGAGTATAATTTTGTAGCAATAAATACATTTATCACGTCCAGTGAAATTGCGCGCTGGTCGGCCGTTACGCCGCGCTCGCCTTCCATCACCAATGCAACCACGATCCCACTTCGCCTCAAAAATGTATGTGATAAAATCTTAGCTTGAAGGAAAGAACATCTACATCACAACATCTAGCTGGCTACAGGTAGGTTCGGACTGCCAACAAAGTATAGTAATGGTCTTGAAGTAAGCCAGCTCATTCCGCTATTGCCCAACGGCTTGCGCACTCCTGCGCGTGACAACCTCGTCCGCTCCGAAAATAAACTGAAATCGCCGCATCCTCTCACCTGCGCCACAGCAGCCGCAGCGAGCGCAAACAATAGGCGTAACCGGCGAAGTGCGCACGCGTTTACGTACTCAATGCAGTACAACGAATGTGTTGACAGTTACACTAACATTTCACGATTGTGGCACTAATCCTCATTTGGCGCGGTGATTGATGGAGATCGTGGTGCGACTGTGAAAGTTTCGAGGATGTGTTTTGTGTCTTAGTCGGTTATTGTGGATTGTGCGGTGATCAGTGACAATGCCTGCGTACACTTTACCTCGCGTTCCAGTGCACCGGTGCTTCTCCTCTGTCATTGAGAATGGGTAGGTATTATTGCTTATTATTGTATGTCTTTAAAGTTGTGTTCTTACGCGGTACACTTCAGTTTTGCGTTAAGTTTCAACGAGTAACAATCTTGCCAAGTACCTTTTAAATATTCCCATAACAGCTTCTAGCTGTTCCCCCGAAGACATCGCTCGTAAAAACCCGTACCAGGAAGGTGCCCTGCTGAGACGGAGTCCCATAAAGCCGTGAGCAGGTCTCTAATACATAAATTAGTAGCGCTCAGCTTGTGCTTCTAGTGGATATAAATTAGGACCCTCGCTGCTTCCTTGAGGCAGGTCGACATTCCTCCGTCCGCTAGACTCAGAAAATTAAATGAGATGCATCCATTTCATTTTAATGGTTTGAAATATAAATGCAACAATTTGGACAGTGGTTGAGTTCCGACTTTTCTACCCGATGCCACAATAAGCACGAATTTTATTCCTCTATGTTGCCCAAAGTGGGGTGTGGGGTTTATTGTGAATATCTTTTGTAAAAATTTAGTAAAAATGACAGACTTAATGGTGGTAGCTAGCCAGACGGACTGAAACAAAGTCCTACCACCAACCAAACCAAGAACAAATGGGTCCCCTTGGGGATCGAATCCGGAACGTCTGGGCAAACCACAGACGTGGTTCAAAATTGTAAAATAAATCATAAATATCAGAGGACATGAATTCCATCTAGCCCCAAGCTAAGCATAGCTTGTGATGTGGGAACTACACTACGGATAAAATACTTGAATACTTTATTTTTGTAAATACATACGATCCATATGATACAACACCCAA
This sequence comes from Venusia cambrica, assembly GCA_951394065.1. Classification (NCBI taxonomy): domain Eukaryota; kingdom Metazoa; phylum Arthropoda; class Insecta; order Lepidoptera; family Geometridae; genus Venusia; species Venusia cambrica. Next base: position 10,800,707 of record OX596041.1, read on the forward strand.
ACACAAAACAAACATCTATATTCATCACACAAATATTTTTTCTTGGTGGGAATCGAACCCACAACCTATAGCGCAGAAGGCTACCAACTTTTTTTTTTTTTTATTGTACGACGGGTATGCACTTGGCCTTCATCTCACCTGGTAACAAGTTGAGATAAGGCCGAAGGTGGAGGCGCACTTCACCCGGAATCCTCAACAAACTGAGGAACTGGCTATCTTACCTCTGAATGCCGGAACACAACAATTTTAGAATTGTTATTATGGCGACAGAATTAGGTAAGGTGGTGGTAGCTAGCCAGGCGGACTAAACAAAGTCCTACCACCAACCAAACCAAGCACAATATTTTGTACTCCCCATGGGGATCGAACCCGGGACCTCTGGATCTGAAATCGGTGGCTTGAACCACTAGACCACAGAGGCGGTTAATGAGTTATGAGCTATGAGGCTTGTTATTTAATATGTTACCCATCTCCAATGTTTCGAGTTTCGTTCGCTGACCTGTATACCGTTTGTTCAATTGTTCGTGTGTTTGTTTGAATGGTGCGGTATCGGTTCCGGCGTGCGTTTCCACGGGGAAATCGAGTTATCGCGACCAAAGCCGTAACCGTTACGATCTCTAGTTTCTCTCTATTGAACCCTAACCTTGGGTGCCTGCGCTTGTGACAGGGTCAGGGTTACTGGCGTATCAGTCACTCAAATGTCAAAAAAATATTTATTCAGTTTTCTAAGATCACTTTGAAACGTCAACTCTTCCGCCTGTTCGGAATCGCGACCAGCACACAAGGAAAAATGCAAAAACCCCAGGCTCCATCTTAGGCCGCATCTTTACTTGTATTACAAGTAAGCTGGTGGTCAAACGCTTGGTTATCACAAATAACAAAAAAAAAACTAATACTAATCACAATTTATTCACTGGTGCACTTTTTTTTTATTCCAGGCTTCTAGGACCTAGAAGATAAGAATGTAAGCTTAGTACATCACTTGGTAATTGATTATAAAAGCGTACAGTTTACCCTATGAACGATTTATTAACTTTATGGAGCCTAGTTGAGAGTTTATTTTTTAAGCAGTATTATAATTATCACAGCTTTTTTCAAGTTAATGTTTTTACGCGCGTACATAATATTTCATCAATATGTTGGCAGGGATGCCCTGCCAACATATTGATGAAATATATTTAATGTCCCTGTCAATATATTTATTTCATTACTAATCTCTTAATGAATCTCTGAGACCCATTTTGTAAACAGCGCGAACAGCCCTCTTCTGCAATACGAATATGCTGTCTATATATACAGTGCTGAGCGAACTAAGTTACTTACTATATACTTACTACATACTGTTTCTTGAGTTATATTTTTTTTTGTACGACGCGACGATGAATCGCGTGGCCTTCATCTCACCTGGTTACAAGTTAAGATAAGGCCGAAGGTGGAAGCGCCCTTCACCCGGAATCCTCAACAACCTGGGGAACTTTCTACCTCTAAATACCGGAACACATTTTTTATAGAATTGTTGTTTTGGCGACAGAATAAGGGAAGATGGTGGTAGTTAGCCAGGCGGACGTTAACAAAGTCCTACTATTAATGTTATAAGGTGCCCACATCAACATTAATGTATACGAGAGTAAAACACGAATTATAAAATGTTTATTATTACCACAAAATAAAATAATACGTCACATTATTTGGCGAAACGAATTGAGCTGCCTGCAGCTCAAGCTCAGCAGCAGTTTGACCTGCATTGCTGCTACACATGCATTTTAGCCCAGTGGTTGAGAATAGGGCCTTCCTCAGGCTCCTGTTGGGGGTAACTTGTGGCAAACCCATCAGTTTTGAAGGAGGTTCAGACCAGTAATCGGCTGTAAGGGCCTTTTTTAAATATAAAATCCAAACCAACCAAGAAAACTAAAATCCAACAATATATTCACGTAGTTGTTATCGTTATCACTGCAAACAATTTACCCTTGAGCACCGGAGCCTCCGACCGTAAAGCTTGTGTGCGCTCATGCGCAACCGCAGATGTAGCCGCAATTTAGAAAACGTTGCCGGCATCCTGTTAAAATACATCTCGCTGTATCTGAGCTGTTTAAAACAAACTTACATCAATCTATAGTCTAATATAGTCGTTTTGAAATGTAAGGAATGGTAATTATTAATACATTTATTTCGACTAACAAGGAAACATATTTATGCACAACTAATATACGTAGGAATAACACAATAAACAAAAATAAGATTGCATACATGGATATGTGTATTCAAGTCCCTAAATTCGCTAAGTATGAGGCACGTGCCCTTCACAGAATTATAACTATCTAACAATGTCATATGATGGAATACTAAAGGTCAGAAAAAGGTTACATCAATAGCATCAATAAACTAACTAATAATAGTACAAAAATATATAGTTTTACCGCTAACCAGCAACTTGTTTTGAATTTCTTACCTAAATCTGTGGCTATAACAACAATTCTAAAAGTATTGTGTTCCGGCATATAGAGTTCTGTACAATGTGTTATTTTAATATTAGGATCGCTATTTGCGATGACGATTTGGGGTGGCCTATGTTATGCATTAAACGTGTGTGGGCTGATGTAATGTACAATGTGGTTGTTTTTTGTGCGTGATAAATAAATCAGCTGTTAGAAGTGTTACGTGAAGTGTGTAACACCAAACGAGTGTGTAATAGTGTATCGCTGAACTGATCGTGACGTGACTGCGTGTGATACCTGCGTCTCATTCATATTCTGTATAAGCCGATCAAGCCGCTTTCTTTTCGTGGCGCTGCGTCTAATAGAAACATGTCTATCTTTTACAAGCCTCATAGCTCAGTTGGTAGTAACTCTGCCTTCTGCGCTGTAGGCTGTGGGCTCGATTCCCACACAGGACAAATATTTGTGTGATGAATATAGATGTTTGTTCTGTGTTTGGATGTTGTATCATATAACACGTATATATTTACAAAAAAAAGTATAAAAGTATTCTATCCGTAATCTAGTTCCCATATTACAAGCTATGTTTAGTTTGGGGCTAGATGGCGTTGTGTGAAATTTACGTCCTGTAATTACCATTTATTTATTTATTCGTTTACTGAGTACTAGTAGTCAGAAATCAACTTACGCGAATGAATACACGAAAATTTATAACTTTCTTGCGTGATTTGAACTACACATTTTTAAATTCTAAAACGAATAAATCGTTTACTGATTAGTCATAACAATAATAAACCAAAATATATTACTTTCAAATCTTCAGTGAATTTAACTATACATTTTAAAACACATCTTTTATTCATTTACTGTTTTAGTTCAAGAATAAGTTACGCGAATAAATATACGAAAATATATCACTTTCTTGCATGAACGAATAAAATATCTGTTTTAAAATGGATAGTTCAAAACTATCCATTTTAAAACAGATATTTTATTCGTTTACTGTTTAGTTTGACTAACAGTAAATGAACCAACTTATGTGAATAAATACACGAAAATAATATAACTTTAAAGCTTGCGTGATTTGACACATTTTGTGTTCTCTGTTGGTAGTCCAAATAAATAAAATAAAATAAATAAATAACACATCTCACCTGCGACTTACACGCGCCCTGAAATTCACCTGTTGAAAGTAATGTTACCTACGTATCGTGAGTAAAACCTGTGTTTTTAATGTAAATACACGAAAATATGTCTAGTCTTGTTTGTTCTTTGTCGACGTCAATCCATTTGTTTCATTTTTTTGTGAAACTAGATATCGTAGACGTAAAATGTTGACTAGATCAACTAAGTTCTGCTTAAAAGCATACAAATATACATTTAATTAAATATACAATATGCATTTTATGATCATCATAAAATGCACCACACACATCACATATGTATGAACATAATGATATCATAAACAATGCAACCAAACACGATGATCATAAAATGCACCACACACATCACATATGTATGAACATAATGATATCATAAACAATGCAACCAAACACATCATAAAAGTCTTATCCAAATCGGTCTTGCCATGTCGGAGGTTATCCGGTACAAACAGACAGTCACACAAATTTTAAAAATCATTTTTTTCTATGATTACCATTTTACTTTCTAAATAAAAAAAAAGATATATAACAAACAGACACTTCAATTTTACTTATAATAAATCATTATATATGTAATTTTATTATCATATGTAATTTTATTATCATATGTAATTTTATTATCATACTATAGTCTAAACATGCAGAATCTATTCATAGTCTCACCATTTGAAATATTTAAGGAGACAATTCAGAGAGTGCTGCTAGAAGACATAATTAATTGATTAGTTTCTTGGAGTTGGTTTCTAGTATCCATAGCACAGAAGCCTTCCCAGTGTACGCTGGACAGCTTTACGACAGTTGGGAGTCAGAAACAATTATCTACAAATCACGCCACCGAGGCGTCTCATCATAAATCAAGCTGAAATGTGTCATTTGCAAATGTTACCAGACCACAACTAGCGGGCAACTATCGATAACTGCCCATAAATAAGGAATTCTCAAACACTTTGACATCGAGAGTAGCATTTCGAAAGAATAATCGTTGATATTTCACTTTCATCAGATACCTGCTGTTAGAAGGAGTAACTTAGGCTACTTTTAAAACAAAAATAGACTCACAACTATAAGAAAAAACAAAAGTGCTATGCACAAAAATCGTAAACCAATAAAATCCAGTGTACATGTTTTTTTAGGAGCCTTTTGTGGTGTAAGTGCAGTGCAATAAGAAAGGATTAGGGAAATACCGCAGAATGACGGGAACGTAAATAAACTATATAATTTGCTAATATATATATATGCTAATGTATAGCTTATGTTGCTATGATATTCTCGTAGCACTAGAAATTCGCACATTCAGATACTTCTTTTTATTTTTATTTATACGACGGGGAAGCGCTTGGCCTTCATTTCACCTGGTTACAAGCTAAGATAAGGCCGAAGGTCTACCTTCGGAATTTCAAAAAACTGAGGAACTGCTTTACTTCTAAATGCCGGAACACAACATTTTTACAATTATTGATTTTTTAATAAGTACCTAGACATGAAATGTATTAATTTTATCAATGTTAACAGTTTTAATATGAGCTACTTATTATTATATTTATAATAATAAATAAGAAATATTACAGGACATTCTTTTTACACAGCGCCATCTAGCCCCAAACTAAGCAAAGCTTGTAATATGCGAACTAGATTACGGATAGAATACTTAAATACTTTTTGTAAATACATACGAACTATATGATACAACACCCAAACACAGAACAAACATATATTCATCACACAAATGTTTGTCCTGGGTGGGAATTGAACCCACAGCCTACAGCGCAGAAGGCAGAGTTACTACCAACTGAGCTATGAGGCTTGTTAAATATGTGATTATTATTTTTTAATCCTAATTATATGTGTTAGTTTTAAGACCAAATTTCAAATACTATTCTGTAATTGTTGGAAATGAATGAAATGAAATGTAAAAATGAAACTAAAAACGGTATCCAGTGAAACAGGCGTCCTTGTTCTTCAGCAACGGTCTTATCACCGTTACAAATGCGACCACAAATATTTTATCTCGACCTGTTACTCTCATTTTATCTCTTTGTTTATTTTATTACCTATCGTGTTACAATGACGCCTAATGTCTTTTGCATTACAATCTACTTTCGTGAGATGATTGCTTTAGCAATTTATCTGTTTCACAGACTAATGTTAGCATAACTTTAAGCGTCCCTATTTCTCGGAACTACTTCACATTAGATAGCATTAAATGAGATAAGATAAGATGGCACCGTTCTCGGTATTACAACGATTGACATGATCAAAAATGTATTCTAATGGACCCCAATTACGATAATCATATTACGATGATAATAAATAACAAAATGCCTTTACTCTTTGCATGTGTTTCTGGGTGATACATAAACTAAATAATTAGCATGTAAGAAAAGTACAGGTATAATGAATAAAAATATTAGTTTATTATTGAATTTAGTATTATGTATAGTTTTATTTAGCTATTAAGTTTAATGCGCCTCCTAGTGTAATATTGCTGTGCCCTAACAGGGTTTCTGTTTGAAACTTTTATCCACACAACACCTGTATACCTAATAACAACATAAGTGCAATAAATAATTTGAATTTGAATTAATAAACCACCTCACACATCAGACACACTTCTATAGGCTATTAATGTCCACTGTTGGACGAGCCCCTTCTCTTCTTCTATTTTTTTAAAATAATTTAAATATAAACGTATAGTAATACTACAGTTTACTACCTGTATAGTACTACTACAGTATACTCCGTATAGTATACCTCACCGCTGCTGTTGTTGAAAACCTGATGATATCAATGTATTGGACAAATTTGTTCTATTACTTGTAAACTTATTGCATTACTCCGAGCTATCGAAATTGAAGCCAACATTGAAATCCTTTTCGCATCCCTCTTGGCTTTCTTTCTATGGCCTCATATGCACATTCTAACGTCAAATATACTTATGTCGTGCAACATGCGTTTGCTCTTGTTTTCTCATTGCATATACAAAAGCGCCGAGCAGATACACTGCCCCTTGAATGAATCAGCTTCAAATATTAATGCAAGGTCGTTTACCACAAACGTCTTTTTCAACTAAATTCAACTTGCATTTTCCGTATTAACAGCTGTGTAGAGTCCAAATTTAGATAATTCCTGTGCCTTGGTTTTCGATTCACTGGTTTTTATAATAATCTAGACTTAGGTTACCATTTGTGGTTTGTGTGTCGACGGATCAGGTTTTTGTCTGAAATTAAAAGTGTTTTAAATGGCTCACAATGTTTGAGATTTGATATCTTTGAGTTGAAACTCTGAATTGTGTATCTTTCGTGTTTTTTTTTTTTACTGTACGGCGGGGAATCCCTTGGCCTACATCACACCCGGTTTTCAGTTATGATAATGCTGAATTTGGAAGCGCACTTCACACGGAATCCTTAAAAGACTGAGAAACATACTCGTATTGTAGTAGTGATGAGTGAATTTGAAATATTTGTTCCGATTGCCGGCTCTATACTAACATTTCTAACATTCACCCGTTCAATGCAGCAATCGAATGGAAGACTAGTGCAAATATCCTACTAATTGTCCGTTGCGCAGTCGGAAGCCGAACATATGATTGTGCCTTGAAATATCTGAACGTCCACTCACCTTGTTTATATCGCTCTTGACATTTTTCTTGTAATATTTTTGTTTTGAATTTGTAATTTCTCAACGCAAATGTGAATAGTCTATTGTTTTCACTGTTATACGGCTTGATAAAATCTGTGAATTCTGAATGATTGTTCTCGCGGAAATTGCGCCTACGCACGGTTTTAACAAGGTGCAATATATGTGGAATTATTTTTCCGTTACGTAATGATTTAGCGTTCCGCTAATAATGTTCTGTGGTTCCTCTTCCTGTTTCCATGATAATAGTATCATTAACATGTAAAAGATTATGATGAATGATTTATGAACGACATGTATGGTATCGCGGACTTTTTTGTAGATATAGATGTGTTCTCTAAAACTGTATAACATTACTTTGTTCTATCATCAATCGTTTTCGCAGCACACGCGATGTAAAGAACTTTAGCGGTTATTTTCAAAATTCCTAATAAAATCTGATAAAATATTATAGCCTATGTTACTCAGTAACACCATAGCATTTTTTTAATAATTCCTTTAGTTTTTGAGTTTACAAACATACACTTTTTTTCTCTTTGTAATATCAGTGTGTAGATGATCTTGATTAAGAATCTCTCTAAAGACCACCCTCCTGCCGAAGTCCAGCGCCAAACAGTTCGCTGGTGTGCAGGCTCCATCGTAGGCCTCAGTTTTGAGATCGAGAACCTACCCATTTCATGTATTAAACTAACACCCTCCATTCGGGTCGTGTCGCCTTCATCCCATAATCAGCGCGTCATCCAATCATCATAATTACCACCAGCGCTTATCACAAATCATGTACCAATGAGCTCGCTGCGTGAGCCTTTGTTTGTTTACCACTTGTTATCGTGTCGCGGCCGTGGGCGAATCTCCGGCATCTCGACACATCTCTGGTCCAGTGAATCGGTGAATCAGACACGACTACCGGCGGTCGTTAACATGACCTACACTAAGAATGGACGGTGTAAGGGGAGGGGGCATCATTTTCTGCAGTATCTCAAGTAAGTTTCCCGATTGTCGGAACTCTCGTGGCTGGCAAAAGTGATTCAGATATTGTAATAGCGATGAATACTGATTCACCCAAGGACATGACCTCCATAAGATACCTATCAGGTGAATAACGTAATTGTTTCTGTTTTACGTGTCACACTGTACATTAAAAATAAGATTAGACAACTCTAACCTTTGTTGACTTACTGTTTGTGTAACTCTAACCGTGGTAAGCTCTGTAGAACAGCTAAATCTCTTCTTCTAAGTACCCCTATCACTCTTCTATGATATGATGGTGGCTCATTTACTGTGAATTAAGTCAGGTTGTGGAACATTCGCGCTAGTTCCTCGTTATCTTCAAGAGTAGAATCAAAGATCATTACCATTCCATATATATTTTATATATATATGTTTTGTTTATATAAGTACTTGTACTAGGTGTGTATTATATTTACAGCATAATTATATTTATTATATCATGTAGTTTGTCATAGTATTCCTATGTAAGGTATGTATTAATTAATGTTGTACACTTTTCCTGATCATTTAAAATCTTGTTTCTCTCTACCTAGATTTGTTGGAAGAGAACTGTTGTTTGGGTTAAAGTCGCCTTTGCCATACTTTTTAATATTAAAAAAAAAACTACGTGCGCGTCATCATCATCATCATCATCATCATCGTTATAATTTGCTGTACATTAGTCATGTTTCGTGTATGTCATAGTCTTTGCATGATTTGGCTCAATGAAAATATTTTCCTTTAGATTTAATATTTCGCTTACAATCGTTAGTACTTCCTTAATTTGTTTTTAATGATAACCGGTACTAACGAGACATTGAGAATAATACGCTGTTGCATTAACTACCGACAGTCACGAAGTCCCAGATTTTGTTGAAAGGATAAAACAAGATCTGGATCAAACGACCAGGTTGCGAGAATCCTTTGGTCCAAGCCGGAATCGTGCATCAAGATTTTGGCTGTTCTATTATTTATTTGCTACGATAACGCGTTTGTCATGGGATGGTTTCAAAATCGATCGAACTATAAATAAATATAACATATTAAATAAACAAATATTACAGGACATTAATTTTACACAGCGCCCCAAACTAAGCATTGCTTTTAAAATGGATAGAGATATATTTAGATACGGATAGAATACGTGTACTTTTCTTTGTAAATACATACGTACTATATGATACAACGCCCAAACACAGAACAAACATCTATATTCTTCACAAAAATGTCTGCTCTAGGTGGAAATTGAACCCACAACCTAGCGCAGAAGGCAGGTTATCACCAACTAAGCTATGAGGCTCGTTATACAATGCTTCGTCCAATTTTGTACCGCACAATTTGGCAGTTACCTACGGATTTTTAATCGAATACGTGCGCCGCTTTTGTTTGTTGAACTTGATTATAATACACGCGAATCGGAATCCCGTGGACCATCTGTTTGTACTACATATTTTCCACATGAAGTAACAATGTAATTCCGCCGGTGACGTAAGCCAAGCGTCGTGGCATCTTGGGTGATGTGGTGTTATGCCGCTAAGTAAAGGTACATACACAATTATTATACCTTTTTTTATATTGTACGCTGGGGAAGCTCTTGGCCTTCGTCTCACCTGGTAACAAGTTGAGATAAGGCCGAAGGTGGAGACGCACTTCATCCGGAATCCTCATTAAACTGAGGAACTGGCTGTCCTACCTCTGAATGCCGGAACACAACAGTTTTTTTAAGAATTGTTATTACGTCAGAATTAGGTAAGATGATCCTCTGCTCGAAAAATGCCTTTTTTAACTAAGGCAGAGTGTACGTCACTAGTGTTGTGGCACATTCAAATGCGGGCGCGAAACGTAACCGCCTCTGTGGCATAGTGGTTCGCCCACCGGAGTCAGATCCTAGGGTCCCGGGTTTAATCCCCAGGAAGAGTTCAATATTGTGCTTGGTTTGGTTGGTGGTAGGACTTTGTTTAAGTCCGCCGGGCTAGATACCACTTGGCTAGATACCACCATCTTACTCAATTCGGTCGCTATAACAACATTTCTTAGATCGTTGTGTTCCGGCATTTAGAGGTAAGATAGCCAGTTCCTCAGTTTGTTGAGGATTCCGGGTGAAGTGCGCTTCCACGTTCGGCCTTATCTAAACTTGAAAATCGTGTGAGATGAAGGCAAAGTACTTCCCCGTCAGACAATTAAAAAAAAATTGAAGGTAAGATTACACTTTATAGAACAAAACCAATAATGTATTATTGGATGGTACCAAGTTTATATATTCCTAACTATACTGAACAAACAAGGTTCACAACAGATATTTTTCTATATCACAAATATAAGACCTAGAGGCAACATAAATATAAATAAATAAATAAATAATAAATAAATATTACAGGACATTCATTTTACACAACGCCATCTAGCCCCAAACTAAGCATAGCTTTTAATATGGGAACTAGATTACGGATAGAATACTTAAATATTAATTTTTTTTTTGTAAATACATACTTATCATACAATACAACACCCAAACACAGAACAAACATCTATATTCATCACACAAATATTTGTCCTGGGTGGGAATCGAACCCACAGCCTACAGCGCAGAAGGCAGAGTTACTACCAACTGAGCTATGAGGCTTGTTCCAACATAGTTGGTTCTTGTATTAGCTTGCCCTGCCTTGCTCTGGGCTTTTTATTTAAATAGGGGTTGATGACTCTGACAGTTGCAAATGGGTAAGCTCTGACCTCGACGCTTGCCTGGGCATTATCTGGGCGATGATGAGGTTTACGGAGGAGCTAGTTTTCCCAAAAGCTGCCTATTAAAGACACTATATGTTATCGCGTACCGGAACACGGCGAATTGCTTGGCGCCGGACTTCAGATTTGACCTTAACTACAAATCGCCAATCAGATCACTAGCCATACCATTGACCACTCCGATGGTCCCGATATCTGATAATGATTTCCGGGGTAGACGACTAGATCCCAGGAGTGTCTCCGAGTCTTGTTATTAAGTAGCTGTAGTAAAAATCCCTTATGTTATGTGACATGGCAAGAATATATTATGCCGTATGGTTCAGTATGTTAAATCATAGGTTTGTGTATCGCCATGAACAAATATTGTTCATATTTGTTAATGGCGATACATAATAAATAAAATACTTTTTATGTTAATAATTTAAGTTGTTTATGTGGATATCAATACATATGAGTATTTCGCATCTTGTTACGGCCGCTCATTTAATGTGCGCATACCTTTATGCAAAATGCCTCTAATGTGTCTGTGGATATACTTAGTAATTAACGTGAACAGGTCCTTAAGCAGTTCAAACAAAATTACTGTTTAAGGAGTCCATAAGTCTTAAACGGATTAGCATTGACCTTTGCGGATTACGTGCTGTTGACTTTTGGGCCAGAGTTTACAGAACTAAGTCAATAGGGATTACCGTAATCTCTCCAAGGATCTAGGATTTTATTCAAGCTATTGATATTTTGATATGGACTACTAGGTTTGGAGCGTCCAGAGAGATGTTTCCTTCCTTCTGCTTCCTGGGAAGCTAGCTCCATCGTAGACCTCATCCTGGCTCAAGCCTAGAGGTCAAGAGATCACCCCGAATCATTTAAAAATAAAAGATCTATTCGCATGATCGCGACTCTACTTTATACAACATAGAGACGGGAGCTCTTGCCTATAATAAAGCCTTACTGCGTAGGTCATATCCAAAAACATTACCTACGCTGCTCTGCATTGCGCCCTTCAACTTGAGACATAGAGTTGTTATGTCCCGTGTGCCTGTCATTTCACCGGCCACCATACCCTTCAAACCATAACACAGCAATGCTGCTTGGTGGTCGAAATAGGTATGGTGGTAGTTTTCCGGACGAGCCCTTTCACAAGGAACACTACTGCTCTTATTAACTTATTCTTTAAAATATTCGGTTAGCCTTAGAATGCTACCCGTGTCAATATATAAGCAAGCATCATCAATTAAAACCCTCACAAGACGTTAAATAAAATGACTTAAAAAATAAATAAATATTACAGGACATGAATTTTACACAGCGCCATCTAGCTCCACACTAAGCATAGCTTGTAATATGGGAACTAGATTACGGATAAAATACTTAAATATTTTTTGTTAATACATACGTACTATATGATACAACTCCCAAACACAGAACATACATCTATATTCATCACACAAATGTTTGCTCTGGGTGGGAATCGAACCCACAGCCTACAGAGTTACAACCAACTGAGTTATGAGACCGATAAGTCATTTTAATTCGATAATAGTGGTAAACCGAGCCCTGTCTCAAACTCCTATTTGTTTCGTAATCTGTACTCGATATCAGTACAAATTGTTCGAAGCACCTGAAAGTAGTAAATACACTTTATGCATTACAAATATGGCTACCCACGAGGGCACCAAGTTCAAGTCCGCACCCACCGCGAATAGAAAGCCGGCGCTGCCGAGTTGCAGCTTGAACGTTGAACTTGGTCATCCATGATTTAAACAGGTGCCAGCCACGGCCAGTGGCTTTTAATGAGCGGGATGCCGCATACCGATTGCTATGACTCATCCAAGGTCCGCGAACGAAGGAAAACATTAATTTATGCGTTGGTAAATTATGAGAGGCTTTCTTTTACCTATGAGTGAGAGTATTCACAACCCATTACACTGATGATTGATCCTAACTCACCGCCTTCGTGGTCAAGTGGTTCGCCCACCGATACCAGATCCAGAGGTCCCGGGTTTGCTCCCCTAGGGTACAATATTGTGCTTGGTTTGGTTGGTGATAGGACTATGTTTAAGTCCACCTGGCTAGCTACTACCATCTTACCTAAGTCTGTCGCCTTAACAACAATTCTAAATTGTTGTGTTCCGGCATTTAGAGCCAGTTGAGAGCCTCAGACTGTTGAGGATTCCGAAGTGTGCTGCTTATGAACAGGTGAGATGAAGGAGTTTTTCCGCACGAGTACAATGTTGGAGTCTTCCAGTCCAGAGTAAATAGGTTCCTTTTAGGCAAGCGTGCTCCATCTTAGGCCGCATCTTTACTTGTTTTACATGTAAGCTGGTGACCAAACGCTTGACTATCACCAATGTCGCTCCATCGTAGATCTCATTCTTACCTGTGTAAGTTTCGTGGTCAAGAGCCGACCCATCGTAAATAAAAATAAAAAAAAATGTGAGGTGCTTGACCTTCAACTCAACTGATTTTTCAAGTTATGATAAGGCCGAATTTGGATGCGCACTTCACCCGGAATCCTCAACCAATTGAGGAACTGGCTGTCTTACCTCTAAATTCCGGAACACAACATTTTTTAAGAACTGTTGATATGGCAACAGACTAAGGTAAGATGGTGGTAGCTAACCAGGCGGACTTAAACAAAGTCCTACCACCAACCAAACCAAGCACAATATTGTACTCCCCATGAGGATCAAACCCGGGACCTCTAGATCTGGCACCGGTGGTCGCACCACTAGACAACGGAGGCGGTTAATCTCATAGTATTTTTTTAAACTTTCAAGAATAGAACACATTATTTTGATACGCGACCCGTTTATCCATATACAGTGCGGTTATTCTTTTCCGTCTCATTAAATTTTAGTATTTATAAAACTAAGTCGTACGTATGAATATGTATACACATAGACATCAAAGAAACTCCGCCGTTTCGCATGACGTGTGCAAACTACGTGTCTGAGACTCGAGACAGTCTGGAGTCTTGTTATGTCCTTTCCTAACGGAACAAAAGACTAGACAGTTTTGTTATTGTCCTCTTCAAATGCCAGGACATTTGAAATATTTTTGAATTCATATCTTTTGTTGTTTTTTTCTATAGGTGTGACATAATATGGTAATGTTTTAACTAAATAATATATGTGTAGAAATATTTTTTCAGTTCATTAATGTTTCTGGTCGCATCAAATGCGTATTGTCATGGTAGAAGCTCAGAAGTGCACTTTAATTCATTCATTATATTCAGCCACGACCAGGGCCCCGATTCTACGAAACCAATCGCTTCACATTGACAATGGTACCATCGGAGAATGGCCACTAAAATACCAAAAGGTACCTATATATTTGTAACACCTATACAAAGACAACAAAAGATATGATTTCATTTTTATTTCATTTTTTATTGTACGACAAGGAAGCGTTCGGCCTTCATCTCACCTGTTTACAAGTTGAGATAAGGTCGAAGGTGGAGGCGCACTTTACCCGGAATCCTCAGCAAACTGAGGAACTGGCCATCTTACCTCTCAATGTCGGAACACAACTTGGAACAACAATTCTAAAATACAATTTTAGAATATTTTAGAAATTCTAAAATACAATTTTAGAATATTTTAGAAATTCTAAAATACAATTTTAGAATTGTTGCTATGGCGACAGAAGTATGTAAGATGGTGGTAGGTAGCCAGGTGGACCCAAAAAAAGTTCTATCACCAATCAAACCATGCACAATATATTGTACTCCCCACGGGGCCTTTGGATCTGAAATCGGTGGGTAAAACCACTAGACCACAGAACGTGGTTAAAAGGTTTTTCTTCACATTTTTAATTTTGTTAAACATTTATTATTCAAATTATGAGATTTGATTGTTGGCTTTCTGGTTTGAAATCAAATTTGTTAGTAACAAAGGCATTTATTTGAATATACAAAAAAAACGATGTTTTTTCTGAATAGAAAGTTCAACACTGGAAGTGTGTTTAATGTCCAAGCACTTGCGTTTTATGCCCCCACTGTAAGCTACAGAATAACTTATAGTACTACGCCTCAGTCTTGTGAGATTTCCCAGGAGGCGCGACGCTGAGATTTTATTCAAATCCACTGAAAAGGTGACCTTTAGCTATGTACAAAAGAAAATCTGCTGCTTAATTTTAAATCGGGATTTTACAGCTTGAACAACTAGTGGTAGGTATCTGAATATTCGCCATCAAAAATGCAAACGCTCTTGAGAATTAAACAAAATAAAATTAACAAGCCTCATAGCTCAGTTGGTAGCAACTCTGCCTTCTGCGCTGTACGTTGTGGGTTCAATTCCCAGCCAGGACTAACATTTGTGTGATGAATATAGATGTTTGTCCTGTGTTTGGGTGATGAATTGTATGATAAGTATACACTTATACATTTAAAAATATATATAAGTATTCTATCCGTAATCTAGTTGCCATAATACAAGCTATGCTTAGTTTGGGGCTTGATGACGCTGTGTGAAATGAGTGTCCTGTAATATTTATAATTTATTTAAATAGAATGTAACGGAGATATCTTTGCTCATATCCTACTACTTGTAACTCCTTGATTCGAGAATACCGCCGTTCGCCGACTACACCTAAATCAAATTCTAAAATCGTAAGAGATTGTCATTGTTAAGTTTTGTAATGGATTTATGTTGTAGCGTTCCATTCCGAGCACATTTAAATAATGAAGAATGTATCTGTCAGAGTTCACCGTTGATAATTTTCAGTAGCGCTTGTTTTACCTACCTTAGTACTGAAAATTATCAACATACAAATTATCAGCTTCCGTTTTTACTGTTTTATGTCGAAGCGCCACTATCTCCGGAATCCACACCAGACTGTTTTTTTTATATAGTGAACGACGGGGAAGCGCTTGGCCTTCATCTTTCATGGTATCAAGTTGAGATAAGGCCGAAGGTGGAGGCGCACTTCACCCGGAATCCTCAACCAACTGAGGAACTGGCTATCTTACCTCTAAATGCCGGAACACAACATTTTTTTTAAGAATTGTTATTATGGCGACAGAATTAGGTAAGATGGTGGCAGCTAGCCAGGCGGACATAAACAAAATCCTACCATCAACCAAACCAAGCACAATTTTGTTCCCTCTGGGGATCGAACCTGGGACCTCCGGATCTGAAATCGGTGGGTTGAACCACTAGACCACACAGGCGGTTAAAAACTGGCTATCTTAGCTCATATTGTTAGAACTGTTTTCATGGCGTTACCCAGTTGAGATGTTTACTCAGGGCCTAGTGTCTTTATTCTTCTACAATAGGGAACACGCCGCCGCCGCCGCCGCCGGTGCCAGGTTACTACCGAGGCACCAAGCGGATAGTCTTTGGGGTAGCTTAGACGCTAGGAGATAAGGCTGCAGTGCGGTTGACTAGACTTAGTCTAGTTTGTCTGCGTTTTGTAGCTACCTTTTATTTATTTTATTGGTGATAGTCAAGCGTTTGACCACCAGCTTACATGTAAAACAAGAAAAGATGTGGCCTCAGATGGAGCACGCTGGCCTAAAAGGAACCTATTTACTCTGGACTTGAAGACTCCTAGATTGTACTCGATCGGAAAAACAGACGAAGGCAAGGAATTCCATTCCTGACCAGTATTAATTATAAAGGTAGAGGCAAAACGATGTGTTCGGTGATGCCTTGATGATGTATTCTAGCTTGTTGCCATCTAGTTAAGAAACGACAATTTAGGCCTTTATAGACCCATAACATAAAATAGGCTTGGGCTCTTCAAAAATAACTCACTTTTTCGTTTGCGACAGCTATTTTTATGGACGACATTAACACCCGAATGTTTTGCGCCTCAGTAGAAAAGCCGTTAAGTTTGGGGAAATTTAACTTGCGTACAAATACCAAGACCATCTTCAAAGTTCGAGAATTTCTAATAATATTGTGCTTAAGTAGAATCCTTCAAGCACTAACGGGGTAACCAAAGCAAGCATAAATTTGTACCCCCCTGGCGATCGAACCCTGGACCTCTGCGTCTGATACCGGTGGGCGATTGTTGCTTATCAATTAAATGCTCTTTGCAACATCTTAACAAGCCTCATAGCTCAGTTGGTAGTAACTCTGCCTTCTGCGCTGTAGGTTGTGGGTTCGATCCAGGTCGAACGTTTGTGTGATGAATATAGATGTGTGTTCTGTTGTATCAAATATAATGTATGTATTTACAAAAAGTATTTATGTATTTCTATCCGTAATCTAGCTCCCATATTAAAAGCTATCCTTAGTTTGGGGCAATATGGCGCTCTGGAAAATTATTGCCCTGTAATATTTATTTTATTTATTATTTATTATGTTATTTACATTTAATTAAAAAAAGGGCAAACATTTTACGACACGTTTGATGTAGATAACTATTGGTACCTACTGTACGTTACGTGAATAAAACCAGTTTTTAAAATGTATCTTAGTTAAATATTCGAATAAACCCGTTCAGATAAAATGTCTCTTATTGCATTGTTACATTGTGTATTTTTTATTAACCGTCTCTGTGGTCTAGTGGTTCAACCTACCGATTTCAGATCCAGAGGTCCCGGGTACGATTCCAATGGGGAGTACAATATATTGTACTTGATTTGGTTGGGGGTAGGACTTTGTTTGGGTCCGCCTGGCTCTAGCTACCACTATCTTACCTAATTATGTCGCCATAACAACAGTTCTAAAACTGTTATTTTCTGGCATTTAGTGGTAAGATAGCCTATTCCGCAGTTTGTTGCGGAATAGGCTATCTATTGCGCACTTCACCCGGATTCCGGGTGAAGTGCGCCTCCATCTTCGTCCTTATCTCAACTTGTAACCAGGTGAGATGAAGGCCAAGCGCTTCCCCGTCGTACAATAAAAAAACGACGGGGAAGCGCTTTCATATCACCCGATGTTAAGTTAGCTGAATGCGGAAGCGTACTTCACCAAGAATCCTCAATAGACCGAGGAACTAGCTATATTACTTTGATACCTATGCCTGGACACAGTATTTAAGAATCGGACAGACTTAAAACATGTCCTACCACCAACCAAACCAAGCAAATTTTTTTAACCCATGGGGATCGACCCGGGACGCGTTTGATAGTGGTGGGCAAACAACTAAACCACAGAGACCTTAGTGCCTTATAAATATTACTATCGAGCTAACTCGTCGGGTGCCGCGCGTCCCGCACTCTATGTTAAACACACCGCGAGTGTTTTACAGCACCCATCGAGTTATAAAGTTCCGTTGCCCATTATCTCCTCCTATCATCAAATAGGCTGTCACCATCCATATTGTATTGACAGGCAATTTTTTACTTAATCGGATAGCTGAACTATCTCATAAATCGGTGTATCGCTTTACAATATTTGTTTCAATTCTCTTCATAACATACTCTGCATAAAATCATCTTATTTGTGTTCTTATTTGCGTGTGGCGACTAAAAACCTAGTATTATGATACCAAATATATAATAATATTAAATAAATGCATGTGCTTACCAAAAAAAAATTTGCATACCATTACGTGGTCCAAATAGGTAGAATATTTATATGTAATAATTTGAAGATCAATAATTTCTGCTAATAAATGCATTATGTTATATTTGCTGTTTCATGTAGTACTGAGGGGTGGAAACACCTCTTTAAGCATTCTTGTTTTAGCTTAGTGTCACTCTCTATCCAGTGTAGAAAAAACGAGACAGAAGTAATATCTAAACAAGAATGCTTGTTACTCCGCACAGGCTATTGCGTGCTAGACCACTGAAAGTGTTTGTCTGTTGTTGCAGAGGGGCGGTGTGTGAGTGTCGCACCGCCACCATGTCGCATCACAGCGACGAGCAGAACATGCTCACCACCAGCTCGGACTCGTTCTGGGAGCCTGGGAACTACAAGAGGACCACCAGGCGAGTGGACGACGGTCACAGGCTCTGCAGCGAATTGCAAGCGCTGGTGCAAGAACGGGCTGATATAGAGAAGACCTATGCGAAAAGCTTGCGCGGCTGGGCGAAGAAATGGAACGATTTAATCGAAAAAGGTCAGTGAATGTGATAGAAAATTCATTTCACGTACTTTGCCACTACAGGCCGCTACAGGTTTGGGCTATTATTAAGCTCGTATATCGATCTACGCTTTAAGTCTTCCTCTCTGGAGTTTGGACGTATCGTTGGACGTAGTCGTAAAAGCGAAAGTTGTGCGAGTTTGAATGTGTTTTTTTTATTTGCTTCTTCACGCCGAAACTACAGAACGGATTGTGCAGCGACTTTGATGAGACGGGCTACTTTTCATCCCATCGATCGGTTCCCATGCGATGGGCATGGCGTTTCAAACATTTCCATGCAAAACTGATTTAATCTTGATTGCTCCTTCACGCTTTCACTACTGAACGTATTGAGCTGAAATTCCAGACATTGTGCTGGAACAGGATACATGCTACTTTTATCCGGTTACCATGTGTGCGAAGTCGCCAGCCAAAGCTAGTTACAAGAAAAGGTATAATAAATCAGCAGGTGGGACTTCATCGAACTAGGATCATTGCAGGCACTTCCTTGTTGCATGTTCCGATATTTCATTGTGCCTGGCGCACCCCTCGAGTTTAACTCTTGCAGGCGTAGTAATGTTATCTTATTACCTTGTAGAGAGAATTCAATGATCATATAAGTACTCCCATAACAATCATTTCAAAGTACCTGCACTAAACCAATCGCAATAAAAAGAGTGCCATTAAATGATTTGCGCATGAGACTTGAATTCCACAAACATAGAATAGAATATCTAATGATTGTCATCTGCCACAATGGGGCGTGGGAATGTGGATCCGTCGTCATTCCTGGAAGGGTTAAACCGCCGCGGTTATTGCATTCTGAGATAAAAACGCAATATCTTGAAGGAAATATTATTGCGTTTCTTATTACGTCCCATCGCGACTCCTATTTACCTTTATGATGAAGGAACTATCAGAACTAAGGAGGTAGATAAATATGCAACGATAGAAATCTCTGAATAGTTTTTGACAGCATACATAAGGGATGAAATTTTGGCCATAAAAAGTCGCGTGGTTTTATAAAGTCGAAATGTCACCCTCATACATTTTTTTCCGTCGGAATCTATTCGAATGATTCCAATGCATTTGACTAGACATTTTTTTCCGTCGGAATCTATTCGAATGATTCCAATGCATTTGACTAGCCCCACAGCTCTGGTGGTTCACCTTCACAGAGGGCTTTGATATTTATTTGCATCTAATCTGGCTATTTCTTTAATAATTTTTCGAAATTTCATATCTAGATTTTGATATCAATTAGGATTCGGTCCATTCTTATCGTTTTCTATTTATTATTGTACGACGTGGCCTTCATCTCTAAATGCCGGAACACAACATTTTTTTTGAATTGTTGATATGGCGACAGAATTAGGTAAGATGGTGCTAGCTAGCCAGGCGGACTTAAACAAAGTCTTCTCATCAACCATACCAAGCACAAGATTGTACTCCCCTGGGGATCGAACCCGGGACATCTGGATCTGAAATCGGTGGGTTGAACCACTAGACCACAGAGGCGGTTAACATCTATCTATCCAACAAATAAATACTAAGCTCATTCCTTAAACAATATGTAATCAATGGCTTTATTCGTATTTTATAAGGGGGCCTTACAATAATTTACAGCTAAATAAATCCGAAAGATATTATCACCTTTCAAAGATCACGGATTATGCATCACATCAAAGGCCATATCTGTATAACTGTCTGTGAAAGAGGAAAGTTGCTCAACTATAATTTGCCTATTCATATCCGACAGAACGTAAACTGTAGAAGAACTAATTCTAAAGAATGTTGTTGAAGATATGTTACTTTTACCTCACTGCACACATTTACACTTCCGTCTATACCGCTATTCACTATTACAACCCCGTGATAACACGAACCAATGCACTGAGAAATGAACAAACAAGATGATCTCAACCAGTATCTAGGCCAGAGGAAATTTATGTTGTGTGCATAGTTCAAGAAACCCATCAAATCGCCAGCCAGATAGCTCACTCAGCTGTCAATGTAACTCTTGCTTTTAAACCATAAAGCGTTGTGTGGAATTCCGCGCGTCAGTGTCGCTTTTACCTCTAAGGCAGGGTGCCCACTTACCGGATGGCATGGCGTTATATATGTTGCCATACCATAGATGTAAGTGCGCACAATAATCCGTGGTGACCATGACTGCATGTGGTCATTTCTTCCTATTCAGAATGTTTTGTCAACATAAATTTTACCGCCTCTATCTCACCTACCTATGTCAGATCCAGAGGTTTCGGCAGGTAGACCGACCTAGGAGATGCGCATACAAAAAAAAAACAACATGGTTTTCGGTTACGTATCTCTCAATATCTATGCCGAAACGTGGACACATAGACAATAGGGCTAGTCCACAAATTTAAAGACACTGGCACAAGCTTTGCTTGGCGTTTCTCTGGAGAATAAAATGAATGAGGTTATCCGACAGAGAACTAGGTCGACATAGCTCTAAGAGTTAACAGGCTGATGTGGCGGTAGGGTCAGCGAGTCCGCCAGTGGTGAGTTGGAGACCATGTTTAAGCAAGTGTAGTGTAGAATATGTAAAGTCTGTTTTTTTTTATTAATTGTATCGCAACGCAACTCTCGCGTTAACAGTGGACGATTACTGGATTTATGATATGATTTGTCATCATCACCTAGAAGTCTTTTGCGACGTGTGACAGTGGTTGCAGGGCCTAACCAACCGTCGATACCAGTTCAATACGAGGAAGTGCGGGCAGTTTGTTTGCCCCGGGGGATAGGGCTGTCCTAGACACAAGTCATCGAAATGAAACCTTCGTGAGATTTCACACCTCCCTATTATTTGTTTGTTTGTGCCATTGTGTGTTGCTTACGGCTGTGAGTTTTCGATCAATATTCCCGTCGAGGTATAACACGCTTCATACAAATGCAAATATCTACTCCCGAGTCTTGGATTGCAGGACTAAACTTGAACATTACCGAGCCACTTGTATATGTTCTATTCAGGGCCAGGTTCAATTCTCTGTTAGATTTAAATACCTCAAAGGTTCTAGTGTCCGTCTCCGGGCAACGGAATCGCTGTCTTTTGTTTGCTGTTTTGGCTGGTGGGACCTGCAGACCAGTGTGAATACAGTACGATCCACTCTGTAGATCACGGATGTTCGAGTAAACGCAAAATGGATGTCAACAATGAAAAGAGCATATATACAGCATTTGAACTTGAAACTTGCGTAGGCAGTAGGTAGATGGTGTATGCGCTTATAAATATAATTCCTACTGTGAAAGCTTGCTTCATACTTGCCCTAGCAAGGCTAGAGGTCGAGGGCTAAACCATCTTATTTAGAGTAAAAATATATATATTTAAAACAAAATATTTTACAATAGATGTCACTCAATTTTTCGTTTTCAACTCAGACATTTGATATCCCTAAGGTATTGATAAAAAATATATGATCCTCCATTCTGTTTCGACGGCCATTTTGCATTGCATATTGCATTGCCACCAGATCGAGAGGTGCATGCAAAATTTCATCTCAAATCGGATGTCAAGAAGTGGTTCCAATCCAAGCTTGCAAGATTTGACCCTAACAAACATACCAAGATACCAACAAACTAACATACATTGCAAGGTTTCTACTGCTTGTAAAAAGTATTATAATTCAAAACGAGTACGATGAATTTCTAATCAGTGGTGAGTGGTAACCTTAGCTAGGGTTCGTCTACATCTACACGAGACGTGTTGCAACTGGACCGGCTCTGCTGGCTTTTACCGAAGTATTTGAACAAGTTTCGGAGAAAATACATTAACTTGCACTTGTCAAACGGCCACATCAATATTTACTCGCATGCTCTGACTGGAATGTTTACTGCAGATAGAAAAGTGACGCTCTTTCCTGATTCTAGTAAATCAGAGTCGAAAAAAAAAATTGGATAGGGAGAGATGAACATTTATGATAATCAATACCTCTGGATAAGTTTTTTTTTTTAATAGTACAATGGGGCTAGGCTTGACCTTCATCTCACCTGGTTTCAAGTTATGATAAGGCCGAAGGTGGAAGCGCACTTCACCCGGAATTTTCAACTGTTTTGAGGAACTGGCTATCCTACCTCTAAATGCCGGAACACAACAATTCTAGGATTGTTATAGCGACAGACTTAGGTAAGATGGTGGTAGCTAACCAGACGTACTTAAAATACGTTACCCTGGGTATCAAACCCCGGCCCTCTGACGTACCACTAGACCACAGAGGCGGTTAAAAAATATAGACAGTTATATGTTAAAAATCATGTGATATCAGTGGCTCGTCAACTTTATCTATTACAACAGGGAAATATATAAAAAAATATGTATAACTTGTAATAACATCAAATGTATGTATATTCTATGTAGGTATATATACTAATAATAATGTAATTCAGGTAACTTGAAGACTTAAACTGAAAAGTACAGAATACATACATAATATAGACGTGTGCTGCCAAGTGGGTATCTATGGGCCCGCCGTCCGGCAACAAGCCTCATAGCTCAATTGGTAGTAACTATGCCTTCTGCGTTGTGGGTTCGATTCCCACCCAGAACAAACGTTTGTGTGATTAATATAGATGTTTGTTCTGTGTTTGGATGTTGCATAATATAGAACGTACATATTTACAAAAAAAAAATGTAAGTATTCTATCCGTAACCTCGTTCCCATATTACAAGCTATGCTTAGTTTGGGGCTAGGTGGCGCTGTGTGAAATTAATGTATTTTTTCCGATCCGACATGTCTGTAAGTCAAAAAATCCGGATGTCATGTGCCACTGGCTAGTATTCCGCTGATTGACGATGGGCTTGCAACCCCTCACGTATTAAATACTAGCTACTTGCAAACCGTGTGTAGCATATCCACCTTAGTACATACCTCTTTGTACAACCTAGTTCATAAGCGAGTGCAATTGAGTGGATAAATCAGTTATCCGTCAGTCACCGCCTTGTCACTAACATCCGTAGCTTAGTAAGTACATTACACCGTGGGCATGTGCTGAACGTAAGCTTGGACGTGCCTCTGACTACCCCGTAGTAGGTGATCCTCATAACATCAACGTTCTGAAAGTGATCAGTAATGAATCCGCATAGGAGAAAGTCTTAATTTTTGTTACCAATTTATACTCGTTATGATGCTCATTGTGGTAAGGTAGGTGGTATCTAGCAACCGCCTCTGTGGTTAAACCCACCGATTTCAGATCCAGAGGTCCCGGGTTCATTTGTTTATGTCTGCCTGACTAGCTACTACCATCTTACCTAATTCTGTCGCAATATTAACACGTCTAAAATTGTTGTGTTCCGGCATTTAGAGGTAAGATAGCCAACTCCTCAGTTTATTGAGGATTCCGGGTGAAGTGCGCCTCCACCTTCGGCCGTAACTTGTAACCAGGTGAGATGAAGGTCAAGCGCTTCCCCGTCGTATAATAAAAAAATAAAAGAAAAGGGGCAGTGGAGTTTTTAGGGCTGCCACAGTATCATCGCTCATAATGACTGCGGGTAGTATTATAACAAGCCTCATAGCTCAGTTTTTAGTAACTGTGCCTTCTGCGCTATAGGCTGTGGGTTCGATTCCCACAGGACAAACATTTGCGTGATGAATATAGATGTTTGTTTTGTGTTTGGGGTGTTGTATCATATAGTATGTATGTATTTACAAAAAGTATTTTAAGTATTCTATCCGTAATCTAGTTCCCATATTACAAGCTATGCTTAGTTTGGGGCTACATGGCGCTGTGTAAAATTAACGTCCTGTAATATTTATTTTATTATGTGAATACACGGAGCAGGCTAGCCAAACGTGCATTTGTTTTTGTTTCCCTCAATCAAAAGCCATTCATTTGTTTATTCAAAGATCTGAACAACATTGTGAAATCGCGAAATACGTGCATCTGCAATAGTTCATCGAAAACAGATACATATTCATGAAAATCGCATTGAGGACGTGACCTCGGCATACTTTAAGGTAATCAGTTGATAAAGAATGTCTATCAACAAAGATAGGCAAAGTACGTCCATAGAAATAGAAATACTTGATGAGTTTATCATACCTTTGAAATCGTCGGGAGCCTATCTTTTCGTTATTGCAAAATTTTATGAATAATTTTATCGCTGTTTAATATCGCACATAGCCTATGTAATGACTATTTAACTAGTTTTAATCATAAAAAAATATCTTAACAATATCAATTTGCATCGCTGAAAAGTAAGGTAAGATGAGCGAGAATTGATTCAATCGCAATCCAAATCAAACAAATAAAATATCATTTTTTTATTTTTTATTTGTCAATTTGATTGTATATCCTTGTATTCTAGGACGAAGCTCGAATCGATTCGCCTATTTGGGCCAGGTACATTCATTATATTATACAATTTTTGTTAACATGTCGAACATCAAGAAACGAAATAAATAATCTAACTAAGGTAATAAAACACCGAAAAACCATGCCTAATAGGTACAGTGCTAGGTTTAACGCGTTGTGTGGATAGCATGAAGGAAATCTGTTCTCGAAGATTTCAAACAACATTTTGGAACATTTATCTAAAAATGTCTATACATTCATGGAGTTACTATAGAGTAGTAGTTGGCAAGATCTATTTGAGCTTAGCATGGTGGGAGAAATCATTGATTATCGCAGTTTCCGACTTTACGATTACGCAAGTACGATGCAACAAGAATAAAATGCAACCGTTGAAATCGAAAGTCCATCAGAATTCCCGGGGCCGAATTCCCCGATAATCGACTTTCGACTATTCGAAGCACGCGCGGCGTGATCTCAATTCATCAGGCAATTTGGGATGTCTGTTTTACAGACGCAAACGTACTCGTATGCAATCGGGTGATCTTCGTAACGTCGTATAAAAACGGAAAGTGTCGCGATTGGCGCAGGCTGCATTCGGAACGTTGTGTCGAATCGCTACACCTGATTACGTCAAGTAACAAGTGACTTTAATTTGTTATGAAACGTGCACTTGCAAAATGCGCCGTCGGCGGTCTTGATGAGACTGGTTTATTGCAACGCCATAGGATTTGGCCTAAAAGTATTATTGTATGACCTGAAATCGGCATTGTTCACGAGTTGATTACCTCTGCGATTGCCCTGACTTTGTTTGTCGACGTCAACGCATTCTTTTGATTACTTAGAGTATATTATATAATAAGTTAAACCAAAGTATATTAGAGAATTATATATGTGTAATATTTTCAAACATTCACAAAAATAACAATGGAATTCCATTGTACATTTTCTTAAGAACTGCCGTACTCTTATTACCATAGTTATCTTATTATGATATTCGTATGCCTGTAAATACGGCGAAACAAAGCCGATCTGTTTCACTAAAATCACTAACTTTATACCTATTTATTGAACAAATAATTTATTGATTGAAAAAACACGAGTACCTTGGAATGTCCCTATAAACCAGTAAGGTTTAAAAGCTTTTTGGCATAACGAATGTGAAGGGATTTTGCACCCTTTTTTCATAAACATTATTGTCAAATCTGTATCGGATGAATGGGGGGCGTGAGAGCCGTCGAACCGGTGCTTGGCCTTCACCCCACCAGATTTTCAAGTTATGATAAGGCCGAAGGTACACTTTACCAGGAATCCCCGACAAACTGAGGAACTGGCTATCTTACTCTCTAAATGCCGGAACACGACAATTTAAGAATTGTTAATATGGCGACAGAATTAGGTAAGATGTTGGTAGCTAGCCAGTCGGGCTTAAACGAAATCCTACCAGCAACCAAACCAAGCACAATGTGGTACTCCCCCTGGGGATCGAACCAGGGACCTCTCGATCTGACACCGGTAGGCGAACCATTAGACTACAGAGGTGGTTAGAAAAGATCTGCGTGATAATGATCAACACAGCGCCTTATACTCTATTACCTGTTTACGCCGCCTACCTCGCACGATTTTAATACCCATTTACAATTGCGCCGCGCAAGCAATTTCATACACATGATTTGTATCGTAAAACCAGATGAACGCAACCGAATAACGTAAGCAAGGATGAGATATCGTCTTGTTAATGTGTCTAGGAGTAATGGTTTATTACAGCGGATTTATACACGCTAGAAGCCAGTTCTGGATAAAATTCTTCAAGATCCACAATGAAAGTTTGTATGTACGAGGTAATGAATCTCCAAAACTTCTCATCCTACTATATCTTATATCTTTCACCAATGTTTAGAATGGATTTTCGTGGTATTCAAAGGCTACAATTTACCGAAACGTCTCAGTTTCGAGATTGGCCAAAAATGCTGTTGTCCGCTGTCTGTCGGCTTTCGGTTTGTTCTCGTCTACAGGTCGCATTTTTCAACCGATTTTGATGAAAATTGGCACTCATAATCCCTGATTTATAAAATTTTTTTAGTCGATCGCGATTTTTGATCGGCGGTAAAATATGGGGGGAAATAACCCCTCTTTGTAGTGTAGTTTGCTGTAGCGTTATTTATCAACGGATTTCAATACAATTTTAAAGACACACTAAGATGTTGTGAAAAAAATAAAGATAAGGGGGAGGAGGGGGAAAAGGGAGAAGTTTGCTGTAGGATTTCAATTTTAGATATTTTTTTCGGAAAATTTATACCTACGTTTACTATTTAGCCTACGCAGTCCTCTCCGTTTTTGCAAGACCAATCCGTAGACACCAAGTTCGATCTCCTCAGACCAAGGGAACGCGAGTAATCGCTAAAATGTATACCCCTATTCGCTCAAATGTCTTAAACGAAAAGTGAATGGATCGGTTATTGCTTGTACGGGAGATCAACTCACCACTACAGCACACACTCTACACACACATACATACTCCACACTAAATTCTCAACATTTTACACACTTCCATATACTAGGTTTTTATTTTAACTTTATTATTAACTAACATAATTATAGTTTTATTATACCTACCAACTTGTACATTTTTGGATACAGTTTCTACGGTGGAGGGCGTTAATGGTTTCGCGACACAGTTTTTGTAAAACTCTTGCAAGCAGTATCGTTGCATCAGTTTTTGTATATTGTTTTAAATCTAAATAAATAATTTTTATTTTTTTATTTTTTTTAATGTTTATAAGGGCTCGCGAGGTCTGCCATCCTTACAGAACCACTAGTCTATTACTTAGTATGAGCAGAGTGTATATATATAATAATATTGTGTATTGATTGTTAAAAAAATATGTAACTTGCACAAATGTGATGGATGATATGTATGGTGGTAGTACTTCCCCGCAC
This sequence comes from Venusia cambrica, assembly GCA_951394065.1. Classification (NCBI taxonomy): domain Eukaryota; kingdom Metazoa; phylum Arthropoda; class Insecta; order Lepidoptera; family Geometridae; genus Venusia; species Venusia cambrica. Next base: position 10,828,938 of record OX596041.1, read on the forward strand.
GAGCTCTTGCACAAGAAGCTCTACTACTCTAAAAGTCTCAAAATGAAATAATGTTTTTTTAACTTAGTGCTTGGTTTGTTCCTATAACTATCAGCCCAGCTGTTGTTTAAACTGCTGGTGGTAATCGTAGCAGTATTCCATCCACTCGTCGGTCGCAACGTAGATTCAATCTCGCGCTTGTTCCGTGATAATGGCCAATTTAGTGAGCCAATATAAACCATTATCATGTATTTGGATAATGAGTTCTGTTATAATGCAGTGATTGGCGGCTCATCGAATAACATACCTATTCCGAGAACCCTTGGCTTTGGATAGTTCATCGTATTTTGGTGGTGAAATCGATTGTATTTTTTTTTTAATACGCCGAGGAAGCATTCGGGCTTCTCACCTTTATATCCTCTACGTATATATATCAAACCGAGATTCCGGGTGAAGTGTTACCAACTTATTACCAGGTGAGATGAATACCAAGCGCTTCCCCGTCGTACAATAAAAAAAACACTACCTTTTAGTGAGAATTAAACAGACCAAAATTGATTCTTATATTCCGATTGTAGGTCGTGATTTTAGTGTGTTGTTACAATCATGATTATACACGAATCAATGTTATACATCAAAGTATTAACTATTATTATCACACCAAGATTTAACTATTTAGCCCTTCTCGTTACCATAATATAGTTTTTTTTTATTGTACGACGGGGAAGCACTTGGCCTTCATCTCACCTGGTTACAAGTTGAAATAAGGCCGAAGGTGGAGGCGCACTTCACCCGGAATCCTCAACTAACTGAGGAACTGGCTATCTTACCTCTAAATGCCGGAACACAATTTTTTTTTAAATTGTGGCGATAGAATTAGTTAGGATAGTGATAACTAGACAGGCAGACTTAAACAAAATCCTACCACCAACCAAACCAACCACAATATTGCTCCCCTGGGGATCGAACCCGGGACCTCTGGATCTGAAATCGGTGGGTTGAACCACTAGACCACAAAGGCGTTTGAAAATTAAAAAGCTTATAAACTCTCTTCGTCACAGGTCCAGAATACGGTACAATGGAAGCAGCCTGGAAAGGAGGCATGGTGGAGGCCGAGCGCCTCTCCGATCTCCACATCAGCGTTAGAGATAGACTCGTCAACGACGTCATGGCCCAAATAAAGAACTGGCAGAAAGATACCTACCACAAGGTGAGAACTTACATTTTTTTCGCTTTGGTGAACAAATTTCAGCTTCATATACAAGTCTATCTTTATATCTATCTGCTTCCATCTCCTCACAATTTAAACCCATACCAAAAACTACAGTAGAATTTTATCAATATGAATCAGTTGTACATACAGAGTTAAGTTAGCTGGCCGATACTTTCTGAGTTCAGGGGTCCAACCGCAACGTCAGCATTCTCGTTTTGATGTTACATTACTTTTGTAAAGGGACTCCCCCTTTTGTATCTCTCTTGCAAGCCTAATGCCACGCTTCAATTAATTTGAAGCATCTAACACGCAGACAGCGTGCGTGTTTATTTATTTATTTACCACAACAGTGTTAGATCCCTTTTCAGTGACCCTTAGTGCGTTCAGTACGGCATAATATTCTTTCATCAACCTAAAATGTCATACTCCTAAAACGACTGTGGCGTATTTTATCATAAATCTTATATTATTATTACTTAGCTCGTCAACAACTTCGTAATTATGCATGCGCGTCGAATGCATAATCAAGAACGCTGCATTCCGATGAAATCATTCTTGTGACCACTCACTCATAAATCCGTCAAATTACGTACATGTTCAGCAACGCTTTCAAAACTGCTAACATTTTAGGGTATGTTGTTACAGATTAATCGGCACCCTTAGACCACTTTTTTAATTTTTATTGTACGACGGGAAGCACTTGGCCTTCATCTTTGATTTTCTTGTTTTGTTTCGAAGGTTCCATATCCATAATTTCCTTGTCCAGTAATAACTCGATTTTTGTAATAGCATCTGAAATTAAAAAAGAACACGTAGACAAAGAAATTAGACCGTTTTCCCTCCTACGTATACCTTGATAGATTTGATTAGGCATCTTCTGCGACTGACCTCAAAACTTGACTTCATCGTTGCCCAGACAAGCCCCGGAGCCATGTGGTTTCTCGAAACAGACACAGATGAGGTCTTTTTTATTGATTGATGACGGGGAAGCGCTTCGCCTTCATCTCACCAGGTTACACGTTAAGATAAGGCCGAAGGTGGAGGCGCACTTCACCCGGAATCCTCAACAAACTAAGGAACTGACCATCTTACCTCTAAATGCCGGAACACAACAATTTAAGAACTATTATATCGACAGAATTAGGTAAGATGGTGGTAGCTAGCCAGGCGGACTCAAACAAAATCCTACCATCAACCGAACCAAGCACAATATTGCCCTGGGGATCGAACCCGGGACCTCTGGATCTGAAAATGGCGGGTTGAACCACTAGACCACAGAGGCGGTTAAACATGCCACAAACACTCCAGCCAGTCTGCACATAGCTTGCTTCGCTAGTATGATTATCGAATCAAATCAGATGTCAGTCGCCATTGGCAGTCTGCCAAGCGTAAGCTGATACCGGTAACCGATGTTGATCGACAATATTTGCATGCCTTTGTGAAGTCTAGGGCTTTACCCGCCAATCACAGGTCACTGGCATTTGACCTAGCAATAATTCATTTAGCGATACCCTTGAACTAAATACTAAATCTGTTTTTTTTTTTATTCAACTTGGAGACGGAACAAGCAAGCATATAATTAAGTGTATCTCTTGCCTATAACAAAGCCTTCCTATGTAGGTCTTATTCAACAAAAACGTAACCTACGCGGTACTGCATTGCGCTCGTCAACTTGAGGCGTAAAGACTTAAGATCTATCGGTGTTTAGATTGACGTGACAAACTTTGAATATTTGGCTTTAATTTAGACCAGCGAATTAGCATAGCTATTTAGCGTTGCAATGCAGCCAGTGTCTTGTGCAGGCTTCCGTCTGGTACTGGTCTGGAACAGTTCAGTTATTATTGATATATTACAGGACATTAATTTCACACAGCGCCATCTAGCCCCAAACTAAGCATAGCTTGTAATATGGGAACTAGATTACGGATAGAAAACATGTTTTTTTTTAATAATGTTAAATATTGTAAAGGCAAAGTTTGCTAGGGATAATTGATTCTAACTTTAATCACCTGACAAGTAACACAGCACTTGCATTATGCCTTCTTATCCTGTATTCACAAAATTTTAGAATTCGTGGATATTAAACATTTAAACGATTTTTGACTCGTGGTCCCACTAATTTTGACCTACCGGCGGTATGGTCCCACTAGCTTAGGACTAGTGTTCCAACTATTGATTTACCGTTTTTATGTTTCCGTACCCAAAGGGTGCCAACGGTACCCTATACTCCGCTATCCGTCCGTCCGTCATGAACCGTAGATAAGTAGACAGTTAAAATATTCAGTGTGTTACAAATAACTATAAAAAATCAAAGGGGCCATATAAGATACGTGATTTCGCCATGAAATCTGGGGTGTTCAGTGGGAATGTCCATTCTTTTTTTTTTCGTACAAATATATATTTATTTTGGAACTGAAAATCATAAATATTGTGCGTTTAGACAATTGTTCCCACAGTAGGCTCCAGGTCTTTATCGTGGGATCTTGGCTGGTTTATTATTATATAACAATATCCTATATTCATATGGTAAAAAATACTAACTGCTCTTACCCGATACTGCAGCCAGGACTAACTCCGCGACGGTTAACGGTATGTTTTTACTCGAAATTCTACATTTGAATGCATGGTAAAATTGTATACTCGTATTATTGGCTTTTCAACTATGCGCATGCTGTCGAAAACGATTCCAAATGAATTAAATATTTACAGCAGGAGTGGAGACATAATCCATAAATCTTAATGGCTCCACTCATGACAAGCAGTGGAGACACGAGTGCTTGAAAATCCTCTTGGTTCTATTAGTGGAACAAAGCAGTGGGGACACGAAACTGTAACCAACATTGGTTTAGTTTTATCTTTCAAACTAACTGTGCCCATGGATGTTATGCCCCGCGTGGGATTCAGTTTCTGCTCTAAGCATTCAAAAATCACATAAATTTTAATCACACGAAAAGCCACATATTTTCATGTGATAATAAATGTCATGTCATATTCTGTCTCATCAGCCGCCAGCAAGAAACTTGCTTTTATGTTGTGTATTTTCTTCACACACACGCTATGTTTTGATCCTACATATGTTTTCATATTATTTTTTGTATTTAAAGTGATTGCACACGGTCAGAACACTAACAAATGTTTACCATCTTTTCCTACTCAGCTCTTGAGCTGATCTGAGTATGGCACTAAAACTCGGAAACTGCGTCAGCATCTTCGTTGCTCAATTGGTTAGAGCGTTTCCGGCTTGAGGAAAAGATGCGGGTTCGTGTCCGTGGCGGATTGAGAATTTTTGTGTAATAACCTAAAATACACAAAATAATTAGATGAAGAAAGCTATTTTTAAAAAACATGTTGCCTGAATTTTAGTTTCAAAACTTGCGTGAGTGTTATTATACATTTTTAAACACGAGTTTTATTCACGTATGTAGTTGATGAAGGCACCAACTTTGTTTCGGTTCTCCCAGTGATCCATCATCAGGGTGGGTGTGATTTCCGAATGAGAACGCGCTCGCGGCGCGTACTATCGTATACGTGAGTAAATTCCGTGTTTAAAAATATGTAAGTTCACCCTGAAAGTCTATTTCAAATATTCGTAAAAGATTCTTTGAAATCGGTCAAGTAGTTTCAGAGATTACCTTCTAAATCTATGCTTGCAAACTTTACCTCTTTACAATATAAGTGTAGATTAGTGCAGATATGCTTGGGGTTATATACCTAGGCCGCTTACTAGTAGTTTTCTTTTTCTATCTCATAAAACCTATTATCACATATTAATCACCTTGTTAAAATTTTTATGTAATACGCCTTAATAAAATCGGGTTTCTTTTAAATTCACAAATTAATTACCGTATAGTAAATTACGTACTTTGTAATGAATGAGATGCACTTACGTGAATCGTGCTTTCAAATATAAATAATTCAAACTTTCGTTCATTTAAATTATAACTGAGAGTGTGAGAATGAGGAATACTAACCAAATAGAAAATGGCTTGCTCGATTTATATTCTAAAGGCTTTATTTCTTATTCTGTGTACATTGCGTTTTCTTTTATTAATTCCAAGCGGGTGCCTGCACTAACTAAAGAAAACAGTATAAGGGGTGAGTACTTCAAATACATGACGACGGTCTTTTGTTTTTTTTTTATAAATTATGGGCTAGTCCTTGCCTTCTTGGCTTGTCTTCCTCTATGCCAGAGTTCGTATGAGGTCAACGAAAGAGCGAGCTTTCCCAGAAGGCACTGGTCCACGGACCAACGGAACACGGGAATCCGTTTGGCGCCGGACTTCAACTGCAAGTTGGTCGTTGGATCATCCAGTCGTAACGTTGACTAAAATTCAACGATTTCGTTACCCGGGGTAAATTACCCTATAGTTCCAAAAAAGGATATATGGGAATACCTAGAGAACACTGTACAGGAAGGAAAATTTGATTACCAAATTAATATAAAATTACTAACCGGAATTAATAAGGCTGATTAGGTACACGGAAGAGTGTACAAGGAAAAACAGACAACAATTGTCATAAATCAAAGGTACATCGTTTCTGTAAGTACGAACTTCGCGAGTGCGTACAAAGATAAACGACGGGTTTCCTGTACGACAGTTTAATAAGTTTTAGGGGATAATGTTAGACATTCTCGTATTTCGTGCACGGAATAAGGTACACGCTACTTCATGTATTATCCAACACACGCGAACATTACCTGTCGCCTTACCATAGGTTACCGCTAAATCGTCTGACGTAACTACAGTAGTTTGCTATTGGTAAGCGTTCATGCTGAGCCCAGGCCATTTTTGCTATTGCGGCACACAATTCAATTTTCTATTTTTGTGATTCTTTCTCCCGTTTTTTTGTTATTAACTATATCACCTTTTGTTGTTTATTGAGGTTTTTTTTTTCTTTTGTGTAGTGTTTGTGTTTTTTAAATTGTGTATTAGGGCAATAGTTGATAAGTGTGGCAGAAGAAGAATGAAAGTGAATAAATGCAAATGAGATGAGAGCTTTTCAGCTTTGTTAAGCATGCGTGGAAAAAAAAAGAAAGGAATGCTATGGTCGTTTGGTCTTATAAAGAGGATGGATAAAAGCAGTTTGACCAAGCAAGTATATAATGTCGAGTGTGAATAGTACTGCAGCGAGGGGACGACCTTGTCTGACGTTATCTGAACAAATTGGAGGTGTTCTCGAGAAAGGCCAGCTCAGAAGTACCCAAAACCGCCGAGCATGTATGAAGAATGAGAGGCAAAGTAAGTGTTAATACGTTGTCTCTTGCATATCCCTCTGGGAAACAGGCGTGAGTCTATGTATGTAATGGCCATTTTTGATCCAGAGACCGGTAAAGTTACATCGGTTGGTCTCACTCCCTCGGCACCACTCGCGCGTGCATATTTTCCGTTAGAGGCGCTGTACAGAATTTCATACATTTTCCCAGCTTCCCCTCGATAGCTAGTGTAGTTGGTAAAATGCCGTGGTAGACCTATCCTACCTGCTATGCCTTTAAAAGACGGTCCACGGACGGAAGCTACACAAGCAGTAAAGTCTCTGAGTTATGCGGACTATACGTACTCTAGGGCTTGAAGATAGACTAATGCATTAAAGTGTAGGGTTCCGTACCCAAAGACTGCCAACGGGACCCTATTACTAAGCCTTCGTTTGTCTGTAGGACTGTATCTCATGAACCGTAATAGGTTGTAACATATATATAACATAGATAATAGACGGTTGTGATTTTCTCAAGAGTGTTTTTTCAATCTTTGACCAGCGTGTGTGTGTTTGCTCTTGGCCGATTTTATAATAAAACGGGCTAAAGTTGATGTAAACTTGTAGTAAATACGAGGAATTCAGCGGTCTTAAGATACGTTGTTCCTGAAACTCCGCCGTTGAAACCATACGGAACTACGGTTCTGAAAATTTGTACCTCAGCTTTTAGTTTTGGCCGTGTCGAGTTACCGTTTTGATTAATAGGTTGGTCATCATGTACCACATAATATGGCTCGCCATGTTATATGTATATTCCTAATAATTTGACGTATTTATACCGTCTTAATTAAAAATACGTGAAAAACGAACTGCTTTTTTATCACAAATAAATATGACACGACACCGCCAACTTAAATGAAATGAAAAGTTTCAAATCCATTTTGACACTAAAAATCCTTGAATCTAGCTGTTAGCCATAACAGTAATCTGTTGATATTTAGTTAATATAATTATTAAGGCTAGATGTTAATGACGAGGCCAAGGATGAGCTCATAATAAATATTAACACCAACGTTAAGAGGTGAAGCAATGTTCAACATTACAAAGGTGATAACGTGCAATAACTCGTTTCATTTCGCGATTCTCTTGCAAAATGGCCATCTTCCTGACCTAGAGCAAAGAAATCCATTTAAAATTATTGTTCATTGGCAGTAGAGCGGACAGTAGAAAGGGTTCATCCCGGGTTGTACTTCCATATCGATTGAAGGGCAACCCGAGACGTCTTCAGGCCTTGTGACTTAAGCTGCTATGCAAGTGACATGTTTATTTTACGTAACGCGAGCAAGCAAGCCTCATAAATAATAAATTTACAGTACATTCATTTCACACAGTGCCATCTAGCCCCAAACTAAGCATAGTTTGTAATATGACAACTAGATTACGGATAGAATACATATATACTTTTGTAAATACATACTTATCATATAATACAACACCCAAACACAGAACAAACACCAATATTCATCACACAAATGTTTGTCCTGGGTGGGAATCGAACCCACAACCTACAGCGCAGAAGGCAGAGCTACTACCAACTGAGCTATTAGGCTTGTTGCTCAGATTCATTATATAATACGGTAATCCTCAAAAGTGGCAAATCTGGTAGAATTAGTCGAGGGGGAAAAGGTCGTGGTTTTATTTTTATTCTATAATACGTATTTGCCTTAGTAACATACTATTTAACCGTCTCTGTGGACTGTTGGTTAAATCACCGATTTCAAATCCAGAGGTCTCGGGTTCGAGCCCCCATGGTACAATATTGTGCTTTGTTTGGTTGTTAGGACTTTGTTAAAGTCCGCCTGGCTAGCTACTACCATCTTACATAATTCTGTCGCCATAACAACAATTCTAAAATTGTTGTGTTCCGGCATTTAGAAGTAAGATAGCCAGTTCCTCTGTCTGCTAGGTAAGGCCGAAGGTAGAGGCGCACTTCACCTGGAATCCTCAACAAACTGAGGAACTGGCTTTCTTACCCCTAAATGCCGGAACACAACATTTTTAGAATTGTTATTATGGCGACAGCATTAGGTAAGATGGTGGTAGTTAGCCAGTCGGACTTAAACAAAGTTCTACCACCAACCAAACCAAGCACAATATATTGTACTCCCTAGAGAGAGTCCCCAGAGACTTCTGGATCTGAAATCGGTGGTGGGTTGAACCACTAGACCACATAGGTGGTTAAATGTCTTATTATAGGCAAAGGTTGTGACTTACAAAGTTGAATGCTTGTGGACTAGGAATCTGTTCCACAATATGTGTTCCGTAATCAAGTAGCTAAAGAATCTGTGCCTCAAGAAAAGGTGTAAAGTTTCGTGTGATATACGAGGCATCGTATATCATACAGGTTGTGTCTTCTGAGGTCACGATGTGCGTAGGGCACTGAACGACCTTCATTCGGGCACGGGCGCGCGGCCGCTGCGGTCGAGGTATGGGAGCGGCCGATTTACATACCATAATGGCTTAATGAATTTATTATTTGGGCGATGTTCAATAGCTGTTTGAGTAATGGGATTTGTGGTGTGCTAGTCCAACATGGGGTTATTTTAAACTTGATCGGTTTCGTACGTGGCGCTGATCAAACTTGTATCGGTTAAGATTTGTCATTTTTTTATTGTACGACGAGGTAACGTAAATAAAAATAATACAAAGATATCTACGTTGGTGAAAATTATAAACGATATTATCTGCTGAAATTTCTAGGCATCTACGAGCTGACAACAGAGGAGAGTATGTATGCCCCACTTAATGATAGAAAAGTAATTATTATTTATCGTCTAAAAATATTTAGTTATATTTACAGTGGTACAAATATAATACACACATACGAACCATTATATACAGAAAAAGGGTTAAATTCACCTGAAGACTTTCAATTTGGTTGTTCACCAACAATATACTTTACAATATAGTTTAGCTAACCTATACCTATATACTAACTTACGTATGGAATGTATTGGCATGCAGTAGATACGTAAATTAATTTAAATGTAATTCGATGCCCATCTTGCTATGGTTCAGTGCGCTCCATACCTGATGGTAAGATGATTCACGGCCGCCAATTGTTTGCTAAACAATCGCTTGCTACCGCGCTTGCGTACACTGCCTGCTATACTTAAAAGTAGTATGATGTAACCGGTAAGGCCCACTATCCATTGAAGCGAGTTATTTTTATGTTTTCCTTATGTACCATAGAGTTAAATTTATTTTATACTAGCTGCGCGGCTTCGCCCGCGTGGGAATATATGTGCCAAATGTAGAACAATATGGATGAGCTGGTGGGGAGGGCAGGGTTTTTGCATTTTAGAGCCGGTGGGGAGCGGACGCGCGCTTTGAGATCTATCTGTGTGTGGTTATTTGTTTGTATGTATAATACATACATATATGTTTCATCATTTACTTTATCGTTTATTCAATAAAGCGACTTTTGAGTAAATCGAACCAATTTTTTTTTTCATACAAACTTCAGAACATTATTGCACGCCTCCTAGGGGTAGTTTGAAAAAAAATAAAATCTGTTGTCATTATTTACCTCATAGTTTATTTAAACCGATTTTTGAGTGAATCGAACCAAGGTTTATTTTTTTAAAAGAAACATTACCACCATGTCTACCCTTACTTACAGGGCCAAAGGATTTTCAAAAAATAAATAAGCCTATGTGTTCTTCAACCTAAACTATCTATTTACAAAATTTCATTTAAATCGGTTAAGTAGTTACGGAGATTACTGGTAACAAACATTCACACAAACATTCGCATTTATTATATTATATAGTGAGATTAGTAGTTTCTTTCGCTTCATAGTTGTGCATTCAGTTGTAGCTTAGCTTAGTTATGAATAAGTGCTTTCCAAATGTATGGTGTCAGGCATGGTAAAGTAGCACCTAAGCCTGCCCACGAGTCACGTCTCGTGCAAGACGACTCATGTCTATCTACGACAACCAATGACCAGGAGGTTGCTGTGTATTTTCAACTTGCATGGTTTCGCTACGATTTGTTGATGTGAGGTGTTTTTGACTTGGACGGTGAGGTCCAAGCAGCTCTTCGTCGTACAATAAAAAAAAAATCAAGTTACCTGAATTGTTCAAGTTATGATAAGTGGAAGCGCAATTCACCCAGAATCCTAAACAAACTGAGGAAAACTGGCCATCTTATCTCCTAATGCCGGATCACAATAATTGAGGAATCTTTTTTAAGGTGATAGAATTAGGTAAGATAGTGGTAGCTAGCCAGGCGGACTTAAACAAAGTCCTACCACCAACGAAACCAAGCACAATATCGTATTCGTTTGGGGATCGAACCCGGGACCTCTGGATCTGACATCGGTGGACGAACCACTAGACCCCAGAGGTTATCGTTGTGTTTCCCCTTATACAATTTGAATGTAATGCTTCAATTGACACCGGCTCTAACAATACCCTGCAATGGTGTAACAAGTAATAATACAATTATTGCTGTCTGCGCTCAATAATTGCGAAACGCAATCATGCATGCCGGATTGCTCGCTTGACAATGATGGATCGATTGTATATTTGCATTGCGTGCATCGTGTTTCTAATTGTGCATATCTCTTACATCATGTTCATACAGCGTGCTTAAGATGCGCCTGGCTATCTACCGATTCCAGAACCACAATTTTCAACCCACCGATTTCAGATCCAGAGATCCCGGGTTCGATCCCCACGGGGAGTACAGTATATTGTGCTTGGTTTGGTTGGTGGTAGGACTTTGTTTGGGTCCGCCTGGCTAGCAACCACCATCTTACTTAATTCTGTCGCCATAACAACTATTCTGAAATTGTTGTGTTCCGGCATTTAGAGGTAAGATAGCCAGTTCCTCAGTTTGTTGAGGAATCCGGGTGAAGTGCGCCTCCACCTTCGGCGTTATCTCAACTTGTAACCAGGTCAGATGAAGGCCAAGCGCTTCCCCGACAATAGAACAAAAACTTATTTTTACGTAGGTCTGTCGCCATAAAAACAATTCTTAAATTGTTGTGTTCCGGCATTTAGAGGTAAGATAGCCAGTTCCTCAGTTTGTTGAAGAATCCGGGTGAAGTGCGCCTCCACCTTCGGCGTTATCTCAACTTGTAACCAGGTCAGATGAAGGCCAAGCGCTTCCCCGACAATAAAACAAAAACTTATTTTTACGTAGGTCTGTCGCCATAAAAACAATTCTTAAATTGTTGTGTTCCGGCATTTAGAGGTAAGATAGCCAGTTCCTCAGTTTGTTGAAGAATCCGGGTGAAGTGCGCCTCCACCTTCGGCGTTATCTCAACTTGTAACCAGGTCAGATGAAGGCCAAGCGCTTCCCCGACAATAGAACAAAAACTTATTTTTACGTAGGTCTGTCGCCATAAAAACAATTCTTAAATTGTTGTGTTCCGGCATTTAGAGGTAAGATAGCCAGTTCCTCAGTTTGTTGAAGAATCCGGGTGAAGTGCGCCTCCACCTTCGGCGTTATCTCAACTTGTAACCAGGTCAGATGAAGGCCAAGCGCTTCCCCGACAATAGAACAAAAACTTATTTTTACGTAGGTCTGTCGCCATAAAAACAATTCTTAAATTGTTGTGTTCCGGCATTTAGAGGTAAGATAGCCAGTTCCGCAGTATGTTGAGGATCCTGGATGAAGTGCGCTGCCACCTTCGGCCTAATACACGAAAATCAGATGAGATAAAGCCCAAGCAATTTTTTTAATTTTTTTTTTTTTTAAGCACATCTCCGTTGTACGAAAAAAAAACAACGATTCGATATATTTAGGCAATGATGCAAATAGCACATTAAATCCACTGTGTGTTTGTAAATAATGCGTGAAAGATTTATGTTGCTACTTCGGTTCAAATTATTAGCATGATCGTAAACTAGTGGATACTAAAGAACGCGCAAACTTTTTTTTTATAACGTTTAAAAATAATGTTGACAAAACCGGCGCTGGTTTTTATGCGAGAATGATCTTTATTGGCTAACTGTTAAGCGTTCTTATCTCACGGTTTTGGAATGTCGCCAAATTTACACAAAATAACACCATCGCACTGGTTATAGGATGTTTGCGTAGACTTCATTCATATTTATATCATTATCAAACAAAGAACTTCAAAATGCAAAAAAATAATAATTACAAAAACTCACTTTTCCAGATAAATAATAAGTAAAATAGATTTTCTGTAATGCAGATTTTTTATAAATCGAGCGCGTAATTCCTAACATGTTTTCTCGATAATTCTCACGGTTTCAGATTTGGCCTCAGTGGCACTGAAAAAAAAAACTATATATAAAGTAAAAAAAAAATGTTATTAAAAAAGTTTTTTGGCTCTCCTGGATTTTGTCCTTTACGTCAATTAAGATTTCCGTCGACGATATATATTATGTGTGTATTAGTGATTCAATCGTTGATAAGCCTACTTTGTCCAAGCGCTAGGTAAAAATCTCGACCAAATTCGTGAAAAAACATATTTAAAATTAATGAATCTTTATTTTTAATATTCAAGTCTACGTGTGTCATGCTCGTAATTATTCAAATAACCCAAATATTCCACTCCAGAGTCTTTGTATTGGTTGTATTATATCGGTATCTAAATAAACCGCAACGCTTGTTATCTTGTAAGCTGTTTAATTGTTTGGTGGTCGGCTACGTGTGATAATAGGTTTTAGTTTCATTATATATTTTATTGAAAAAGCCATTATGGATAAGATTTTGAGGTTTCTATATTAACAACACCAAGATTTGTTTGTATAAGTAAAACAAGTCTGATTCAATTGACTTTGTCCACATTTTAAAAGGATCACTGTTACTTTTTTTTATAATTAGCTTAACATCACTTACCACTACGTTTGTAACCTCCCTTTGCCTTTGTAATGTAATGTGATGTAAAAAGACTCCCGTTTGCGCACTTAGACTCCCAAGTGGTCCATTGTGCGTGAGGAATGTCCGGCTAGCATAGCCAGCCTAACTCCGACAAGACGCGCAGAATATTCCTGGGGTCTACACAGGCTTCACGGGTTGTTGAGGATTTCCTTGCGTTGTGCTGTTTCTCCCACACATTCCAGGACTACGTGGGCAACTGATTCCTCTCCCCTTGCCCTTGTCACGCTTCAGGACGCATTCATCTGCTAATCAGAACACTGGGTATGTGATTTGACCCATCTGCGTCTGATTCATTCGACTGATTTCACAATTCGATCAGAGTGTTACAACTTGGCTAGCGGTAAAGGTGTAGTGAGATGATTTCACTACAATTTTGTGTTAGGATTTTCACACTCTTACCTAAGTCTGTCGCAATAACAACTATTCTTAGAATAAAAATTGTTGTGTTCCGGCATTTAGAGGTATCATAGTGAGTTCCTCAATCTGTTGAGGATTCCAGAGGCCTTAGTATGAGTTTCTGACAGCTAACGGAAACTATTTTCGTTTTCGTACAGGGCGCTTATTTCCATACATTTGGTTAGCGGACATTGAAAGGTACTACAGTTGCTTTACTATTCCGCTAACCATATGTATGGAAAAAGGCGCCCTATGTATATTAGCTGTCAAAAACTCATACTAAGGCTTCGGTTGCAGTGCGTTTCTACCTTCATTCAGCCCTATCATAACTTGACACCAGTTGAGTGAGACGAAGGCCAAGGGTTTCCACGTTATAAAATTAAAAAAAGTATGATCTCCGTTTTCATATGCTGCATTAAAAATGTTTATTCAATCCGGTTTCACTAGTATACGTTTTCTACTAGGTCTTCATCTCACTATGTAGGTGTTTCAATGTTAATTTTCATTATAACAAAAGCAGGTTCTCAATAACGATGGCGTGTCATCGAACCACTCCGACTGTTTGCCAACGGGCCTTGATGCTTTTAATTAATTTATAATTAATAGCCTTATTAAATACTAGACACATTTCAATTTATCGAATGAAATTATGTTTTAAATATCTCAGCGGATTGCGGTTTCGTTTATTTCGATCGAAAATACCTACTAGTGGAATGTTTGAAGAAATAGAATTTGTTTTAGTTATTATAGCAGCTTGCTCATGTCGAGTAAGGGATGGAGGTCATATAAAAACGGGGTTTAGTATGAGTGTGGATAGATGTAATAGAGGATGTATTCCCTAATTAGAGGGTAATGAATGTAAATATAAATGGATAGGTTATAAGGATGACACCGAGAAAAAGGTAAGATGTCGTAACATTGATTGCTGTCGTTTTGAGTGCCTTGTAGCTGAGACTGAAGAAACGAAGTAAGAGTGAAATATAGATAAACGGAAAAAATATTTAGATGATTTGTTTACTAAAATGGTTGAGGACTGTCCAGTTTTATTGAATTTAAAGCTCTGTGTAATTGTGGACTGTTCTTATATATTTATAGCACAACATGTACAAATTCGTGAAACCCTTACATACATTTTGCTACGGAATTGAAAAGTCATTGTTTCAACAAACGAATAATATCTCTTTCTATTTGTATTGAAGATTCGCGTTCAAAAGTTGTTACAAGTGTCTACGTCACGAAAAATGCAATGAGAACTCGGTTAGTAGATAAGCAGACATTGTTGATGGTGCTATTTCTGTAAAGTAGGGCAAACATTTTTAAAATGTGCGCACTATAGTTTCTCAAGTACCTCGGTATACCGGTTGCAAAGAAAGTACCATTTGGCGAAGGTCTTAAATTTTATGTATAGCTATCTATTCTATAGGGATATATTTAGTAGTTCAAGGCTGTCTTATTTCATTGACTTGCAAAAATAGTCAATCTCATTCACTGAACCATAGACTCGCCCCGACGACGATTTCAAGCCAGCGTCAGTTGCTGGTGGATTGCCAATTCGGAATTCTCAAACCAGTATTTATCTCCTTCATATGCCATATTGCTCGAGGTAGTGTTTCTTGATATGTCCTGACGGAGACATTAGCCACCTGCTTCCACACCACTAACTTCGCCTCTCTGGTATTAGTCTCGTTATCGTGATCGGTCCAGCGAATAGGTGATCCACCGCGCGGTCTTTTCGGAATACATTAAATATTTCACGCCTTTGTTTAGAATGGGTATGGGTATCTATACTAATATCAATTTTCACGATAACTCCAAATAAGACGGCTCTGTCCTAGTTTGACTTGGGAGTATTTCCTTTGCATAATTTATCGCGGCGCCTCCACGAAGTTGGTCTGTACTGGCCCAGCGCCAGATATTTTCGAGAGAAAGAGTGAAAATAAAACCGGTGACCTTTGCCGACCTCACCTTTGTACAGAAAGAAATGGGCTGACGAAAATCATAGACGTCTGTACTTTTGTACCGCAGGTATAACGAACCCGATAAATCTACATACATCTGACGATGAAAGTCCCAACCTAGAGGTCCTGAGACTTGAAATGATCAGGGTAGCTACTAGTTTCCTTTGTAACATAAATGCACAAAGTCATGATTTTGGTATATTCCCGGGCGTTGTTATTATCTCATATTTTGATGAAGCCAAAGTAACCAAACGGGAAATAAAAAAACGCGTAGATAGAAAATGAACCCTTACGCTATAACGCTCGAATAACATACGAGCTTTAGCAGCTTCGTCCTCTATGCCACAGTGTTTTTTGCTGTCCGGAATATATACAACTAGCTTTTGCTCGCGGCTTCGCTCGCGTTAAGAAGTATTATTATTAATTAGGTATAGTTTTTGCGACTTTACTTTTGTTTAGGGTGTGTAAAAAATTAGGGCCTACAAAACATAAAAACGACAGTACATTCTTCAACTTCTCCATTAACGTTCAGATTTTTTTTAGCCATTTTATAAAAGTCGAACCGACAAAACCTATACTTAAACCAAACGAAAACAAAACAAAAGCCAAATACAAAGCAGAGTCTATAACCAAAACTACTAAACCGGAACAAAACAAATGCAAAATCTCAAAATCCTTTCATAGGGGATGCCTACGTCATAGTAGCTTTATGCATGCAAAGTCTAAGCCCGATCGGCTTAAAATTTACATAGTTTCATACAAACTTTCATCCCCTATTTTATCCCCTTGGGGGTAGAATTAATCAAAATCCTTTCTTAGCGGATGCCTACGTCATAACATCTACCTGCATGAACATAAATTTCAGCCCGATCCGTCCAGTGGTTTGGGCTGTGCGTTGATAGATCACTATGTCAGTCAGTCAAGTCACCTTTGAGTTATATATATTTAGATTTTTGGAGCTGTGTGTGTCCTTTCGGAGGTTGTGAGATCAAATGCAGTCGTGCAACAATGGACTGTTTTTCTGCAGTTTATGCACGCATTTGACACATGCACATGCTCTGATGGTAAAGGTCACATCGTAAGGAAACCGGCATGTCTCTAGGACGAAAAATCCGAATGACATGTGTCTTTCTAGTATTACGCTAAGCGGCAATGGGTTTGCAACCTGTCTCGTATTGAATACTTCTTTCAAACCGTGACCTTTGCTATGTAGGTGATCCTCAGTAAGATTGTACGCTCTGAGTGATCAGAGGTGAATCCTTGAAGGGAAAGACGTTGTGAGTCTGTTACTCTTTTGGAGCTTCCGCCACATATCAAAAAATCTGTTCATAATAATAAACGAAAATTAAACACAAAATGATTGTGCATTCCTCATGATGAAGAAACTGCAAATATATAACCTACATACATAAAACATTCCAAATTGCGTGCTAAATCAGAATACCTTGCAAAATATGCTAACAGGCATCATTAGAATGTAACACTCGTTAAAACGGATTTTTGCGCGCAATTAATGATAACGAGAAACAAATATGCGCAAAGCACACACACCAGATCAAACAGTTAATCTGTTCATATATACTTTGTATATACGAACACATGTATATACGCATTGAGCCATTGATAACGCTATCTGCCGAAAACATCTGCTTTTGACTGCCTTAGATACATTACTACAATTGTATTTAAGGTAGTCAATATTTCGATAATAACTTATGTTTCGTAAAGCGTGGGGTACCGGACATAAAATATGTACCCTCCCTTTCTACCTATGGATGACGTAAAAGTTAACTAAGGGTTCTACTATTCAATTTTTTTTTTAAAGATTATGGCACCATACCAATAGTCTAATAGGATTGTTGTTATTTTTGTATGCTGCTTATTTTGTTGTTATAATTCACTGTCATAAAAGACAGTCAGAATACCAAAGGGTTATGGTGTCTATTTAGCGACGATATTATTGTCCCAGGTATCTTCCACCTGAGTAATAAACATCAATACTGCTATAACATTACCGCCCGAAAGCCAATGCAAAGGCATCTTTTTGAATGGGTCAGTACTTGATATGATATCAAGTACTGACGCAAGGATGAGGTTAACGATGGAGCAAGCTAACCCTTCTGGCGCATTTGCCATAACCACCATGCTCGGGTACCCACCCGTTTATGATCATCTTTGAAATTCTGTCACAATTGCTGACATAAATGACATCGCCGTGCCATGTAGATGTTCCATAACGGATTTCGAATTCGCCTCTTTTTTTTTTTTTTATTGTACGACGGGGAAGCGCTTGTCCTTCATCTCACCTGGTAACAAGTAAAGATAAGGCCGAAGGTGGAGGCGCACTTCACCCGGAATCCTCAACAAACTGAGGAACTGGCTATCTTACCTCTGAACGCCGGAACACAACAATTTTAGAATTATTATTAATTAAAAAATTGTTATTATGGCGACAGAATTAGGTAAGATGGTGGTAGCTAGCCAGGCGGACTTCAACAAAGTTCTACCATCAACCAAACCAAGCACAATATATTGTACTCCCCATGGGGATCGAACCCGGGACCTCTGGATCTGAAATCGGTGGGTTGAACCACTAGACCACAGAGGCGGTTCTACTTCTCTACTTATCTTGTTTCCCTTTCTGTTTCCCCGCACCATTAAGATCTTGGGAATCTTAGTCCAGAGAGAATAGGTTCCTTCCAGATATTCGTGCTTAATTTTAGGCCACGGCCTAAAATAATGTCGCAAAATGAGGTTCAACACAGGAGGACGTATTTCAACACAGCGTTCATTTAAATGTTTGCAAGTCTGAAATGACATTTTGTTCCATAATTCTCGTTACTCGCATTTTATCTTGAATATACGATGTTCTTCATATAATTCGACAAGCCCCAATACATTCTCGACGTTATCACTGCTATCATTATCAATATCGACAGCTACGAGTGTGCAGATGTTATCTGTCACATGTGTGATAGCCACATATTTTCACGTGAACGATATTTACATACCAACAGCATTATGAAGATTGCTGTAGGTAATCAATACATAAAATATTGTCGCATAGCTGACCGATTGACATACCCAAAATTAACGCGCAGCTAAAACCAGGGCCTCGATTCTACAAAACCTAGAATACCAATAACGTCCATTGTACTACGATACCATTGTCATTGTGAAGCGATTGGTTTAGTAGATTAGGAGCCCAGGAGGCCTGCGATGAGCACCGCCAGAAGTCTCTCGCTAAGAGGACGACATGACATGAGACTTCTCGTGGTGGTTCAGCTTAGGCCCCCTGACGTCCTGAAGTCTTGAAATCCTAGTCAGATTCCTTTTGGCGTATAGAGGTGCAATTAGTGTTGATTTTGGGAAATTCCCACGGAACGAGGGGAACGGTGTCCCAGACGTTTGCGTGTTTCAAGTAAATGTCAGACAAATGCATAATAATTGTAGTTATATTCTCAAGGTCGTCAAATTTTTCAGTTCTATATAAATTCAGTCTTTTTTTTTATTTTACTACGGGTAAGTGCTTGGTCTTCATCTCATCTGTTTTTTTCATGTTACGAAGTTAAATTAAAGTCCTACCACCAACCAAAATTTCCAATCCAAATTTACTTCAGTCTGTTGATTATTAGAAAAGTACTTTGTTTTGTTTAAATTATGTCTGTGTCTGCCAAGCGTTTTTTCTTCTATAAATGATAGGCTAGCTCTTGACCTGTAGGCTTATCTAGCTCTAGGACAGAGCAAGGATGAGGTCTACAAGAGTAATAAAAGCCCCTTGTGAAAGGGCTAGTCCAAAGAATTACTACCACCATACTTATTTCGGCCGCCAAGCATTGCTGTGCTTCGGTTTGAAGGGTATGGTTGCCGGTGAAATTACGGGTACGTGAGGCTTAACATATTTATGCCTCAAGTTGACGGGCGCAATATAGTGCCGTGTAGGCTATGTTCTTTGTGGATGTGACCTATGCAGTAAGGCTTTGTCATAGGCAAGAGATGCACTTAACACCAGGTGCGCTACTTATTCCTACTTAGGTGTCTCCTAGTACTCAGTAGTAGTAAGTATTAATAAAAAAAAAAACGATGGAGTAAGCTTCTCCAGGAATCTTCCCCAGGAATCTTCCCCTTTGTCGTGTCGTCGCCGTGACGCCACTTGCTAATGTTCACCTGGCTGAAAACCTGCGCATCATCGTTGCATTATGCTCGATGCTGATATTAAGTCTGAGTACCTTTAAACCCAAATTTACTTGTGTTCGCCATAGTGTAGCTTATAATAAGTTGGTTTAAGCTAAATAAAGTTTTATTATTATTTTATGGGTAAATAAATCTCTTTTCTTTCTTTCTTTTCTTTTTTCCAGGAGGCACTGGCTCTCCCGTGCTATTTTTTTTTATTTACTCAGTTTTATTTATATAGGTGTTTAATAAAGTCAAATCATGTATTTCATTCTTCCAGTTTAGAGTCCTATGACAATGGTTTAGTCACAGAATGGCCACTATAGGTGCCTTTTGGTGTTCTAGTGGCCAATCCTCGATGGTAACATTGTCATTGTGAAGCGTTCGGTTTAGTCGAATCGGGGCCCTGGGTTGACAGTAACGTATGGAATGTATTGCTGACTTGCTGTGCAATGTCTAATAACATATGCATTATATCGCAATGTGCTTTAATTGTTGGTAAATGGCTAGTAAACTGCGTCCGTGTTAGGAAATGCCATTAATATAATTGCATGGATTATATTTCATTTGTCAAGGCTGCGCCGACCTTCACGGGATATTTACATTGAACGGTGATTCATAGCTGTATGAATGACTGCATTACAAATATGTTTGTGATATCATCTTCCTTCTTGAGCAAAAAGATAAAATTGATTGGAGAGAAAGTTGAAACTGTAAAATCGTCTGTTTTCCGCACAAGTACAATCTTGGAGCTTTCAAGTCCAGAGTGAGTAGGTCTCTTTGAAGTGAGCCTTCAAACGCTTGGCTACCAGTTGCTTGACATATGGCACTATAGGGCTTATTACGACTTTCAGTCAAGCCTGTGTAGCGGTTGTAAATAGAATTAAAGTTTACAACCAATTTTGTCTTCTAAATACATATATTATAAAACCTACGAGTAGCTGGACTAACTGACTGTCCAAAACCAGAGATCCTAGAGACTTGAAATTTTCAAGGTAGCTTCCCATTGTAGTGTGAGGGCGCACTAAGAAAGGCTATGAAGAAATCCTCATGAGATCACAGGAACGAGTTCCCGGGATTTTCAACATTTTAACAGTAAAACGTTATAAAGCTGTTACGCTATTGCCGTAGGATTCACATAATAATCACTGTAACTATACACGGTAGAAGTGTCATATCACACATGATACGATCGCATGGGTCGCCCCATCAGCTCGGCTATTCACTTGATTGCTGTTCGCTAAACAGCAATAAAGGCCACGCAATTTCATTACTCGAAACTCTGTAGGCGTCTGTTCATAGCACTAAGTTCGTTACTACGTACAGGAGACATGGTATCTAATAACGATGTTTTTTAGATTTGTAAAGGTCCTCCCACGCCGAGAGCATTCGCATGTAATGTAACGTTACAGATTCGAGCATTACACCACCAGTGAAGGAGGGAAACCGAGCATTACAGCATTGCGGACCCTGTAATGATGCAGTGTAATATTTTGATGTATGATGCGCACCACTGCTCGATACCGATACTCGGACGCGGAGCGCTTGTATATGAGCTTATAGTTATTATCTTGTTTTTTGACATACTTTTGGTCCAATGAGATTTGTTTAGTGTTCAAAATCCGAAGGAGATATTCGTTAAAATAATTTAAGTTCACCGACCCGGTTGATTCTCTCTGAAATATCCATACCGCCTGTATTTAGCCGGTTTTTAAATAATACATGACGCTAAAGTCGTTTTTTCTACGTAAATAACAATGTCGAATCAATGTTGCCGCGCTCAGCTCTACGACCGCTTCGTCTGACATTGTGGAATGAACGCTCAAAATCGAATTTAAATGTGACATTACAGATGCTCCGGGAGCTCCATAATGCTTACAATTGACTCCCTAACCGAGCGAACATTATCCATCTCTACTATTATATGCATCCACTTTCATATTCCATACGCTTCGCATTACATGGCACGCACTTCTCAACTTTTCGGTTACTATCTATATCTACCATTATTCGATTAAATTAGGAACTTGTTTGAGACTACCACTGCCATTCAGCGAGCAATCTTGTTCGTGGTAGGATTTTGTGGTTGGTGGTAGGATTTTATGGTTGGTGGTAGGATTTTGTTTAAGTCCGCCTGACTAGCTACCACCATCTTACCTAGTTCTGTCGCCATAATAACAATTTAAAAAAAATGTGTTCCGGCATTTATAGGTAAGATAGCCAGTTTATTGAGGATTCCGGGTGAAGTGCGCCTCCACCTTCGGCCTTATCTCAACTTGTTACCAGGTGAGATGAAGGCCAAGCGCTTCCCCGTAGTACAATAATAAAAATAAAACAATACGCCGACTTTAACGTCTCACAATCAATCAGGAAGTTCCACTCCACTAACGCAAATACTTCGCTCCCTCGAGTTATCGATAACAAGACTGAGTTTCTTCAGAACAGTTTAAAACTCTGTCAAACTGTGGAACTTGGTCGTTCCTACGTGTTTAAAGCTTAATTTATCGCGTGGCGTAAAAGTACTTTTTTATTTATTTAATTTGACACTATTATGCCTATCCTTACTTTGTTAATTCTTCCTCGTTTGTATTTATCTTGCTTCTTATCGTTATCAAATAAATGTTTCTATTTCTATTTTACTTATCGTAAAGATGGGACTTTGCAAGTAAGATGTTGTGTCTCTAAAGGTAAAGAAAAAGTCTAAGCCCGTAACTGACGATTACGTAGCATGAAATAGACCAAAGAAAATATGGATAGTGTGAATGATGTGGGCAAGTTAGGTAAGTGATGAGACGACGGCCCATAGTGAGGGAGAATTGTTGGAGATTACTTGTGCATCAAACCTACCGCCGCCAGTTCGGATTCATCGCGATCGGCACACGCGGATTGCGGCAAAAACCTCGCAAAAATAGAAATGTATAGGGTTTACTCGTTAGGTGCTGCGCATTCGCCGATGCGGGATAAGCACACCGTGTGCAAGCACCCAACGTTTCAAATTATATTTCGATACTCCATATTGGCTCCTAATTATAATCCTGGTTGAATAATAATAATTTAAAAATTAATTTAAATAAAACTAATATTATTCATTTTAATCAACGGCCCCAAAATAAATCATATATTAATTTAATATTTAACGACCATGTTATAAAGCAGGTTGATTCAGCACGATTTTTAGGTTTGCAAATAGATCAAAAATTAAATTGGAAAAATCATGTCAATTATCTCAACAAGAGAATTAGCAGCTCGACCTATGCTTTACATAAATTATCGACAACTGTAAACGTGGATGCTCTACTTACAGCGTATCATGGAAATGTAGAATCAGTCCTACGATATGGAATCATTTTCTGGGGCAACTCTACAGAAAAAGAAACCATTTTTAAAATGCAAAAGCGTTGTCTAAGAGCTATGTTTAAAAAACAAATAACTGACAGCTGTAGACCATTATTCTTAAGGCACAATATTCTTACACTTCCGTCGATATATATATTAGAAATAGCTCTTTTTGTTAGGAATAATCCCCACTTATTTCCACATTTATCTGACTCAGTTATTAGAAACAGACGCGAGGATAGATTATGTTTACATCCCGCAAAGACAGAATTGTTGAACAAAAGTGTAGTCTGCATGGCTCCCAAAATCTTCAATAAAATACCAAAGGTATACAAGGAACTAGGCACCAATTTATTTAAAGCTAAATTTAAAAAAATCCTAACACAAAAGTGCTACTATACAGTTGATGAATTCTTAAATAATACATTTTAATTTGTTTTGTATAATGATTAATAATGACATCTTTAATGCTTATTTGATAATGATAATATTTTAATGACTTTTTTTTTTTTTTTATTAATATTTATATTTATATTACAAATTGAATCGAAAATATTTGTTAATTAATGCATGCCAATCTCTCTCAATTTGTACACCGACGATATCGGTAAAGCATGTTGTAACACACACACTATTAAAATAGATACCATCTTAATGTACACATGGCTTAGCAAATAAATGATCTTTATCTTTATCTTTATCTTTATCTAAATTAAACGAACTTAGCTCAGTCAGGAAATTTTACATAACATTTCTAAAATCATCTTGTTGGGTGTTGCCTGGATGTAGTGGCGTATTTCATTAATTTGAATACACGGTGTATTATGAAGCTATTACCAAAAGGCTTTTCATGCGTGTCTAAGCCTGAGGTATCACCTTAAACTTCACCATAATAGGCATTGCCACATTATGCTAAGGAGACGCCAAAAACGTGTGTCTGCATCTTAGTATGTACCGAGCTGTGTGCTTAGGTAATGGATTATTTAGAGTTATTGACTCCACGCTGTGGTGAATGCTGAGGAGGCTCGTTCAATGTTCTGGTGTTGATAATAATTAAATATTACTTTACTTTAAATACTATTCATTACACATTTTACGTAAAGGTTTAAGAAAATTCGTTTACGGCCTCGGTCCATATACGATAGACCATTATCGGGTCGTACACCCGATAATGCCAACAATTCTAATCTCCTTTTTTTGACATAATTCTGTTCGTATGATCGGCGTAGTAATCGGCTGTACATTATAGACACGTGTATGATGTGATACACCGCCAATAATTCATAGCCACTGATTTACACGAATATAATACGTAAGACAAGGCTTCAAGATTTTAAAGCCTTGTCTTACACCATCTGACTATACATTATCGTCTCCCTACAGTAACGACTTAGAAATAAAATAATCATCTAAAGTTTTGGTTCTGATAATTATTTTTGTTAAAAATTTATAACAAAAAATATTTGTGTCAGTGATTTAACTTTCTGTGTCGAATAAATTGTATTTTAAATCTTCTATGTGCTGTGTATATGTATTCTACTACGTAACTATAATTTGTCCCACTAAATGATTCTTATCTGTTGCCCACAGTCAATGATCCAACTGAAAGAACGCAAGGAAATGGACGAAGCATTCAAAAAGGCACAGAAGCCCTGGGCGAAATTCCTGCAGAAGGTGGAGCGCACGAGGCTGGAGTACCACACGGCTTGCAAGCAGGAGAGAACGGCACAGAACCAGGAGAGGAATGCTGGGGGAGACAGCTCGCTCAGTCCAGACCAGGTGAGTGCCAATGTTTTGTAACCCCTACTAATTTTCTGGCCGACTGTCTCCTCGGTTCCTAGATGAAGACTGTCTCCTCGGTTCCTAGAAGCACCGTTGGAATGAAATTACAATTCTGATTTTTACCAACGTCGATATCTTTCTTTATTATTTCAGAAGTGAAGAGCACAGAGCATATTGTGTTACACGTGTCTAAGTAAACAGATTATGAAACAAGCTCAGACCTTTATCCGGGTAGGTAAATGCTTTGTCTTGTCTTTCATATTTTTGTCGCTGCGCCGTTGAAGTTGGGATACCTGCCCTGTATTATGGATTTAATGAACGTAGTACAGAGTTAGCTACTTACATAACTTGTCAAAAATGTACACGATCTTGTATTGAATTTGATGATGATGATGCAGTCTATTTAGTTTGCGGTATGTTAGGTTATAATAAAATTGCTCATATTTTCTTTTTTTTTTTGGGGAAGGCAAAGCGCTTCCCCTTCGTACAAAAAAAAGCCAACTTTTTTAAACATATTTTGTCTCGTTTCAAAATCTGGTGGGTTGGATTTAAAAATACTTTTCCCGCGCAGCACAACAGTGATGATGTAATATATACCTTATTTTTTAATAAATAATAAGGCAGATCCACCATGATGGATTTGTTAAATCCATTTAACAAATCCATCAGTGGATTTGTTTCTTCTTATTGTGCCACTCTGATGCATAGCCGCCATAGATTTGATTCCACTGCTTTTTATATTCTTCACTCATCCATTATCACGATGGATTATATTCCGCTGAGTTCCATTATAGTGATAGATTAGATTCCACTACTTTTGATATTCCGTTCCAAACCATTATTGTGACGGATTTGATTCCACAACGTTTTGTATTTCGTTTCCATTCTGTTAAATAAAAAATCATTTACGACGATAATTAATGAAATCAAGTTGAAAAATGTATTACCACATCTAATTAATTTAATGTGCCTGACAGACACCGCACAGCCAAAACCGGTGGATGTGAAATTTGGCGTAGTGAAAGCGAGCACCAAGAAAGGATTTTTGAAAATTAATTCCCCACAAAGCTAACCTTGCGAAATGATGTCGCGGGCAACATATAGTTTACATTACACATAGTTTACATTACAAGAATGACGTGTGTTACGTTATCTCTTGACGGACTTAAATCTCTATTTATCTCTATTTTATCTATCTACGCTACTAACACCAGGCAACTATATCTAAGACGTATTTATTATGTTCAGCGTGCTCTTTTCTACGTGATATTTATTGTGAAATGTATGGAGATGAAAAAAGAATAAAATGCTTATAAATGAAAGGGAATGGCGGAATTTAGCCGTCTCTGTGGTCTAGTTTAGCCACCGGTGTCAGATCCAGAATCCCGGGTTCGATCTCTAGGGGGTACAATATTGTGCTTTGTTTGGTTGGTGTACGTACTAAATACTTTAGATACCTAAGTATCTAAGTATGTAGGTTCAGATGTTGTTCCTTCGAAGGCTTTTTCAACTAAGGTAATGCACCAACAAAAATAAGTTTTCAAGAGTAAACTCGCGCAATTTTTGGTTACTAAACTACATATTTATGGTATTCAGAATTTTTCCTTTACATGTGCCCGAGTTTTTGATATAATTTGAATACCTCGGCGCTTCCAAAAAAAAGGGTCTTGACCGACAGACTAAGGGATCCTTTTTCCTTTTGAGGCACGATACCCTAAAAATATCTATAAAATCGTAATTTAAATATACATTCGACGACTTTCAATTAATGGCATTGATATTATTACTCATTTGAAGTGAAAACGTTTCCTTCCGCTAACGAAAGTGTGACTCGTCTGGTAACTGGGTTATACATTCCCGCGTATTCGAAACGGAGTTGGTGATTCATCCCTTTTACGGTTGTCAATATATCTGCCTAGTCGAATTAAATTCAAGGCAATTTAAATCTTATTACCAAACTCATAGCTCAGTTGGTAGTAACTCTGCCTTCTGCGCTGTAGGCTGTGGGTTCGATTCCCACACAGGACAAACATTTGTGTGATGAATATAGATGTTTGTTCTGTGTTTGGGTGTTGTATTGTATGATAAGTACAAGTAAGTATTTACAAAAAATAAGTATTTAAGTTCTATCCGTAAACTAGTCCTCATATAACAAGCTATGCTTAGTTTGGGGCTAGATGGCGCTGTGTTAAATTAATGTACTGTTTTTTTTTACTGGGACGAGATATCATCCGGCAGACAAGGGTTTTGATTACAAGATGTCTGTTCGACGCGGCATTTAAATTCAGCGTGAATTTAAATGTGATCGTAGGACGCACGGGAGAGAGGCACACGTCTGTTGGGCACGGCATATACATAGGCCTATATTCAGCAACGGACACTGCTGGAATGACTTGGCATTGAAGAATGGGAAGGATTAATTAATAAATTTTTTTACCCAAATACGGCAAAATTAAAAGTAGGGTTATGTGTTTGACCGGTATGTATGTTCATCTGTTCCCTCATAACTTCTCAACTATATATCATGAGGTGTCGTTGGAAGCGTCTTAATCATCCGCTTGTGATATGTGAATTGAATATGGCGCCCTCTAGAGGACATAGTCAGGAACTAAAAAAAACTTGGTTTAATAATGACGTGTTGGATATCAAATAAAAGGGTTTAATTGGCATATTTCAAAAATATATATTAGAAAGAGATACAAAATCTATGAAATGACGGCTCAGATCTGGCATCAGTTTCATCTTGAGTACTGTTCAAGTCAACAATTTTCATATTAAATGGGGAAATATTTATGTTCCGGAATCCTCAGTTTGTTGAGGATTCCGGGTGAAGTGCTAATATAAATAAAACCTACATGTCATATTTTCTGTATAATAATAATGAAAATGATAAAAAATGTATTTAATACTTATTCATAGTGATGTTAGATCTTCTTAGGATCACTATGAATAAGTATTAAATACCATGCCGTGGTCTCAGAGCGTGTACTCCGCTAAGGTTTGGGGCTAGATGGCGCTGTGGAAGTATTTTAATGCAGGTATATATTTTTACATGGGATAAAAAAATATACAAATATGCGGCCAAAACTAATCAGTAAATAAATTAAGCTACTAAATTATATAAGAATGCAGCCATTGACAGTCAGAATATAAAAGTGGTGAAACGGCTAGCTAACTAACCTATTAAATAAACTTTGATGTACACCTACAATTTTCTATCATTTAAAATGTAAAACGTGGAGTAGGGCGCAGCGCCTCGTCTACACGACATCGACGGGCGGGCGGCTCAATTCTTCATGTACGTACATTACTGTTTTATGAGGCATCGATCGACGACTTTAAGGGTCTTTGACCACCTGTCCTACTTTTGAATTGACTCTATTTAAAAGCTTAAGATGATCAGATACCTAAACTGTTTTCGCGTTGTAGGTATTCAGTAAACGTGTTGCTTGTGAGAATAATAGCTACATTTTTTGATAAAGTTACGTTGTGGGGCATGGCTCATTTCACCCCCTATAATGTAAATTTTTTTTAATTGGTGTCAATGGTTTGAATTTAATTTATTTTATGTTTAAACGTATTATAATTTTCGAAATATGAATGGACGACGTTTGTCGGGCTTTTTTTTTTGCAATTTTGGAAAAAAAAAGGACTTAGATGGAATTAAGATGGACTCAGTTGGACTTAAGATGGACTTAGTTGGACTTGATTTGGACTTGGGTATTGGACTTGTGTATGGTCTCGGACTAAGGCTTTCTTTGTAAGATAAGTGTTACCGCTAAATCTTGGATTTACTAGCTTAGGAATGATGTAATTTTTGCGATTCATCATTTATCAGATATGATAGCAGAAATGACATCATTCATTGTTTGCCATTCCTGATAGTGATAACAGAGGTGGGTATGTAGCTAGTAGGTATTACTGCAATGTATACCACTCGAGCATAGAGATATGTGAGGACTCCTAGTGATCCTTCCCGGCCAAGGGAAAGCTTTTGCTAGCGGTTACGGCTGAAAGATCACGATACGGATGGTAGGTTCTGTAAAGATCCCTGGCTCCTGCTGATGATCGGCGCCAAACGGTTAGCCATGTTCATACGATGCTCGTATGATAATATCCTTCTGGGATATCCCGCTCCATCGTAGACCTCATGCTTGCTCTGGCTCAGAGCTATACTATCTATACGTCCTACCACCAGTGTTGCTATCATTCCGCTGGGTAGCCACTAGTTGTCATCCAGGTGTAAGACCTACGGATCTGAGACGTGATCGCTAACTACAGGCCTTATGAATACGTTCAAAGTCGCACAGCGAGCTATGGAGGGAGCTATGCTTGGAATATCACTACGTGATAGAAACCGGTATATGGATAGCAAGAGAACCAGTTACTGATGTAGCTCTCGGAATAAGCAAGCTGAAGTGGCCGTGGGCAGGCCAAATAACACGCAGAACTGATAACCGCTAGTGACTAAACGTTGACCATGATTAAACGCGAAACGGAAGTGGAAGACCCCCTCACTCGATGGACCGACGACATTGTGGCGGTTGCGGGGATTCTATCGATGGAGGCGGCTCGCGTCGCTTTTTGTGGCGTCGATTGGGGGAGACCTATGTTCACTAGTGGATCTATCTGGACTGAAAGATGATGATGAGATCACTAGGAGGTAGACCCCAAAGCTGACTTCAAGTTTGTGCAGTTTTGTGATATTGAATCTCTTGAACGTTTAAGAATAAGAATAAGAATGTATTTACTTAGCACACGCATTACAAGAAAATTCAGACTTAATAAATACAAAAAAACACATGAAAATTAAAGAGTAGCTAGGATACAAATAAATTCTATAATATAAAGCCGAGTCCAAACAGAGTCTCGAGTTCATTTAAAAAACTATGCGCGTATGCCACTGCTTTAATTTTAATTAGAATTCACCGAGAAAAAATATCCTTCGAGAGTTGCCAAAGCAGAAAACGCCCGCGGCGTCCTTAATGCTATCAATTTGATGTATAATAGCAACATTACATGGCCAATACTCGGTCCTATAGACCCTATTACGGACACAATGGAGCGACCTACTGAGGTGACACAAACGTCTTTGTTGGCACAAACAAGTAGCCGTTGAATCACTCATTGAAAAATGCTGAAAAGGGCAACAATTGTGACCGCGGCGGCTTTCACAGATATCTAAGGGAATGGAATTGTCAATTGTTCATGTTAGGGCCCACGTATGCCAGCTTTTATCTGATTTAAATAAGTTTTCTATCCCTATAACCGTCGTCTGGAAGAATGACATATATCTATTTTTAAGTTATTTAATATACAGTCAACCCTATTGGTATATTATTTTAAATAATAAACATTTTCCCAGGTAAAAATTCAATTATTTTTCAAACATTGAATTTATATTCTTTGCAGACTTGTTCCTTTTTGTTCAAATGTTTTTAAATACATATTTGACCAAAGAAAAATGGTGGCGGTCTTGTCACTAACATGGGGTGCTCCTAATCTTCCTGTAAGTTTCCGTAAGTGGCGAATGAGTGGCGTGAAGTGGGAGTAATGGCATAAATATAGGTAAAATGCTCCAATCGCGGAAGTTTAAAAAACATTGATGCTCCTGTACTGATTTGCTTGGAGCTGTGGTGATAATGTTGTGAATAAATGTTAACCGCCTCTATGGTCTAGTGGTTCGACCCACCGATTTCAGATCCAGAGGTCCCTGGTTCGATTCCCAGGGGGAGTACAATATTGTGCTCGGTTTGGTTGGTGGTAAAACTTTGTTTAAGTCCACCTGGCTAGCTACCATCTCATCTAATTCAGTCGCCATAATTGTTATGTTCAGGTAAGATAGCAAGTTCCTCAATTTGTTGAGGATTCGGGATGAAGTGCGCCTCCATCTTCGGCCTTATCTTAACTTGTTAGGTGAGATGAAGGCCAAAATTTTACCCGTCGGACAATAAAAAAACAGAAGATGCATAATATTAATAAATCTCATCAATAGAGGCAATATTAGAGCATTGAAAAGTATATCTACAAACTCTGTGATATAATGGAATCATATCTCAAAAATAAATTCCAAGCTTACGGCACTTCCATCAGGAAATCTTCACTGGTATCGCATTTGCTTGTGTTAATATAGTTTTCATCGATACACAGTGTAAATCTCAGCGTCTGGCTGTCCAGAAATAGAGCATTCAATTTGCAGCTCAGAATCAGACATGGATTTAGAAAATGAATATTTTGCCCATCACCAATGTTGTACTAAAATTTTCATGGCTGACCACCAAAGAGAAGGGTCCACCGAACTGATGAAGAGACCTCAGTTCATCAGAGCCCGTATTCACTATGATAAATCGTGTCTTAACGCGCCCGCGTTACGATATTTCAATACGATGATTCCATGCAGATATCGTAACGCGGGCGCGTTAAGACACGATTTGTCATAGTGAATACGGGCCCAGGTTTGTGAGGATTGTTTAAGATGTTGCTTGCTTGATTCACGTGTTGCCCGATGAGTATTTTTTTACTGTACGACGGGGAGGTGCGTGGCCTTCATCTCACTTGAATTTCAAGGTATGTTAAGGCCAAAGGTGGAAACGCACTTCACCCGGAATCCTCAACAAATTGAGAAACTTGCTATCTTACCTGAACATAACAATTATGGCCACAGAACAGATTGCGGACTTTAACAAAGTCTCACCAACCAAACCAAGCACAATATTGTATTCCCCTTGGGGATCGAACCCTGGACCTCTATATCTGACACCGGATTGCGAACCACTAAACCACAGAGGTGGTTAAAACTTCTAACTGTACACTAAGCTGTTGGTCGCGGGAGATTTAATAGTCAGATGCCTGATAACCATGGACGATCAATTCAGTAGGCTAGCTACTCTAGAGTAGCTAGCCTACTGAATTGATCGTCCATACCCTAATATATACATACCTATGACAATACCCTAGGGTATTCATTATCAAAATATGTTAAAAGTAAAGTACTGAACTATTTTGTTTTGTATTTACTCGTGTTTTCTTACGCTACTGACACCACATTGCAAATGCCAGTTCACCTGAGGTAATATAGTGCGTGCTACACGCGTTTATTATAGTTTTGACCAAATAATTGCACTGAATTACACGGCGTTATACATTTGTTGTTCTAAGAATTACATAAGTAAAACTATGTGCCGTCACGATATCACCATGGCACAGTTATCTTGTAAGATTACGAATCAATCACAAACATTTGTCATCGGAAATAGCGGCTATTTTCGTTAGACAATTCTTTGCAGTCGCCTTGAGTTTAGAGGCATTATGTACGATTCTGCTGCGGGATTTTAGACTTAATGCCTGTAAGTTTAGTTCGCGTGCTTCAACAGCCGTGACATACAAGTGACTTGCGGCCGCAATGGTACAGGTCTTTGACAGTTATCTTGTACGAGGGTTTTTCTAAATTGCATCTCTTACGTAATAGCTTCTGACAAGTTTGGTGCTTGGGTCAGTTTGACGTATTGACGGGCTTCAATCATTTCAGCTTATATACAATAATAAGCTGCTCCAAACAGCTAACCCGAGGCGTCTCTATCAATCGACATCCCCGCATCCGTTACTCGTAATGACATGTGTTGTAAAAAACATCGCATAAAAACTATACATACAACAAATCAAAGTTCAGAGCAAACCCTGAAACTAATTTATAATGATCACCATTTCTGCTTGACAGCTAATGTTCTGTACATTGATAGATGTTTATGAAAAATAAATCGAGTGCTGTGTGGCTAAGTGGGTATGGGCCTACCTTCTGGAGGTTGTGTGTTCAAATCCAATCGTGCACCAATAGACTTCTCTGTTTTTGAGTTTTTTGATATTTGTGCGCAATTGACCCATGCACATGTTCTGACGGTGTAGGTCACATCTAGGAAACTATCATGTTCCTAGAACCAAAAGTCCGAATGTCATATGTACTGTACTGACTAGTATTTATGGGCTTTGCAACCTGTCACGTATTGAATACTAGCTACTTGCAAGCCGTAGGAATGTGCAGAACGTAAGTTTGGACGTGCCTCTGATACCACCTAGTATATGTGATCCTCATAAGACGCTCATAGCCTTCATCTCACCTGGCTTCAAGCAAGATATGATAAGGCGGAACGAAGGTGGAAGCATACTTCACCCGGAATCCTCAACAATCTGAGAAACTGGCTATCTTACTCTAAATGCCGGAACACAACAATTTAGAATGGCGACAGACTTGGGTAAGATGGTGTTCTTTTCCTAAAAAGTCCTATCACCAACCAACCGAACCCGGGACCTCTGGGACTGATACCGGTGGGCGAACCACTAGACCAGAATATGATAATGAAATCGCCTCAACAGTTATACTCAACGATATCCAACACGTAGAGGCCTGTAATTATTTCTACCAGCCTTTTTAATTAGAGATGAATGTAACAAATGTAACTAGCTGAGATCATCCTCAGATTATTGTTATTCTAGAAACTTGTTATTAAATTGCAGAATCAGGATTTGAGATATCAAGTAAATATGTGAATGAACATGGTAATAGAAAGTAGAAAATAATTAAATGAGCGGGAGATTTTCTATCGGAGTCCGGTTTATGTCTTTAATTATAAAATTATAACCCTATTTAGACTGACAGACAATCTAAGCCATCCTACCTGTAAATGGTATCTTTCATATATATCTTTTGAATCGAAATTGGTTGAAATGTTCAGAGAATATGTGCTATTATGGCGGATTACCTGATGAATGATTTAATAACCAAAAATATTCAGGGAATGATTAACAAAAAACCTTCATTTAAAACGTTTTTTTTGACTCGTTAATAAAAAACGCTCATGGCTCCGATGAGCGTCTTAAACTAGGAATGTAGTGCTTACCATAAGTATAACAAAGGATACTAAAACTGTCTTAGCGTGGGTCAGATCCACACAAAGATTGCAGAACTAAATGCAAACACCCGAATTTTGTGAAACCGCGGGTCTTCGAAACCCGCGGTGTGCGTATCTGACTCGCACTTGACCTCGTTACCCCACATTATACAAGGATGACATCGACGATGAATTCAAGATTATTAACTCTCATCTTTAAGACATTGGGGGTCGTCAAATTATCAATGAATGTTAACACGCAAACTCGTATATAATTTTGTTGAGGCAAATTCACCTTTACAATTACGATTAAACGTAATCGCAGTGTGGTACTGCAGGTGGCGAAGTGGGACGTCCCCAATACCAGCTTTACGTAATGCGGCATGGTTCCATTTCGCTGGTGGGTTGTGGGTTTCGGCCAGGTGCTTGGAAACCGGTTGGTACAGCGGTGCTCAAATTGACACGTGCAGGAGATATTGGAATGGTAGAGGTACCATTGTGGTTTCGAAGATGACAACCTTTTGAGTTGCCTTCTGCCGCGAACCGCGTTTTTTATCTGTTATTCTCCAACTGTCGACGTATCTATTAATCCTAGTGATGTGATAGAATGATTGATAATTGAGAAAATACCAAGAGGGAGTCGAAAATTGAGTGTGGAATGGATTAGCAATGCCAAAATCCTTGAATCCTGTTGGTTAATACATGAAAATTCTACAGATAATCTTTTGCTCTGGTGCCAAACTATTGAAGAATCTATGTAATACGATATAATTATTGATCATTGAGATAATACTCATCCAGGAATCGAAAATTGAGTGTGGAATGGATAAGCTAAGGACACCTATCCTTGAATCCTGTTTGTTCAGATAGGACAATTCACCAGAAGTGTCACATGTCTCGCCGCAAGTTTTTGATTCTAAATCAAATCAAATCGTTTATTTGTCAGAATGCTGGTAACAAGGATGTACAATAATTTGCAAAGTCCCAGTACAATCTTACCCAATTAGGGATGCAAATGTAAACATAAATAACATTTAATTTATCCAAAACACAAATATAACCCAATGTAATGTATTAATATTTAAATGTCAATTAGGTAACACTGTAATAACACTTGTCGTATTACTAGCCATTATGACAGATATTGTTCACGCTTATTGACGTACACGCATATTGACGTACACGCATTATTGACGTACGCACATATTGACGTACACGCATATTGACTTATACACATTTTCACCTACACGCATTCTACATGGAATGCCTGACCTGAAGTTCTACTTGTAAAACTCAATGAACTTTTACTTTTTATGCTCTCCGGTGTCTTATTTTCTGATATTATATATTTGAGATCCGATTCTGATATAACTAATGTTGAATATTTTTTTAAATTCCTCTCATTTGTATTCATATAGACAAAGCGTAGTCTGATCGTGCACGCGACGTAACCTTGACATCGGATCGTAAGAATTCTTAGTTAGATTGTTGACCGTGACCCAGCGTCACTAAAACCGAAAAATAGACAATTCAGACAGCTTGATGGTATCTTTTTCAATGAAAACCGCAGCGGTTTAGTCATTCGTATACGTTTTAACCTAAAATATTGTGTTTTCATACTATTTGTATGTTTTTTAAACTAAATATTGAAAGTTTTTTTTTATTGTACGCCGGGTAAGCACTTGGCCTTTCGACTTCATTGGTTACAAGTTGAAATAAGGCCGAAGGTGGATGGGCACTTCACCCGGAATCCTCAACAAACTGAGGAACTGGCGATGTGTATGTGTTTGATGATAAAATATGACAAATCATTATTTGGACGGAATTTTAAACGAAGCATATAGCTATAGTAAAGATAACTAAGGCTTGCATTGGCTAGTCGTGTATGAGGGACAGGGCGATGTGAATCCACACTTGAGTGAGTGAAGTGAATGCGCACGACCTCGCGACAATCGTCATTTCCGTTAAATACACGAAAATCTGACCAAGTAATCGTCAGTAAGTCTTTCTTTTTTAGCTGATTTTATTAAATATGTAAATATTTCTAAAAGCTGCTTAGATGATACTGGAAATACACTCATGGACATAATGTGAGGTATATAACTGGCTTTATCTGAGGCAAAAGCGTTGATATCATTTTTTTAAGGCAAAGCGCTTCCCCATCGTACAGTAAAAAAAAAAGTTTTTTTTTGTATTGTTAGAAACAATAGGCAAAGTAAAAAAGTTACAGACTTATCACCACTGATCACTACGTAACCTACTGAGCGTGGATCTTATGAGGATCACAATACATATCACAAAAAAATAGGTAGCAATGGCAATAGCTGACGGAACGAATCATGACTTCGCTATGTGTGTCTTATATTAAGTTATTAGCATATTATGAGTCGGAGTCCGACCATGTCTGCCGAGAGATAAATGCGGTAGAAAGTATCAGACCAGCCGATCGCAGGGAATATGTGTTATCAAAGGATATGTGTATATATATGTGGGAACTTGCGCGGTGATTGCACACAGAAATGCTATTGCATTCTTGTTAAAGCAAAGCTTGTAATATGGGTACTAGATGACGAATATAAATACTAACTCATCACATAAATGTATGTTTTGGGTGGGATTCGAACTCATCACCTGCAGTGAACTACAGCACAGAAAGTAGAGACCTACTACCAACTGAGCTGGGAGTCTTGTTATCATGGAATCATCTGATTTAACTCCTCATAAATACATCAACTCCGCTGATAAAAAGCAACTATTAAACTTCCATCAATAGATGGATTCCCATAGGTGTATACTGATTTCAAACCAATTGCAAGTAATTTGTTACGTGAACGCGCTTTGTAAGTGATCTCGAAGCAGAATCCCGTGATAACTGGATCTAATAGATCCACCGTTTTTCTGGTTCCTAATGCGGGATGTTCACCTGTTGCTGTTACCACCATCAAGTTAACCCGGCACACTTTAGTGGTGGGCTAGCCAAGTATCTGTCAAGGCTCTTGAACTCTGCGCTAGCCTTGCAGCTTTCTTGTCTACTAGTCAAGATATTCGTAAAGATCTTACAAGAAAGATTTGACACTTGTTGTTGTACAATAATTAAAATAATTAATAAGCTAATACTAGGTAATAAATCGGCCGTTTTTCGTCGACTTTTGCTGCAAAATTGGTGGCCACGAAACGTCTCTCTATTTTTAAACGACTTTCAAAAAAAAGAGGAGGTTCTCAATTCGTTTTTTTTATTTTATGTATGTATGTTCCCAGATTACTCTAAGACGGCTAGACCGATTAAAAAAAATATTTCTTTGTTTCAAAGTGTCCCATTACCATCAGGTCAGGTTCTGCTGATGATGGGATGCTGGAGAAATCGAGGGCACTCTTCAAATATTATGTGCACAATTGTAGTGATTTGGGTATTTTTATGGTCGGTATACTTCACAGGTAATCCCATCAGGTCAGGATTTGATGATGGGATCCTGGAAAAATCGAGGGAACTCCTCAATTATTATAGTCACACTTGAAGCGATTTGGGTGTATTACCTCAAAAGTAAGGAAAAAACGGACCCAATATAGGATCACGCGTCTTTCTGTCTGTCCGTCCATCTGTCATAAAAACAATTGGAAACAAATACGTCATCCAGATAAACGAAATTTTTAATTTTTAAAACGTAACTTACAAGCTTCACCTTACCATAATGTTAGTGTAACCAATTTCAAAATTAAATAACAATTTCCGATTCAACGTCATGTTTCAGATAAACGTATGAATATATCAGACAAAAAAGCCAAGTCAACTGCCCAGCTGACTCGGGTCAGGCGCCTATGGCGGTGGCTCGTAAAAGTCTTACATCAGTAGTTTCAAAACCTAAACGATAATGATTCAAACCACCGATTCCGGGTCCAGAGGTCCCGGGTTCGATCCCCAAGGGGAGTACAATATTGTGCTTGGCATGGTTCGTGGTAGTACTTTGTTGAATTCCGCCTGACTAGCTACCACAATTTAGCTAATTCTGTCGCCATAGCAACAATTCTAATGTTGTGTTTTGGCATTTAGAGGCCTTTATAGAGCATTTATAGCCAGTTACTCAGTTAGTTGAGTATTCAAGGTGAAGTGCGCCTCCATCTTCAGCCTTATCTCAACTTGTGTGAGATGAAGGCCAAGAGCTTCCCAGTCATACAATAAAAAAAAGATGGAGCACGCTTTCACTGTGTATTTCACGCTGGTTACAGCTGAAGGTTCACAATACTGGTGGTAGTTTAGGTAGTATAGGACCTTAGAAGGTAGGCCTGTTAAGGTCCACCTAGCAACTGAAATCCGGACCCAAACGGTCTGACGTGTTCCATCGGTGCGTGGAATAGCCAATGCCTCCTAGAAATTCTGGCTCCATCGTAGACCTCATCCTGCTGCTGGCTTGCCCATCATTTATATTTCTTCCAAGAACATTCTCAGTATCTTATCAGTAACTTACAACGTCGCAACAACTTTGCTTCCAGTTCAACAGCACAGTAGCGTCGCCGAAAGCTTAGCCTATCCGCAAATAGAAAACATGTTGGCTTATCTCAACTTATTCAATCGGTATTTGCATAGGATTCCTCGACTCGACAGGCTGGGATATGTTTACTGATCGTTTCTGCAAATACGTTCCTACCTATTGAATGTTTTTACACCTTGTAGGATTCCGATTATGTTTATGCGGTGCATTGACGAGGAAGTGTGCTTCAACGCAAGGTACGGACTTGTCGACTTACAATTTTTAATACCTTTTTAATAGTTTCATATAATTATAAAACCAAAAATTTACTATTTATGACTTGGCGAGATTTTAATTTACCCTTTCGATTGGCGTCATAAAAATACTGAAAAGTTACTTTTTTTTAAATGTAAGTATTCTGTATTTTGAATAATTGTTTCACAAACCGGTACGCTATATTTGATATTTGATTGCATCTTTGATTCTTAAATATGTCGGCCCACTTTATTTGACAAACATATAGTGTGTCCCACGGCCATGCAACATTGAGGACAAGTTAGTACTTGTCCTGTCGTTTATTTTTTAAGTTGACCGAATTTTATAACTTCGCCAAACTGCGCAGTCGATATATATCCATCGTAGAAGCCCTTCGAAGTATTATATTAGATCTGTTTCATAACTATATCAAATTGTAACGATGCTGGGTAACCGAACAAATAAAGTAAAAATAATCCTATATCCTCATTCCACAATTGTCCACTGATGGACGAAAAGAGACTAGCGGACTGACTAACTAACCGTGTTGTTTTGGTTTAGTTATCCCTCTGTGGATCAGGCTTGTACACATCGGCGATGAACGCCTGTCTGCTATGGACATCAGCATCCTGTAGATGCAGATCTTTTGCGAATAATAGCTTTAAAACCATCAGTTTGGTATTCCGCAAAAAAATCCCGAAGACCCGAACTCTAAGCCCAAGACTGGTATGTTCTACCATGATCGCCAGATTCAAACCGAACTGGTAAACCAATACGAAGCTTGAGTAGCTAGAGAGCATCCATCGTGAATGCATTGAACCGTGTCGGATGTCGGTGGTAATCCAATGAACGCGCCGTGATGGCGATTTAATTGCTCGAATTACCCGGCTCTTGATGTAACTCTACTTTGCATAGCACTGGCTTTATCTGCTTCGTTTGCATCGATTGCATCATGTAAAGATTTCAATCGAAAACTTATGACTTAGGTAAGCCCTTTTGCAAGGACCTATATCGCTCCTGGTATAGATCCGCCTGTCTTGCGTCCTGTGAATTTAAGATGGCAATAATGGTTAAAATTAAATATTAGTCAACTGTTAATTGATACAAAAATATAACGATATTTTTATTGGTTGAAAATATTAGTTAATATTATTTGTTTAGTACACGATTTGGTTATTGGTTGATGTTAATGCAGTTGAATATTTTAGTCTATTGATCAAATAAAAGTAACCGCTAATTCGTCTCTATACTAGTAGCACTATGGGTATTTGTTTAAAATATCACATCACTTTGTATTGAATAAAAATATCATATACAGCAAATCAGTGAAATTTAATCTCTATAGTGAGGAGTCGAAAGTATACAATTGAATGAAGTCAACCTAATACATAGTTGAAAACTCTGCGAGCAGCAACATACGAAAATGTTTCTTATTTGTAACACGTTAAAGTTAAAGTTTCAATGCATTCAATTATGTTAGTTCTAACTCAGGCTGAAGTTGATATGATATTTTTATTCGATAATATTAATTCTGATTATTGAATATAATGGTTGATTTTAAATATTAGTTAAATTTATTGGTTGATAGTTATATTCGTCATCTCTACTGTGAAAGTCCGGCACCAAGCAGTTCGTCGCGATCAAGTCGGTGAGCGAAACTTCCAGAAACTCGTTTCATCATAGATTGGTCTACGAAGACACCTCACCCAGGTTCCAAGACAAGCCTTGGAAGTCAACAGTTTAAAATTATATACCTCTCGTTTGGATATAAATATGTACGCATTTTATGTGTTTAGTAAGGTTTTAGCTTAATTGACATGGTCGTAAACGTTAAGTAATTAATTTATTGATTGGTTTTTCTTATGGGCTTCATTCTTTTAACAACATTTATTACTAGCATCTCAGTTATTAACATTTATTGATGTGTCTGTCTGTAATATATCATAGTCAGTTTGATTGCGGGCTGATTTATCAATATGCCTTGTGTCTGAGATGGTAATTCACAAAATACATTGACTCTTTCGCTGTCTGGCTGTCCAATGTGTCAAAAGTGCTGATAAAAACTAATATTTCTAATAGATTAATTGTTTTTTTTTTTTTTTTTTTTATATTTAGTGCATATTAATTTAGTATATGCTCTAAAACTATATTACAATCTAGCCTATGTAGGCTAATGAGTAATTTTATGCTAACTTAGTTTTATAAAATTAATTATTTTAAAGAATGTGTCCAATGTCACGTTTCTTACAGTTTCTATTTAAGGGGAGACACTGCGTTATTGTGTTCTTTGAAGTAGCACTTTCACTTACACTGACACTACTTTATACTATTTAACACTACACTAACTCAAAAGGTTTAGTTCTTTTCAGTCTTCTCACTGTTTTTGTGTTGTCTAGCAGCTGGATTGCCTCAAGGTTCACATGTTTATGAAGTCTTTGTTCATGAGCTTCTGCATGTTTTTTTATAACTTTATCAACGAACTCTATGTTAAGGTCCCTGTGGAGGTCGTCGTTCCTGATGTACCAAGGTGCATTCACTATATCCCTGAGTACCTTATTTTGAAAGCGTTGGATTATTTTGATGTTACTTTTTTTGGTACAGCCCCACAGCTGAATACCATAAGTCCATACTGGCTTCAGGACTGCTTTATACAACAGAATTTTGTTGTGTGTTGACAATGTTGACTGCCTTCCTAGGAGCCAGTACATTCTATTGTATCTAATATCTAACTCTTCCTTTTTCTTCTTGACGTGAGCTTTCCAGCGTAGCTTTGCGTCAAGAGTCATGCCTAGGTACTTCGCAGTGTTTTCATACGGTATAGGCTCATTGTTGATATATATAGGGAAATACTGATCTTTTTTATTTGTGAAGTTAATGTGCACCGATTTTGAATCATTAAGTTTGATTCGCCATTTTTTCGTCCAGACCCAAATTTTGTTGACTGCATCTTGAGCCTTTTCTGCAGCGTCTGCATGTGTTTTTCCAACAGCCATTATAGCTGTATCGTCAGCAAACGTCGCAAGGGTATTATTTTCTAGATGAGGGATGTCGCTGGTGTATAATAGGTACAGGACCGGACCCAAAACACTTCCTTGCGGCACTCCGGCTTTAATTTTCTTGATTTCTGAGTAGGCATCTTCTTGCCTTACTCTAAAGACTCTATCCGTCAAATATGATTGCAGAATATCGGCGAATGGTTTGGGTAGAAGTTTTCTTAGTTTTTGTATAATACCTTCGTGCCATACCTTATCAAATGCTTGGGCTACGTCTAAGAAAATTGTAGAACAAACATTTTTGTTTTCAATGGCGTTCTCAATTACATTAGTAATTCTGTGGACTTGGTCTATAGTCGAGTGCTTTTCCCTGAAGCCAAATTGGTGGTCTGGAATAATCGCTCTTGTTTCTATGATCGGTTTAAGTCTTTTAAGCAGTAGCTTTTCGAAAAGTTTGGATACGATAGGTAAGAGTGAGATTGGCCTATATGATTTGACATCATTTGATGGTTTCCCTGGTTTCGCTATCATAATCACTTCAGCTACTTTCCATAAGTCGGGCACATATTTTAGCCTTAAAGCCGCGTTAATAAGGTTAGTCAGTTTGACCAGGGCTTTTCTAGGGAGGTTATGTAATATTTCACCCGGAATTAGATCAAATCCAGGAGACTTTCTTGGATTGATGTTTCTCTTGATTTCTTGAAAAACTTCTCTTGGCGAAACGTGTTTGATACATATTTCACCTAGTTCTTCTTCTATTTTACTGATGTCTTCTGTTTGGGTTTGACCTTCATTTGGTTGAAATATCGTTTCCAAGTGATCTGCAAACACTTTTGCCTTTTCTTCATTACTTACGGCCCATTTCATGTTTCCATTGATCATTGATCCCAATGGTGGGATCTGTGCCATTGGTCGTTTCATATTTTTGGTAGCTTTCCAAAGTGAGTAATTTGTACTTTTTTCAGCAGTCAACTTTCCAATGTAGGTATTGGTTAAGGTATCATTAAAGTGTTGTATTATCTTTTTTAGTTTTTTTGTCAAATTATTCAGCTTAGTTTTGTCTTGTGGGCATCTGGATTGATGCCATTGCTGCCTCTGTTTCCTTTTCTCATGTAAGAGTTCCAAA
Organism: Venusia cambrica; assembly: GCA_951394065.1. Taxonomy (NCBI): domain Eukaryota; kingdom Metazoa; phylum Arthropoda; class Insecta; order Lepidoptera; family Geometridae; genus Venusia; species Venusia cambrica. Next base: position 10,871,611 of record OX596041.1, read on the forward strand.
ATCTCTTTTGGATAATGGTTTCTGGCAATCCGGCTTCTCAAATAAGGTGTATTTTTCCAGGCAGTCTGCTGTATTAGAGTTACAAAATGCTCAACTTCGGCATTCAACTGTTCCGGAGTCTTAAGTGGTACTCTTAGATTTAAGTTATCGTCTAGTTCTAATTTAAAACTCTCCCAATCAGTGTGTTTATTTACTAGGGTCAGAGTGTTTTCCTTAAATAATACTTTGTTTCTTATTTCTAGGTAGATTGCAGAGTGGTCCGAGCTCATATCATAACTCTGCTTTGTACTAAGATAATTGGCTGATAGATTTCTATGTATAAAAAAGTCAATCAGGTCCGGTTTTTTTTGTGGGTCGGTGGGCCAGTACGTTGGTGACCTTGTCGATGATACCTCGCATTTGAGTTCTTTTATGGCATTCATCAGTTCTTTTCCCTTGGTATTCGTTAAGCGGGAGCCCCAATGCGTGTTTTTAGCATTAAAGTCACCTCCTAATATGAACCTTTCCCCAAGTGATTGTAACAAGCTTAGGTAGGATTCTTTTTTTATATTGTACCTCGGTGGGCAGTATATACCAGCCACAGTCACAGGATACCTCTCTGTATAGATGCATACAGCTACAGATTGTATATCTGGCTGTTCATGTTTCTTTACTTCATGATGCTTTATGTGTTCTCTAACAATTACAGCACTTCCGCCTTTGGCTTTGTTATCTGGATGAATTGCGTAGTATACTTTGTAGCCTTTGAACTTTGCATAGGATTGTTTTGTAAAGTGTGTTTCTGATATGAGGCACACATCTACATTTTCCGTATCAAGAACTACTTGTAGCTCATTTTGATGATTTTGAAGCCCGTTACAGTTCCAGGCCATGATTTTTATTGAGTTAATCATTTTTTAGTCCTTGCAATAGCTAATTTGGCGCTATTTTCTATTTTCTTAAGACGCTCATCAAATAATGTCATAAACTTGAGTATTTCATCTAACTTATTGTTGTCAGAGCTTTTGGCAGGTTTACTGTACTGAACAGTTGGGCTAGTTCCGGATGCAGCTATTTGAGCATAAGAAACGTTTTTTGTCTTACTTTGTGGGTTAGGCGTAGCTCTCGGCCCACGAGTCTGTTGTTGAGTAGATGTCGTCTTAACCGTTGTTGCCTGCTGCTGGCGCACGATTGTTGGTTTTTTGTTGGTGTTATTACGCATCTTTTGCATTTCTTTAGCTATCATGCATCCCCTGTAATTAGCCGGATGTGGCTCTCCGCAGTGTACGCATTTTGGTTTCTGTTCTGCGGGTTTGGTGCAGTCTTTGGTAAGGTGTTTGCCTGTGCATTTTACACATCTAGGTTCTTTGGCGCAATACTTATGTGTATGTCCGTAGACTTGACACCTCTTGCACTGCGGGATAAGTTTTGTGGATCGCAGGGGTTGAATGTCAACAACGCATCCCAGTATGTGCTTAATTGCATAAACTTTGCTGATTTCTTCAGCGTTGCTGAAGGTTAGGATAAACAAGTTGAGAGGCTCCTTTGTCTTCCAACTCAGCTTGTTCACTGCTTCTTTAACCTGGAATCCTTGTTTTATAAGGTCTTCAACTATTCTCTCTGGTTGGCAGGAAGATGGCAACTTCTTAGCTACAACTCTAATCGGTCTATCTTGCTTGTTTTCATATGAATGCCAAAGGCAGTTGTTTTCCGACAGCGACTTGGTAATAGATCTATACGCTTCATCGTTGTAGGCGTTTATTTTAATGCTATCACCGTTAAGGGTTTTAGTGGCGAAGGAGCCTGCAGGCTGGCTCATCGTCAAGGAGTCATAAAAATGTTGATAATTGTTCACGCCATCCACGATGATGGGGGGTGGCCGAGGAACCTTTTTTGTTTTTTCGGTGGTAGAAGCTGCTTTCTCTTCTTGGAGCGAGAGTGTAGGTGACGTGTTCAATTTTCTTTTTTTCCTTGACTTCGTTCTGATCCACTCTGTTTCTCTGGCTAATTCTTCTTCATCTGTAGCGTATTCAGTACGTTCCGTTGGAGTTTCCGTGTAAGATGTTGATGGAATTGGTTGGGGTTCTACTGCGCATTTTAATTGCTGCTGCAGGATATTAATTTGACTCTTCAAGTCCGCTACAAGGCTCTGAAGTTTTATTCTTTCTTGCTTTTCTTCTAGCCATTGCTGGTATTCTGATTCGTAGCGCTCAGATATTTTTTTATGTTCTTGGAACAGAAAATGTTCGGTTTCTGTTACAAGTTTGACTTGAGTTTTTTTTGTAGACATTGTTGCGGCAAGTATGTTATCGCCTTAACAAGTTAGTCTGATATCGACATAGATGCCTACACGCGATGAGTAATGTAGGTCATCACCGCGGTCAGCCATTTGTCGACGGCAGGTTTGTTGTGATGCCGTCAGCACTTTGCAAAACTGTCGGAGCGCGATTACGCGGCCGCGAGTAGTCTCAGCGAAAATCGAATGATCACTTTATCAATTAATTGTGAATTATAAATTTAAAAAATCCACACAGCCCAGGGGCCTGACCACAACCTCTTTCAACATTCTCGTTTTGATATTACATTACTTTTGTCTCGTTTTCTCTACACTGCGACAGATCGTGATAAAAGTAAAGAAATATCAAAACAAGAATGCGAAGAGGTATTGGTTACCTACCCAGACTAATGCTATCAATGTGTAGGGGTGTACTAAGATCTAATTCCCATGGGATTACGGGAATCGTGCGTTTTAATGGTAACGTGAAAACTAGAATTTGTGCGATGGTTGCAAGATGTTAGAACTTACCACGTCATGTATTTACTAAAATGTAGCAGTCCACCTTGTGAGGTGGGAGTTTCAATAAAGAATCTAAAATCTTCCCGAATGGATTTTTATTAAATGTATATAGGTAAGCACAAACGTTTTTATCTCTTTCTTGGTGAGCCATTTTTTTTATATTTTTTTATATGTTAATCAATGAATTAACTTACCTTCAAATATGACAAGAATGGTATATAAGCTTGGTATCATCGACATGCAGTAAGTCTTGTGTAAGCGAATTCGGCAGTTTCGCCATTATGGCTTATCGCGCGGTCTTCCACTGACCTAGCACGCCTCACAGGAAATTAAACGTCGCGCAACCGTCTGTCTGCACGTATTCTAGCCATATTGTCATATTTACCCGCTGTCCATTCATCGCTAGACCGTGACCTGTTTGCTATAGAATAGAAGTCACTCAAAAAACGCGCTTTTATATATAACTTGAAGGCTATCCGCAATCCGATTTATAAACCCTCTTATCAAACTATCCTGAAACAAACGACCCGCGATTTAAATCAAATAACTCTCAAAAACAACAAAACACATAACAAATCCACCAGTCGATGATCGATCACTTCCGTAACAAAAAGCTTTTTTTGCAATAATCGTTCGTGGGGGTCAACCGGGGTTCTGTCGCTTTTCAACATCTGTTGCAGACAATCGATGAAAATAAAAAATGATCGACTCGGCAAAAAAAGGTTTGTCAAATTGGTTTTGCCTATGCAGTCCATTGGGGTCTTGTCTATCGAACCGCTGAACTGAGGAGTACGTGACTCGTCAATGAAAGCATCAGATCTACTCTTGAAAAGAGTACGTGTATAAAACCTGGGAAAAAGCTGTCATCTCACAATGTGTAAACCATCTTAAATTAGTTCTTATCTTTGATGTTTTGCAGTACTATTTACTCGTGATTCTAAGCTTCGATTTGAAAGGCAACACAAAGTAGAGCTGGACTGAAATGTTACTACCACAGTGTGTAATATTCACTAAACTCCCTCGGAAAACCACCTACAAAACACATGGTCATAGCTCATTGCTTTTTACGGTTCTGTACCCAAAGGGTGCCTACGGGACCCTATCTCCAAGCTTATGCTGTATGTCCTACCATTATAAAATTTTACCTTTTGATTCGTACTAGCTGGTTAAATAAAATGATATGCACTTGTCTATGGCGTATTACGTGTCAAATGATCAAAAAATAAGGGCAAGTAAGGGAAGCCAGAAAGTTACGTTTTCTAACTTTTTTTATTTTAGCTCTATTAAAAACTAAGATCTATGAGTGTTAAACTTAATGTGATTATAGTCCTTACATTACTTGTATTAGTTATTGTATTAAAAAAAAAAGGCGAAAACAAGGGAAACGCGGGTCGGATGTCGGTGTGCGTGTCCAACTCGTACTTGGCCGGCTTATTGAAGTTTTCAGAAGAAAACTGATCGCAATGCAACTCAAAGAGTCACGCGATCAGCGATCGAAAAAAAATTGAGTAACAGCGTAATTCCGAACTTTTGTCGTTGAATTTCCAGCAAATCTTGACACCTCTAATAGGGGCGCTCCACCCCTCGTAATCCCGTAATACAGTCTCGCAGGTAATGAAGTGTGGTGCCGTGGTTGGAGGAACCCGCATTTTTGTCACGCGATTGAATTTGTACCCCCAAAGGGCAGGTGGCCGTGCCTGTGTGGTTGAGGGTATGGTGGTTGTTATTTCGAAATTTATCTATTTTAAAGCTAACAAGCACTAGTTGTATTGAGGTTTTAAATATAGGAAATTAAGTAAGTCTTGGTTCCGTACTTCAAAGAGCCTTTCTCAAGAGCTAAAGAAAGGCTCTTTGAAATACGGAACTAGTATGAACTAGGCGTTCCAATGTACGCGTAGACGGTTAAGCGTACACAGGAACGCCTAGTCCGTACCCGCAGCACCCGTATTCGTTCTGAGCACGCGTATCAATTCGCGCGAGTCGTCAAATCAAACCAAAACATATTTATTACTATGTAACATGACTATTTAAACTACTTAGATTAAGGTACACATACAATAGGCAAAAGGGATAAATTCAGCTATTTCTCAAGTTCCATTCCGCACAAGTAGGTACGTAACAAACTCCAGCGCTGGGTTTCAAGAAACCCCTCTCGATTGGATGGTCATCGAGAGTTTAGTTATAAGCGGGCTGGGTATTTAATATATTATTAGGTATATAAAGTTCATATACATCATAGATTTTTAATATATACATAGTTATTGATCTGTGATCCTGGTACCGACACGCGACTTGTCACCACCGCGTTCATAATCGCGTATCCACCTGTACGCGTATTCAACGTAGCTAGATTAAGCGTACATTGGAACGCCTAGGCTTCATAACTATCTAGAGGTATATAATTAAAGTCCTACCACCAACCAAACCAAGCACAATATTGTACTCCCCTTAGGGATCTAACACGGGAGCTCTGGATCTGACATCGGTAGGTGGAGCACTAGACACGGCGGTTAAAGTCTAGATTGGTGTTATATTATCTGTGGGAAAGTCGTGTCTAATATCAGTTTAAAATCGTTATTCAGCTTTCCCCCACCCTACTATTTTTGCTGAGCCAGCACCTTGATGGATGATACTTCAAACTGAAGCGACCCCTGTCTGTCCGAGGTGCTTGATCCATGACCTACTTTTATAGCCTCCACCTTTTGTTATCGTTTGATATTGTTTTCTTCGTCTATATACGAGAACATATCAACACATCAGATGGCATATATTGATAATATTATCAAGTAGCTCATTGCGCGACTATGTTTTGTGTGGTTTTGTAAATGTAAGTTTTTTTTATTTTTATGTGTTTTTTAATCTGTTCCAATGCAATCGTAAGAGAGCGCAGCTGGTAAGCATGTATGTGTACGTGCCGTTTAAAGTGTGACTTGTGCTGTCTGTATGATCTGTCCACCATGTTGAGCTAATAGCTACACATTCCTGAATAGGTAACCTTGCACTTGTGATGAAAATTGATTAACTTCATATTCCCCGAGACATCCATGCAATCGTTATTCCAAACGGTAGAAGTTTATAACGTTGAAATTGTCATTAAAATGGTCTACTCTAAATAATTGACAGATTTATGCTGCACCTGAAGAATTTATGACCTATAGACAAGCTTCCCGACATTCCTCGTGGAGAGATGTTTAACTCGACTGCTCATTCCTATCAGCTGATCTTGGCTGGTGAATTAGCTCATTAACGAGCTTGTTATCTCGCTCTCGGCTCGCAGCATTCATATGTACACACCATAATCCAATTAGTGACAAGCCTAGTACTGAAGCCAGGGTTCGCACATAGCTAGTGTAGTAAAGTATCATGTTTGAAATCTGCTTTAAATTCAACATTAGTTTTACTGCGCTCTCGCGGTTTGAAACTAGTGTTGAAACTAACTTAAATTGCATCCGAATTAAGCTCTGAAAGTGAAATAGTTTTCATGCCACGTTTCAGCATTAAAGTTGCTATTTTCTCGGGATATAGTGAAACCTGGTGAAACGATTAATCCCCTGTGGGTTTTTGAATGGTGACTAGTTTTTAATGGTATAATGGTCACAATTTGTTGTTGCAAACCCTGGACGTCTGAACGGCAGCGGCAGCGTCCTGCAATTTGCAAGCCCCTACCTGCCGCCGGTTATAATTATATTCCATAGGCCACGGAAAACACTCGCTTGGGGACATTGGACCGCAGACATAGTCATGTCACTTACACTGCGAAATATTTTGATTTCCACCTCTTGTATAAATAATAATCCTAAAAGAATGACTAAAAACATTACGGTGCCCTTGTTCATCACAGCTCTATGTATAAAATGTTGGTAAAATAAGATCTGAATTGTCTGAAAGTAGGACGATCAAAAGATATAAGTAACACCATTATCAGAAAAGAAGAGAACCCAAATCACATAAATTCGCTTCCAAACAGTAATGCCATTACACTTTCCATAGAGTACGGTCGATATGCTCAGCAAATGTTTTGCAGCACGGCGCGGCGGGGAGCTGTAGATTCTTAGGATAATCCAATAACTGTAACCTACAAGGCGGAGTTTAGGAGTTTGCTCTGTCGCACACCGCTACCTGTTTCGAGTTCAATCTTCGGCCCTATAAACAGTCTTTGTTAATTGAGTTCCCAACTTTTCGCTGTAATAGTTTGAATTTGAAACTTTGCACAGATTCCGCAGATTCTGAATTATTGTGTCATATCCAAACTCAGTTTAAGCGCTGATAAACGCCATCTAGCAGATATTCACAAAACTACGTGACACTAGGGCACTAGTGTCTATTTATATATTATGCTATCGTGTTAGTCCTCTTTCAACCCAATCGGATGGGTTGCCAACATGAACTGTATTCCGTACGCCATCTTCGGAATATATGGCGCATATAATATGCCTGTTGAAACATAGAAAGCAAACGAAGGAACTTCTATTGTGTCTGTTGTAGTGTAACTGTTCTATTGTGTTATTCTCTGATTCCAGATCAAGAAAATGGCGGAACGCGTCTCAAAATGCCGCGATGATGTTGCCAAAAACCGGGAAAAGTACCAATCAGCTCTGGCGGAGATCTCGGCGTACAACCCTCGATACATCGAAGACATGACGGGCGTGTTCGATCGCTGCCAGCAGATGGAGGCGCAGCGGCTAACCTTCTTCAAAGACGTACTCTTCAGCTTCCACAAGTGCCTCAACATTAGCCAAGAACCATCGTGAGTACCTCATTTTTTACATATTTTCTGCGATACTATGGATGAATATGTAAAGTTTGTACTGGACTTGTTCAAATTCTACATATATACTTATACTTTATCATAAATCGAACGTTTATTTTTCGGTGCAGAATTCTAGTAGATGATTGTGTTTGGCGGAGTTTTAACATGAATCGTGTACTACTGCGACAACTTGTTTAAAAGGATATATAGATAGATAGAAGTGTATTCAGTACTTTTTGTTATGTTTTGTTTTCAAAATTATATTATTTTTAATCGAAAAGAGGGTGTGCACTAAGTAACGATCCTAAGAAAAAATGTGTCGATACGGTCAGTGTTGTGTGTCAGGTCATCCTAGTGTGAATGTGGACTTTTCTAATCATCAAGACCAAGCTGAGGGTAGTTGTTTAAAACACCTTCACTTCTCGACGGTGGCTCCAAAGTTCCAGTCTGCCCGTGACCACGACTGGTGCCACCCCGCCGAAACGTCGCGATAAATATAGGTAAAATACGCGATTAATACCAGTTTTTCGAATCAAAACAATGTGTTCTTATCGCGAAAGCTCAAAAAATACTTTCGTCATTATGCTTATAATTACGAAAAAACGGTTTCCTTAGATTCTCTCTTCATAACATTCCAGATTACCACAAATATACGAAGAATTCCACCATACGATAAACAACGCGGATCACCAGAAGGACCTTAAATGGTGGGCCAACAACCACGGCGTCAACATGGCGATGGCGTGGCCGCAGTTTGAGGTAAACCACTCCGCACAGCCTCCACGTCCACTCGCCATTAACTTACTGATGTCCTTTGGATGAACCAACATTTAGGACTTTGCTTGATCTTACAACAAATAAGACACTAATAGGAATGAACACAACTGCCCAACCAAGATATTGGTAGTTTGGAATTGACTCTTAGACTGCCGCGTGTGTTGTTGAACAAGACACTCGTATGGTGACTCGACTAGGTTTACTCGTACATGATTCTTAGCTAAGTAACAAGTACTATATGGAGGTTTAAAAAGCAAACATATTATATTCGTTCGATTGTAGAGATCCCCGAAATTCAAAGTCCTACCGTTGGTTTGTCCAATCTCTCAGCAAACGATGCAATGAACGACCTTTACTATACTTTTCTTGTAATTAACTGAATGCTAAGAGTAGATAGGTAAGTACATCCTTCTCAAGCCCGCATCCTGATCATTGTCTCGTTCACTGATTCTACTTGAAGATCAAATAAAGTTTTTGTTTCCTCGAGTTAAATAAAGCCAGGATACGTGGGTACAGGTTATTATGCCAAGCCTTGTGAATAAGCATGATTGTATAGAGATAAAATACGCGTCATCCTGAGGTTGAACATGTTTTAGATAAAAATAATGTCTTAAATAAAATAATTAAATAATAATCTGATGCCTCGTAAAGTCCTAACAAAATGATAACGTGAATATGATAATGACTGCAGATGCGGTTCGGCTCCAAAATGTTACATTTTAGAGTTTCCAGCATGTCTAAAAATATGATTACTAATCAGTGTAGTTATTCTGTAGTTAGTCGTAGGTTCAAAACAGTAATAAATACACGAATTAGTTTAGCTATTGCTACTAGACACAGCAAAACAAAATTACATTTGCCTTTAAATCTACACAAAATGTTCACTTCTGCATGTTCTTACTAAATAAACCTAAACAGACAGACAATCAATTTACCTATCATAAAAATGCAACAAATTACAAGCTAACAAGCCACCAAGAATAGGTAAGGTAAATATATACCTGTATTGAGTTGATAGAGCCGAAAGTTATCGGTTATTTATAGACGCAAAAACAAAACAAAAACCATGACAAAAACACACAATGTAAGCAATTTTCCAAGCTCATTAGCGTGTACTAAAAGGAAACGGATACGGAGCCGATCCGTTACAAGTACCTTCCGGAGGCGGCGTCTGTCGCAGTTAGCCGCGCGGTGGCGACCGCGCGCCGCTCGCCGCGCGTCGCGGCGGCCGCGTGGGCGCGCGCCGTCAGACGCCTGCGTTTGATCCTCCCGCTGCCGCTCTGCTTCGGCGCTGATGACAAGCCTCGCTCCGATGCCAGTAGCTACTGCAGGAACTCTCGGTTCTATAGCAACCCGCTCATGGTACGAGCACGAGACCATCACCAAAACATGATCAAACAATCCACGGTTCGGTGGTCACTTACCACTCGGTGTAATCACAATAGTTTGAATTGATTCTCAAGGTTTTATGGTATCCCGCTTTTGATTGGCTTGGCCATCTTCACGCGACGGGTTTAGAATCTACACGTGGATAGCAAAGGCACTGACAAGCGAAAATCTTATGAACACTGGCTCTGTCTTATTTGACTGTGAATGGTCTTCGTCGATGAGTGCTGTCCCTTTAATGTCGTATAACAATCACGAGAAACTAATGTATATTTTAGAATCGATTAAAATGAACGCACGAATATTCAGGCACCCATCGCAATATCAAACTGGCACCAATCTGCACAGGGATCAATGGTGCCACACGAATACACCGTGTTGGTTGGTGTTAAAGCAGTTTTTTGATCATCAGCAAGGTTATCATGATGTGAACTGTCAGCACTCATCAGCACCCATCAGCACCGAAGCAGTGGGCGATTCTCAAATGTACGATTATACATTATATTCCACTGTATGGGATGTAACGTGATGTCGTGGTAAAGCTGTCTGAGAATTTGGGTGAGCGGTAGCAAAATGCAATTTCTTACATAAATCAGGCAGGTAGCAAAATCGAGCCAGAATCTTATAAAAAATATAAAAAAATATATGTTTTAATTATTTTAAGTTTTCCTATTTATGTCCAAAATTGTTAAAGTGGTGATGTTCAAAGAAAAATCCAAAGAAAACAATATCGAATAGGGTTTCATTTTAGCGAAAATCCAAACATGTTACAAGTAATTAGGACCTTGTACGCCTGAGAATACTGTTGGATTACTGTCCATTTTCCTCCTTAAACCAATTATCCCTTACGCTTAATCGCATGATATTAGATCCTTTTGTTGTTCTCTTAGTTTTCTTTTCTTTTATACGTTTCAATAGATATAAATTCGCTGTCAATTAATGCTGTACGATAACTTGTTAGGAACATTATTTCACTCATGAAATGTAGTAAATTTGTTATGTATGCTTTAGTTGACAGTGGGTCTTAGTGGCATCTTGCTTGATGTTGCCAATAACGTTCACCAGCTTTGAATGGACGTGACATTGTTCTAATTATTTAATACTTTTTATTTTTTATTTCTGAGTTTGCAATGAACTCGACTCATTGGAACTTATTTTACTTTAACGAGATGATAATTTGATCGATACCAGTGAAATTAGTTGTTCATGTAAATAAAAATAATAACTGTAATAAAGTTCCATTAAGTCTGCTGTCCAACGATTTGCAAAACCCTCTATACACAGCCAGAATCTTCATTAAAAATACAAGGAATTGGCTATTCATCGCTATTAAAAAAAATGGATCTCCCGTTTGACAAATGTATTATTTGCATATTTGAAAAGAAGAAAGAGAATATATATAGATTCTTGTCATGGCTTACAAGGCCCTGTGTGTGCGTTGGGTTTGCGAATCGTTGGGTGTGACCGCTTGACTGGTGTGTAGGAGTACACCGAAGAGTTTCGCGACATCTCCAAGGGGAAGTCGAAGGAGAGTCTCCCCACCGGGCCCATCACGCTGCTGAACCAGCGCACCGTCAGCGAGGATGTACGTCCCTATCACTTACTTATGTGCTCGTGTGATTGCTGGTGACACGGTTTTGCGATGCGTTTCGTTGGGCTTTTGGATATGTGGTATACGCTGAATACTTTCTGAACGTGTTAGTGGATACGCGATACAGGTGTCAGGCATAAATACATTCAAAAAAGCACTTCGATTCAGCTTCATTTTTAAACAAGTTTTTTTTTAGTGAATACTTATTTTGTACACGATGCAAATTAAAAAAAAAACCTGTGTATCCCAATATGCCATTTCTGATTGTGATCTTTTAATGAATGAGTAGAACAAGTAATGGCAATATTTTGTGTTTTTAACTACGTCACGTATGCCGTTTGTGAGTTAGCGCAATACCGTCGCAATATCGTCACCTTCTCACGTCGTAGCACCAAACAACAACGGAGCTTACACACATTCTGAACTTACCAAAGCATACTTCGTCGTTATACAATTGTTGGATCAGTATTTTAAATGTTTACAAGAATGTTTCTAAGACTCGTGCAGGATTCAAATGAGAATGAGAAACCGTGGCGTTTCCGGTAAAGAGGTGAATTGGCTTGACAGCATGTTAAAATTGTATCTCGGTAAATGTTCTCTCGTAGTCTCCTAGATTGGATGTGGTCATTCTCATTTCGATCTATTAGAAATAAGTGCTTTTTATTTAATTTATTCCCTCCCCTTTTAACAGTTTTAATGTATCGATGTCGCATGATGGATGTTGCTTCGATGAATTGCAAATGGCATGACAGTAATACTCACAATTATGATCCTATACTATTATATGTATATTATGAAGTATCTACGTATGATTCTCTAGTATTGATCCCAATATTTATAGAAGAAAGGTATAATTGTGCTGCGCAAATCTAGTCATTGTACATTATGCCAGTCAGTTCTTAAAAAATCTAAAAATGATTGGCAGTCATTTGAATGGCTATTGACTTTCATTGTTTCGCTCATTGCTTTCGAGAAAGCAATATTATCGCACTCTAGCGAAAGAGAAAAGCAATGTCATCAAATATCTCGTGAAATCTTCGACGTGTCTACATTTGCGCATAGTCTAGTCTAATAAATAATTAACAATGACATACTATCGGCTTTTTAGTATTGTATGTTCATCGTATCGTGTATGACACAGGAGCTCCCACCAATAACCGCGAACAACAAATCGAACGCCACCAAAGCCACCAACAACCACGCTGAGCCGCCGCCGCCGGCGCCCGCCGTGCCGACCAACGACACCGCCAACAACACCATAGACAAGAAGACGATCAGTGCTCCCATAGCTGTCACGTAAGTACCACAGTATTCATCCTTTTGCGGGTCCATCAGGTTGACAATCCTTCGGCGAAACGGGATGCAGGAAAAAATATTACCTTTTCGATGCTTTTATCTTTATATTATTGAATGTGGTCGGGTTAACATACTGTTACTAGCTGGGGTTCGTAAGAATTAAAAGCAACCGGTTATTACTCAAAATAAGACACGTTTATTCAGCACCAAACTAATTAGTCTCAAACACAGTACAACACTACTTAGTTATACTACCGAATCACTAAACACTGTTATCGCACTCAAATATCACTTGATGTTAACTCGCTGTATAGTAATCGAATACTGACTTGCTTCCGAATCGCGCGTCAATTTATATCCAACTTTATCGAAAGTTCTAGTGAGCGCGGGAATGGTCGCGCCGCTAACTGTTACGTAATCTGGCACGGCGGTCATAAATCATCCTTTTGTGTTATTGATAAACAAGTTGTTATTGTCTTTTTTTCTCGGAACTGACTGGCGTAACAATACTAATTAAACCGCGCAAGAGCTAAAAAAGTGTGTTTCATGAACACTTTTACTCGTTTAAAAAAAATACCGGCTACTTATCACGAATCTAAAGATAAACAGCTATATGTCTGCCCTTTAATTAAAAGGTATGTCAGACAGCGTAGGTTAAGGCGACGGCACACTTTGGGTGCCTTGAAACCAGACAATCGGTACAGGAAATAAATAGCTTCTATAACCGTCTGAATTATAATATGAATACGATTTGATTCAGATTTCATTATAATCAGTTTTTTACCCATTCTTAGTCCTTTATGTCCATTACATGCGACATTACAACGTCAAATCGTCTATCAATAGGAATATCAATAATAATATTCCCAGTACCGATCACAAAATAAACAGTTAGGTTTTTTGGCAGATAGTGGTCGAATCAATCATACTCCTTTCCCAGTACCGATCACAAAATAAACAGTCAGGTTTTTTGGCAGATAGTGTTCGAATCAATCATACTCCTTTCCCAGTACCGATCACAAAATAAACAGTCAGGTTTTTTGGCAGATAGTGGTCGAATCAATCATACTCCTTTCCCAGTACCGATCACATAACAAACAGAAGGGGCTTTTGGCAGGTAGTTCCTGTTTCCAGTAGCCTGGGAATATGGGTATGAATCGTACTCCTTTCCCAGTCCTATCCTAACTCCTCTCGTACAGTATAGAACGTCTAGAGATCTACGCGTGCGCGAACCCCCGCGGCTCCTCCGGCGAGGACGGGCTGGGGGCTCATCTGCTGCGTCTGGCGCTGGGCTCAGATGCTGCCAACTCGCGGTTCACCATCGCCGACGTGACAGACTGTATTGTGATGCCGTTAGTTCTGCTCCTTTTATTTCCCTCGATGCCCGTAAAAAGAACACAATTCCTAGATTCCTATCCGCATGTGTGCCATATTTTCATCAGCGTTATTTCAGGCATAACTATTATAGATGAGGATTTTCTGGACTCTTCGTTTTTAACGTAATAGTATTGTGCTTGGTTTGGTTTGTGGTAGGTCTTTGTTCAAGCCTGGCTAGTTAGCCAGGTGGTAGTTACCACCACCTTACCTAAGCCATAGAAACAATTCTACATTGTTGTATTCCGGCATTAGGAGGTAAGATATCCAGTTCCTCGGTAGGTTGAGGATTCCGGGTGAAGTGCGCTTCCACCTTCGGCCTAATCGTAACTAGTAAACCAGGTGAGATGAAGGCCAAGCGCTTCCCCGTCGTAAAATAGACATGAACCCATTTTACACTGGGTCATTTGATGTTTGTATCGTGATGTAATATCTGCGTGTACGATAATGTGTTAATGAATGTATTCGTGCAACTCGCTACTCCCAGGAACGGCACAGCACCAGCCCCGAAGTCCAGCAAGCCGTCACCCACCAAAGAGCAGAGCCAGAGCCAGTCGAAGGGTCAGGAGAACCCGTTCGAGGAAGACGACTGGGATGAGGAGTCCGGCGGCCCGCTCACGGACACGGGCGAGCCCGGCGTGCCTGTGCGCGCCTTGTACGACTACACCGGGGCCGAGAGCGACGAGCTCAGCTTCAGACAAGGTACACATCTCCCGGTGGCACTCTCGGGACGTTTTTTATACCGGGATATTTTTTTCGATGAGTTAATCATATGTCATTATTATAATCGGGGCTCTGATTAATTGATTTCATTGCAGAATTGCCACTATAGGCGCCTTTCGGTATTAGTGGCCATTTTTAGTGATACAATTGTCATAGTGCAGCGATAGGCTTAGTAGGATCGGAGCCCAGCTGTCCAACGGGTAAAATGACTTCGTGACACAGAAAGAATACTAAGGGTTTAGTGACGGCTCGTAACTTTAGACATTTTAGGTTAAAAAGGAAACCAGAATTGAGCATGATTCTCTGAATAAAAAAATAACGCGTATTTTCTGTAATTCCAGGTGATTTATTCGAAAAACTGGAAGACGAAGACGAACAGGGCTGGTGCAAGGGACGCAAGGACGGTCGCGTGGGCCTCTATCCAGCTAACTATGTAGAACCTGTGGGGCACTAGCAATCCGTTGGGGCACTTGCAATCCGTTGGGGCACTTGCAACCCTTTGGGGCACTAGCAACCCGTTGGGGCACTAGCGATCCGTTGGGGCACTTGCAACCCGTTGGGGCACTAGCGACCCGTTGGGCGACCTGTACCTGGATGGACCTTTGTTACAGTCCTTGTCTCAGTGAAACAGGTAATAAATATTCAGATAGCCGCCATCTTTATCGGTTTCATTGAAACATAGAATGCGGCAGAGATACATACTAGCCCGTTGCGATCCGTTGGGGCACTAGTGACCTGTAGGGGGCAGTCTGCGTACACGCCGGTCCAATGAACGATAGCCGTTGGTTGAAACATAGCTAATCAGTTGAAAGAAGAATAGAGTTGGTTGTATGTATTAAAAACTTTTACGCCTAACTTTAGACTCGTCGGCTTTCTTGTTATCAAAATTGTTTTGCAGGAAAGCATTGAAAATAGATATGTATGTACAGGAATGTACTTTTGTTAATCTTAAACATGATGAGTATATTGCACATTCCCCGGCTACGCACACATAGGACCTGCGTGTGCGCATCTTCGAATGCGCTTGCCGAGAGCCGACTCGCAGGAAACCGATGAACTTTTGCCGTCTATGTTCGTTCTTATCCACCAACTGTTTCAAGCAATGCAGCTGGCTTATGTTATTTTAAATTATGATTATTTTATTTTTAAGGACGCCTTACACTGAGTATTCAATTATTTTTAAGTTTTCTATGTACATAGTTTTCCGTCCGACTTTAAAAGAAACTGCGGTATCGATTCATGGATTCGAAACTATTTTCAGTATTATTTGAACCCTAATTTACGTGTAAAAGATTCATTTTCTCCACACAAAAACGTTTTTTGGTTTGTGTTTTTTTTTTCTTGTCAATATTTCTCCAAGATAATATATACGCAAAAGTTCATTGGTTTGGCGAAAACGTTTTGTAAATTAGTCGTATGTGAGCAAGTCAAGATGTAGTCATTATTGGATAGTTGTACACACTTTAATACGACGCGCAGTACGTATCTAATATGTTTAATAACGAAATGAAACTTGAAATCAAACATATTGTGTGACGGAATCTACTAAAGATTCCTATAGTATACAAATAATTGATATCATTTATACGATCAGCTCATTAAAGTGGTTTTGGTCAGCTCGAAAATGTATTTGTCAGCAAAGTGTATAAAAAAGCAATGTAAAAAACCGAATAACTAAAAAAATACCATGTAGTTTCTTGACGCCATTTACCCATTCACATATTTGGGAATATAAATAAATAGGGTCTGAAGCCAATTAAATAAGCTTTTGATATTTATTGATACGACTGCGGCTCGGGTTAAAGCAACTAGTGATTTATAAGTACAGAATGTATGCATGTAATCTAAAGAAATCATGCAGCTTACAATATTATTTGTGGGGATGATTCTTGTATTAACAGATGTTCGTTTAATTAACGTGGAACTTTTTTAAAGTATTATAGGAATCCTAAACCTTACGCGTTACAATTTTCGAATCATTTTATGACCCATGTTTTGTACGTTTCTAATGTAGCCGCGATCCTTGCGTGCTATGCGGGGGAGAGATTGTGTATTTGCGAGTTTTTATCTGTATTTTTGAGAAAACTGTATGCATATGTATGTACGAGATAAACCAAAAATATTGTAACATAGTGACGTGGATATGTTTCACATTTAAACTTGTAATAAGTCTGCTTCGGCAATCAAAATAAATTGCAATATATAATGTTAATTCTACAATCAGTATATCCCCTGATTAGCGACCGCTGACTTTGATAATTCGATGATGTCGAATCGAGGTCTGTAATCGGGGGCAGTGTCCTCGCGTTATCCAGGACTTGGAGATTGAACAACTTAGCTAAGCCAAAAAGTGTGCGCCAGAAGGCAAAGCAGACGTTGAGCGGCAATGGGATTCATGTATATTGTGGATAGAGTAAGGTGGTCTGCACATAGCTGTGGTTTGTATATACACGCACGTTATGTCGTTAGCGTATTTATTTCCCATTGTATATAATGTAAAATTAGTTTGTGTTATGTAGCGGCGGGGGTGGACTCTTTGGGACTGAGGATTGGCCTAATTTACATACATTTATTAAGGCTTTTAGCGTTCGTTGTAAGATATGACGAGATGTTGCCGCGGCCTCGACTCTCGCCGTTTGCTTAGTAAATGTTATGGAAACATTTTATTCCTTCTTTCTTTTGTACCTCGTTTATTGTTGTATGTGATGTACACTGTACTGTACGGTCGTTACGTTACGTTACGTTACGTTAGTCGGGAGGCTGAGTTTTACAATTGACTTGCGAGTATCCATCGTGAATGGTTCACATTTGAGTTGTATTTTCTTGTTTACATTGTTATGGGTTCAGAGACCTCTTGTGAAAAATTATTTGTAATATATTATTATCGAGAGATGGTGGTGTTGGACCACATATGTTAATATATTATTGATATTGGTAAAATAAAATTGTTACATATGAACTATTTTTTATTACGTTCCCTGAGTTCCGTTGTCTTTTTATGGATTTTTGAAATCTACAACCTTGTATTACCCTAAAACCAATCTTAGTTTTTCATTCACATTTCCACAGCCTCTCATTTGAATAAGTGTTAATTAGATCACATTTGACATCTGTCTGCTTTAGTTTCATAGTGAAGTGACCTGCTTAGAAACATTGATTAAATTAAATATCGATCGATATTCGATCGTAAATTATGGAAACAGAATAAAACATGCAACAAAAATATGCATTTATTCAGTTTAGCTATTTGAATAATAGCTAGTGTTGTCATCGTCATCACTGCTGTCCGCACTCAAATATATGATTAATTCATTTTGAACCATATATAGTCTATTATCACATCTCGTTTAAAAATCATTTGAAATTATTTTCTTTGTTTTATCGACGACTTTTCTTCAGTCTTCCGTAGTGACTTCTGCACACGCAATTTGCAAAAGACTGCGCCATGTAACTGTCACTGGTTGAATAACTGACTGACAGAAAAAATACAAATGAAAGCAGAGTTTTCATTCTATGTGTCTCCCATGAAAACTTAGCACCCGCCTCCTTAGGAAAAGCAGGAGATGGCCAACAAAATCAAGATGGTAGCTTTGGTAGCATATATTTAAAACTAGTCCCCGTTTTCTTTAAAATCTAATAGATCTACTAGGTTAAAATTGAAATACTTAAAAAACACAGAAAAATATACTGTTTCTTTTACGGTACGTGTCCACTTTGTTCACGAGGGCCGAAAGCTGCGATCTCCTTTAGGGTAAAACTTTCCGTCAAGTTCAAATAATCAATCATAAATCTTTTGATTTTTTTGGGTATCATCCCTAGTGTTTGTAACCTTGTAACGACGTTCAGTTTTTTTAATTAAAAATAAATTATTATGTTTAGAATGGTTTATTTGTCAAAGTAAGTCGTAAAATGGCCTTCTTTTATCATTATTATTATAAACTTGTTTTACTGAATTAATTGTGCAGTTGAAACTTTGAAAATATTGTGTGCTTGTAACGGAGACAAGGTTATGTTGTTGAATTCTGGTGAAGTGTCAAATGTGACCTATTAGCGTGGCCTACCTATAGTGGGGTAAAATTGGCGGGGTCAAAAATCTTTCGGCCTAGTCTTCAGAATTACAAAACAGCTGATGTTGTTTTACATTCATTATGTTCAAATAAATGGATGAACGAATGAAACGATGATGTTGATTGAGTATGTGTCACATGCACAAACTACGTAGATATACTAAGTATTTAAATGCCCAGACCGACACGAAACTGTTTTTATAGAATGAAGGGCAGCACTTGACCTTTACCTCAGCTGGAATCAAAATATAAGGCGCTGGTGAAAGAACCGGCTATCTTACCTCTAAATGCCAGAACACAACAAATTTAGAATAATTGTTATGGCGAGAGACTTAGGTAAGATGGTGGTGGCTAGCCAGGCGGATGTGGAACAAGGCCAACCACCACAAACCAAACGAAGCACAAATTCCTACCCCCAGGGGATCGAACCCGGGACCTCTGGATCCGTTACCGAGGGGCGAACCGGTTGTCTTCCAAATTTTCGTTTGTTCTTAGAAAGATTTTGCTGTATATCTTTCCATTTCTTTGAATTGAATAGTTTTGGATTGAAAACTTCCTTAGGCACTGTAACAGTTACCGTTACCGACACCTCTGTATGTCTGTTTTATAGTCTGCTTTTAAATTTTGAATCCCCAAACAGCGCTAAATTTAAAACGTAATTATAGTAAAATTGAACATTTTTTGACATTGAACTCGCGACACTGGTTACAGTCACGGTTTGATGACGTTGAGGTTTTGTGTTGCGAGTAACCTCAAATTGTGTTTTGTTTTATTACAAATATGCAAACTTCACAAGAACCTACTAATGAAACTATATCCTTTAACCTATATTTTCACTAGTGTTATTTTTGCACCATTTTACTATGCAAGACGGCATTTTTTGGCTAATTACTATTTACTGCAAGACACTCCCAAGACAAAAATGAGCTTGGTTTTATGCATGTGAGTGAGTATTTTTACAAGGGGAGCTGGGTTTATTCGGCTTCTTTGCTGACAATGATGTTGATAAATCTACCTTTATTTATTTGATCAGAGGATTTACCTTACCTACTAAAATAAATATTCCGTTTAATTTTGTATTTGTATATTTTGTATACAGGTCATACATTCTGCGATACATCACACCAAGTCTACACCACCAATTAAATGCGATACAAAGTTATCATATTCTTTTATTTACAACAACAAACGATACATAATAGATAAATTATATAAAATTATCTCAATTAGGCACATCCACGAGCATCTATGCATTGAGTCAAACGAAATATATACTTATTTACAAATGAGTATAACAATTGACGTGGGCTCCTGGAATATACGAGATTCCCGATTAAAAAATAACATTCATAACTATGTCCGTCCAAACATTTATTTTACTTTTGACATAGCACGCCTATGAAGATCAATAATTATTGACAGGCAACTGTACACAAAAAAAAAATACTTCATCATCGATATTTAGTGAGGCCACAGATCGTGTATCGAAGATTATAAAAGCTGTTTCGTTCACGAAGTAAAAATGTGGCAGTGTAATTAGATTACTCATTTTATTTACATAAGTATGCTAATGTTTTTTCTTACCACATCACTATTTGAATAGTATTCGAGCTGTCAAAAGTAAATCAACAGTTGGGCGGCCTATGGCTGCAGCTAAACCACGCGAATCAGGAGATAGCTGACTCTTTATTGTTGTCTCTGTCACTCGTTGAACTATGAATATTTCTATCACAATAGTTTCCAGTCCTACTTGTGCTATCAAATAAAACGGTCATGAATTGAAAAGGTTTCGGCCAGTTACAATGGATTTTGTCAACTTGCTAAAAAAAACTAATCAACTAAATGTATTCCGCCATAAGTTCGGATTATATGCTGTCAAAATGTTTAGATATTTTGACCAAAATTAACACTTTTCAACGCTGTATATAACATTATCATTTCCTTGTGCAGAGAAAACTATAAGAGTCAATGTCCTTTTTCCTTCGTCGATCGCGAAAACTTTCTTAACCTTCACTATGGAATTATGTATCCCTTACAATAATATAATTGATAAAATAAACGTTACACACATAATGAAACGAAAGTCTTTTTACACAACAATTACTATAAATTATTTACAAACATCCAACGTAACAAATAATATGTCTAGTCATGAAGAAATCTAAGAAATTATATATAACGCCAATATTGGGCAAAACATTTTCTATAGTGGGGGGGTTATGTGTGATCTACTAGGCAACGGGATCGCTCATTTGCCTGGGATGTTCACACCATTAGTGCTAGGACCTGTATAGATCCTCCTGCCGAAGTCCAAACGATCATAACATAACCAGACTAAAGTAAACTTCACCAAGCACACTCGATACTTGATACTCGTACTCGTAAGTTTCATCGTAGGATCGCAATCTCAACGATATGTTAATAAGCTAAGGATTAATTGTTGATAATGAGTAAAGACTTGTTTAAGCAAGTTGTGAACGCTTGAGATCCGGGTCCTTATAATTTTGGCCAAGGGTACAATCTCGCACATACAGTAAAAGTAATTCAAACAAACATTGTCGACAAAATTTTGTAAAACAAAATGTTTTGTCGTAATTTGTCGTAAATGTCACAATATTTAACCGTGGTCAGATAACGTGATAACTTTTAACGAACGCAATCAATGAACTGACTTTTACTGTGCGGCCTATCCTAGCTACATTAATTTAAATAATTGTCTATATTACCTACCGTAGATTTATCTGTACAGTCTTCGAACTTCAAATATCAAATCGCATACTAAAGCAAGTTTAAAACGCGAAAGCCGATACCATACAAAAGTACATTCGCATATTGAACTATCTAACTCATCGTGTTTCATATTGAAGACGGCATCGGTCATCATCACACTTTGATTTCACGTCGGACAAACAGACAAATGGTAGGCTTGTAGAATCTGTTCAAAGATAACCGTCGCGGCTATAAAGAGAACTAAAATGATTGTTTTTGTTTTTATTGTACGACGGGGAAGCGCTTGGCCTTCATAATACCTGGTAACAATTTAAAATAAGGCCGAAGGTGGACTTCACCTGGAATCCTCAACAAACTGAGGAACTGGCTATCTCACCTCTGAATGCCGGAACACAACAATTTTAGAATTGTTGTTATTGGCGACAGAATTAGGTAAGATGGTGGGAGCTAGCCAGGCGGACTTAAACTAAGTCCTTGTCAATGATCGCCATAGGATAGAAGGCCCAATAAATACACCGACTTTTCTAACACGGTAATGTACTACTGTAGCTGTCCAGTCACGTGACTCGCCATTAAACCGACAACAAAACGGGAGGTTTTAACATAAAAAGGGGGGGGACAGCTGAAACAAGTCGTCGCTTTTTCTGTTCTGATCACAAGCCAGTGGGATTCAACGATTTGTGAGGTTGACCTTTGTCCAGCTGTGGGATCGGCCAGCGCTGTGAAGGCGTCTCACTGTAGACAAGCCTGCAGCTTCTCGATCCACTCCTGCGCGGCGTTGGCGTCGCTCGCGCAGAAGTTGTACGTTCGTCGACTCGTGCGCAACTGCGGAACACAAACGGACTTTTCAGCCTTGAATGTAAAACACAGATAGTTATTTCGAATGCGGTCAAATAAATTACATGGAAATTGATGACAGCCTTCCGATGGCCGCCGCTATGGTCTAGTGGTTCGCCTACCGTTGTCAGATCCATCGGTCCCGGGTTCGATCCCCAATGTTTATTTACCCTTCATTTAAAAAAAAAATTAACTACAACTCACAGAAGGCACGAAAACCAAATTTCTTTATTCTGTATTAATTTACAAACGGTTCACATAAATACATTATAATGCTTATCTTATCTATTTAAATAATTCAATAATATTAAGAAAATATTACAAGATTTCATTCCATCTAATGCCAAACTGAGCAAAGCAAAAATATGCAAAATAATACCTCCATACTTTTTTTTTTTGTAAATAAATACTAACAACATCCAAACAGAGCAAACATTCATCACACAAATGTTTGTACCGTGTGGGAATCGAACCCACAATCTTCAATGCAGAAGGAAATTACAAATATGCAATAGAGTAGGTGCAGTTTGCAACTGTGCCCTATACATATATATGTATGTCGGAGAAGAGGAACGTCGAGCGTTGAAAAGCAACGTTCGGGTGTAATCGGCGTGCGGCGTGACGTGGGGGCGACGCGGGGGCGACGTGGGGGCGACGTGGGGGCGACGTGGGGGCGACGTGGGGGCGACGCGGGGGCGACGTGGGGGCGACGGCAGTTCGGGCGAGACCGACCGACAGAGCGGTCGTGTCGCACCCGCACGCCGGGAACACCACGTGACCTCAACTCAAACATTTTATAACTACCTACCTAGCTAGTAGCCACAGTGCTAAATCTGTTTGCTACGATATCGTGCGTTATATTCTCAAGCCAGTGTTTATATTCTCGCTGTGATACCAAAGTGTACGGATCTAGCGCCCACAACCGTGGACACTCAGACATGATAACCACAAGCTCAGATGATCCTGACATTATACGCCAGAGCTATCTCCGTCATGTATATCATACAATAAAATACACCAACAAGATTTTGTTTGTTTGTGACTAGATGGAGCTGCGGGAAATAATGTCCTGTGTTTATATATTCGTTAACTTACGTCGAAGAAGGATCGGTCATCACATTTCTTGGGGGGTCCGGGAGCGGCCTGGGCCTGCGTCACCGTTATCACCTCCGCCAGATCTATAACAATTGTATCATATATATATATATAGTATTATAAAGCCAGGCGTGTCCCTCTGAAGGGCGAAGGCCTTCCTTTCTTCTTCCTTCCTCCTTCTAAAATTCTCTACCGGTGGACAAAACCTTAATTTTTTTGAAGTGAAACTTTTCATGGAAGGATTTCATGGAATATTTTGGAAGATAAATGAAAGATTTCATGGAATTTTCACACGGAACAGAACAATTTTTATAATTGTCATTATGGCGACATAAATAATGTAAGATGGTGGTAGCTAGCCAGGCGGACTTAATTAAGTCCTACCACCAACCAAACCAAGCACAATATATTGTACTCCCCATGGGGATCGAACCCGGGACCTCTGGATCTTAAATCGGTGGGTTGAACCACTAGACCAGAGGCGATTAGCAACCTTTTTGTGTGGCAGTGCCCCACAAAAAGGTAGAGAGATCATTTAACTGTTTCCCTGTAGTATAAAAGTTTCACTTCTATCTTGTTTTGGAGACACCTGATGTTAAGAGCATCTCTTACCTATAACAAAGCCTTACCGCGTAGGTCACATCCACAAAGTACATTAGGTCTTTCTTCCCAACTGCACCATTTCCACTCGACATATATACTTGCTTCATCAACCTTTCATCCATATATGTGCAATAATGTTTACTGTATGAAAAATATTAAATGAATAGAAAATAAAAATAAATCTTACCAATAAATCCTTTGCAATGAGAGTCCTCCATCGCATCGTAGTACCGTAGCTGATGTTTAATGGAATCCAACACAAACCATCTGAAAACAGTCACTCGACTAAAAAACTACCAAGAGAACGCATAGGTTATAACTAAATGAAGGAATACAGAAAGCTAAAATTAATTTAATTTAAATTTAGATTCATTTGCCACAGCTCAAAAATAAACCACATCAATATCACACAAAGCATCATTGTGTATTATCTAACACCTATACTGTGATCACCGAACCGCCTGCCAAGTAATTAAATAATAATAAATAAATAAATATTACAGGACATTATTTTTTACACAGCGCAATCTAGCCCCAAACTAAGCATAGCTTGTAATATGGGAACTAGATTACGGATACACTACTTAAATACTTTTTTTTTTATACAATACAACACCCAAACACAGAACAAACATCTATATTCATCACACAAATGATTGTCCTGGGTGGGAATCGAACCCACAGCCTACAGCGCAGAAGGCAGAGTTACTACCAACTGAGCTATGAGGCTTGTTAAATTTAGCAAAACTTAAATTAAAAAAAAATATAACAAAACTTATATTTAACATACTTTTTTTTTATTGTACGATAGGGAAGCGCTTGGCCTTCATCTCACCTGGTTACAAGTTGAGATGAGGTTGAAGGTGGAGGCGCACTTCACCCGGAATCCTCAACAGACTGAGGAACTGGCTATCTTACTGAATGCCGGAACACAGCAATTTCAGAATTGCTGTTGGCGACAGAATTAGGTAAGATGGTGGTAGCTACTTCAACAAAGTCCTACCACCAACCAAACCAAGCTTAATACATTGTACTCCCCCTGGGATCGAACCCGGGACCTCTGGATCTGAAATCGGTGGGTTGAACCACTACACATACCTCTGTTTCCACCCTTTGAGCAGCGCCCCCCGCTTGTACAGATGCCCTTCGTGGGTTCGATTCTCGGCGACGTTCGACGAGAACTGTTCGTAGTACTGCTGCGAGGACGACTGCAGCGTGTTAACATCTGCACACAAACATTGACACACTGACTGACTGACTGACTGGGGGACTGAAGATAGAGGTCAAGAGACCCTGATTTAATAGACCATATATTATAATAAAACATATTGTTAATAATTAGTTTATAAAATAATTCCATAAGTCAAATACGTTCTCAGATGAAATAATTTTCATAAATCTATAGTAGTAAGGGAAACTCGAATGGAGCTCTTTACCCTAATCTGTTTTTCAGCACTGCTTTCAAAAGCTTGGCCAAATAAATATAACCAGCCGCATGGAATATTTGAAACTATTTTTCTGGCAAAGGCACAAAAAGACGAAATGCTCAAGTCATTCGGAAGTCGGGGAACCTTGACAAAGTTTATATTTAGAAAGAGTGCAGAACATTTATTTTCTTATTGTTTAATCTCGACCACTGGAAGACCACTGTTTGACCACTGGACGACTCATGGAAACGCCCTAAGGACTACTGTACAAGTTCTGTACGAATACAGATAGTAGAACGAGTTTCTTGCCTTTCTCCTTGTGTGCTGGTCGAGATTCCGAACAGGCGGTAGAATTGACGTTTCAAAATGAAACTAAAAAATCTTAATGAATAAAGAAATTCAGACTTTGACTAACAGGAGGTAGATTTGTCGTTCTAAAGTGATCCTAAAAACCTTATTGAATTAATATATCTGTACCATTGGGCGATCACTGTACGACCACTGTACGACACGTGCCCCTTACACGACCACTGTCAGAGCTCTATTATATTAGGTCCTTACATATGAAATTGGCGTTTTGTCGTACTGGCCACTTTGACCTTAAATATCTCCTCTTTGGTTAGGAATTCCAAATTCAAATTTAAACAGCTATTTACTCATGCATTTGTGTTTCGAAAACCGTAATTCATTTGTTTTTTTCTCTTTTGCTTTTTTTTTCTGCGTCACTCATTTCACAAAATGGAAAACTTAAAATATCGCATTATTTACGAGTACGAGTTCCACCGTGGCACCAGTGCTGCAGAAACGGCTCGAAGGATTAATGATGTGTATGGTGGTGGTGTCGCAAAAGAAAACACGGTGCGTTTTTGGTTTCAACGCTTTCGTTATGGAAATTTCGACCTGCAGAACAAGCCCCGTGGACAACCGGAGACCAAGGTCGATAATGATGAATTGAAGGCTATTGTGGAAGCAGATCCATCGCAAACCACATCACAGTTAGCTGCAGGCTGCGGTGTTAGTGACAAAACCGTTTTAATCCACTTGAAGCAAATTGGGAAGGTTAAAAAGCTTGAAAGGTGGGTACCTCATGAATTGAGTGAAGCAAACCGACAAACGCGCGTCGACTGCTGCGTTACATTACTCAACCGGCACAATAATGAAGGAATTTTAAATCGGATCATTACATGTGATGAAAAGTGGATCCTGTACGATAATCGTAAACGCTCATCGCAATGGCTGAACCCTGGTGAACCACCAAAATCTTGCCCCAAGCGAAAATTGACTCAAAAAAAGTTACTTGTAAGCGTTTGGTGGACTAGTGCCGGTGTCGTACACTATAGCTTTCTTAAATCTGGTCAGACGATTACGGCTGATGTCTATTGTCAGCAACTGCAAACCATGATGGAAAAGCTCGCTGTTAAACAACCGAGACTTTTCAATCGCTCTACGCCACTGCTGCTTCAAGACAACGCTAGACCACACACGGCCCAACAGACGACTACCAAATTAGAGGAGCTTCAATTGGAATGTCTAAGACATCCACCGTACTCTCCGGACCTTGCTCCAACAGATTACCATTTTTTTCGAAATTTGGATAACTTCTTGCAAGGAAAAAAATTCAATTCCGATGAGGCAGTCCAAACCGCTTTTCATTGATTCCCGTCCGAATGGTTTTTTTAGTAAAGGGATCAATGAACTACCTTTAAGATGGCAAAAGTGTATAGATAGCAATGGTGGTGATATACATACTTTGATTAATAAAATATATTTTAATTTGAAAAAATTGCCTTTATGTTCCTCCCATACAAAACGCCAATTTCATATGTAAGGACCTAATATATCGAGCTCTATTATATATAAAATATTATTGTATAATTTATATTTTGTATCTATCATGAGTGGTTGGACCATTTAACCACCACGCAGGTCCAGTGCGGGTTGGTGGGTGTTTTGCCAGAGCCTCGTTCGTTAGTCAGCAGGGTATACCACGGGCAGGGGAGGTTGGCTTGGATTCCAAAAGATGTTGGTGGGAGTGGGGGGAGGCCTTTGCCCAGCAGTGGGACACTGACGGCTTAATATAATGTATAATTTATATTTATGTTGGTAATTGTAACTTTGTTCAATTCTATTGTAATTTGTAAGTATGGCGAGTCCGGAGTCTGTTTTTTTTTTTTTTTTTTTAACATAAGATGTCTCACTGGTGGTGACGGCGGGGCGGTGGTCCCGCTCCCTGTCCTGGGCGGGCGGCGCCTTGTACTTGGTGCACGGCAACGTGAACATCTCCGCGCACCGCTCGTGGCACGCCGCGCCGCAATCCACGCACCGCACTCCGCTCTGCGACACCACATTGACAACAATTACAGCATAAACAATTCAATAAATATTACAGGACATTCACACAGCGCCATCTAGTCCCAAACCAAGCATAGCTTGTAATATGGGAACTAGATGACGGATAGAATACATAAATACTTTTTTTTTGTTAATACATACTTATCATACAATACAACACCCAAATACAGAACAAACATCTACATTTATCACATAAATGTTTGTCCTGGGTGGGAATCGAACCCGCTACCTACAGCGCAGAAGGCAGAGCTACTACCGACTGAGCTGTGAGGCTTGTTAAAATTGTAGCAAGATACTAAATAAATAAATATATCAATCAAAAGTTGTAGCGAGATACCTACTAGCAGAGTTTTTTTTTATGCCACGGAGAAGCACTTCATCTCACATACAAGTTATGAAAAGGCCGAAGGTGGAGGCGCACTTCACTCGGAATCCTCAACTGTCTCGGGAACTGGCTATCTTACCTCTGAATGCCGGAACACAATGATTTATAATTGTTCGGCGATAAAATTAGATAAGATGGGGATAGCTAGCCAGTCGGACTTAAAATAAGTCCTACCGCCAAACACACCAAGCACAATAATATACTCGCCTGGGGATCGAACCCGGGACCTCTAGATCTGTTTTTTTTATTGTGAGGCCGAAGGTGGAAGCGCACTTCACCCGGAATCCTCAACAAACTGAGGAACTGGCTATCTTACCTCTGAATGCAGAAACACAACAATTTAAGAATTGTTGTTATGGCGACAGAATTAGGTAAGATGGTGGTAGCTAGCCGGGCGGACTTAAACACAATCATACCACCGAGCACAATATTACTCCCCATGGGGATCGAACCCGGGACCTCTGGATCTGAAATCGGTGGGTTGAACCACTAGACCACAGAGTCGGTTAAAAATTATATATATATCCTTCCACGAGTATGTACCATCACCAAATATCAAATAGAAAGCGGTTTTAGTAGTTTAGCAGGAGATAGCTTATTTAATGTCGGATAACCCTCGTTTTAGAAGGCTTTGTAGTTTCTCTCCTTATTAGTTCGGACAATACATTGTATGAGAGTTAATGAGGCAAAAGTGGTGCGCAAGTAGAAAACCGTTGTCTCTGCCTTTCCCGCTTTGATTCTTGCGTGAGTCTATATATGTATTTATTTAAATATTCATTTCGAAATGGCACGTCCAATGTAAATTCTGCAGGTATAATCGGATTGGGATAATTCCTGTCTTTCTGTCTGGTGCGTTACTTTTTCTAAGAAAATACTACAAATCAGCATAGATAATGCTAGTAACAAGTTATTGTTACTATTATTATCTGTTAAGATGTTATTTTTACTGGCAACTGGAGACTTGGTTTGTTATTGTTAATGGCAACTTGAGACTTGGTATGTTATTGTTACTGGCAACTTCAGACTTGGTTTGTTATTGTTACTGGCAACTGGAGACTTGGTTTGTTATTGTTACTGGCAACTGGAGACTTGGTTTGTTATTGTTACTGGCAAATGGAGACTTGCTTTGTTATTATTACTGGCAACTTGACTTGGTTTGTTATTGTTACTGGCAACTTGAGACTTGGTTTGTTATTGTTACTGGCAACTTGACTTGCTTTGTTATTGTTACTGGCAACTGGAGACTTGCTTTGTTATTGTTACTGGCAACTTGAGACTTGGTTTGTTATTGTTACTGGCAACTTTAGACTTGGTTTGTTATTGTTACTGGCAACTTTAGACTTGGTTTGTTATTGTTACTGGCAACTTGAGACTTAGTTTGTTATTGTTACTGGCAACTTTAGACTTGGTTTGTTATTGTTACTGGCAACTTTAGACTTGGTTTGTTATTGTTACTGGCAACTTTAGACTTGGTTTGTTATTGTTACTGGCAACTTTAGACTTGGTTTGTTATTGTTACTGGCAACTGGAGACTTGCTTTGTTATTGTTACTGGCAACTTGAAACTTGTCTTGATATTTTCAGTGGTGTGTATGTGCAGTATAGTGGTAGTGGTTTACCTTGAGCGGTCCCCAGAGCAAGTCGTGGCAGTGGTCGCAGCGCGCGGGCGCGGGGGGCGCGGCGCCCGCCCAGCGGTGGTGGGGGGCGGGCGGCGCGGGGGGCGTAGCGGGCGTGGCGGCGGCGCGTCCCTTGGCCAGTACCTCCAGAGTGCCGCGCTTGTGGCACGCGAGCGACGCGCGACGCACCACGCCGGACGACATCGAAGAGTTGCGCTAAGCAAATATACAACACATCATTATACGCACATCAATAATGTCTAACCGATACCATTTGTGGATTTTGTTTTAATTTAGTGTTTTATTTTTTGTTAAACGATGACAAAACTTGTTGCCTGTGTTTTATTCATGGATGAGTTTGAAATGAAGGCGGACTTAAACAAAATCCCACCACCAACCAAACCAAGCACAATGAGCAATATTGCTCCCCCTGAAATTCCCCGCCCATAAATTGAAAAAACTAACATTTTATTCGTTTGTTTACATATAAAATTCTAGTATACCTTTTCTTTTATTATTGTAAAACAGGGAAGCGCTTGGCCTTCATCTCACCTGGTAACAAGTTGAGATAAGGCCGAAGGAGGCGCACTTTACCCGGAATCCTCAACTAACTAAGGAACTGGATATCTTACCTCTAAATGCCGGAACACAATTTTTTTAAAGAATTGTTGTTATGGCCACAGAATTATGTAAGATATAAATACTACCACCAACCAAACCAAGCACAATATTACTCCCCCTGGGGATCGAACCCGGAACCTCTGGATCTGAAATCTCAATTTAGCAAGTGATGAAAGTGAGCACACCGTCCAAGGTGGGTACGGACCTGCAGCTCCAGGGTGTTGGGCAGCTCCAGCTGGTCCCACCGCACGCGCCACTTCTGCGGGAGGTGACCCAGCTCCAACTCCAGCTGACGGATCCTCTCCAGCAGACCGCTGAACGCGTCCGGCATGCTGCGCGATATGCTGTCGTACCTAAATAAATTAATATAATAAAAATACAGGTTAACATGACAACTAGATTACGGATCGGCACATATTGATACGAGCTGGGGTTCGTAAGAATTAAAAGCAATCGGTTATTACTCAAAATAAGACACGTTTGTTCAGCACTACTTAGTTATACTACCGAATCTCTAAACACTGTTATCGCACTCGAATATCACTTGATGTTAACTCGCTGTGTCGTAATCGAATACTGACTTGCTTCCGAATCGCGCGTCAATTTATATCCAACTCGTATCGAAAGTTCTAGTAAGCGCGGGAATGGTCGCGCCACTAACTGTTACGTAATCTGGCACGGCGGTCATAAATCATCCTTTTGTGTTATTGATAAACAAGTTGTTATTATTGTCTTATTTTCTCGGAACTATGCGAAGGCTCGTGAATATTCTAGACGTTTCTGACTGGCGTAACAATATTATACCCGTATTAATGAAGTCTCTTAGCTCAGTTGGTAGTAACTCTGCCTTCTGCGCTGTAGGTTCGATTCTCACCCAGGACAAACATTTGTGTGATGATTATAGAGGTTTGTTATGTGTTTAGATGTTGTATTGTATGCTAAGTATGTAGTTACGAAAAAAAAGTATTTAAGTATTCTAGTTCCCAAATTACAAGCTATGCTTAGTTTGGGGCTAGATGGCGCTGTGTGAAATAAATGTCCTGTAGCTTTCGTCAGTTCTGGCTCACATATCGAATCTCAAGAGGTGCCTATTAGAAGTACGCATTAAATAGTATTGGGTAAATTGAATTATGGGTAAAAGAGACGACTTAACTCACGCACAGGATTTTAACAGAACTACGTAATCTACTAAATTATTCTTAAAAATGGGCTAGTTTCAAAAGCAATGCTGTATTTTGAGGTTACCGGTGAAATACAAGCACATAAAGATTTTATTTATGCCCTTTGTATGCATGTTTCATTTAAATTATCTAAATACTAGCACAAACATCCGGGACTTCGTTCCCGTGATCCCGTGAGAATTTCTCTTCCTAATTCCACCCCTATACAACGAAAGGATGTTACTCTCTAACTTTCGTGTAAATATTAGAACACGTGAAAAATTTATTAATTTGCGCGGAATCTCAACTATTATTATTATTTAAAAGTAGCTTTAGTTACTCCTTTTAACATCAGCTATCTGCCAGTGCTAGTCCCGTCAAAATCGGCCCAGCCGTTTCAGAGATGAGCCGGAACAAAAAGACACGACATAGACAAGAATTAAAAATATGTTTTTTTATTTTATAAATATATTGTTTTAAATGTTATAATGACACAACATTTTTATATTCATATACAAAGATAACAAAGCAAAAACGCCATTGCTCGCTGGTGATCTTGAACATATTTTCAGACACTAATTCAGTTTCATATCGTCTCTGCTAGATGGCGTTAATCAGCGCATAATCCTGACGGCATTGACAGTTTCAGGTTTCAAATAAAGAAGTTTCTGATTGACAATCAGAAAGCTTGTGAAGACCTTAGAAGCGAGGTATCTCTCCTCTAAAAATTATACCCCTACCATATCCAAGTTTAATTGTCACTAAGTACTTTTAGCATGTATTACCATTATGTTACCTAAGAAAAAAAAATTTTGGTTAAGTATCTTTTTTTTTGCTTCTTTTTAATCATGTTGTATAGTTACCAATTTATCCATCTAATTAATTGTTAGTAATATGTTGTGTTATTTGTTTGTATAATTTTAATGTAAGTAAGTGTGTTCTCGTTCGCGATGCACTCAACTGGTTTCGACGGAAGACCAGCGTTGTGTTATAATTTATATTACAACACAGCGACTCGGCATATTGCTGAGACGCCAATTCGATGAATTTCTATGCCTCAAATAAATGAATTTTCTTTCGTTTTTATTTCTTTCTGACGTTGCTCAATTGGTTAGTGCGTTTCCGGCTTGAGGAAAAGTTGCGGGTTGGAATCCCGACGCGGGTCGTGATTTTTTGTGTCATTATAACATTTGTGAATGTTGTGGCCAAATGCAATAACTTGATATACAAAAAATAAACTGAAAAAACTAACATTTTATTCGTTTGTATAGATATAAAATTGTAGCATACCTTTTCTTTTATTATTGTTAAACGGGGAAGCACTTGGCCTTCATCTCACCTGGTAACAAGTTGAGATAAGGCCGAAGGTGGAGGCGCACTTCACCTGGAATCCTCAACTAACTGAGGAACTGGCTATCTTACCTCTAAATGCAGGAACACGTTTATTTTTAAATAATTGTTGTTATGGCGACAGAATTAGTTAAGATGGTGGTAGCTAGCCAGGCGGACTTAAACAAATTCGTACCACCAACCAAACCACAATATTGTACTGCCCTGGGGATCGAACCCGGGACCTCTGGATCTGAAATCGGTGGGTTGAACCACTAGACCACAGAGGTGGTTAAAAACTTGAATTCCTGACTGATTGAATCAAAGCACAGTCCTAAAGATACAATTTCCAGAGTAGCTGTATACCTTTCATGGTACAGGTATAACTAAATAATTACGTATTAATACCTAAAAAGAAAACCGACTTCAATGAAAAAATTGATACAATTTCGTTTATCTGGATGACGTATTTTTCCTATTATTTTGATGACAGACAGACAGACGCGTGATCCTATATGGAATCCGTTTTTTCCACACTTTTGAGGTAATACACCCAAATCGCTTCAAGTGTGCCTTTAATATTAAAAGAGTTCCCTCGATTTCTCCAGGATCCCATCTAAAGATCCTGGCCTGATGTCAATGAGACCATCTGGGAAGGATACCGACCCTAAAAATACCCTAATCATTTCAAGTGTGCTCAGGTCAGGATCAAAAAAATATTTTTCCAAATCGATCTAGGCGTGTTCCAGTAATCGGGAAACAAATCCTGCTCCTTTTTTTTTTGAAAGTTGATTATAAAGCATTTGGGGATGCAGGACAGGGCTGTCGCTGGTATATATCCACTGACCCCGCGTTGAGCAGTCTCCGGGAGGTGTTCTCACACTCGACGGAGGCCGGCGCGAGTGTCTCCAGGTCGTACGGCGCTCCGTGCGACAGCTCCTCGCTGGTGTAGTATTGCCACACGTCGAGCGAGCAGATGGAAGACACCGGCCGGAGCACCTGCGATATTTTAATTAATATATTAATACTACAGGACATTCATTTTACATCCATCTAGCCCCAAACTAAGCATAGCTTGAAATATGTACTTAAATACTTTTTGTAAATACATACGACGTACTATATGATACAACAACCAAACACAGAACAAACATCTATATTAATCACACAAATGTTTGTCCTGGGTGGGAATCGAACCCTCAGCCTACAGCGCAGAAGGTAGAGTTACTACCAACTGAGCTATGAGGCTTGTTATTTGTGTGATGATTATTGATGTTTGTTCTGTTTGGGTGTAGTATTGTCCCATTATACAAGCTTTGCTTAGTTTGGAGCCAGATGGCGCTGTGTGTAATTAAAGCCCTGAAATGTCCTGTCCTGTAATGTTGATTCTTCTTCCGTCCTCCTCTTTCACTCTCCGACATCAATTCATCTCAGCATCCACTTTTCACACAACTCAACACAAACTTATTGATTGATCAACCTGGATATAGAGTAAACATCACACACAGACAGACATTTACTCTGCTGTGCTAAATTGAACTTTAATGCGATCACCAACCCGCTTGCCGAACGTGGTGATCATGGCTCCAGCTTACCCTCCGGCTTTGGAGCAGGCACTGTCCAGCAGTGGACACTAATGGCCTGTTAATGTGATGTGTGTCAATTTAAATTTAATTTAAATTGTAAGGAGACTAATCTATAGTCCTCATTAATGAGTCGTTTTTACAAGCCTCATAGTTGTTGGTAGTAACTCTGCCTTCAGCGCTGTAGGTTGTGGGCTCGATTCCCACACAGAACAAACATTAGTGTGATGAATATACATGTTTGTTCTGTGTTTGGGTGTTGTATTGTTTGATAAGTATGTATTTATAAAAAAATAAGTACCAATTAAATTCTATCCGTAATCTAGTTCCCATATAACAAGCTATGCTTAGTTTGGGGCTAGATGGCGCTGTGTGGAATTAATACCCTGTAATATATGATAGTCTTTTCACCTTGAGCTCACGTAAGATGGACGCGTTGGCGCGGAAGGCAGTCTTTATATTATGAAGTATTTATACCTTTACCTTACCTAAGTATTTGTAACTTCCTTTTTTTATACCAAAAAAAGCAAGAAGCCCACCTGATGTTAAGTGCACTCTTGCCTATAACAATGCCTCACTGCGTAGGTCACATCCACAAAGAACATAACCCACACGGCACTGCATTGCGCCCGTCAACTTGAGGCATAAAGGTGATACGCCTCGTGTGCCCGTAATGCTGCATGGCTTGAACTTTACTCTTTCCTTCAGCACCGTTTGTAAGTTTTACTCACAGGGTTGTCCAAGTCCGGGGTGTACAGGAAGTTGTAGAAGATAGGCGCCTTCTGATGTTGCTTCTCGATGTAGTCGAACAGCGAGTGTCCCACGGGCGCCGCGCGGGACATCAACCCGTAGGACATGGCGCCGCCCACGTCCTCTTCCGAACCGGCGCCGGTTTCCACACCCTGGATATCGAAAGCGAATGCTGCTATGTATATATATATATAGCTAGATCTCACCTGGTTACAAGTTGAGGTGGAGGCGCACTTCACCCGGATTCCTCAACAAACAGAGGAACTGGCTATCTTACCTCTGAATGCCGGAACACAATAATTTTTAGAATTGTAGTTATGGCGACAGAATCAGGTAAGATGGTTGTCTAGCTACCACCAACAAGCACAATATTGTACGCCCCCTGAGGATCGAACCCGGGACTTCTGGATCTGAAATCGGTGGGTTCAACCATTAGACCACAGAGGCGGTTAAAAAGTACACAGTAGTATTTACTACCCTCCCATACAATCATGGTTTATCGGAATCGGACATTTCGAAATGATCGACAACATTTGCGTCCGACACGACACCACGTGATAGGTTCCGATCCGCCGGTGCCACCCCAAATGGTGAAACAATAGCTAATGACAGATTGACAAAGAGCTCAATAAACCAGTTGCATAGTACAGCCCACATTTTTCCACTACTGACCATTGGCCTCAGCTACAGATAGCGACCATCCATCCATCGACTCCCCGCAACAGCAACAATGTCGTCGGTCCATCGAGTCATACTCCGTTTCGCGTTTAATCGCGGTCGACATGCGAGAACCTTTGCTTCCAATTATCGGTTCGCGAGCTATGTGGCCTGTCCACTGCCACTTCAGCTGGCTTCCCCTTTCCACCACCGGACTAGCAGACGTACGGCTGCTACCCGTACCTTGTAAATGTTCCATTGTACCGAACACGTCGTTTCGCCTCTACCTTTATCATTAATACCACCTTACCTTCGTCAGTTTTTCCGCACGAGTACCTACAATCTTGGAGTTTTCAAGTCCAGAGTGAATAGGTTCCTTTTAGGCAAGCGTGATGTATCTTAGGCCACATCTTTACATGTAAGCTGGTGGTCAAACGCTTGACTATCACCAATAAAAAAAAAAGCAAACTCCGAGTTGCTTACAAATGCTTTTCTCTAATTTGTATTAGTGATGGTTCGAAGCCCCACGCTTCGTGTGAGTAGCAGCTCAGCAAGGTACTTGGTACTTGGTGCGCGGACTATATTTCCGCAACTGGGCCTCCTATGGGCCCTTTTTGCGTGACGGGTGGGCTTTTGCTACTCCAGCTCAGCAAGGTACCCACCAGCCTGTTGACGGTGTCGGCCCGCTTGTCGTCCGCCGCCGTGATCCCGAGCTCGGCTCGCTGCGACTCGCTGTCCAGGAGGAACGTCCGGAAGCGACACGAGACCACGTGGTACGCCACGAACCGCAAGTAGTAGTCGTTGAACTCAAACGCCAGCGGGAACTGGTTCAGGAGCTGCAATCGTTCACGTCACCATTTTGTACAGCGCCTCTACAGCGCGTAAATAGAACTAAATTTGCGATCACGAACCTTTTGACACATTACAAAGGTAACACTCGACGTCACTCACGTTTGCCTATCGTTGTTGCGTGAGTGATACGATAGTGCTTCGCGCTTCCAAGTGATGTAAAGGTCCGTAAAAACGATTTTTTTTAATTGTACGACGGAGAAGCGCTTGGCCTTCATCTCACCTGGTAACAAGTTAAGACAAGGCCGAAGGTGGAGGCGCACTTCACCCGGAATCCTCAACAAACCGAGGAACTGGCTATCTTACCTCTGAATGCCGGAGCACAACAATTTTAGAATTGTTATTATGGCGACAGAATTAGGTAAGATGGTGGTAGCTAGCCAGGCGGACTTCAACAAAGTCCTACCACCAACCAAACCAACCTTAACATCACGATAACGTTAGACATTCGTGATCAAGCCACTGGACTCGCTAGCGTCTACCGCAATCAACGTGTATAGCGCATCGTCTTTTAAAGTTATACTTCTTTTGGCGCGTTTTTTACGATGTGCGCGCACACCGACACCTAAAAGCGACACTGAAGTTGGTTGGCGATTGACTCTCAAGTTTTCTTGAGAACTGATAACTATATTCAACTATGGTTGGCATGTGGTATAGGGGCGCAATAAACCCTGTATACTATTTTTTTTAGAGTAGCTACCTTTCATGGGACCCCTCCCATAAGAAAGGATGTTTTTTACAATAGCTCCTATCGTAATACAGGGGTGCAATAAGAAAGTTTTTACAGTAGCTTCCTTCCGTTGTATAAGGGTGCAATAAGAATGGATATTTTTTTTACAGAAGCTTTCGTTTCGTGGTATAGGGGTCCAGGCAGAGCTACCACCAACTGAGCTGTGAGGCTTGATAATTTTTATGATTATGATTATATTACCTGATGTACACAGTCCAGGAACATGAGAAATGTGGGCGTGTACCCCTGTTGCGGCGTGTCGGTGACGTTGGAGCGTTGCGCAAACTTGTAGCCCAGAGCGAGCCACTCCTTCAAAGTCAAAGTCAAAGTCAAAATCAAATAATATTCAGTAACATTTTTTAGGATCACTTTGAAACGTCAAATCTACCGCCTGTTCGGAATCGCGACCAGCGCACAAGGAGAAAGAACCTCGGGCTGGTTTATTTTTTTTATGGTCCATTACAATAGTTTAAAACTATCTGATACTAATTGCAATTTATTCACTGGAGCAAATTATTTTTTTTTACTGGCTTTCTTATCTTCTAGGTAATCTGAAATGTTATCATACCTTCTCCACGAGGATGCGGAACCCTTCGATCGTTCGGTAGTACGGCTCCAGGCAGATCTGCGCCAGCGATGATATCTACCACACAAATGACCACTCATTTATATTCAAAGCGATTGACACAATGTCCATTACAAAAACAAATGTCATATAATATTTATATATTCGGGAGCCAGTGCCCTCATAGTTTTCAAAAATCTTGCGGGACTTTTTATTGAGGCGACACGTGACCCAAGGGCCGACTCTTATTTAGGCCAGCGAATTTACATAGCAATTCAGCCAGTGTGTTGGGCACGCTTCCGTCTGGAACAGTTGAGTTACCTATAGGCCGTTTGTAACGGTCCTTAGGTAATCTAACTGATTCCGTTGTACATAGTTAGTTAGTTTAATTGTATTGAATTAAAATATTTATTTAAATAATTATAAAAAAAAAAACAAAGTTCAAATTAATAATAACAAATATTATAGGACAATAATTTCATACAGCGCCATTTAGTCCCAAACTGAGCAAAGCTAATATGGGAACTAGATTACGGATATAAAGCTATTATACAACACCCAAACACAGAAAACACAAAACAAACATCAATATTCATCACACAAATGTTTGTCCTGGGTGGGAATCGAACCCACAACCTTCAACGCAGAAGATGGAGCTACTACCAACTGAGCTATGAAACTTTTTAGAGCTTGTTCCACTTTAATCATACGAACGGCTAAAGAGTGGAATACGTTGCCTGCGTCTGTTTTCCCTGAAAATTACAATAAGGACCTATTCAAGGCGAGAGTGAATAGGTTTCTCCTAGACCGGCGTGCTACATCGTAGGCCACATCGTCGCTTTCTAAAAGAGTTTGTGGACAAAGAAGGTAAATCAATCTAAAAAAAAAAAACTTAGGCACACCAAGAGACAAGCCTCACAGCTCAGTTGGTAGTAGCTCTGCCTTCTGCGCTGTAGGTTGTGGGTTCGATTCCCACCCAGGACAAACATTTATGTGATGAATATAGATGTTTGTTCTGTGTTTGGGTGTTGTATTGTATGATAAGTATGTATTTACAAAAAAAAAAAAAGTATTTATGTATTCTATCCGTAATCTAGTTCCCATATTACAAGTTATGCTTAGTTTGGGACTAGATGGCGCTGTGTGAAAATAGTGTCCTGTAATTTATAAGAGACTGAGACGCAGACTGAGGTGAAAACATGAAGTTTGTCGATCTTTGCCGAAGAGAAAAGCTGAGATACTTTATTTGATTACTTGAATCTCAATGTGTCAAGTCAAATGTGTCAAAAGTGGTGTCGGTAACAGTGATGCAATTCAATGGTTTTTTCCATCTCAAAAAAATTCCCAACGCGCCCAAAGAAGTTTTCACTTCAAAAAAAAGGTTTGTGGCGTTCCGAACGCCACATATGTTGTTTGCAATGAAGTAGGGTGTACCTGAGCGGTGACATCCCAGCCATCCTCCAAGGACAGCAACACGGAGGATCCCTGCAGGTCCAGTAGATCCACCACGGCTCCAGACAGCTGGAACAGTTGACGCAGCTGCCACAGCCAGCCGGATTCCTCTATCAGCCTGCAACATTTCATCACGTTTAAACAGACTTCAGAGGTCCCAGGTTCTGACCCCAGGGTAGCTAGCCAGGCGGACTTAAACAAAGTCCTACTATCAACTAAACCAAGCACAAAGTATACTTTGGCCACAGACTCAGTAAAGATAGTGGTAGCTAGCCAGGCGGACTTAAACAAAGTCCTACTATCAACTAAACCAAAGTTTATGTTTGACTTTGTTTAAGTCCGCCTGGCTAGCTCCCACTATCTTAACTAAGTCTGTTGCCATAACAACAGTTCTGAATTGTGTGTTCCTGCATCTATCTAAATATATATAGCTCAAATATGACTAACTGACTGACATAGTGATCTATCAACGCACAGCCCAAACCACTGGACGGATCGGGCTGAAATTTGGCATGCAGGTAGATGTTATGACGTAGGCATCCGCTAAGAAAGGATTTTGATTAATTCTACCGCCAAGGGGATAAAATAGGGGATGAAAGTTTGTATGAAACATTGTCAATTTTAAACCGATCGGGCTGAGACTTTGCATGCATAAAGCTACTATGACGTAGGCATCCCCTAAAAAAGGATTTTGAGATTTTGCATTTGTTTTGTTTCGGTTTAGTAGTTTTGGTTATAGACTCTGCTTTGTATTTGGCATTTGTTTTGTTTTCGTTTGGTTTAAGTATAGGTTTTATCGGTAAGACTTTTTTAAAATAGCTAAAGAAAATCTGAACGTTAATGGAGAAGTTGAAGAATGTACCGTCGTTTTTAAGTTTTGTAGGCCCTAATTGTTTACACACGCTAAACAAATTAAAGCCGCAAAAACTATACCTAATTAATAATAATACTTCTTAACGCGAGCGAAGCCGCGAGCAAAAGCTAGTTCATAGATAGATGGCCAGCTCCTCAGTCTGCTGAGGATATTTATTTCATCATTTTTCATCATTAGGGACCCTAACAAACAAATTACAAACACACAAACACACGAAATAGGTACACGTTCAAATTACATTATTACTGATTAAGTTAATTATTAAATGATTATTTTCTTCAATCTATTTATATAATGATTCCGGGTGAAGTGCGCTTCCATCTTCGGTCTTAGCATAACTTGAAAATGAAAAAAAATAAAATAAAAATAATGTAATGAAAAGTATGTCCTACCACAATTGTTGGCATGCAAATATAAGTTGGTCTTATTAATAATCTAGTATA
This sequence comes from Venusia cambrica, assembly GCA_951394065.1. Lineage (NCBI taxonomy): Eukaryota > Metazoa > Arthropoda > Insecta > Lepidoptera > Geometridae > Venusia > Venusia cambrica. The sequence goes on from OX596041.1 coordinate 10,912,408, forward strand.
ATGTTTCCCTATAGTTTAGATATTCATTGATTGAGTAAAAACATCTATCGGTTAGCCATTTTTTAATTTACCACAAAACAAATCTCTTTAATTTCATTTGGCAACCTGTTAAATATCTTTATACACATGTAAAATGATTTGTGTCATAGTTAATTTATATTTAGGTTTGTTATTCGTAGTATCTCTTAGTATTCTAGTGCAGAATTCTTTAATTTTTTTTGAATAATTATGAATGATTAATAACAAAATCTGCCGCTTGTTTTATGTATAGACAGGGAAGAGTTAATTACCATATTTCCTAAAAAGTGAAACCAGGTGAGATGAAGGAAAAGCTGAGTAACCTTTTACACTCCACTGATGCGCAAAATATTTGAATATGTGGACTGAAGATGCCAGGATTAAAAAAAAAAGGATCTCACTGCTACACTGATGATTCCTCTCCCATGTTGGCTTCACCTATGGTTAAGGGTGGTCAATCACCTGAGGAAGCCAGGGTGATGAGGCGCTGGCACCGCCGAGGGCACGGCAGCCCGCATCAGCTTCTTGAAGGCGTGCCTCGTGGCGCGAGGGTCGGGGTACTCCACGGGGAGCGTCTCGCAGCCGTGCGGTAGGGCTCCGCCGGCGCCCTTGTCGCACACCAGGTACAGGGTGGCGCGGCGCGAGCCTCCGCCCTCGTTTGATACTGCGAACACCACACTTTGTAAATCTCCATGCAGTAACAGTACTCTATAAGTTGGACAACCCCAATTCTTAGACCTCTTAAAGGTTTCGATGTACAAAAAAATACAACCTACAAAAGCTTTTCAGACATTCCGAAATTTATTGTTATTCAAACAAAAATTCGTATCACAGACAGATTATCCCCAATCCATTATATCATAATATAAAAAAAAAACATTCGATTCGAATGAATGAACAAACTACATTTGGAGAGCGAAATCAACTGATACTCTGGAACCTAGATGGAGCTCTTGGTACTACAAATATCTATAATCAAAACCAAGTGTAAACATTGAGGCAATATTGTCCAGTTCCGAAGAAGGCCACGTATTACCTGAGTCTACGTCGGCCGTGGACAGTCGCTGCCGAGGTTGGAACAGCTCCAGATGGCTGGGCTGCCGGCACTGCCGGTCCTTGAGGGAGCCCCACCGCCCGAAGTGCCGGCTTGCGGTCGCGGAGGCCCCTCCCTTACCCCCGCTGTTTCTCCCCAACACACTGCGATTATGGATATAATATAAAATACAATAGATAAATAATACTTGTATTTTTTTTTTATTACACACTTGTCATACTATACAGCCCAAGCCCAGAACAAACATCTATATACATCACACAAATGTTTGTCCTGGGTGGGAATCGAACCCACAACCAGAAGCGCAGCAGGCAGAGCTACTACCTACTGAGCGGTTATAAATTGAATCGTTTCACAATTAACAAGTTGTTTTTTTTTCACTCAAACTAAACAAAAAACAAAATCATTTCGGTGCTGCAAGAAACAATCATTTGTGGTAGGCCTGCATTGAATAACAAAGTAATCGTGTAAAAAATGTAAAAATAAACACAACATGCCATTTGACAACTATCTTCACGTATATAATTACTGTATTGTACGTGTTGTCACAGAACTATTTTGATGTGTAGTTTGAGTGAGTTCCTTGATGAATTAGATTTACCGTTGGTTTCGGTAGCAGGCGCTGCGATCGCCACGGGACGACGGGAACGAAGCCGTGGCATTCCACTAGTTCATTACAATATCTATAGTGTACCTATCCGTGATTATGGTGTATGAAACTGCGTCGAAATATCGCAGAATATATTTACTATCAAATTGTGATAAAAATCATTATTTTATTTATCAGCCTGATTAGTCTAGGTCAGGTTACTAACCTCAGCTTCCTTCCTTTCCCTTCTCACTTCCCGTTATTGAAACAGCATTTTTATATATCCTCTTGCCTCGCGGCCGCCGTATAGAACCGACGTGTGTCTTTATATTTTATTTAAATTAATTAAATTAGTGGGGCTTCGCCTTTGAACTTCGCCCAGGAACCTCGACCGAGGACTTCGCCCTCGGACTTCGCCCCTAAATTCTGCTACCGGAGCTTCGGCCAGTTGACTGGACTCATTGTGGACGCGGGTGAGCGCTTCGTTTCGTTTTGTTTTCATTGGATCCGAACTCGCTGCATCCTGCACGGAGGTCCACCGGTGCGCTGACTACACCACGCGAACAGTGAGCGGCCGACGCGAAATTACCGAACATCTACGCACAAAACGAGTGCTACGACGTCGCGTCTACGCGCTACCACAAAGTTGCTACGAAACTGCTACACAGAGTGACGCATTATCATCGGCTACGCCGTGTTCAACTTGCATTGTATTCTATATCGCCCACTGTACATTGATTTTACTTTGTACTGTAGCAATGTCGGTTCAGCGCTCCCCTACTAATAAGTTAGATACATTGACAACTCCTCCGATGGTTCATTATGGGTCGGACTCTGCAATAAATACATCAACAGCAGACCAATCAAATGAGTTTTGGAATATTACTAAACGCCATAAACGTAATTATAACGACTTTATGGGGCATTCCGCGCCAGAAATAAGCGAAATTAAAAATATGTTTGCCGAAATAAAAGCTCAAAACAACACTCAGAATGAAAAGTTTGAGACTTTAAGTAATGCCATGGGTGTTATCATTGATCAAAACCAGGAGATTAAAAAATCTGTCGAACATATTAATTTAAAGTACGAAGAACTGATCTCAAAAATGAATACCTTAGAAACTGAAAATCAGTGTTACAAGAGCCGAATTTCTGCCTTAGAAGGACAGGTAGAATACCTTGAGAGTCAGTCGCGAAGCTCAACCATTGAGATTCGTAATGTACCGAAACAAGAGCTAGAGGACAAAGGAAAAATTTTGAGTATTGTCCAAAACATTGGTTCTACATTGGGTATCGACACTCCCATCCAAAACACTGAGATAAGAAATATATACCGCACCAAAAATGAGACAATAGTCGTGAATTTCACTTGCATTGCCAGAAAAGATGATATCATATCTAATTATAAGAAAATGCATAAAACGAGGTCTGTAAATAAGCTTCATCAATTAAATACTTCCGAAATTAATCTGCAGGGGCCGTCCCGCACTATATTTATTTCGGAGTCTCTTACGTTAAAAGCGCGCCACCTGTACTACATTGCACGAGAAAACGTGAAGAATAAAAACCTCTACGCCGCATGGACTTCATATGGGAAGATATATGTAAAAAAGGAAGATGGGAAAGCGCCGACACGCATCAACTCGGAAGACGACCTGTTCAAAGTCGTTTCACAATGACTAGTCGCTCTATCTGTCGAACCTACAATACTATGTTTTTCTTATAATTTGTGCTTTAAATATTTGCTTTATTACTTCATATCTTTTAATTTGTCTTCACCTTTGCGATTACAATTACACACAAAAATACACACACAAAATACACACTCACCCATAACTATCTACACCTTACACATTTACCAATCACTAACATCTCATAAAACACTCCCCCTTACAGCTTTATTCCAAAACATCGCTTTAACACGTTCCCTGCAATTGATCCGAACCCCCTGCCTAGGTAAAATTACTGCCCAACAAACTCCCACCATGTCTCTTTTTAATAGGGACTCAATTAAACTGCAATTTAATGATAGATAAAAATAACATTGAATGTATTAACCTAGGTTTGGATTCGGTATCAATAGCAAAAGTTATAAAATGCGATATGGAAGAAATACAAAAATACGTGATAAGTAATCCTTCGTTTACCATTAACATTATTTCACAAAACATCAGAAGCCTCAATTCTAATTTGAACAGTTTTATATCACTTCTTCATAGATCTAATATGTTATGGGACATTATTGTTCTATCGGAATGTTGGCTGCCGTCTTCTAAGTTTATTCCTGATCTTAATGGATTTAATTACATTCACACAACTGCCAACAAGACTCAAAATGAGGGAGTAGTCATATATTATAACAATTTATTAGATGTCTCCTACGAAGAACATGAAGTCAGTGGTGCTAATTGTATACTTTTAAAAGTAAATGCTGAAACCTGCGTAGTAGCCTTTTACTGTCCACCAGGTGTAACAGATAAAACCAATTTTGTGAACAGCCTTGATCAACTTTTGTTTAAACAAAGTAAGTTCAAAAATATTATTTTATGTGGTGACATAAATATCGACATTTCCGAAGGGTCTAATGACAATATCTCGTTTGACTACTTGACCGTACTTACAAGCCACAGCCTACTACCTGCACACACTCTACCAACTCATGGCCTTACTTGTCTGGACCACATGAATTTGAAAACAAAACTAGACGCTACTTGCTTTGTCGTCGAAACATCGATAACAGATCATGAATGTGTGGCATTGAGTCTTGTGCAGCAAGCTAAGATTGCATATCTAAACATATCGACCTCAAGAATTGATTATATTGGTTTGGACGCCTCTATTCACAACACTAATTTTGAAACAATTCTTAACTGCAATGATGTAAATGTGGCTACAGATACTCTTGTAAAATTACTAGCAACAGCCCTAAAAAATAACACCAAAATTGTAAAAATCCCTAATCGTAAGAGAACTAGCAAACCCTGGATCACTAAAGCACTATTGCGTTGCATGAGGAACAGGGACAGCTTGTATAAAAAACTCAAAAGAGACCCAGCAAACGAAGTTCTTAAAATCACATATAAACGATACAGAAATTTCTGTAATTCTATACTAAAGAAAGCAAAAAGAAATTACGAAAAACAAGAGATTGAAAACGCACGAGACAACAAGAAACAACTCTGGGAAGCTATTAAAACCATCAGTGGGCAAAAAAGAGTAGTTGACCATTCGCCACAGCTGTTACTACCAAATGCGCAAATAAACAGTATTAACGAAGTCAACAACTACTTCGCCAACATTGGCAAAAAGTTAGCAGAAAACTTAAATAGCTCTCACCCAAAAATACTGCCCAATTACAATCTTGCTATCTCCCCCGTGAACTCACTAGTACTGCTCCCAACAGACGAACAAGAAATTCATCACCTTATAATAGGTCTTAAAAATAAGTGTTCGGTAGGTTACGACCAGATTCCAGGCTCTATATTAAAGAGATACTGTCACATTCTTACCAAACCTATTACCCATATTTGCAACCTCGCGTTCTCAAGTGGACATTTCCCAAATGCATTCAAGATCGCTGTCATCAAACCGATACATAAGGGGGGAGAAAAAGACCGAGTCGAAAACTTTAGACCTATTTCTTTACTTCCTGTTTTATCAAAAATTTTAGAAAAACTTTTAAGCAGCCGTCTGACAAACTATCTTGAGTCTAATCACTTACTATCACCCTCACAATTTGGTTTCCGCTCCAAAAAGTCAACAAACGATGCCGTCAATGAACTGATAAACTCCATAGTAACAACGCTTGATGAGAAAAGGAAGTGCCTAACAGTATTCCTAGATTTAGCAAAGGCTTTCGACACGGTCTCTATTCCTATTCTGCTAAAGAAACTTGAAGCTATTGGTATACGAGGTCTTCCACTGAAGCTCTTTGAGAACTATTTAACTGATAGGAAGCAACGTGTCAAAATTGACCAATTTACTAGTGAAGATCGTTCAGTGAGATATGGAGTTCCCCAAGGAAGTATTCTTGGACCATCACTTTTCCTTGTTTATATTAATGGACTTTGCGATATGCAGATACAAAACGGAAAAATACTAACGTTTGCAGATGATACTGCTCTTTTCTTTAGTGGCAAAAACTGGGAAGAGACATTTGATCGTGCTCAAAATGGCGTAACGAAGGTTTGTACATGGCTATCTGAGAACCTCCTGACAGTTAATGTTGCTAAAACTAACTATGTAGCGTTTGCACTTAGATCTAATAGTCTTCCTTCACCGACTTTCAGCATCATTGCGCACAAATGTTCTGCGAGCCTTCCCACTTGTTCTTGTCAAAACATACAACGGACTGACCACGCAAAATATCTAGGCATAGTCATAGACCAGACACTTACATTTAAACTCCATATTAATATGCTTGTTACAAGATTGCGCAAGCTAATATATATCTTCAAGGAGCTAAAGCATATGGCGGACCGTCATACCATCAAAATGGTTTACTTGGCACTGTGCCAAGCTATATTCGGCTACTGCATAACCTCATGGGGCGGTGCAGGAAAAACACATTTCCTGTACCTGGAAAGAGCTCAAAGAGCAATCCTAAAGGTTAGTGCAGGGCTTCCGTGGAGATTCCCAACAGCCGAACTTTATACAAAATGGGATGTTCTGACTGTCCGTCAGTATTTTATACTGCAAATTATCCTCTCCCAACATTCCCAGCTACAGTATGACCAAAATGTATTAAGGGACAGACGAAGACAAGGCAAGGTATGTCCAACTAGAGCATTTAAAACAAGCTTCTCCCACAATTTCATTTGCTTTCTGGGCCCCTATATCTACAATTCAGTTAATAGTAATTTCCCCATATATCATCTAGTAAAAAAAGAATGTAAGTTAGAAATTACTAAATGGATCAAAACATTGAATTACCAGGAAACGGAAGATTTACTTTCCCCCTCACAATAAGTTAAAATAAAAAAAAAAAAAATCTATTTTAAACTCTACATCTACCATCACACATCCTCTCATCTCTCTCACACACACACCCACCCACACACACACACACACCCGCCCACGCACACACCAAACACACACACCCGTACACACACACTGTAATCGTGAAACAATAATTATTGTTATTTCATGCTTTTGTTCTGATTGATCATATTGTATTTTATTTGTTCTTTTATTGTCCCCTTTTCTTTTCTTTTCTTATTTCTTATCCGCGGAGCGAGAGCACTGGTGACCTGTAATACAGGTTTTATTAAACCTATCTCAGGCACCAGTCTCTCACAAAGCAGGTATTAAAAAGATAGAAAATAATATATTATGTTACTGTGTTAGGATTAAGATACCTTACCTTTTGTGAGAGACAAATAAATGATTTATTTATTTATTTATATATATTAATAACTATGTATGGTACTAACCTCACCTAACCTAACTGTATATTATGTATAATTATTGATCTAGTTATGTGCGGAAATCCGGCACTGTATGTATGTATGTATGTGGCAATGTTTGTGACGGCATAACTCTCGAAGGGGTTATTATTGATCTAGTTATGTGCGGAAATCCGGCACTGTATGTATGTATGTGGCAATGTTTGTGACGGCATAACTCTCGAAGGGGTTATCCGATTTTCGTGAAATTTAAACTGTAAAGAGAAAACGTGAACAGAAATTGATTGTCGCAGGGGATTTTCAATAAGTGGGGTAGATTTTGAGATATAAGGGTGCAAATAAATACAATTTTTCACATTGTTACCCGAGTGTGCCGGCAGCCTTGGTGAGTAGCGGGGTGTGATGGTGTTGCTCCTCACAGCACAGTAGCAGCGAGTCTAGACTGAGACTCGAGTCCTCCAGCTCCCCTCGAGAGGCGCGCGTTGGGGAGCACGCCACTAGTGTTGCTAACATTCTTTCCTGGAAGGTACACGACAGTTGGTACCAATATTTGTATTAAAATAGAAAATTGATTATTATTTAAGGTACAAAAAGCAAGAAAACTGGCTATTAACAAGAGCTGGACCGATTAGCTTCAAAAAAAGACAGAACACGCAAGATCTTTTCCTATTTTAAGAATATTTTTTCCATACAAACACTCTTCTGTATACAGGGTGAGTTTTTTTCCTGGGCCTCTGAGGCGCAGCCTGAAACCGTGAGAGTCATCGAAAAGTCATGTTAGGAGTTACGTGCTGAAAAAAAAGTTTTTTTTTTTTGCATTTCCGAGTTTGATAATAAAAAATAATGTACCTCCCATGACTATGTATGTGCCCAAAGTAACTGGAACAATTACAAAATTTAAAATTTATGAATTCAACTTTATGAATTTAGTAACGGTTGTACGTTCAGACTATGCGTAAGAGAAGCTATTAAAACCTCTTTTAGGGGATTTTCTGTTCATGTAGAACTTTTAAAAATCGTAACGTTTTTAAAAAAGTTGGTATAAACGAATGCGAAGATACAAGTATAGCGTTACTTTTAATTACTTAACTCACAATTCTAAAATAGTTTTTTGTTAATACAGAGCTTTTTTTTTATCATGCACGTAACTGTTAACATGACTTTTCGATAACTCTCACGGTTTCAAACTTCGCCTCAGGCTTTGGAAAAAAACTCTACTATATATTTGAGTTGACATTATGTAACGTATGCAAACAAATTATTTAGTAATTTTATATTGTAAGTACAATTTTAATTGTACGCCAAAATTGCACGCCGTATTACGGTAGGATATATTGATACTTATAGTTTATAACACCTTACCACGTGTATTTGAAGCAATAAATGTTAACTTTACTTTACTTTACATCATAAACCCAAATGCTTATTATTATCTTCAAACATTATTATGATTATTACGTAGATACCTAATGGGCAGTTTGCTAACATTGAGAAATCACCATTTATAGTATCCACTACGCAGATCTACGTGTCCACTACGACGTGAAGACCGCAGAGGTGGTGGAGTACGTCAAGAGGAAAGCCGGAGGGGGGTTGAGGGTTGCGAAGCTGGACTCTCGTCATAATGTGAGTTTCAGCTCGTTTATGGTGAGTTCGTATCGCCTCTCGACTTTCCTGAGCCCTATTTTCTGGCCGAAAGGGGTGTAGTTCCGGCGATTCAAGGGTCGCCTGTCGCGAGATCCCCCGCACCGAAACACGTCAGCGACATCACGTGTATAAATTCAAGTTCTATTTTGTATGTATTTTAGTTTTAAGGTATATATGGGTCTTAGAATTAGTATTTAAACATCCTGCGCTATTATTACGTTACCTGAAATGAATAAATAATAATAATAAATAAATATAACAGGACATTAATTTCACACAGCGCCATCTAGCCCCAAACTAAGCATAGCTTGTAATATGGGAACTAGATTACGGATAGAATACTTAAATACTTTTTGTAAATACATACGTACTATATGATACTACACCCAAACACAGAACAAACATCTATATTCATCACACAAATGTTTGTCCTGGGTGGGAATCGAACCCACAACCTACAGCGCAGAAGGCAGAGTTACTACCAACTGAGCTACGAGGCTTGTTAATAATTATAAACTTATGTTATTACTATCGTCGATATAGTCACATGTTTTGTAGTAGGTACATGTTACCTGTTCTAAGCTAGAGGTGGTTTCCGTCCCGCTTTGAGTCGAACTTGGATTTTGGTGTGTGGACTTCAGCATACCCATCACGCCCTTGTGATGTGACGCCGCAGATCTACGACATACGAAATAACCACTCTTTTTATTTTTATTGTACGACAGGGAAGCGGCCTTTGGCCTTATCTCACCTGGTAACAAGTTAAGATAAGGCCGAAGGTGGAGACGCACTTCACACGGAATCCTCAACAAACTGGGAAACTGGCTATCTTACCTCTGAATGCCGGAACACAACATTTTTATGAGAATTGTTATTATGGCGACAGAATTAGGTAAGATGTGGTGGAATCCTACCACCAACCAAACCAAGCACAATATTGCTCCCCTGGGGATCGAACCCGGGACCTCTGGATCTGAAATCGGTGGGTTGAACCACTAGACCACAGAGGCGGTTAATCTTCACTCCTTGCACAATACTTTGGACCTAGAAATTATATAGTTTGAAATGTTTTGTTCTAAGGGTGATCAAACGCACATAGTTATAGCACATAATATTTTAATGCAGGTACAAAAAGATAAGCTTATTATTACAGGACATTAATTTCACACAGCGCCATCTAGCCCCAAACTAAGCATAGCTTGTAATATGGGAACTAGATTACGGATAGAACTTAAATACTTTTGTAAATACATACGTACTATATGATACAACACCCAAACACAGAACAAACATGTATATTAGTCACACAAATGTTCGTCCTGTGTGGGAACCGAACCCACAACCTACAGCGCAGAAGGTACTCACCTGACTAGAAGGGCGTGATTTCTGGGATGCCTCCACGTGACAACCGGCAGTCTTCCCTGCAATATAAACGTTTTCACAATTAAATAGACTCACAACTTTTTCCCTTCGAGGATTCACCACTGATCTGCTACTCAGAGCGTTGGAACTCATGAGGATCACCTGCTAGGGGGTAGTCAGAGGCGCAAACTTAAGTTCGGCACATGCCCACGGTTTGCAAGTAGCTAGTATTGAATGATTAGTGGAGTACCAGCCAGTGACACATACCATTCGGACTTTTGAGCCTAGGGGCATCCCGATTTCCTCACGATGTAACCTTCACAAATATCAAATACGCACATAAACTGCCTAAAAACCGAAAAGTCCATTGGTGCACGAATGGATTTGAACCCACAACCACTGGATCGGAAGGCGGGCCCATACCCACTTGGCCACACAACCCTTTCATTTAAAGCGTATTAGTTATATGACCATTTTCTTCATTGATCCATTACCGTGTAAAAAAAAATGTTTTTTCATCGTGTCTATCTGTAATAGCCTTAGTGTACCTATATAATATATAATAATATATATATAATATAATAACCTATTCGCCGTTAGACTTCAATTAGTAGTACCGGGACCGATGGCTTAACGTGCCCTCCGAAGCATAGAATCATCTCATTTAACTGACAATCAGGTGATTCAAGTCTGCTATGTTTTAGTCAACTGAGAAAAACTACAAAAAGATGCGCCCCACCCGGGATTCGAACCCACGACCTCCAGATCGTGAGACACGCCGTACCACTGGACCACGGAGTTTTCTACGAATACATTTTTATTTGTGTAATTGTATTTTTTTCTGAATTAATGAACTCCTCACAACGAACATGATTGAATATAAAAATGAGTACGTAGGTTTATATGAAAAATAACTCTGTATTTTGAAAATTTAGTTAATGAATGATGCTAAAAGCCAGCATTGCTGAGCAGTTACTTATCACCACGTTGTATTTCGAGTGTGCTTGCTCTGAGAATACGAAAGCCATTGGATCCAAAACAACTGACATTTAAAATATTGAAAATGCAATCGTCTTGTTTCGTATTTCGTAGAGGACCCTCCCGAGGCCTTAGTATGAGTTTCTGACAGCTAAGTGAAACTATTTTCGATTTCGTATAGGGCGCTTATCTCCATACATTTTGCTAGCGGAATAGTAGTTAAAGCAAAAAGCAACTGTAGTTAACCAAAAGTAGTATGTAATTAATACAATACAATATTCTTTATTGAACACCAAATGTAAATAAAATTATGAACGAATTCATCTTACAAAAAATCTTACACAATGCGATATCTCTTCCAGACAACCTTTGCATGGACAGAACCAGGAGGATGTATATATGGACACATAGGCGCACAATAAAATAAAAATAAAAAAAAGTTAACCGCTAACCAAAGCTGTCAGAAACTCGTACTACGGCCTCTGGGATGTCACGTGACGTACCTGCCGGTAGCACCGCGCTATCCGCCGTAACGACTCGTCGCCGACGCTATCAGGTACCGGTATCACTGCCGGGTAACTGAAAACAAACAATTACATTATGATCGAATCAACAGTAAATAGAAAAACATCCCTTATAAATGTTTTCTTGCTTGAAGCCAACGTTCACTAATTAACGCCACAAAATTCAACTACAGCTCGATTTAAATCGTGCGCTGGTGTAGCTTTCGTGGCCTTTACTTGACCTTTTCAGGGCAACCTTTGTAGTGTAGTGACGCACTAAATATATGTTAGAAATCCCACGGGACACCAGGGACCAAGTCCCATGAGTTTGCGTTCATTTCACCTGATTTTCAAGTTATAAGGCCGAAGGTGTAAGCATTCACCCGGCATCCTCAACAAACTGAGGAACTGGATATCTTACCGCTAAATGTCGAAACACATAAGTTGTTAGAATTGCTACTATGGCGACAGAATTAGATAAGATGGGAGCTAGTCAGGCAACCAAACCAAGCACAAGATTGTACTCCACCTGGGGTTCGAACCCGGCACCTCTGGATCTGAAGACCACAGAAGCGGTCATTAGTATATTGTTTATTAAATAACAGGCCTCACAGTTCAGTTGGTAGTAGCTCTGCCTTTTGCGCTGTCAAAGTCAAAAGTCAAAGTCAAAATTTCTTTATTCATTAAGATTTTTTAGGATCATTTTGAAACGTCAAATTAACCGCCTGTTCGGAATCGCGACCAGCATACAAGGAGAAAGGCAAGAACCTCGGGTCGGTTAATTTTTTTGATGATCCATTCAACATTTAGATACACAAGTAGATACATCAAAAACCTAAATACTTAATCATAAAACATTTGTTATTACCTATCTACTAGCTATACCTACCTAATGGGCAATTTGTTATCATTGAGAAATCACCATTTTGCTGTCAACTGGTATAGCAACATCGGGCCACACGTTCTTATCGTCGATATAATCACAAATTTTGTAGTAGGCACTTTTAATTAAATTATTCTTTATATACAATTTGAATTTATGAGCAGAGAGCTGTAGGTTGTGGTTTCGATTCCCACGCAGGACACACATATAATGTGATGAATATTGATGTTTGTATGGAAGTATTATATCCGTAATCTAGTTCCCATATTAAATATTATAGGACATTAGGACATTAATTTTTACACAGCGCCATCTAGCCCCAAACTAAGCATAGCTTGTAATATGGGAACTAGATTACGGATAGAATACTTAAATACTTTTTTTATATACATACTTACTATATGATACAACACCCAAACACAGAACAAACATCTATATTCATCACACAAATGTTTGTCCTGGGTGGGAATCGAACCCACAGCCTACAGCGCAGAAGGCAGAGTTACTACCAACTGAGCTATGAGGCTTGTTAGAAGATAGAATATTACAAGTGTCCTGTCCTGTAATCCTGTGATTGTACGAGATTTCTTGTGAAGAGATGTTCGATTTAAGACAAACAGATAATACAGAGATGTGAATACCTCCGACAAAGCGTGTAGACCGCGTTCGCGTGCGCCAGTCTGAACGGCGGCGAGGCGAGTCCGAGCCGCGCCCAGTCGCGGGCGTATATCCTCTCTCTCACTCGCTCCAACGTGCGCGCGGCCGGCGGCTCGGCGCTCTCGCTCCCACCCAGGTCTAACTCTTCCACTGTCAACAATCAAAAAGCTTAAGTTCAAGTTCAAGTTACTTTATTAATAACATCAGTTACACGTCAAAAAATCAGTCGAATAAAAGTAGCAAACATTATAAATAATAGTAAATAAACAATGATAGTAATAAAAGTCGAATAAAAATGATAAATTAATACAATATAAAATCACTATATAAGTAACGTTGTCGGAATTGGTGCATTTACAATAAAAATGTAAAATGTATACCACCAATAAACTATCAATCATAATAAGAAAGAAATAATATTCAATTTATTTGATGTAAATATAAAAGTAAACACAATATTGAAATGTTCAACTATGTACAAAGGAAGGAAAAGATTACCTAAGGACGTTACAAACGGTGTAAATATAACTCAGCTGTTCCAGACCAGTACCAGACGGAAGCGTGCCCAAGACAGTGGCTGCATTGCCACGCTGAATAGCTATGCTAATTTGCTGGCCTAAACAAGAGCCAGCCCTTGGGTCACGTGTCGCCTCAAACAAAAGATATTGTTTTGTAACCTAATCAATTTATTAGGAACTTTGTTTTCACTGGTTCGGAGGGGTGTTGTCGAAACAGTTTTGTACTTCTGCATCTGGCATCGTTTCTTGAATTTTAAAAGGTACTTACCTGTCTTTTTGTTTAATCAAAAGAAAACATAAATAAATATTGTAGCTCTATATATTATTCGTATCCGAGTCAAAAAATCTGGTGCAAGGTTATGAAACAATATTATTTTCAGATCTTCAAAAATATTTTTTTAGAATATGTTTTTTTAACCCAGAAATGGATATTTTATTATTACTACAGAAAATTTATCTAAGAAACTTCTCAAAGTTCCAATGAACAGCTCCTGACCCACCAGGTGCCCGGCTTGCAAGTAGCTAGCATTCGTGACAGGTTGCAAGCCCAACGCCGCTTAGCGGAATACTAGACATTCACACATGCCAATCGAATTTTCGAACCCAAGAACATGCCGGTTTCCTCACGATGTGACCTTCAGTCAGAGAATATGCATGTGATAAACCGAAAAAACCATTAGTGCAACTGGATTTGAACCCACAACCTTCAGATCAGAAGGCGCAATGCCCACTTGGCCAAACAGCTCTTTAAAAAAGTACATCTTACATGATAACGTATCAGCTGACAAGGAAGACATCAAAGGCGGGGAGGTCAACGACCTCGCGTCAGCTGACGGCAACACGTACTTTTGCCGTTTGGACGGTTTCGGTTTGAGTCCCGCTTTCCGCGCCGTTTTCAACAACGTTTTCTTTGCGAAGCCTCTGCAAAAATAGATCGTTTATTATATAGATGTTTATTTCTTTTAAAGAAGTATTGATATACCAAGGAAAACCATGCCATAGGTCAGAATCAACCGATAATAAATACACACACGAAATCTGTGTGAGTATCTATCTATATTTGGTTGTGTTCCATATTATTTACTACAATCATATTAAGTTGGTACCCTAATAATAATAATAAAAAAAAAATGTTTAATTCATGGTCAACTTCATCAAATTTGGTCAGATTGACCTTCATTTTGAATTACACAAAAGATTCGAGATAGAAAAGGCGAGAAGATCTCCATCGAGGCGAATACGTTATTTTTTTTGTCAAACAAAGAACTCAAAAATGCACTAACAATCAATAAAAAAATAGAATTTCTGTAATGCGGATTTTTTTTTAATTGAGAACGTAACCATATGACTTTTCGATAACTCTCTCGGTTTCAGACTTTGCCTCAGTGGCCCTGGAAAAAAGCTCATAATTAAAAATTGTTGAGAAATATTATATTCAGTTAATTATTTCTATTAAAAATCCTGTATATCGCGGCCAAATAGATTCCATGAATTTTATTCACCCAAAAGTTTCTCGCTAGTGATTTTGAGTGCAATTTCAAACACTAGGGCAGATCACAGTCCAGATAATCTCTGCTAGATGGCGTGATCAGCGCTCAAGCTGAGCATCAACATTAGGACCCCCGTGGCTCAGTTGGTTAGAGCGTATCCGGAGTCCCTTCGCGAGTTGTAAATTTTTGTCATTTTTTTTTGCGCATAAAGAAGTTTCCACCTGAAAAATGAACAGCCAGGATATATATGGGTGTCTCACTTGAGCGTGTGATGTTTGTGCGCGTGCAGCGGGGGCGGGGGTAGCGCGCGCGGCGCCAGCGCGAACTGCAGCAGGGGGTGCGAGGGGTGGCGGAGACGCGCCAGCTGCTTGCGGAACGTCTCCGTGCACTCGCTGGTCACCTCCTCGTCCAACGCCACCTGAACATCACACAACCTGTGGTCTAGTGGTTCACAGAGCCAGAGCTCCCGGGCTCCCAGGTACGACTGAGTCCACCTGGCTAGCTACCACTATCTTAGCTAATTCTGTCGCCATAATAGCTATTCTTAAAAAATAAAATCTGAAAACAGAAAAAATATCTAGTAATAAATCCGCTAAATCTCTCTGAAAAAATGTGTTGTCGCTCCGAGCTAGCACTTGCAGCGCAGAGCTCGGAGCGACAACACGTCCACAGAGGGCTAGTCAGTGAGCAGCAAGACTATATTTCCTGAGGATGGCTCGTGTGGAGGCGAAACACGTGTCGATTTGATTTTTTCAGAGAGATTTAGCGGATTTATTACTAAATTTCTTTTTCTGTTTTCACATTTTATTTTGAAATATGGATTTCCGCAAAATAACGCCTGAATCAATTGGCTAACAATTCTTAAATTGTATTAGTGTATCCCTCAGTTTGTCGAGGGTCCCGGGTGAAGTGCGGTGAACCTTCGGCCTTTTTTCAACCTGCGATAACTTGAGGTCGTGAAATCGCGATCTTAGCCGTCGTTGGAGGGATTTTGACATCATCACCACGCGAGGCAGGCGAATTGGTGAGCGCAGTAATGGTGTAGAATTGTGAAGAACAGAAGGAAGCTGCTGCCTGCTGGTGAGATCCCTTAGTCGGCTTTTACGAGATCCATGGACTGAGCTGGAGCTTTATAGTCATTTACAATCATCACCAACTTACTAAAAAAAAACCCCCCATATTCATTGTTTTGACACGTATTACTTAACGTACTTAATGCGAACGAAGTAATTCCTTGAACGAGTACCCTATTGAGAGCAAATAAAATAAATAAATATTACAGTACATTTAATTTCACACAACGTCATCAAGCCCCAAACTAAGCATAGCTTGTAATATGGGAACCAGATCACGGATAGAATACTTATATACATTTAGTAGATAACTACGTAGTATATGATACAACACCCAAACACAGAACACACATCAATACTCGTCACACAAACGTTTGCCCTGGGTGGGAATGGAGCCCACAGCCCACAGCGCCGAAGGCAGAGCTACCAACTGTACTAAATGTTAGATGGAATTGTATTTAAGAAAAAAATAAGTGAACGGTTATTGTGTAATTGTTTTTATAGCCTTCACGAATATTTATCATATAACTGTAATAATTAATTGTATTAAATAATTGTAATAATAGATACGACTACTATCTGGTTAGCGTAATAAAGTCCAAAGGCTGTATTATAGTTACTGAAGTGCACTCATTTATTTTCCCGTAACGACATACGTTCGCTCTCCAGCCGCTAGTGCAATGACTGGCGACTGCTCATACTTACTTCTCTTTCATACACAAAACTGCTAATACAAACATTTATTTCATACCTACTTACATGTCCCTACATTAGCATGACATTCTTAATATTTGCACGCCTGCATGCAGGCTGAGTACATTTACAATCGTATGTTTTAACACCTAATGTACGTACACACTATCATATGTATTCTCGCAAATAAATGATTTGAACTGAGCTATGAGGCAGGTGAATACCTTGATGAGTTGGAAGGTAGCGGAGCGCAGCTGCAGACCTTCCTGTAGAGACTGCTCCAGGTGTGGAAGGTAGTGGGTACGAACCGCCTTCTCCCGCGTCAGCGAGCACAGCGGGAACGAGCGTACCACCGTTTGCTCGCAAGCTGCAAACAAACACTCGTGTTACTTTTTACTTTTATAGTAGAGAAAAAAAAAACATAATAGTCATAAGGTAGTGCACCTTATTGGGGACTGTTAGAAATAATATAATAAATATTGCAGGATATTAATTTTACACAGCGCCATCTAGCCCCAAACTAAGCATAGCTTGTAAAATGGGAACTAGATTACGGATATAATACTTAAATACGTACTATATGATACAACACCCAAACATAGAACTGCCATGCCATTTATGGCAAAAGTCACGAATAAAAACAGAATAAAAGTAAAATAAAATAAGTTATGGTTTTTCAGTGTACCTTATCTACATACAAAATAGATGTATCTATGTCTGTACGTATAAATGGTAATGCAGCATTAAACACATGAATTTTGTATAAGTAACGGTATCACATCAACAGTCTATTAGCGTCCACTACTGACAGAGCCTGTCCAAAGCCAATCACCAAGCCAAACGGATTGATGATCGCAGTATAGACAGGTAATACACAGAAGGAAGCCCGTCTTCTGGGTAGATCCCTTAGTCGGCGACGTTTACGACATCCGTAGACTGAGTTTGAGGGGTCAATTCTTAAGCGGCGATCGCCACGGTAAATGCTGCACAAAATTTCAAATGATTCGAGGAAAAAGAGCTGTGATTAACTAAATGGATAGTCACCCTTCCGAACCGGAAGTAAAAAAAAGGAAGTTTTAACCGCCCTGTGGTCCAGTGGTTCAATCCCCCGGTTTCAGATCCAGGTTCCAGAGGTCCCGGGTTCGATCCCCAGGGGGGTACAATTTTGTGCCTGGCTAGCTCCCACCATCTTACCTAATTCTGTCGCCATCACAACAATTCTTAAATTTCAAATGTTATAATGACACAAAAATTCACAACCCGCATATTTTCCTCAAGCCGGAAACCCTCTACCCAACTGAGCCATGAAAGTCCTGACGCTGATTCCGAATTGTTGTGTCATATTGATACTCGGCTTGAGCGCAGATCTTAAATTGTTGTGTTCCGGCATTTAGAAGTAAGATTTATTTATTTAAAAACAATTATAACACCATAACAGATAAAAAACCCAAACCGGTGCCATAAGTAAAACAATAACAATACACTTTAGGTAGGTAATAACAT
The DNA here is from genome assembly GCA_951394065.1 of Venusia cambrica. Taxonomy (NCBI): domain Eukaryota; kingdom Metazoa; phylum Arthropoda; class Insecta; order Lepidoptera; family Geometridae; genus Venusia; species Venusia cambrica. The sequence continues at coordinate 10,930,781 of OX596041.1, forward strand.
TCTAGTTACAAAAAATAAATTTATGTAGTTGTTTCTAAGAGAATCTGTGCCATAAACAGGACTTTCGGCAGGCTATTATCTAAAATATCAATATTATTCTTCGAAACTATGTTAATTAGTCTAATGGCACAAGACATCGGTGCAAACTTGAGTAAATTAGTCCTAGCTGTAGGTAGACAAGATAGCCAGTTCCTCAGTTTGTTGAGGATTCCAGGTGAAGTGCGCCTCCACCTTTGGCCTTAACTTGTAAATTGGTGAGATGACAAAAAACCTGTGGGTTTTGATCCGTACACCGATGGACTTTGAAGGTCGTGAAGAAACGGGCAAGTAGAATATGGGAGTGGGTGTTGGTATTACCATAGGGGTCAGTGGGTGTGCCCTTGAAGACCAGCCGGTAGTTGGTGAGGAACAGGGCTCCCTCGGCCGGCAAGAGGGCAGTCTGCCGCCCGTCGGTCACGAGGTAGGCGCGAAGGGCGGGCGCGGACACAGCCTCCCCTGGCACCAACGCGGGGGCCACGATCCGAGGCTGGAATTATAAATAAATCATTAATAAATCATTTATAACGAGCCTCACAGCTCAGTTGGTAGTAGCTCTGCCTTCTGCGCTGTAGGTTGTGGGTTCGATTCCCACCCAGGACAAACATTTGTGTGATGAATATAGATGTTTGTTCTGTGTTTGGGTGTAGTATTAAACACCCAGTATTTAAAAAAAAAAAAAAAAGTATTTAAGTATTCTATCCGTAATCTAGTTCCCATATTACAAGCTATGCTTAGTTTGGGGCTAGATGGCGCTGTGTAAAATGAATGTCCTGTAATATTTATATATTTATTTGATACAAAAACGGTGTTACAGTATAACATTTTGAATCCGTAGGGTCCTGAACTAGATGAGGCTGTATTTCAGGATCCAGAGCTTCTCCTATTAATGTTTGTTACATATGCCATTAAAACGAATAGGTACCTTACTAAAAATAAGAATAAAAGAGAAATAAAAAAAATAATAAACCTACAATTCAGATTAAATTACAAGTGCTTTTTAAATAATAATCAATAATTACATACGCGAATGTAATTATAATTATGTTGTGTCAGTGCAGGTTTGGTTGGTGGTAGGACTTTTGTATAATCGATTTAGTAAAAAATGTACATTTGATTGTTATAGACACAGTACCTATGTATCAGCGTTATGACCAAAGTTGACGATTTTGTAACTAGATGTCGCTAGTATGCACAGATCACTTTTCTAGATCGCGCTGATGAAAATCAACGCGCTTTATCAAGGTCGCCGTGCTGTGTTTAATATATGAGAGATTTAACTGCACTTACAAAGTCTTTGATTTCTCGAATACCCCTTACAACATTTTTTGTCTTGGAAGATTTGTACTTTGTACAACTTTGTTCAAGTCAACCAACCAACCAACGAAAGCCAGCTACCACCATCTTACCTAATTCTGTCGCCATAACAACAATTCCTAAAATGTTGTTTTCCGGCATTCAGAGGTAAGATATCCAGTTCCTCAGTTGGTTGAGCATTCCGGGTGAAGTGCGCCTCCACCTTCGTCCTTATCTTACCTTGTAACCAGGTGAGATGAAGGACAAGCTTCCCCGTCGTACAATTAAATTTAAAAAAAAACATGAAAAATAAAATTGTCAGCTGTTTTTTTTTTTTTTATATTACAGGACATTCATTTTACACAGCGCCATCTAGCCCCAAACTAAGCATAGCTTGTAATATGGGAACTAGATTACGGATAAAATACTTAAATACTTTTTGTAAATACATACGTACTATATGATACAACACCCAAACACAGAACAAACATCTATATTCATCACGCAAATGTTTGTCCTGGGTGGGAATCGAACCCACAGCCTACAGCGCCGAAGGCAGAGTTACTACCAACTGAGCTATGAGGCTTGTCATTATATTTGTATATATATTCTTAATAAGTAAATCAAGTATTATTGATAAATTTAATATAATTTATGTGTCTTAGTTATATGTTACTTATTAAACTTTATTAAATTGTTATGTACACTATTTCCCAATTTTTAACTATCTTTTCTCTCTCCTCATCACTGGTTTGCTGGAAGAAAACTCTTTTTAGGGTTAAGCTCGCCTTTGCCATGTATTTCAATTTTTAAGTTTTTCTTTGTTATTATGTTTATGTGTGCAATAAAGTATAAATAATGGACAGACTGTAAATGTTAAAGAGAGACTTCCGTTTCCGCTCTCAAACAGTCCATGTCGCGTGTCATATGGACCCAAGTTTACAGCGCAAGGCTTTTTTCCAGTTCCTCGGACCCTGAGCTGAAAGGCGCCTTGGAAGTACGGCAGTGATGATGATACAGGAGCGTACCTACCTTCGGGGTATTCCTGTCTGAAAACCAGCGTTGCACCGTTAACCCCGGCGCAATTGAATGCTGAGACAGCGACCTTTTTAACCCACATATAATTATTGTTACGCGTGTATGAATTACGGTGGGTAATTCTTTTTTATGACTTATTGTGTAGGTATGTAATGATGTTGGTAGGTAGGTAAATTTATTTGTTGGTGTGTTTTTATGTTCATTTCATTAATTAGGTGGGTATCTATTTGGTTGGTACCTAATTGTTTCTATAATCTACCTTTATATAATCTACTAGTTTATGTGGGATAAATAAATGTGTCTTTCTTTCTTTCTTTTCTTTTACCTTCTGTACAGGCGGCAGTCTCCGGCTCTCCCTGGCGACCGCGTCCAACGTCTCCAGGTGCATGTGCACCACCCCTGGGATCATCTGGTGCAGACAGCGCACCTGGTCTGCGGTCACACCGCCCTCTGTACACACCTGGAACAATCACATTACACGCTATGCTTGGTGCGGGACTTAGAGTAGCGCAGAAGGACAAATGAGAAAAAAAAAAAAAGTCGTGCATCTCGAAATAGCATGTCGAAAGAAATTTTGCCGGTATAAGCGAATAGGTATGATTGCGGATTGAAGCGTTTTACTTTTTTCTAAAATGTAAATGTTTCATAATTTTATTTAAATTAACAAGCCTCACAGCTCAGTTGGTAGTAGCTCTGCCTTCTGCGCTGTAGGCTGTGGGTTCGATTCCCACCCAGGACAAATATTTATAGATAGATAGATAGATAGATAACTCTTTATTGTTCACCATTTACAAATAACATAACAAAACACAGATATTGGAAACTTAATCTAGTCACTGGTAAAACAATAAATTTATGTGATGAATGTAGATGTTTGTTCTATGTTTGGGTGTTGTATTGTATGATAAGTATGTATTTACAAAAAAAAGTATTTATGCATTCTACCCGTAATCTAGTTCCCATATTACAAGCTATGCTTGGTTTGGGGCTAGATAGCGCTGTGTGAAATTAATGTCCTGTAATATTTATTTATTATTATTTATTAAATACATAAATATTAATTTATTTAATTTCAATTTGTAAATGTTTAACCGAAATTTAATATAAATTTTTAAATGTTTAATCATATAATTTATACCTATATTATGTATAACTAACCTATTGACATGGTGAACTACTAACATATGCATATTAGTAATCGGAATAAACAATTTAATAATAATAATAATAATAGGCCAGCAGGATAGCACGTCTCGGCACTGACCTTATCGACGAATCGGGAGACCATTTTGATGACATTGTTGCCCGCCTCCCCCGGCTCCGCCTCTTCGAACCCCGACTCCGCATCCACACTGTCCGATTCAGCCACACTGCAACAACACTCATCCATCATTCCCGGGGTCTCCACCCCCCTGGTGGTCTACCCTGGGCTACGGAATCTAAAACTTCATTTTTTATTGGTGATAGTCAAGCGTTTGACCACCAGCTTACATGTAAATATGTGGCCTAAGATACATCACGCTTGCCTAAAAGGAACCTATTTACTCTGGACTTGAAGACTCCAAGATTGTAGGTACTCGTGCGGAAAAACTGACGAAGGTAAGGTAGTATTAATGATAAAGGTAGAGGCGAAACGACGTGTTCGGCGTAATGGAACATTTACAAGGTACGGGTAGCAGCCGTACGTCTGCTAGTCCGGTGGTGGAAAGGGGATTTTAAGTGGAATTTATAGCACAGACCTGGCAACCCGCCATCTATGTTCTAGGCTCCGCAAACTGGCCTTAACAAGTGAATCATCACAAGCGATTGAGATCGAATCGAAATGAACGAATGAGCATCACGACCTTCATTCAACGGTGAAGGTCCACCTGGCTAGCGACCACCTCGCAAGAGTCCGGCGCCAAGCAGTTAATTTTTTTTTTATTGTACGACGGGTAAGCACTTGGCCTTCATCTCACCTGGTAACAAGTTGAGATAAGGCCGAAGGTGGAGGCGCACTTCACCTGGAATCCTCAACAAACTGAGGAACTGGCTATCTCACCTCTGATTGCCGGAACACAACGATTTTAGAATTGTTATTATGGCGACAGAATTAGGTAAGATGGTGGTAGCTAGCCAGGCGGACTTGTCCTACCACCAACCAAACCAAGCCCAATATATTGTACTCCCCATGGGGATCGAGCCCGGGACCTCTGGATCTGAGATCGGTGGGTTGAACCACTAGACCACAGAGGCGGTTACGTCATTCCATCGGTGCGCGGAGACTCGGTTCCCTAAAGAGGCAGCTTCTGGGAAAGTTCGTTGCATTGTAGACCTAACTTTCGCCACAGCCTCCGGTCACCGGTGGTTTATATAAATATATAAATAAATAAGATCACCTAGAAACATGTTTCCAACCACCAACAATTCCTATGACCAAAAAATAAAAAAATAATATTGTTACGAATGTGGGGTTCGTAAGAATTAAAAGCAACCGGTTAAATTACTCAAAATAAGGCACGTTTATTCAGCACCAAACTAATTACTCTCAAACACTAATTACACTTAAATACTACTTAGTTATATTACCGAATCACTAAACACTGTTATCGAACTCAAATATCACTTGATGTTAACTCGCTGTATCGTAATCGAATACTGACTTGCTTCCGAATCGCGCGTCAATTTATATCCAACTCTATCGAAAGTTCTAGTAAGCGCGGGAATGGTCGCGCCACTAACTGTTGCGTAATCTGGCACGGCGGTCATAAATCATCCTTTTGTGTTATTGATAAACAAGTTGTTATTGTCTTATTTTCTCGGAACTATGCTCGTGAATATTCTAGACGTTTCTGATTGGCGTAACAATATACTCAGGACTTTTTCCTTCATCTCTGGTCATTACTCAGAGCGTGGAGCTTATGAGGATCATCTACAGTCAGAGGCACGTCCAAACCTACGTTCGGCGCATGCCCACGGGTTGCAAGTAGCTAGCATTTAATACGTGACAGGTTGCAAGCCCATCGCTTAGCGGAACAATAGCCGTACGTTTCTCTGTGTCTAAAAGCCAATTGTGACCCGATCGAATTGGATAAGTATTGAATTTAGTCCATGGCTGTTGCGATAGCTGACTGAGGGATCTCACCAGAAGACAGTAGCTTCCTTCTGTGTATTATCTACACCTTCACTGCGGTGATTATGGCATAACTCTCCAGCATTGGATGAGGCTCTGTCCAGCAGTGGACACTAATGGGCTTTTGTTGTGAGTATCAAATCAACGCACAGTTCACCCACTGCCTTCCTGAGTGAAAAGGATTCTCTCAAGAAGTGTGACGTCACCTCCAGGTGCTTTTCCAAGACCGTATCTTGGCCAACGGAAAAAACGAAAGCGTTCAAAGAAAAAAAAAATGGAATAAAAACACACTGTACATAAAAATTTATAGCGGCGATGCTGACCGTAAACATGACATGTTAAACTCATTTGTAGGTTGTGGGTTCGATTCCCACCCAGGACAAACATTTGTGTGATGAATATAGATGTTTGTTCTATGTTTGGGTGTTGTATCATATAGTACGTATGTATTTACAAAAAAATAAGTATTTAAGTATTCTATCCGTAATCTAGTTCCCATATTACAAGCTATGCTTAGTTAGGGGTAAGATGGCGCTGTGTAAAATTAATACGCTGAAATATTTATTTTTCCTAGAAAATTAAATACTAAAAGTCATAATGTTGTTGGGAATGAGAATTCATATATTCCTGAACTCCTGCCCCCTCAGCACGGGGAGGGTATAACAATTTTGTCCTCTGTTTTTCTCCACCATCGGGAGACAAAATTCTCCCGAAGGTGGACAAAGATGTATCCCCGCCCCGTGCTGAGGGGGCTGATGGCAGTCCCGAGACAATTAGCTTGCGTACCTGTTGGTAATGCTATTGCTGGCTCTGTCGGCGTCGTCCCCTCTCGCTTCCGCGCGTCTCCCGGCGCCGTCCAACGGCAGCAGTAGGTACACCATGCGATTCGCGTAGTGGATCGCCTGGCTGTACAGCGTGGACTGCTCGCGCGCCAACATCTCGCGCTGCTTGTCTGAACGAAACCGGCAATGGTCAGCGTCACGTGATCCCGCACCCGTTACATTATTGTACGACGGGGTTGCGCTCGCCCTTCATCTCACCTGGTTACAAGTTGGCCGAAGATGGAGGCGCACTTCACCCGGAATTCTCAATGAGGAACTGGCTTTATGTATATACTAGCTTTTGCTCGCGGCTTCGCTCGCGTTAAGAAGTATTATTATTAATTAGGTATAGTTTTTGCGGCTGTAAAAAATTAGGGCCTACAAAACTTAAAAACGACAGTTAATTCTTCAACTTCTCCATTAACGTTCAGATTTTCTTTAGACATTTTAAAAAGTCTAACCGAAAATCTCAAAATCCTTTCTTAGCGGATGCCTACGCCATAACATCTACCTGCATGTCATATTTCAGCCCGATCCGTCCAGTGGTTTGGGCTGTGCGTTGATAGACCACTATGTCAGTCAGTCAGTCACCTTTGAGTTATATATATTTAGATGAACAAAAATTTAAAAAAAATGCCTTGGTTGTCGCGGTTTAAGAATTGACCCCTCCAACTCAGACGTGGATGTCGTAAAATCCGGCTAAGGGATCTCACCAGAAGAACTTCCAGGCGCTTCCCCGTCGTACAATAAAAATAAATAAAAAATATATATAAATTACCAAGGTTTGTCTAGCTTTAGGCCAGAGCAAGGATATGATAATCAAAGAAGCATACCTTGAGGTAAGCTCGGCCATAGTCTCATCTGCTCCGCCGCGATCTCCAACGCGCTGGGCTCTTGAGCTTTCAATAGCGATATGTATTCCTCGTCTTCTCTGTGAAATTATATGAAACTTCAGTTTATCACATTTGCGAGTTCATTTTCGCTAATCATGGTGTTGCGATACAACTGAAACCCATGAAATCCAATATTAGAATCTTTTATGTTTTAGGAGTGCAAAGAGAAAGGATTTTGGGAAATTCCCACGCGACGATGACGGGAACGACATCCCGAGCATTTGCTACTTTAGTTAAAGCCCCCCCCCCCACTCCCTCCAGTCTTCTCGGTTGTGGGCGCCTTTCCACCAACCTTCGCCATCAACGCTCAGGTCCGCCATTCGGTGTAGCAACCGTCACCTAATATAAAATAGTGTAACAGCCGAGAACGAACCTAGGACTTGGCACTCGCTGGTGCGTCGGAGTGGGCAGATACAACGCCTTGATGTCCCGTTGGACGTCCGTGTAGAAAGCCGCCTCCCAAAACTGCTGACTCGTCCACACCTGATGCTCCTGCCAACACCCCACCATCATCGAAATTAATTTCCACTCTACCCCCATCGAAGATGGGATTTAACCGCCTCTGTGGTCTAGTGGTTCAACCCACCGATTTCAGATCCAGAGGTCCCGGGTTCGATTCGCATGGGGAGTACAATATATTGTGCTTGGTTTGGTTGGTGGTAGGATTTTGTTTAAGTCCGCCTGTTACCACCACCTTACCTAATTCAGTCGCCATAATAACAATTCTTGAAAAATTTATGTGTTCCGGCATTTAGAGGTAAGATAGTCGTCGGATTATTGAGGATTCCGGGTGAAGTGCGCCTCCACCTTCGGCCTTATCCTAACTTGTAACCAGGTGAGATGAAGGCCAAGCGCTTCCACGTTGTACGATAATAAACAAAAGTAGGGTGAAACAACCTTACCTGAATACACATGTAAGCGTACTGGATGACCCCCGTACAGAGCTTCCGACAGTACGCTGTAGCGAGAGGCAGCATGGCGGCCGCAATGGAATGTTCGTCGATCGCCGTCGCCGATTGAAGCGCGCAGTTCATCAGTCTGGAAATAATTCAACCATATGATAGAAACGGTTACAACCACTTTGTATCAAAGGCTGTCAAAGTCACCTCATATTCAAGAACAGCCAAGGAGTGGAACTCTTTTCCGTCATCAGCAAGTAGCGGGAAGGATCCTGCTAATGACTCGATGTCTCCCTCGTTTAGATGTATGCTCTCTCTACTTTGTTATAGGTTTCCTGAACTATTTTTGTGTATATTATTTATGTATAAGTATTTGTCCCCATAGTGACGTCATTCTTCGTAAGGCTCTGCCTGAAAATCAGCGCTGTCCTGCAAGGGGTAGCATTAAGCTGAGGCAGGACCAATTTGACGGACTCAGCACAGAGCGGATCCTAGTTATTATTATGTTATACTTGTACCTATTTATGTTTTTAAAACTAGTTACCTAACCTGCTTGTGATTGAGATTGTGACATAAGTAGTCACAATCTCAATCAAATAAATGTATTTATTTCTTTCTTCTTTCTTTCTTTCTCCTAATACCACCGTGCTTCCTCGGCCACATCGTCACGTAACATCAGGTGAGATTATAGTCAAACGATAGCCTAACATGGAAAATAATAACCTCGAAAACCACGCATAGACAAAAGCTCTGATGGCAACTAAATAAAAACGAGAAAAGGAATGGGTCGACTTTATTATCGCGGTCACAGGCAGGACGGAAGCATTGTTTTTATTGTACGACGGGAAAGCGCTTTGCATTCTCTGGTTTCAAGTTATGATAAAGCCGAAGGTGGGAGCGCGCTTCACCCGAAATCCTCGACAGTCTGAGGAGCTAGCTATTTTACACACAACAATTTAGAATGGTTGTTATAGCGACAGAATTAGGTAAGCCAACCATATTGCTGTGAAGCATCTATTGTACATGGCCTCTCGCAAATTCTTCCCCGAAGTCACTAAGTCCAGCAATTAACGCTATGGGCTTTTGATGATACAATCTGCTTAAAATGTAACAGGTAGTATACCAGGAATAACACTTAATTATAATTTTCACGCAGATTTATCGAATTTATACTTCATCTGGCTATTTTACACACAACAATTTAGAATGATTGTTATGGCGACAGAATTAGGCACCTAAGCCAACCAAATTGCTGTGAAGCATCTATTGTAGGTGGCCTCTCGCAAATTCTTCCCCGAAGTCACTGAGTCCTGCAGTGGACGCTATGGGCTATTGATGATACAATCTGCTTAAAATGTAACAGGTAGTGTTGTACCAGGTATAACACTTAATTATATTTTTTACGCAGATTTTATCAATCGAATTGATACTTCATTTGGATACATCGTCACATCACACAGGCGATAGCATCTACATGCCATTCGTACACGAAGGCCATTTAAACATATTCAACGCGCAAGTCCGTGCTGTCGAAGGTGATTTGACAAAATGCGGAATATTCTGGTGATACCATTAGCTACACTTTTCATGGTGGTGATTACATCGAGCCGCATGATTGTAAGTATTTTAAGTATATTTAACAAGCCTCATAGCTCAGTTGGTGGTAACTCTGCCTTCTGCGCTGTAGGCTGTAGGTTCGATTCCCACCCAGGGAAAACATTTGTATGATGAATATTGATGTTTGTTCTGTGTTTGGGTGTTGTATCATATGGAACGTATGTATTTACAAAAAAAAATGTTTTTAAGTATTCTATCCGCAATCTAGTTCCCATATTACAAGCTATATTTGGGGCTAGATGACGCTGTGTAAAATTAATGTCCTGTAAAAAAAAATGGTTTCAATAAAAATAACATGATCTATCGTAAAGGCACACGATAGAAGTAAAACTTTTGTATTAAAGGTTTTTTATATAGTTTTTTATATATTATTTTGTATTTTAATGATCTCCCACTCTACCCGACAGTGCCCCACCAATTTTCTTGACAATTGCGGATCAAAATTTCAAAACCCTTTTTCAAAAGATTTTTTAACCGCCTCTGTGGTCTAGTGGTTCAACCCACCGATTTCCGATCCAGAGGTCGATGTTGTGCTCGGTTGGGATGGTGGTAGGACTTTGTTTGAGTCTGCCTGACTAGCTACCACCATCTTGCCTAATTCTGTCGCCATAACAACAATTCTAAAATTGTTGCGTTCCGGCATCGAGGTAAGATAGCCAGTTCCTCAGTTTGATGAGGATTCCGGGTGAAGTGCGCCTCCACCTTCGGCCTTATCTTAGCTTGTTACCAGGTGAGATGAAGACCAAGAACTTGCCCGTTTTACGATAAAAGAAAAACCATACCATAAAAAGTTTCACTTCAAAAGAAAACTGTTGTGCAACAGCGTTCAGGAAATTGAGACGATCAACAGTTTATTTCCTGTAACACTACCATTCCTTGTCATCTATATTTTTAACATGAAATGGGTAATCTCTAAACCTCAAAACTTGAACAGGCACTTTTACTACGATGCACGGAACAGGTTTACCCAGAAGCCACTGGCGGTACACAACGAACTGCTCGGCAGGTCATTCCAGGTCCAGTGTTGGGATCGTTCAGCAACAGCCAACGATTCCGTTGCCAGGGTCTACCCGGGAAAATAATGAGGTCAGCGATGGAGCTAGTTTTCCCTGAAGATGCCTTTTCACTAATTTTTGTAGGTATATAGGTCGAGAGATAGTTAACATTACATTTTCCAGGGTCCAGGACTATACCACGTGATACACATCAAGAAATGCGATGGCAGCGAGGAAGAGCACGATTTCATCGTAGACGTCCACAGGCGGAAGTACGACCGAGCCCACGACGCGTTCAATGCTACGATTGAGCTGATAAAGGACTTCGATCACTCGTATTCCGTAAGACCCAGTATTACTATCAGCCCTGGTCATCCCTTTGTTGGCCAAAGGCCTCCTCCATTTCTTCTCCGATCTTATGCCAGTACGGACTGCCGCGACGCCGTCTGGTCATATCAGGAGCCTCATAGTTGTCGTCTTGGCGCATAGAGGCGTGCCCAGCCAGCTCCATTTCAGCTTAGCGGTTTTTTTATAATTCCTCTCGGAGACGGAACAATCAAGCAGCTGATGTTAATGTTTGATATCTTCCAGATAGAAATAGTGATCTGCAAGTACGTAGACGGTGGATGTAAGCTGTACCACGTTCTGTACGACCACGACATGATACATTACATGACAGAGTACGCCGAGCAGAACGTTCTGCGCTTCCTGACCATGGCGGGGGTGGATCCCCCGGAATTTCCTCTGTCCCCGGTAACTATACGTGCCGTCTCCGTGGTCTAATGGTTCTCCCACCGGTGTCAGATCCTGAGGTCTTGTGCTAGGTTTGGTTGGTGGAAGGATTTCCGCCTGGCTAGCTACCACCATCTTACCTAATTCTGTCGCCATAACAACAATTCTTAAATCTTTGTGTTCTGACATTTAGAAGTTAGATAGCCAGTTTCTCAAACAGTTGAAGGTTCCGCTTCCATCTTCGGCTTTATGAAAATCAGGTGAGATGAACGCCAAGCACTTCCCCGTCGTACGATAAAAATGAAACATTAACTTTACACAGCGCCGTTAAGCCCCAAACTTTGTAACTAGATTACGGATAGAATACCTGTACAAATTTTATTTGTCAATACATACATATCATAACAACGCAAACATCTATATTCATCACACAAAGTTTATCCTGGGTGAGAATCGAACCTCCAGCGCAGAGGAGCGAGCTACTAACTGTAATTAGTATGCATGATCTTATGCCAAGAAGGAACATAAAACATAATGATAGAAAATATTTTTTGTTTACCTGTATGTAACAAAACTTATTTAAGCCGCCAAGACCAAATATAAATTGGTTTGGTTGGTGGTAGGATTTTGTTGATGTCCACCCGGCTCTTTACAGGTCCTACCACCATCGTGGTATGCCAGCGATGTCACCGTAGAATGGGTTACTTTCCAATTGATCATACTGGTATGGATTGCATCCATACCAAACCACTTCCACTGATAAACAAATATGCTGCTGAATTGCTAACATCAATCTGTGTGGGCAATTTAATTTTGATAACGAACTACGAGAATACTCACAAATGTTATAACGACCGCACTCGAATCCTCATATTTTCCTCCGGAAACGCTCTAACCAGTTGAGCAAAGATAGTCCTGACGCAGATTTCGAATTTCTGTGTCATTATAACACTTGTAAATGTTATGATCGAGTGACACTACAAATACAAAAATATGATTTTAGAATAATCATTTCGATACCTGATGTAAAATCAAGTATTTTAAAAATATTGCGGCGCTTTTGATTGAGGCGACACGTGACCCAAGGGCTGGCTCTTATTTAGGCCAGCGAATTAGCATAGCTGTTCAGCGTGGCAATGCAGCCAGTGTCTTGGGCACGCTTCCGTCTGGTACTGGTCTGGAACAGTTGAGTTACCTATAGGCCGTTTGTAACGTTCCTTAGGTAATTTGACTGATTCCTTTGTACATAGTTAGTTTAATTGTACTTTTTATTGAATAAATAATTATAGTCAAATCAAGTATTAAGATTGTCCTAACGGTTTATCGTGTTCCATGCGAGGCAGTGCCTTCTGGTACAGCTCGTTCCACCGTAGACCTCTTGCTTCCTAGAGCTTGTAGCCAAGAGCTAATGGCTTATAATTTATGACAATATTCCAGCGTACCCTGAACGTGTACAACTATATATATGACTACGAAGAGCTGCCCCGATACGGTCTGTACGGTACATATGAAGCGCACTGCAAGATGATGGATCAGCTCAAACAGCTGGTGGGCTGTATCGACATGACCGTCGAGTTTAGAGAGCTCCAAGACTAATCCTCCATAAATATTAGGAGGATTAGTCTTGAGACTCCCACGGAGACTTGTTCAGTAAACTCTGGATCATATTACATTGTTTCTTTTATTACGTTCCTATTATTATGAATAATAATTCCCAGTTGGTAGTAACTCTACCTTCTGAGTCAAAATTAATTTATTCACTAAGACAAACATTTGTGTGATGAATATTGTTTGTTCTGTGTTCAGGTGTTGTATTGTGTGAAAGGTATGCATTAAAAGAAATATTTAATTATTTGAGTATTGTTTTCAATCCCATATTAAAAGCTTTGCTTAGTTTGGGACTAGATGGCGCTGTGTGGAATTATTACCATGAAAGATGATTTGAAAAAAAAACACATTATTTAGGTGTACATACACATGTATGTAACCTCATATTTTTTTTTATTAATTAAATTTTTATTAATAAATAATAAATAAATAGAAGTGCCTGTTTGTAATATCAAAATAACAGCTTTTTACTATCTGCGTTTGAAGGTATATACGATACTAAATAACAAACTAACAATGTTTGTCTGTATGTATGTTCTGGCTTATCTCCGAAACGGCTGGACCGATATTGATGGGACTTTCAGTAGCAGATAACTCATGTCATAAGGCTACTTTTATTACAAAATAAAAGTGAATAGTATTAACTATATTTCTTAGACTAGCTTCATTTCGTGGTATAGCGGTCCAATAGGAAAGGGTTTGGGAAGTTCCCATGGGATGTCGGGAACGAAGCTATACTATACCACTGCTGAGGAAAGGCTTCCCCCAACTCCTTTAAGTATTTCCTTTCTGACCTTCTCAGTTTTTGTTGTGATAAACCTTTGTGTGATAACCTTTTATCACATCAAGGTTATTTTTGTACTCGATTTCTATCCGATAAGGGATCCTATTTGCTTTAATTACATTTATTTTTTATCGGAAAAAATCGTAGTCGCATTAGTCCTACAAACAAAAAGTAAAAGTAAGATAAAATAAAAGTAACAGTGTAGTAGTCGAATGCTGCCAGTGAGCGCTAACTGTTCTTACGACAGGGTAGGTAGTGCATAGTAGAATCTCCTCACTATTTGAATAGCCCGTCTGGGTTCTCCGCCTTACAGAATATCGCAGCTAAATAGCACTTTTCACACAGCGTCATCTAGCCCCAAACTAAGCTTGTAATATGGGAACTAGATTACAGATAGAATACTTACATACTTTTTGTAAATACATACTCATCATATGATACAACACCTAAACACAGAACAGACATCAATATTCATCACACAAATGTTTGCCCTGTGTGTGAATCGAGCCCACAACCTACAGCGCAGAAGGCAGAACTACTACCAACTGAGCTATGAGCACTATATCTATATAGTGTTGTGTTCCTGCGGTGAGTTAGGTCGCCAGAACTCCTTTGAAAAGACGGAAGTAGCTTACGATCCGGTGGACCGTAATTCGGTCCTAGCAAATATAGTCAACTAATGATGCCGGGTTCCGTCAGGGCTTATACCTACCATCGCCACGGACGTGGCGGTTTTTATATCATATCAGATCAGTGGTCCCCCCTCCTGGGAGGGGCGTGAAGGCTTCGCTATAAAGGCGTGCGGTCGGAGAGACATATACATATATATCTTGCCATCAAAGAAGCACAACAAAAATCTACCCACGCATAAACCAACAAAGTTTTTGGACTCATTCGGGGTTCAAACTAAACCTTTCCGCTGATCATTACCTTGTCATAGATACCATCAATGCAAGGACAGTCGAACATGCAACGAAAAACCCAAGCTTTGTGTACAATAATATGTACACAAAGGGGAAATAACATACGTTGTTAAAGTTGAAATAAATAGACAAACGTAATATCCCCATCATGTCAGATAGCAATCGGCGGTAGGAACATGGCATGTAATTTGTATTTAAATCAAGGATGGTGAGATAAAACGACAGTTTGCAATGATGTGGGGTTTGGTGGTGTTTGGGTTGGGAGCATGCGCGCTGGTGTGGGGAGACGAAGCTATGGTTGTAAGTATAATCATTGACTAGCATTCAATTCATTCGAAATCTGGAAGGGGCAAAATTCTGTATGTTCTTTTTCCTGCCCTAATCCCACACTCGCGGCGGGGCTGTCACAGCAACCCGATAAACTCAGGGAAGATGGTGGTAGCTAGTCAGGTGGACAAAGAGTCCAGGGATCGCACCCGGGACCTCTGAATCTAATACCGGTGGACCACAGAGGCAGAGCCTTTATGCCACATGTTGATGGACACAATGGAGTGCAGCGTAGGTCATGCCATGTAGACATGATCGACGCAGTAAGGGTTTGATACAGGCAAGAGCTGAACTTAACATTAGGTGGACTGCTAGCTTGGTCCGTCTCCATTTCTTACATAAAAAAAGACTGATCGAATTTACTCTCTCATTCCCCAGGCTAAAGGTGAATGGATATTGGAGAGCATAGACCAATGCCCAGACCCCGATAAGTACCCATGGGACTCGGAGATCAAGAAGCGGAAGTTGAACAGGACTCACGACGTGTTTTCCGCCAAACTGGAGTTACTTGAAGATATTAGCGAGGAGAGTCATGGGGTAACGAGTTTTATACTGGAGTGTTGATCAGGTTTTAGAATAAATATGAAATAGCGAAAAGAAATCACAGCCGCAGCATTATTCATTGATTTCCCAAAGGAAAGTTATTTTTTAGAATGGGAAGGCTCTTGACTTTGAAACTTAAAGGCAAGTATGATATCTACGATGGAGCGAGCCTACCCAGCAGGTGCCTAGTGCCTATTAACTCTCTTCTTGAAGACATTAGGGTCGTAACAGCGGAAATACAGACGCTTGGAGCTGTAGACACATTCAGTAAAAAATCGAACTCGAACTCGAATACACTCAAGTGACCGATCTCACTTCGAAAGCAAACGCGCTTTACCTTGAAATGCTATTCTGTGTAATGTTTCGGAGCACAAGTGAAGTGAAGTGAGTAGCGAAATGAGTAAGGGATTGAACCTATGCGTTACAACTATAGTCGACAAATCGATCAATCCTCTTATGGGATTTTACACAGTAAAGCGTCAAGAAATGTATTATTTCCATTACGATAAGTCATTAAAATAGCTAATTTGTAATTGTAATTGTTGCGTAAAAATGAATAAAACTTGTCAGAAATATAAAATTTATGGGCAGAATAGCTAAAGAGCCTTTATTTATGCCTTAAAAACTGTCTAGACCTTGTCATGCGGTTGCCTAGCAACGCTTTGTTGGTAAATATTCTAAATCAAATTTAGCTAGAGTATAGGTACATACATTCCTGAGTACCTACTAGATACATAAATTTGTGCCGTCTTCGCTTTCAAAACTAAACTCACAACAAATTAGATTGCTTCTCTGTAACTTTTTATTTGACAGGTGAATTTTTGTGTCGAATGCTTGGATGATTCGGAAATCCCCTTACAGAATACCAATTGTATGTCAATCTAAAATTTCACTCAACATAGTTAATTTCATAGCCACGCTCATCACTGCGGCGCCACAGGTATAATCGAGCTTTATAGAATACGAAGCTTTAATCTCACTGCGGATTCAGCGTTTCGTGGTTCGAAATGTGTTTACAGAATGGCTTTGCTGGTTACAAGTTCTTGCAGTACATAATAAAAGATGCTTCAAAGCGCTTAGTTCATATAGTATGAGGGATACCAGGTGGGGATGATAATAGGCTGTGCGCCTGAAATGTATATTAAATAACAGTGAATGCGGTACAAGGTCGCCAAGTTCCTGGGCACACTCACCGAAGTGTATCAATATATGAAATACCGATAAACACGCAAAGATACTTTTCACCTATGAGCCATGATTTTCTTTGCTCAGCAGATCACTCAGAGAGTCAAGCGCGGCTAGATGATATTTGGCTGAACCATCCCAAAGGTGGCTGCAATACTCAATACAGGATCGAACTTGAGTCTTTAAAAAAATTGACACTATCGCACCAAGTGCGTTAGTGGCAAGACAGAAAAGACAGACCACAGCTTTATAACTGTGGTCTGTCTTGTCTGACCTCGCATTTAGGGAAACTTTCATTACGTTCTCTGTAGGCTGCAGTCACTTTATCTATCATTTGTTTATTACTTAATGTTTGTGCTTATGTTTTGTGCCTTGGTTTTATTTTTCTTTTATGGCTTGTCTTTTTTCTTTTATGTACATACTCTCTTTTAATATCTTTTAGTCTTTCTTCATTATTAACTCTTATATCTACCTTATTTTGCTATATGTGAATAAAATCTTTACTTTATTTTTTATTTCTCTCTCTTGAAAAAATGAAAAGTTTGGAGGAGGCTTTCACCGCCACAGGCGGTACATATATAAAAAAGTTTTAAATATTCTGATAGGTACCTAGGTAATTAAGTTAATTTTAATCGATTTACTTTCAATTTTATGAAGTGTTTTAGTGAATGAATAGGGTATAATAGTCATGTTTTTTTATTTATTTACCAATATGCTTTTCGGCCTTTTCGGAGTATTCTCAATTCGGCTGAATCACATCACAAATTACGCGGATCAAGTGACTGACACACGCACAGATGAATTACACATGCAATTTTTTTATTTATTGTACGACGGGGAAGCGCTTGGTCTTCATCTCACCTGGTAACATGTTGAGATAAGGCCGAAGGTGGAGGTACACCTCACCCAGAATTCTCAATAAACTGAGGAACTGGCTATCTTATCTCTGAATCCGGCATTCAGAGATAAGATAGCCAGTTCCTCAGTTTATTGAGGATTCCGGGTGAGGTGTACCTCCACCTTCGGCCACAACATTTTTTTTTTTAATGTTATTATGGCGACAGAATTAGGTAAGATGGTGGTAGCTAGCCAGGCGGACTTGAACAAAGTCCTACCACCAACCATTAATAATTAAAAAAAGAAATAAATATTTCCAGGTATACATAGAAGTTTGCAAAAAAGTGGACGGCGGTTGCAAGCTTCAGCACACATTTGACGAAATCAGCTTCTGCGAGTTCGTCAAGAAGTATGCGGAGGACAACTTCCGCCATGTCCTGGCACTCGCAGGTTACGATCGGGAATACTGCCCGGTGCCAAAGGTGAGAGAGAATGACAACTGTGTGAGATGGTGAGAGAGGATTTCAACTGTGTGAGAGGGTGAGAGGATTTTACCTGAGGCCTTAGTATGAGTTTCTGACAGCTATCTGAAACTATTTTCGTTTTCGTATAGGGCGCTTTTTTCCATACATTTGGTTAGCGGACATCGAAAGGAACTACAGTTGCTTTACGCTAATCAAATGTATGGATATAAGCGCCCAATACGAAAACGATAATAGTTTCAGTTAGCTCTCAGAAACTCATACTAAGGCCTCTGTGTGAGAGGGTGAGTGAGGATTTCAACTGTGTTAGAGGGTGAGAGAGGATTTCAACTGTGTGAGAGGGTGAGAGAGGATTTTAGCTGTGTGAGAGGGTGAGAGAGGATTTTAACTGTGTGAGAGGGTGAGAGAGGATTTTAGCTGTGTGAGAGGGTGAGAGAGGATTCAACTGTGTGAGAGGATTTTAACAGTGTGAGAGGGTGAGAGAGAATTATAGCTGTGTGAGAGGGTGAGAGAGGATTTTAACTGTGTGAGAGTGTGAGAGAGGATTTTAACTGTGTGAGAGTGTGAGAGAGAATTTCAACTGTGTGAGAGGGTGAGAGAGGATTTCAACTGTGAAATAACGCAGTTGTTTTGGTGATAGCCAAGTGTTTGACCAACAATAGCTGGTACAATAGTTCCGAAAAATGAACTAATGTTTATGAAATGAGGAGATCATATCATTTAGGCAACGGTTAGAACCAATTGTTAGAAAAATGCCATAACCTTTGAAGGAGTACAGATTTACAATCGCATACTAACGGATATCAAGTCTGCAAATTCATACCGCATATTTAAAACTAAACTATCTAGCTAAATATTGAAAGACATCTCTCTGCTTCAGTAACTCCACCATACGTGCCCACTACCTATGTGTATGCAACCCACTACTATTTCTACTGAATGAACTGGACACGTAATAACCCTACACATTTTTCTTTTCTCAAATGTCATAATGTAGTTAAATGGGAAATAAAGTTACTTTGAACTGATGTTACACGGCAACATAAGGATAGTAAATTAGAGAAAAACCTAGATTTCCCGATGCATAGACTCACGCCTGTTTCCCAGAGGGGGGCAGGGAACAGATTTCCGCTTACCACGCTACTTGCACACCTCTTTCGATTAATAAATGTAATGAAATGAATGTTGAATCATTCACCCTCATAACTTTCTTCAAAAACGCTCGTCGGTTCAGAGGCCTCAGTATCAGTTTGGTTAGCGGACATTGAAAGGAACTACAGTTGTTTTACTATTCCGCTAACCAAATGTATGGAAACAAGCGCCCTATACGAAAACGAAAATAATTTCAGTTAGCTGTCAGAAACTCATACTAAGGCCTCAGGTTATTTCTGTATTCTGTATTTCTGTACCTACCGTTCACTTGACAAATACAGGGCGTAACATTTAGATCGGTCAGTATGGAAAAGTTTGTAAACATAAGACATACGAAGATCTGTTCTTAGGAACCATGTCATCGATTTAGCAACAAGGAAAACTGCATTCATACATTTTTAAAAATGTATGTACTCAGCTCGGGAATCGAACCCGAACGTTTTGAAAAATAGCTCACTTTAACTATTTCAACTTAGATATCGATTATGTAGGTCTTAAACAATTAATGATACTATGATGTTTAAAATGAATAAAATGCATTATTATATTATCCTTTAATTTATTTTAGTTGGTGTTCAAAAATGGTCCGGGCTCGATGCACGAGCTGACATGTGTTTTTTAAATGTATGCCTGCAGATTTCCTTGTTACTAAAATCGATGAAATTTTACTTTAATTCAAGTAGGTACACTTTTTTATACCTTTTCAGAGTATCACCTCTCTCTCTCTTTCTCTCTCTCTCTCTCTCGCCTCTGTACATGTTTTCCTATGACATGTTTAAATCATATTTATGTGTAAAAAGAAAGAAAGATGACATGGTTCCTAAGAACAGATCTTCGTATGTCTTATAGTTTCAGTCTTTCCCATATTGACCGATCTAAATGTTACGCCCTGTATACTTACTTCGCCAACCTGCGATGCTAAATTAAAATATCCCTATCTAATTATTATTCCTGCTAAGTTAACTTTGAAAGGGACTAGCTATTACAAAATGAACGACATACAATGAACAACCGTTTGGAACCCTAAGGTCCTAAGGGTTCCAAACGGTTAAATCTGAGATGAAGGCCAACCTCTTCCCCATCGAGCAACAAAGAAAAAAACTAAGTTCTACACCGAAGTAAAACGAAAGTGTTGATATTCCAGAAAAGCGTGGAATTCAAGGACTTCCTGCTGAACTACAAAGAGCTTCCGGAAAAGAGCCTGGTCGGAAAGTTTAAGGCTTACGCGTATCTCACGAAGGGCCATGAAAGGTTGTCCTGCGTCATGGTCGATTTGGAGTTTCGCGAGACCGAAGGTGATGATGATGATGAAGATGATGAGTAGGATATATTATAGGATAGATTTCAAATAAATATTTTTTAAACTAGTTCTCCATCTTTACTTGCATACCTTATTATAAATTTAAAAGTAACTAGCTCTGTATGATTATTTGTCTGTTACCTTTTTACGACTAACCGGCTATACGGAACTTAATGAAATTTGGAATATTATATAGTTAAAAAAAAAACATGTTTTTTTGGACATTAATGTCACTCAGCGCCATCAGGCCTCAAACAAAGCATATCTTATATATAATATGGAAACTAGAAAACGAATGGAATACTTTGATACTTTTTTTTTTATAAATACTTATCATACAATACAACACCCAAACATCTCAAAGTCATCACATAATTATTTGTCCCGGGTGGGAATCGAACCCACAACCTACGGCACAGAAGGCGGAGCTACTAGAATCGAGAAATAAGGCTTCTGCCGACCCCACTAGTCTGTCATAACGGGCAGGACCAAGATACTATCATCATGGTCTTGTCCTTTGCGCGCTTTGTTGTTATCCATGGCATAAAATAGTTTTTGCCAACAACAAAGGATATACCAGTTAACAGCTAAATGGTAATTTCTCAATGTTAACAAACTACCTACAAGGTAATAAAAAAATATTTATTATAAGTAGTATGAAGTATTTAGGTTTATAATGCACTCATAAATTTTATTTAAGTTATATAAAACTCTCTGCCTAAATATTGAATGGGCTATTAAAAATATAACCGACCCGAGGTTCATGTCTTTCTCCTTAAAAATCTTATTGTTTATACGCATTTTTTGTATTATAATAAAAAAAAATGTTTATTCTACGACGGGGAAGCGCTTGGCCTTCATCTCAACTGGTTACAAGTTGAGATAAGGCCGAAGGTGGAGGCGCACTTCACCCGGGATCCTCAACAAACTGAGGAACTGGCTATCTTACCTCTAATTGTCCGAACACAACAATTTAAAAAATTGTACTATAGTAGCCAGGCGGACTTAAACAAAGTCCTACCACCAACCAAACCAAGCGCAATATTGTACTCCCCCTGGCGACCGAGCCCGGGACCTCTGGACCTCTGGAGCAGCGCCTCCACGAGCTGCGAGGTCAGCTGGCTCCAGCCGAGCGCCACTCACCTGACCAGCAGCTCGAACTGGTGATGATGCAGCAGGTGCTTATTGGTCGGCAGTCTCCGCTGCAAGTCGCGCACTAGAGCGAGCCTTGCTGCCGGCGCCCGCAGCGCGCGCAGCACAGCTGGGAACGACTTCCGCGCATCCGCGTACCGGCACTCGAACACCGCCGCTATGCAGGCTCGGAGCACCTGGAAATTAAGTTTTCGAGATCAGATGTGTATAGTATCCTTTCGAGGATACTATACACATCTGATCACAACTCGGAGCGTGGATCTTTTGAGTATCACCTACTAGGAGGTAGTCAGAGGCACGTCCAAACTTACCTTCGGCACATGCCCACGGTTTGCAAGTAGCTAGTATTCAATACGTGATAGGTTAAATATATATACGAGTAATAGGCCCATCGCTTAGCGGAATACTAGCCAGTGTCACGTGACAATCGGACTTTTAGTCCTAGGAACTGCCGGGTTCCTCACAGAAAAACTGAAAAGTCCATTAGTGCACGACTGGTTTTGAGCCCACAACCTCCAGATCGGAAGGCGAACCCATACCCACTTGGCCACATAGCTCTTCTGAATATAAATGATTCTCAGTAAATGTTGCAATACCCTCATGCATATACAGGTTGATTCATTTTACCTGGATCAAACGATGTGGGGGGTTGGGGGTTTCAACATGCATCGATAGGAGGGGGAGGGGGCAGTATTTTCTAACATTTTCGATCGTTTAGGAGATATTTTTCGATAGAGCCTATAACATAACAGTAATAGAGTTTTATAAATACAGCCACGCTTGATCGGCGCTAAAGGAAACTAATCAAATCACACGGAACACTTTATGCTTACCAGACTTCTCAGAAGAATTGCGTTTAAAATTGTTAAAGTTTTTTTTTATCATTTAATCAAGTTTTTAATTACATAATTTATTTTTTTATTGTACGACGGGGTAGCGCTTGGCTTCACCTCACCTGATTACAAGTTAGGGCCGAAGGTGGAGGCGCACTTCACCCGGAATCCTCAACAAACTGAGGGACTGGCTGAATTACTGACTGAATAAGTTTTAATTAAGTATATAAAAACTAAATAAAAATAAAATAAATATTACAGGACATTAATGTTACACAGCGCCACCTAAGACCTAAACTAAGCATAGCTTGTAATATAGGAACTAGATTACGGATAGAATACCTAAAATACTTTTTGTAAATACATACATACTATGTGATACCACACCCAAACACAGAACAAACATCTATATTCATCACACAAATGTTTGCCCTGGGTGGGAATCGAACCCACAGCCTACAGCGCAGAAGGCAGAGTTACTACCAACTGAGCTATGAGGCTTGTTAAATACATATAAATACATTGTTGATTATATAAATTCGTTTTTAATTATATAAATTCGTTTTTAATCGTATAAATTCGTTTTAAATTCTATAAATAAGTTTAAAGCTTGAAGTTTAAATAATTCGAGTAACTCCGTCGCTATACAATGGTGCACTACACACACACACACCTCTAATCTCCTCGCCGAGTTGGTAAGTAGCAGTTGCTCGAGTTCCGCCGCGCCGGTGGGGGGCGCCGCGGGCGGTATGATGCGCGGCTGGGGGGGCCGGAGCGCGGTCAGTCTGTAACATACAACTCAACTTTTTAACCGCGTCTGTGGTCTAGTGGTCCACCGGTGTCAGATCCAGAGATCCAGAGGTCCCGGGTTCGATCCCCAGGGGAGTACAATATTGTGGTTTGGTTGGTGGTACGACTTTGTTTAAGGCCGCCTGGCTAGCTACCACCATCTTACCTAATTCTGTCGTCATAACAAGAATTATAAAACTGTTGTGCTCTGACATTTAGAGGTAATATAGTTCCTCAGACTGTTGAAGATTCTGGGTGAAGTGGGCTTCTACCTTCCACCTTCCTAATGATTTTGAAGGAATTTCCGGAAACTTTATTATAGTTAAGTAAACATATCGTTTTGGCCTGGTCATTAACATTGATGACCTCAATAATAACGCCCAATTTTTTTTTATAAATTAAAAACTAGTGTTGCAAATGGAAAAGAATATTCTCAAACTAACACTTTTTTTTTAAATTAATCAATTCAATCATTGATTTTTCTCTAAATTATTATAGAACAAGCTTTATACAACCTGTAACAGAATATGTGTACTATGCCGAAACGGGGTTATCCGACCCGACTCGTAGAACAACGTTTGTTTTACGACCTTTTGAATTTTGGTTCAAAGTTTTTGGTAAAACAAGATCAAAGTTCTGACACCAACAGCTGGTATATCAACACATAGGAAGGTACTTTGTTTACAATGCCAGCGGTACACATACTTGGGGATACTTGCACTCCTGGCAGTGACCTCGGCTATCAGCTCCGTGACCCTGGCGGCGTCCAGGGACGGCAGCGGCGGCTGGTGTATTCGAGATGAGGCGCCCTCTGGTGGCCGCAGTATCCGCTGTTGAAATGGCTGAAATATCAGTTCACATTAAAATTTCACAGAAGATATGCCTCATTAAATCAAATTACAGGAATAAATCAATAAATAAATATTACAAAACAATAATTTCACACAGCGCCATCTAGTCCCAAACTAAGCAAAGCTTGTAATATGCGGACTTTTTTTGGAAATGCATACTTATCAATACAAACACAGGACAAACATAAATATTCTTCACACAAATCACAGACAAGTTTGTCCTAGATGGGGATCGAACCCACAACCGACAGCGCAGAAGGCATAGCTATTACCAACTGAGCTGTGAGGCTTGTTAAATTAGAGTAGTGAAGGACAATCAACGGTTATAAATATGCGCATATCAAAAATAGTCAAACCCACTGCTAAGGAAAGGCTAAATTGCCTCATAATTTCGTTCAACAATGTTGAGCATAAACAAAAGATGGTAGGAAATTAATAGCCGAAAGTCCCAGAAATGCGTTTAAAATAATCTAACTGAAAAGTATTGCACATAAAATTATACCTACTCCTAGCTTGTTAGTAAACGTTCCCACTAGGTAAGATAGCCTCCGGTAGGAAGTAGCCAAGCTAGTAGCCAAATGCCAAGTCATCCCATTTCACTAGACGCACTCATGAATCCAAGTGACAGAAAGAGGTTGAAATACACTCATGTCCTAGAGAACCTCTTTAGTAATGTCGCGATCCTACCATCAACACATCTCCTCATAGTACTCCAACTGATCGCAAATAAAAATGGAAGACATAAATATATAAGTACCTACGTACGAAAATATAAAACGGGAGACAAGGCGATATGGTTGAAAAAATGTAGCCTTCCCTTTATTGGGAAAAAAAAAATCTGGCAAATAAAATTATACAACAAAAAAAAACCTGTACATACAACAAACTTCATGCGAAAGCACTACAATTAATATCACAGAGATACAAACGCACAAGACGAACGAAAAATCCGTTTTCCAGAACTGTATTCATGCTCAAAAAAAGCTCTTCGAATATGCCAAAATATTTATACTACTTTCAGCAATCTGAAGTCTTACGTCACTCCATCAATCATCTAGCTAGTATTTTTTGTAATATTTTGTTCACTTTTCATGAGTGCGGGTCAAAACGATATTATTACGATAACTTGTCGACCCCTCAGCCTGATGTTATACTCGATCAAAGGGCCATACATTCACTAGGGAACTAGCAGTAGCTTCCTTCTGTGTAATATCCATATTTACCGCGATCACCAGACCGCTGTGATATTCTTCTAATTCTAGTACAAAACACTCATAATACCCATATTCTAAAAATCCACTCAAGCTTGGACTTAAGAGATTATCCGCCTCTGATTGGTGGAAATATTTCCCCATGCCAAGATTCTACTCGAGCGGCTTTCTAGAATATAGACCATAGTTACCAAAAGAAGCGTAGCATAGCGTGTTACTGATATGCGCACACCGTTCTACTAAATCAATTGAGTACCTGTAAGCTGAGTACCTGAGGATTAGGATTCTCATTGAGATGCAGCTGCATCGCCAGTTCTTGGATGTGGTTCAGTTCCACCTCAGGCTTTAGGGATTCCAGCCGTAGCTGCTCCGGAAGATTTCTGAAACGCGTTAGGATTCCTTATTGATTTATCTATTCAGAGCTTTGCGAAGCAATAGCAAGCATATGTGCTTGGCAAAGACCAAAGGGTCTTATCATAACTTGAAAACCCTGATTCTCTGATTTTTCATGTTATGCTGTGACGGGAAAGGTGCAAAGTGCAAGTCGGACTTCACCTGGAATCCTCAATAAACTGAGGAACTGGCTACCTTACATCCAGCATTCCAGGCGGCTCAATGAAAAACTAGGAGCTATGCAGTGGTGTTAGCTGGCACTGAACTGCGGAACGCTAAAAATGTACTCACTGCACCAGCTCGTCCCATATGTCGGTAGGGCGCCACGGCGGGCCGCGCTCCGCCACCAGCCCGTTGAAAAACATGGAGTCCAGCAGCCGAGCTGTGAACTGGCACTGCGAGAGCCCGCGGAGCCCTAGGAACCCCATCTTGTGGAAGGTCAGCACCGGCGATGGATGGATGCGGATTATCGTCAGGCAGTGTCTGGAAATGGAGAGCATTGTTAGACTAGGAAGATAGAACTTGTCTCTCGATCTGGAGAACGTGGGTTCAAATACCGTTCTGTCTTTTTGAGCTCTGCTCGTGTAGCTAGTCACTAGAACAGGCTATAAGTTCATGGTAAAACATTATGAACCATGAACCTGGTTTACTTGGTTTCAACTATGATTGGTCCGTTTACTAAAACACTATAACACCCAAAGAAGGCTGTTGACACCGGATTCCATGAAGTTCCAGAAGAATTCTAGTCACCTGTAACCCTGAAGCAGTTTCGCCAACGTCCTCATGAACACAGCCCTGATCTCCTTATCTAGCATATGCGGCGGTGAGGCCGACGGCGGTGGCGGGGCGAAGGCCGAGTCCGCTGACCGGAGTTCCGGCTGTAAGACAAGCGCTAGCGCCTCCTGGAGAGACGCAAGCAGCTTGCCTTCAGGCCGGGGGATGTTCACGCCCGCTGGAATGTGGAGGGAACCGACGTCTAGATCGGCCACAATGACGTCCAACTGAAAGAAAGAGACAAGTGATAAGCGATGTTCTTATAATTTTGTACGACAGGCATGGCATCGGTTTCTACCATCAGCTAAGAACCTCGCGCTCATGGAAGAGTGTGATAGTAGGCTAATAATCCGAAACGAAATAAAATGAAAAAATAACAAACGGTGACAGTTTTCTTGAACACCTCTCGAAGAATCGATTCTTCCCACTTAAAAATAATAGGTAATCTATACTAGAACTTCAGTTAGCGGCTCTTACCAGCTCAGAAACCTCTTCCTTCAAGCTGGAATGTACGCCGATGAGGAAGGGCGTCGGTGTCGCTAGCACCTCCACCAGTCCTGACGGCAGCAATGGAATAAACACGTGTGCGTATCGGAACGGGAACATGAGCGCTGCCAACGCCCTACAGGCGGCAGCTAGGCGCGCGGCCGCGAGGGAAACTAGCAGGACTTTGTGCTCGCTCATGACTGCGCACCAGAGGGTTACGGAGTTGTGGATACCTGGAAACCGAAAGAGCCACGTGAGAATTCTCTCTGGGCTTGCCACGCTCGAGGCGAGAGCAAGACACCTGACTTCTGCAGGAGGGTGGTCGCCAGGTCAACCTTTACAGGTCCTGTCGCCAGTGTGATCACTAGCGTAACCACTAGCAACAGCCAGCAATTTCATTGCCCGAGATATGATACATGGTATTCAGATCAGATTACTGTTCCATGGTAAACGGTATCAGATGTATGTAACGGTGTCACATGTTTTATGTCACGGCATTGGGTTATCTATTGCTATAACGGAGCACTAACCTACCAGAATCCTGTACTCGTAACTGGTAGATCAAATTTTATAAGGATCCTTTAAAACTCATATCAAGCAATACAATTTGAAACTACAAGAAGCTAAACTAGTTACAGCAGTTTCTTACTATTCCACTATACAAATCTTGCGGCAACGAAACGAGCAGGTAGCTATTTTCGATAGTTCAATTCGAAAATGTTCCTTGAAGTTTTACTCACAACAATTATCGACTTTGAATATTAACTTACCCAGTAACCTGAGCAGCATATGCACCGAGGTGTGTGTAAGCGGCAGGGGCGGCGCGGCGGGCGGCTGCAGCGCCTGCCGGTCGCCAGCGCCGATGCTGAACCGCACCATGGGTCCGCCGGGCGGGGGCACCAGCACCCCGCCCACCAGGTTACCCACCAGCGTCTCGAGAGGCACCCCTAGGTTCTCTACCCAGACTGTGTAGATTATGCCTAGGCAGTTCTGTTAAAACAAACAAATTATAGTTAACATATCAGACCATTATCTTCCCGCCCGCCATCCCACACCAACGTAGCAATTTCCAAACACACGGAAAGTTTTAGGATCGGAAACATCACTTTTTGTCGGATTCGACTTAGAATCCGATAGATTTCAACGCTGTTCTTACACCATTTCTAAAAACCTTCTGTAGAAGTCTCGAATACTACTGTATTTTTTTTAGATTTCAGAGTTTAAAATAGCGTTTCCGGAATCTCCATCGGCTTTCAAATTCGGATCGAGAAGGCTTCCCAAATGTTTGAGGCACGACAGTGCCTCTAGACTAGGTTTCAAATGTGAAATTGAATGTTGTTGATTAGTTGACTTATACATAGTTTCAACACAAGCATGTCAATAAACTTTCTTTTTTTTATTGTACGTCGGGGAGGTGCTTGGCCTTCATGACACCTCATTTTCAAGATATGATAAGGCCGAAGGTGGCAGCGCACTTCACCCGGAATCCTCAATAAACTGAGGAACTGGCTATCTTACCTCTGAATGCCGGAACACAACAATTTAAGAACTGCTGTTATGACAGAATTAGGTAAGATGATGGCAGCTAGCCAGGCGGACTTAAACAAAGCCTACCACCAACCAAACCAAGCACAATATTGTACTCCCGATCGAACCCGGGACTTCTGGATCTGACACCGGTGGACGAACCACTAGACCACAAAGCGGTTAAATCATCGATAGTAACATGAATGCACTTACTCTGAAGGTGTCGATGTAGTCTTGTCTCGAGACGATGACCAAACACTTTGGCGCGTACATTATGCTGTGGTGGGTGATGTTGGGAACGGGCCTCGTAGACTCCAGGGACTCCTCGTCCTGTAACCAACAAACATTTACATTAATTATATGTATTTTAGTAACATAGCTCTCGACAGAACACTCCATCTGCCGGGAGTTAAATTCAACGAGATAAAAATATTCGTTTTCCAGAATTCTGAAGTCATTCTTTATTGCGTCTGTTTTAATTAGTGGGGAAGACGTAAACGTCTACAATACATCTTAGGAAATTAAATTATTAGTAACACATTATAACATTGTCAATCATAATAAAAAATATATACATTGTTTGCGAAATAAGTTTATGGTTGATACAGACTATTTTAGAAGGCTGTTGATACAAACTCATTAGGTTAGTTATATAATTATTGGTCATCTTAATTTTAAAATATAAATTGCCTCTAAATGTACCTAAAATTAATGCGATTACATTTTTAAACATAATTTAGATCTTTAGTACTTTTGTATATGTATACTTGACGCATGATAAATACCATTCTATTATATTCCAGTCGAATGATTACATGCCGTAGCAAAAAACGAAGCACCTTCATTTTTTGCTACGTACGTGTACACTACATGCTACTTACTACGTGGGGCCATGTGAGTATGGGCCCGCCTTCTGAGTCGGAGGTTGTGTGTTCAAATACAGGCTTGCACCAAAGGACTTTTTTTTTATTTTTTTTATTTTATATATTTCACTAGTGCACATGTACTGACGTTGAAGGTCACATTAAGAAACCGGCATGTCCCTAGGACAAAAATCCGAATTGCATGTGTCTAAGGCTAGGATTCTGCTGTATTGGACTTGCAACCTGTCACGTATGGAATTTTAGCTACTTGCCAACCGTGGGCATGTGCCGAACGTAAGTTTAGATGCACCTCTGACTACCCCTAGTAGGTTATCGTCATGTTTTACACGAGTGTGAGAGTATCAGATTTACCTCTGATACTCTCACGAAGAGGAAAAGTCGTGAGTCTGCTACTTATACAATCAAATAGCCTCTGGGTCTTTTGATATTACATCTAAAATTGTAACGATGAAGTGGAAAATGAGGAATTTGATAGCTCCTCCCGCCCCCCTGGTCTGGAATTTCATTCTCGCGCATTTACGATGTTCTCGCAATAAACATTTCATCACATTTCGTTTTATTCATTTCTCGAATCAGAGCCATTAAATATTAAATGGCAGAACCTGACCTAGATAAGCACGATAGCAATCTAGAAAACAATATCGCAAAGTTCGATAACCTTTTATACCCTAAGATAAGTTGAATATCACCTTAATAAAGTTTAATTAGTTGTTATGGACTCTTGTCGGGTGATTTTGCTCAGCACTATAGACAATGACATCATCATTTTCAACTTATGTTCTTGGGGTGATAAAACCTAGTTAGTTCTCATGTCCAACCTTCCGGAACGAATCGAAATTAATAGATTTTTACCAACAAACTGAAATTAATTGAAATATATATACTATTAAATCTTAATAGGCTATGGTGTTGCATTATTTAGTAAAGGAGCTGGTAAGCGATGTTTATAGCCTACCTCGTTCTAAACATTTCAAAACACGTTTTACTCGCGTATACGTTTATGTTGATGAAGACACCAACAGTTTCATTTCAACAGGTGAATCATCATCAGAATCGCAGATAATCGCAGATTACGGTCGCGGGCGTGCGTGTTTTAAAATGTATAGTGCAACTCACGCAAGTTTTCAAATCGGCATAAGTTTTTAACCGCTTCTGTAACGTGGTATCGTGGTTTGCGTCCCGGGTTCGATCCCCAGAGGGAGTACAATGTTGTGCTTGGTTTGGTTAGTGGTACGACTTTGTTTAACACCGCCTGGCTAGCTACCACCATCTTACCTAATTCTGTCGCCATGACAACAATTCTTAAAATTCTTATGTTCCGGCATTTATAGTTAAGTTAGTCAGTTCCTAAGACTGTCGAGGCTTCTGGGTGAAGTGCGCTTCCAACTTAGGCCTTATCACAACTTGAAAATCAAGTCGCTATAATTGAAATCCCTATCTTCCTATGATATAACTGAGAACATTCATCATATCAGCCCACACACGGCCACTGCTGAACAAAGGCCTCCTCCATCCATCGACCCCCGTGACCGCCACAATGTTCTCGATACATCGAGAGGGGTATTCCCACTCTCCGTTTCGCGTTTAATCGTGGTCGCCATGCGAGAATCTTTACCTGCGAGCTATGTGGACATAATCTATGGTAAACACCAGCCGGGAGCCGAGTCTACTTCCGTCGGAGACGCGGAAGCAAGGCATTAGCAATTACGATGAGCTTCGGACTACACTTTCACCTTTATTGCTTTGAAATACAGTGCTATTTGTGATATTGAAGTGATATAGTTATTTCCTCGCGTGTACACGCTTGAACATATCTATCAAGCAGTTGTTTCTGATGGATAAGATAAAGTTAGTATGAGTAATTGGCCCACCCTGGGCGCATGTGGTCATTTTTTACAGGTAGCTAGGAACGCAGGCTTAGAAAATGCTGTCTTCTAGTACTCACCAAATAGTTCCACGACACAAATTATAGAAATTGTAATAGTTTCGTTGAATTGTAATTGCGATTACTACCTACAGTTTTTATACAACTTCCCCCAATAGAAGTACCAAATAATTTGCACCAGTTGGAATAGGGTAAATAGGTAACTGAAAAATTGAGATCAAACGAAGAGTTCCAATATTTTACAAACAAATGAAGATAAACAAGACCGCTATATAAACTGTGCTAATGTATTTGTTTGAACACGTGGTCTCTGCAAATATGTGTACTCGCTATTAACATAAAGTTCGGCCTTAGTCTACCAACGATCACAACGTAGTTTTTTTTTTATGAATAGTGTTTGTGTGATCTAGTTTCCACGATCATCATCCGTCGCAATAAAACTTTCATACATACATTATTTAACTTTGGAGACGTACCATATTGAATGAATACTTATTTGCTGTTTTTTTTTATGATAATGTTATTTTTAGTTAATGCCAATTAACTGCATAAATATATGGACTCTAGGAAATTTGGGCTTGCCAAGTCTGATCTTTGAAAACTACAAAATAATTTAGTCCGGCGTCCATGCGGGGGCAGGTCAGCGCTTTCTGGAAATGCTCGTTCCGTTGTGGACCTTACTAACCCGGAACCTCTGGATCTGACACTGGAAGGCCACTAGACCGCGCAGAGGCGGTTAAAAACCAATTACGTTCCAACATTCGAAAACACTGAGCGTGAACACAAGTTCCGTAACTGTTGACCCAATTCTTATCCACGTTTTATATACCCAAATAAAGAACCATTTGAGCTGTTGTTCAGTGGTGGCGGGGACCCGACAGCCGATCCATTGAGTCCGGGACAAAAGGTCCCATGTTTAATGGAAAGCTAAACCATTTAATTTATCCTATGCTTGGAATCAGTACTAGGAAATATCGTAGCTTTGAAGTATTTCAGAAGAGAATGAAAAAGCTTTGCACTAAAATAAAAATATATAATACAGGACATGAAATTCACACACCGCCATCTAGCCCCAAACTAAGCATAGCTTGTAACATGGGAGCTAGATTACGAATACTTAAATACATTTTTTTTTTGTAAATACATACGTATTATATAATAGAACACCCAAACACAGAACAAACATCTATATTCATCACACAAATGTTTGTCCTGGATGGGAATTGAACCCACAGCCTACAGCGCAGAAGACAGGGTTACTACCAGCTGAGCTATGAGGCTTGTTATAATATCAGTACGAAGACTATCAAATTAGTTTAGATTTTTGCATAGGCTTACAAAGCCTTGACCAGGCAATGGTAATTTATACAGTATCACTTAAAACAGTAACATAAAAAGTAATGACACGGACTCACGTCTTTTTCCCAGTCGAGGATCCACCTCTGATCACTACTCAGAGCGTGATCTTATGAGAATCACCTACTAGGGTCCCTTTCGTTCGGCATATGCCCACGGTTTGCAAGTAGCTAATATAGTATATAATTTGATCCTCTAATTAAATTTGATGTTGTATTAATAATAATAAGCAAAAGAACGCAGCCGACTAAACTCTTAAGTTAGCACTCGAGTGTTAAGTCTGTCCTAGCTAAAACATTTTGCGAGTAGGAAAGGAAATAAACTGAATATCTTTCGTATTGTGAGTGTGGTTTTTGATAAATAAATGATATGAAATAACATGCTCCAATAACCATTTCGTTCCGAAGTACGAGTTGGACTCTCGCACCTAAGGTTCCGTACAAACTTTTCGTTCGCCCATTCAAAACTTTCAACAAAGGACAAAATTAACTTTGTAGTTCGATCCCGAAGTATGTAATAGTAAATTATTTTTTATATTTAACTACATATATACTACATATTACGCTTTTCAGATATTTTTCCTTCACATGTGTAAGGTATGCTACCGAGTTTCATGATTCTAGGTCAACGGAGAGTACACCCTATAGGTTTTGATTTCCTTTTCCTTGTGAAATTGCAAAATATGCGACATAAACGGTAATATATTTTGACCGCGTTGTTTTTTTTTTATATACAACTAGGAGAAGGAACAAGTAAGTAGCGCACCTGATGTTAAGTCTTACAAGTTAGATTTTTTCACACCTGTAATAGACCGTAGACCCGAGTATTTACTATTAATATCAACTTGATACCATAACGCGTTCTGTATTTACAGATCATAGAGTCAGTCATAGCATGGACGAAGGAAATACAATAGACAGCTAATCCCATAGAACATTTTGTAGATCAAAAAATGATCAAAATCCGGTATTATTTCTAGATGGCGCTGTCTCGTAGCCTGGGAGCATTCTAATCAACATCTAAAACGAATATATTTTCAATTATTTGTATGGTAAAATTCTTCGATTGATATCTATTTTTTTTTAGAATAGTAAAAATTGTTCACAGTGTAGTTTTATCAATTTTGTTTCACAGCGGTATTACACCACATTTTACGAGCCTGCTAATAGATGGCGTGTAACTAAGCTCTAAATAAACGTACGCAAAATGCGATGTAACGCATCGTTGTTTAACTAGATGGCGCTTATCATCAAAGTAAGTATTATTTTTATTTCAGACAGGTACCTGCAGACTATAGGAATGTTGAAAACTCCGGTATTTACTTTTCCAGTTTATGTCATCAAAGTAAGCAGGTTAAATCGTTAAAATATGTACCTACCAGAAAATTGAATATTGAAATACAGAGAAAGACTAGAGAATACAGAGTTGACTGCTGATAGGAGTGACTGGAAGAGGAGAATATGTTGTGCCAACCCCATCTAGAGTAGGATACGGACAGGAGAATAATGATGATGCCTATAGAAAAAGAAAAACAACAATTGATTGAATCAAAAAATAAATTTATTTATGAGAACGATTTCATATATATATATAGTTCATATCTTTTGTCACAGAATAATAAATAGTACTAGCGTACAGAAGGATCACTCTCTAACCTAATTACGTTTTAAAAACTAAAAAGAAAGAAAACCGACTTTGATGAAGAATATGATTCAATTTCGTTAACCTGGATGGCGTATTTTTTCCAATTATTTTGATGACAGATAGACGGGCAGACAGACAGACGCGTGACCCTATATGGGGTCCGTTTTCTCCTTACTTTTGAGATATACACCCAAATCGCTTCAAGTGTGCCTATAATATTTGAAGAGTTCCCTCCATTTTTTCAGGATCCCATCATCAGATCCTGACCGATAAAGAAAAAGTCCCCCTGACAGGGGTCTTTTTCTTTATTTTTGAGCTAATACAGCCTGAAATACCCTTATCGCTTTAAGTGTGCCTACAATATTTGAAGACTTCCCTCGATTTATCTAGGATCTGATCATCAGATCCTGACCTGATGACAATGGGATCACCTAGGAAGTATACCGACCCTAAAAATACCCAAATAACTTCAAGTTTGCATATAATATTTGAAGAGTTCCCTCAATTTCTCCAGGGTTCCATCATCAGATCCTGACTTGATGACAATGGGAACACCCATGACAATGGGAAGACCCTTTAAAAAAAATATCTAAATCGGTCCGGCCGTCTTTGAGTAATCAGGGAACAAACATTAAAAAAAAAACGTTCCGACGATTTGAGAACCTCCTCCTTTTTTTAAAGGAGGTTAAAAAGCCATGTTTCGGTACAAAAATGTACTTACTGTTAAGACTTGCACGCGAAATTGAATCTTATTGTGTGGCTTTAGCGTTCATAATCCGTTTGTCTCTGCTGACTTGGAAACGGTTTCGCGGTCAGAGCATTTGCCGATATTAATATAGGTAAAATTTATGTTAAAATAAATTAATAATGTTAACTATGTATATAACATCAATACCTACCTTTAATAAGTAAGTGTCGTGAAAACACTTTAACATACATAGGTACCTACTAAGTACAGATTTTTTATTGACAATACATGTATGTCTGTACCTACTTATAGCTTCTCACCAATTATAGAATTTTATCGCTGTCTAGATAACTACAAACATACGCAACTATTACTGGGTAGGTAGAAAATTGAGTAGGTGCGTCACAGTATCATGTACCTAAACGAATTATTTATGTTTCGAAGTCATAATAATTGATTGATCCAAAAATCACAAAAATTAGGTACGCATGGTAGGTAGCGACGCGGTTAGCGTGTGACCAGAGACGAGAGCCGAGTTGCAACCTACTGCCGCTATCTAACCTAAACTTCACAGTGACACCCCCTGCGATCGTTTTGGGCCCTATAAGCCCACAGCTGAAGCATTTTCTCGGAAGGCTCGCTTCATTGTAGACCTCACTTTGTTCCATCACCAATAGTTTTCGCTGCGCATGTGATGCGGTAGGTATCAACTCTGGGCATCACTATGCACTATGTATAGGTAGGGTAGGTACCTACCTAACTATACCTTTTTTGCTTCACCATTATGTATAGGGGTATAGGTTAAGTACTTACCTACATAATGGTGACAAGGAAGGCAACCAGGCTTTGTTTTCTCAATAAACCTTATTTTGAAGAAAATCTACAATTTACTATCTAATCTAAATATACAGTACAGGACACAAAAAATCGTATGTAGATCGGCGGTGGTGGTGGTGGCGGCGGCGGCGGGGCGGGAGGGTTGACCGCCTGTGTGCAGTTTTACGGTACCCATTTATTTTGCACTTTGCAGTTGCACGCGACGAAGACGACGACGAGACAATTCGAGTCTTAAGAGCGGCAACGCCACCGCCGCTGCCGTGCGTAGGTTTTTGCACATGCTGGCAACCTCGCAGCAAAGAAATAACATTTGTGCT
This sequence comes from Venusia cambrica, assembly GCA_951394065.1. NCBI lineage: Eukaryota > Metazoa > Arthropoda > Insecta > Lepidoptera > Geometridae > Venusia > Venusia cambrica. The sequence continues at coordinate 10,966,988 of OX596041.1, forward strand.
AGTCAGAAAAAGCGCCATCTCTCTGTATATTTTCGTACGAAGAAAGGAGTGGGCTAGATTGAGGTTTAGAAAAAATATGATTCAATTATTATTACTTCGTTTGGGAACACGTAGCGACATCTCACGTCATAGAAAGTATTTATTTATCGTGCCACGCTCGATAGTAGGAAGATTGTCAGTCTATTGTATTTCCTTCGTCCATGGTCATAGAGACAGACATACAGAAAGACAGACGTAAAGACGGACCACGCTATAAAGGCTCCTTTTTCCTTTCGGGTTACGGAAAGCTAAAATGAAATATCAGTTTTTAACAGTAAATTGTATTACTTTAAAAACTTGGACAAACGAGTTCAATTCAAAGAAACTCCCGCATGTACTACTAGTTCTGACGAGGTCAATTCAGGGGGGAAGGGTTGTGAGGTAGGGAATGTTGTAAGGTTTCGGCTAAGTGCTGAGATTTTATGGTATTAAACCGGGGAGAGAACTCGAGAAATGCTATTTTACCAAGACATAGCTTTCACAATGTACACCAAGAAAATATTTTTATAATACTACTAAGAGTTAGTAGTATTATAAAAATATTTTATACTTAATACTTTGTAACTAAGTAAAGAAAAGAAATATAAAAGTTAATATGTATTATAATATATTTTTGTAGTTAAGTAGTAAGTATTTATGATTTTTGTTAGGTAGTCTTTCAAGTGCCATTATATTTATAATGTTTTTCTGCCAAGTTGGTTAACAGTTAGAAAAAGCCTTGTACATTTTTTTTTTTTACAACAAAGTAATAAATTAGTATTAATAATATAGTCACCTATACGAATTATTAACATAGTAATGTCATATAAGCTATGTTTAATTTAGTAAATCAATATTATTCCTATACAGTATATTATTAACAAGGCTCACAGCTCAGTTGGTAGTAGCTCTGCCTTCTGCGCTGTAGGTTGTGGGTTCGATTCCCACCCAGGACAAACATTGGTGTGATGAATATTGATGTTTGTTCTGAGTTTGAGTATTGTATTGTATGATAAGTATGTATTTAAAAAAAAGTATGTTAGTATTATCCGTAATCTAGTTCCCATATTACAAGCTCTGCTTAGATTGGGACTAGATGGCGCTGTTAATGTCCTGTAATTCATAACATCTTTATTTTCTTCGAACGCTCGAATGTAAATCCGAAGCGTAAAACAACAAAACGTTTATGATTTGATTGCTTTTACGACAGCCACTTATTGTCTAAAGGGGCATTAACGTTCACAAACGAGTTCGAATTAGGAAGGTTATCCATTTATCTAAAGTAAACAAGCGTACGAATATGTACGGGGTAGGCCGCTCTGCGCGTTTGGTATTTCCATTTACAAATACAAATACTAATGTACTTAGACATAGTCCAATACATGATTGTTGAGTACCATGGCTCTATTATATACAATTATTATCTTATTTTCAAAATGGCTTTGTATCCACCTCTGTAGATATTTTATTAATTTCGTATTCAATATTTTATAGGCTAAAGAAAATAAAAAAAGGCTTGACTAGTCGTGGCGGTCCCGTCTTAAGAATCGACCGTCTTACTAAGCCCATGGATGTCGTAAAAGCTGACTAATCTCACCAGAAAAGGGCACCAGCTTCCTTCTGTGTGTTATATACACCGTTTATGTGGTAATAATGGTAAAACTACCAAGCATCGTAATAATGGTAAAACCCTTATGCTTCGGAGGAGGCCTTGTCCAGCAGTGAACACTAATAGACTGTCGATGTGATGATAAGCTTGAATAAAAAAGTAATGACAGAATATAGCGTGAATATAAAAGTAATGTCTTCATTTTGTAAACTATGAAATGTATATCAGTTTCAAACTGTACATAAAACAATATACGAAAATAGCTTGAACAACATCACAACGTGTATATATATATATATGTATATATAATAGTCTTGTTATTTGCAATCACAACAGACGGTCTAAACGATAAGGTTACGGTTAAACGGGTAAAACACATCCTGTTAGAATCAATACCTTGAAAAGCAGACCAACTATCGAAAATAAGAAGACAAGCGCTTTAGACAGGTTCTTCCTCAACCATCCTCTACAATATAATACAACAGTATTTCAAATAACGGTAAAGATCACAAGGAGGATGTGACCACAAGGATGGATAAGAGAAGGAATTAGTTTATCGGGGGAAATCTGAAAGTAGCGCCGGTGACGGAAAGACTGAGGTAATAGGTTAGCGTGATATGGACATGTCATGTGGACGGATGTGGAGGGAAGTCACGTGACTAAAGTAATTTTATGTATGAATGTGGACAGACGTAGGAGTAGGGAGACCGAGGATGAGATGTATGGATAGTGTGAGTGACGATATGCATGTCAGAGGAGAGGATGCTGAATGACGGGTGACAGGGGGAGGTATAGGTAGGATAGGTTTTTTTTTGTACGACGGGTAAGCACTTGGCATTCATCTCACCTGGTAACAAGTTGAGATAAGGCCGAAGGTGTAGGCGCACTTCACTCGAAATCCTCAACAAACTAAGGAAGTGGCAATCTTACCTCTTAATGCCGGAACACAAAAAAAATTAGATTTTTTATTAGGGCGACAGAATTAGGCAAGATGGTGGAAGCTAGCCAGGCGGACTTAAACAAAGACCTACCACCAACCAAACCAAGCACAATATATTGTACTCCCCATGAGGATCGAACCCGGGACCTCTGGATCTGAAATCGGTGGGTTGAACCACTAGACCACAGAGGCGGTTAGAATTAAATTTTAAATTTAATTATTGAATAGATCATAAGATTGTTCACGTAAGGAAATATTCGTGACTGGATTAGATCATCTAACCACACAATACATGCACCCTCTCTTATGTATAGAATAGAAAATCATAATAAAAGTTCACGTTTCATTAAATTCATCATTTTACTTGTATTCTACTACGATACGACACCCGTTTTAAGTTATGACACGGTCGGAAGCGCATTTCACCCGGAATCCTCAACAGATTGAGGAACTGGCTATCTTACCTCTATAATTATGTAAGATGGTGGTAGCTAGCCAAGCGGACTTAAAACGGGTCTTACCAACGAAACCAGGCACAAATATATACCCCATTTGGGTCTGACACCACTAGACCTCAGAATCTGTTGAATCGAATCATTATTCGCACTTCTCGCAAGTTTTCAAACATTGCCGCAGCCTTGACTGTATTCAGGTTTATTTAACCCCCTCATGGTGCGTAAAAATATCCGTACACCATTGCGTATACAGATAAAATTCGTGTAGAGGAGCGGTTACGGCGCTTCCGGCGATCAAAGACTGATCCGAATCAAAAGCTACAAACAAACTGACATTTAATTTATGAATCACGAGACCAAGACCAAGTTTGTATGATTTATGGCGTCCTAAGCACTAGATTAATAAATAATAAATAAATAAATATTACAGGACATTAATTTTACACAGCGCCATCTAGCCCCAAACTAAGCATAGCTTGTAATATGGGAACTAGATTACGGATAGAATACTTAAATACTTTTTGTAAATACATACGTACTATATGATACAACACCCAAACACAGAACAAACATCTATGTTCATCACACAAATGTTTGTCCTGGGTGGGAATCGAACCCACAGCCTACAGCGCCGAAGGCAGAGTTACTACCAACTGAGCTATGAGGCTTGTCTTAGGACGCCATATCGTACATAATCGCACTAGCACTAGCTAGTGCGATTCATTGTTGTCCTAACAGGAATAGGGTAGTCCCTTTTCCTGTAAGGACAACATTAAATCGTCAGCTTATTCGGTAGTTTGTGGATTACCGCATTACGATATTCGTATAAGTATTGTATATAAAAGTTAGATTAATAAATAAATAAGGGACATTAATTTTACACCGCCATCTAGCCCTAGCTGTTTTTATTGTTACTAACATAATATAATTAGGTGTGGGTACTAACAATTATGGTGAACAACTGAAATAAATAATTTGAATATTTGAACTTGATAATAGGTACATACTTTTGATGTATTCAAATACTTATGGTACAATATAACATCCGAACGCAGAACAAACATCTATATTAACTACACAAATATATATCCTAGATGGAAATCGAAACGACAATCACAGCACAGAAGGCAGAGCCACAACCTACTGAGCTGTGAGGCTCGTTATACAAACAATCAAGGTTTTAATATGTTTATCAACTTGAAATCAAGGAGCGATAAGTGTCAATCTGTGCGTTTCTTATCGAAATGGAAATGAGGCGATTACTTTCCTTAATTATATGTCGATAAGAAATGCATAGTTTTTGTGATGGAATAAATGAATTAAAGAATTAAAATTGTGAAATGTACACCAAAAACATATAGGACACGTTACAATTTTAAAACTTAAGTTAACAGTACATCGGGCTTTCTTAACGCTTAAAATCTCTTCCAGACAGCCTCAGGGTGGAGAGGATAGTACAAGTACGGTTAATGGTAGGAGGGTGCACAAAATAAAAGAGGTTACAAGCTATGCTTAGTTTGGGGTTATTCGGGATTCGACCGAATTTTTTCGTTCGATTTGGTCGAATCACTGAAATATTTTTTTAGTATTATTTTCGTTCGGGATTCGACCAAATTTCTGTCACAGTACAAAATGATAGTTAAGTACAGTCAGATACAGTAAAGTCTCTACTTATTATATAACTCTGTAAAGATTTTATGTGCCCGTTATATTTTGTACTTACCTACATGTTTAATGTTCTTACATAACTAGGTACCTAAAGTAAACTACCTCCTCGTAACACACAACCAATGTTTATATATTATAAATAGATAATCCTCTCAGAGGTTTGTAAAATGCAATTTAAAGGAGTGTTTTTTAGTAGTGCCGCGAGCTGAGTGTCTCGTTGTATAATTTTTATTTAATAAAATATGTACAAAAAAATATTAGTCCAAAAATATTTTTAATTATGTTTCACCTGAAACTTTTTTTTCTCGCACTTCACCCGTAATCCTCAATAAACCAAGCTAGCTAACCAAGCGGACATAAAGAAAATCCTACCACCAACCAAACCAAGCACTATATAGCTCCCCCTTGAGGATCGAACCCGGGACTTTTGGATCTGAAATCGGTGGGGTGTACCACTAGTCCACAGAGGCATTAATTTTAATCAAGTGAGTTGAAAGCGCTACCCGCCACCTTACTATAAAAAGAGAAAAAAAAAATAACCTTGACGTAGTTTCAGGTTTGACAGTATATGTAAAGTTTGACGGTATAGTTAGAACATACAGCTGTTTTAAGTTATCAAACCATTTACCCTGGCCACGTTTGGGTCAATCTCGCCCCTTCCATCGTGGTGCTCTCTATACCTCGATCGTGCCTCGTTTCGCTTGGGTCAATCTTGTGCCTCTGAGCCAGAGAAACCTTATCTTTTCCATGTAAAAAAAAGAATGTGGACTTTTGCCGCTAATGATTACAATATAATCCTACCCGATACAAGTACCTAAGACACAATGGTGGAATAAAAAAATTACATTACGATTTGTATTTTTCCGGCATTTAAAAAAAACGACCCAGTACCTACGTCACGAAGGCAGAATACTAAAATCTCCGTTGCCTAGCTAAAAACAAAATTCAAACCAACCATAGATCGGCTATAAAAAAAAAAACCATGCCTCCCTACAAGTTAACGCTTTGGTTCGAAGTTTGGACAAAAAAATATTGTGCTCTTAAATTGTGACTCTGAAAATTAGAACACCTTAAAACACAAATTCTAAATAAACATTTAAAAATATACATTTTAAAATATGTCCTGGAGAATAAAGTAGTCCGTAAACCAGTTTAAGAAGTGTATGACTGTACAAAAATCAAGTATTTAAGTAAGCCAATAAGATTAGGTCGAATCCCGAACGAAAATAATACGTAAAATTAATTTAAGTGATTCGACCGAATCGTACGAAAAAATTCGGTCGAATCCCGAATAACCCATAGTTTGGGGCTAGATGGCGCTGTGTAAAATGAATGTCCTGTAATATATTTTTAATTAAATTTTATAAATAAGTATTTATATTTAGTAAATGAAACAAATACGTAATAATAAACTAAACGTGATAAAATATGTACCTACCTACAAAATTATATATACTTACGCAAGTATATAAGTATATGTGATATATTATTTATACTATTACATGAACCATTATTTATAAACGAATTAGTTCCGCAGTTAGCTGAGGATTCCGGGTGAAGTGCGCCTCCACCTTCGGCCTTATCTCAACTTGTTGCAGGTGAGATGAAAAGACCAAGCGCTTCCCAATCATACAATAATATATATATATATATATATTCATATTTGAACGAGTGTGAGGGGAGGCTTTTAAAATGACTCAGTGGTACATCCCTCCAATACAAACGTAGACTATCTAGTCCGGAAAAGCTCGCTCCATTCCATCGTATCGCAGGCCTCATCATTGCTTTAAAATTATATTCTTTACTGCACACATATAGTAAAACAATAAAACAACACAAGTAACAGAGATATATTCGCTTAACCCTCGAGTACCAGAGTTCTCGTCAAGCAAACCATTTTTTTTTTATTGTACAACGGAGAAGTGGTTAGTCTCCATCTTATCTGGTTTCAAGTTATGATAAGGCCGAAGGTGGAAGCGCAATTCACCCGGAATCCTCAACAGTCCGTGGAACTGTTGATGCCGATCTTTTAATGCCGGAACACACCAATTTATGCTATTATGGCGACAAACTTAGGTAGAATGGTGGTAACCAGGCGGGCTTAAACTAAGTCCTACCAAACAAAAACCTTGGAGAAAGCAAGAAATTGGGTACGTGCAAATATGAAAATAGGTTTACTCACCTATTTACGAAGCAATGGTACATTAGATAGTCTTGATGTGTATATATATTTAGTATATACATACTAACTAGATTTAAGCTGCGACTTCGTCTAGTAATGGTTTTTTAAATAGGCGCAAGGAGAGAGAAGACTGAAATTTTGTAATCTAGAAAGTGTTTAGTCTAGGACCTACAAGCCTACAGAGGCTGTGCCTTTATTGTCAGATCAAAGTGCGAGTCAGACCATCTACCCTTTATTTTTGAAAATACTTAAATATCCTAAAACTTGCCACTGTTTATTCCATATGAGCAATCTACATACTAATTTGCAAGTGCCTATCGTGGGTGGTATTTTTTTTTTAATCTTTATTAATCAATTTAAGAGGGTTTTATCAAACACGATAACGCCACCCTCATATTACACACTGTACTTATAAACGACGCTTAACTGCTACTTTCACTAAACTATATAACATTTTAGCTTCCTTTGATTGAGGACAAGCTATTATGCTGTTAAATAGTCCTAGATCATAAACATGTTTTCCTGTCTGTTGATAAAAATCTATTATTTCTGCTTCGTTCCGGACACATTCCACCAATACGTGATATACATCCTCTAATACGTCGCATTCTTCACAATTTGGTGAATCTGTTTTACCCATTAGAAATGCAAAGTTGTTTAATGGAATGTGCCCGGACCGAAGTCGTAAGGCAAACACAATATCACCTCGAGAGATGTATGAATCAGCAAACCACGGAGACCATATGCCCTTGGTCAGCGATCGTTCGTCAAAATATTCCTTCCACATTTCTGTACACTTATCTCTCACCAAGTGCATTTGGTCCTTGAATAGAGGTAGACAATTAAAAGGTATAGTGTCTTGATAGGCACTTAACAAAAAATAAAAATAATTGCAAACATTTTACCCTGAATTTGAATTATAAAAATTCCTTTCGGAAATTTTTCGGCGGGCGTCTACACACCAAGACAAACATACCCTCCTAATTTAAGTATGTACGACCAGCGGTTTAGGCTGCGCGTTGAACAAAGCTCAGAATGACGTCACCGTAAGAGTCGTGCACATTTAATTACACGCACTGAGCGATACTACGACTGGCTCTCGTGTTTTTGTAAGCATTTCATTGTTGGAAATTGGTTGGAATGTTTTTTCTGGTGTTTCAACGATTACTCGGATTGCGTGATGTTTCATAAATAAGAAATGGTGCATTTTAAAACATGGTGCTTCGTTGCAAACTTGTCATTCATTAGAGCGCACATACATTGTATACAAAAATATGTGTACAGAGGCGAGCTTAACCCTCAAAGATCTACCAGCAAACCTTTGAGAGAGGCGATGCACGTAATATACCTATTACGTGCATCGCAAAACTCTCACTAGATTAAAAAAATAAATATTCACTTAATAGCAATTAAATTGGAAGAGAACTCTTTTCAGGGTTAGGTTCGCCTCTCCCAAGCTTATTAATAATTTATGAATGTTTATAATATGAACTGTATATTGCGTGTGAAATAAAAATAAAGAATAAATATACATCATAATATATAAAAAATATGTGTGTATGTATCAGTGTACCCTATAGACTCCAAAACGGTTGGACAGATTTTGACGGGACTTTCAGTGGCAGATAGCTAATAAATAAATAAATATTACAGGATATTCATTTGACACAGCGCCATCTAGCCCCAAACGAAGCATAGCTTTTAGCATGGGAACTAGATGTTGATGTTTTATAGTAACTCGGGCAACTTCTATTTCGCGCAAAAAAAACCATGAAATCAAACTAGATTTTTAGTGCAATAAAGTTGTCAAATTCCCACGTGATCACGGGAACGAAGCCCCGAGTGTTCCGATAGTATAACATAACTTGATGAACAGGCGAGCGGTTCCCCTCGATGGTTTATGCCCTTGTTAGAAAATGGTCAAGTCTACTCGGAACTATACCTACACGGACTACATGGATGGGTAGAGCCGAAGAGCGGGCTCAGTGGCGAAACTTGGGAGAGACCTACGTCTAGCAGTGGACTGCAATAGGTTGAAGATGATGATGAATATCAAACCCCCATTGCACCTTCCAAACCGTTTGCTTTAATGTTCATTTATTTTTGTACAACGGGGAGCGCTTGGCCTTAATCTCACCTCGTTTCAATTATGATAAGGACGAAGGTTTGAGGGCACTTCACCCGGAATCCTCAAAAGACTGAGGACTGGCTATCTTATCTCTAATTGCCGGAACACAACAATTAGGTTTATTCTTTTATTTTTTTTAATTGGTGTATCTTATTAGGTATCAAGGGTGTTGCACTAGACTTACTCACGTCTTACCTAAGTGATCGCATACAGCATGTCGACTTGAACGGCCAGCGTTCTTCAGGATCTTTGGTTACCATGGGTGTGCCGCAGGGTTCTATTTTGGGGCCTTTCTTGTTTTTAGTATATATTAATGATCTGCCCCAAATAATTAAAGATGACCATGAGATTGTTCTGTTTGCAGATGATACGTCACTTCTATTTAGATTGAAGCGACAAATGACTAACTTTGACAACGTAAACAATGCAATCTCAAAAATTGTTAACTGGTTTAATGTAAATAACTTAGTACTCAATCAGAAAAAGACCAAATGTATTCGATTTATTTTACCAAATGTAACTGAAGTTAAAGCTAATGTAAAAGTTAAAGAGGAAAACATAGAATTAGTCAAAACCACTGTATTTTTGGGATTAACTTTAGATAATAAACTTCAATGGGGCCCACACACAGATAAACTGGCGAAGAGACTTAGTTCTGCAGCATATGCTGTAAAGAAGATACGTCTTCTCACAGACGTTGCTACAGCAAGACTAGTTTACTTCAGTTACTTTCACAGTATTATGTCATACTGTGGGGAAGTGCTGCAGATATAGACACCATATTCGTTTTGCAGAAGAGGGCTGTTCGCGCTGTTTACAAAATGGGTCCCAGAGATTCATTAAGAGACAAGTTTAAAGAAATAAATATATTGACTATGCCCTGCCAATATATTTATGAAAATATTATGTACGCGCGTAAAAACATAAGCTTATTTGACAAAAACTGTGATAAACATAATTATAATACTAGAAATAAGAATAAACTCGCTGTTCCCACAACTAGGCTCCATAAGGTTAATAAATCGTTCATAGGGCAAACTGTACGCTTTTATAATAAATTGCCAAGTGATGTGCTAAGCTTGTCAAATAATAAATTCAAAAATTTTGTAAAACAAAAGCTATCCAGGAAAGCTTATTATAAAATTTCAGATTACCTAGAAGATAAGAAAGCCTGGCATTAAAAAAATGAATTTGCTCCAGTGAATAAATTGTAATTAGTATTAGATAAATTTAAGCTATTGTAATGGATCATGAAAAAAAAAAACTAGCCCGAGGTTCTTGCCTTTCTCCTTGTGTGCTGGTCGCGATTCCGAACAGGCGGTAGATTTGACGTTTCAAAGTGATCCTAAAAAATCTTACTGAATAAAAATATTTGACTTTGACTTTGACTTTGGTGATAGTCGAGCGTTTGACCACCAGCTTACATGTAAAACAAGTAAAGATGAGGCATAAGATAGAGCACGCTTGATTAAAGGGAATATTTACTCTATTTACTCTAGACTTGAAGACTCCCAAGATTGTAATTGGCGACAGATTTAGGTACGATGGAGGTAGCTAGCCAGGCGGAACAGGTCCTACCACCAATTAAAGCACAATATTCTACCCTGGGGATCGAGCCCGGGACCTCTGGATGTGAAGACACGCTGCTCTGCTGTATGTAGGTAGCTAAGGTATAGCTTCGAGGTGTCATGGCTGCGGCCTGCCTACACATTAGGCCGAAGATGAAGTCAGTGTTATTTTTCTATGCCGGATATACTTATGATCCGCTTCGCCGCGTGGTACCTACCCGGACAAAGAGTAGCTTGTGTTAAGCACGTATGTTTATGTATATTATAAGCACAGTCCGTTTATAATATGCCTCGGCATATTGTAAACGGGGGTAAATTGACAACAGCTACTGACCATTTATAATTTTACGTATGTATTTTTTCTCGTCTGTTTATAATCTGTCGAAGTCAAACCGTCAAATTATGAAAGTTGAATGCGACGAAATGCACTTTGCGCGCTGATTGGATAGCTAATACCCTTTGTGAGAGAAATTGAACCACAAAACTCTGATTTACCCGTTCTGTTGAAGCACGATTTACCATTTACCAAAATCCCCTTCTGCATTTTTGTTGCATCTTGTTTTCTCACTAGTGAAGTAAAACGTTGTGTGTGACACATAAGAACAAGGTATTTTTACGTTTGCCTTTTTACTTTAATTTGATTTTTATATTTGTTACTTTACATAACATAGTTGTAGGCTCAAAAATATAAAACAATAATTTATGAATTTTATTTATTTGACTTCTATGTTTGTTATTGTAAATATTAGTTGCTGTTGAAAATTTGCCGGCCGTTTACAATGTGGCCAGGCATATTACAAACGGACTGTGTTAACAATCTCACGGTGACATATACTCTATATCCAGGCATAACTAATCTGACAGCTGTGTGGCCAAGTGAGTATGGACTAGGGTTTGTTCCCGGGAATTCTCGTCCCGGGAATTCCCGGGAAATCGGTCGGTCTCGTACCCGGGAAATTCAGCTCGAGAAAAGTCGAGACATCGAGAAGTTTAAATAATCATTTTTACGCTTAGCTTTCTTTGTAAATGCGAGGCGGCAGCGGCATCCTTTGACAGCACGGCTCGTGTCTGTCGGTATCCTTTGTTTTTGCCGACAAACGCAAGCGCGACGCGGCCCCAGTTGTATATTGTTCATTCGTGTTTCAACTCCCGCCGTGTTCGGATCGGTCGGATCATAAACCCAGCATAGTGAGTGTATTTAGTGACGCACGAGTAATAGAATCGCAGAACAAACAGGTAAGTATTGTTATTATTTATTTAAATAGTTCAAGTGTTTGTTTTGTTTTGTAAGTACTTTTGTATTACCAAAATAATATTTTTGTTTAAAATGAATAGGTATGTTAAAGAAATAAAACTTTTGTTTTTAATCAAATAAGAGAATTGTTAGTGCATAAATATTTACCGATTTCATTAATTGCATTTGTATTGCAGATGTTGTAATAATCCCACAAAAGCCTAAAGTTCTAAACTAAACACATAATATTAAGACGTTGTTTTATGACAATTTATCTACTACAAATAACACAAAACGTATCCAACCAATCCTACCAAACGTAGTATACAAAAGGACACAGCTATTTTTTCATCATCATCATCAGCCTAACCTAACCACATCAACCCCCTGCTGGGCATAGGCCTCCCCACTGTTGCGTCAGCTATTTTGTAGGTACTAAACTAAAATACTTACTAATTCTTGAACTGTTTGTTATAGATTTTACAACTAATGAACCAAAATGGAAACTTCCAAAGTTTGGAAATATTTCAAGAAAAATAAGGACGCCTCAAATGCGCAATGTCTAAAATGTCCTAAAACCATAGCCTGTAAAGGATCAAACACAAGCGGACTAGTGAGGCATTTAGCTCATGTACACAAAATTGATGTAAGATCCACCGAGGTTCAAATGGACACAGAAGAAGCATCTACCAGTTTGTCTAGTTCCGGGGTGACGGCACCAAAAAAATTAAGAAGTGATTTTGAAACTATGCACGTACAGCAAACACTGAAATTTGACGTTCAACCCAGAAAATCGTTAGGTGAAATTTTAGCTAAACTTTCAGCCCAAGATGGTTTTACTATAAGAGGCATTACTAAAAGTGAATTTATCCGTGAATCACTTGCTGCCAAGGGGTATAAACTTCCAAAGACCCAAACCGAAGTTATGAACATAATATTGAAGTTTTATGATGAAAAGGAGAAAGAGATGATAAAAGAGCTTTCTCAGCTTTGCACATCAGGAAACCGGCTAAGTGTGACAATTGACGAGTGGACGAGCATACGAAACAGACGATATTTTAGCGTCTGTGTTCATACAGCAGAGGCAAAAGTTTACAATTTGGGGCTAGTTTACATACCCGGAAAATGCGGTGCCGCAGAGGTTAGAGAAATAGTAGAGGAGCGTTTGAAATACTTTGGGGTAAACTTCGAGCATTATGTCTTGGCCGTAACAAGCGACGGGCCAAATGTTATGAAAAAATTTGGCAGAGAGAGCCCCTGTGAGATGGTCCTCTGTGTAAACCATGCCATCCATTTGGCTATTCTTGATACCTTTTGCAAAAAAAAAACAGTAACTACAGTTGCTAGAAGAAACACACCTGTTAGCGACGATGAACACAGCAGCTCTGATGAAGCCAGCACTGATAACGATGACGAAGAATCTGATGATGAATCTATATTGCAGCCTATTGACGACATAAACAAAGTGCTAAATGAGACCCGTTCGATCATAAGATTTTTCAGAAAGAGTCCCCTTAGAAATATCACACTACAAAAACTCATGGATGTCAGAACTAGGTGGAATTCAATGCTAACAATGATTGAGAGTTTCTTGAAGTTAAAAAATTCCATTAAAAAAGCCTTGATTGATTTAGATAGTTCATTTAAATGGAAGGAGGAAAATATTCCTATACTACAAAAATTGCGGTTGATATTGACGCCAACTAAACTTGCAGTGGAAGCATTGAGCAGACAAGATGCCAATTTACTAACTGCAGAGGCTATAACAGATGTGTTGCTAAAACAATTAGAAAGTATCGACGACCCTTTGGCTCTTCAGTTAGTAGAATCTCTTAAAATGAAAATATCAGATCGTCGGAATACACTTCTAATATCGCTGCTACGCTACCTAAACAGCCCCGATAATTTTATTCTCAAAAAGAGTGCTTATTTTACCGATAATAGCAAGACATTTTTAATTGGATACGCTGAAGACTTATTCAATCGTCTATACCCCACTGTTCCCACTACTACAGAACCTTCGACAGGAAATAATTCAGAAGTTGTCGAAGCAGGCGTAAGCGAATCAGAAACTGAACAAGACAGCTTTGCAGCTCAATTAGAGAGAGCAATAAAAGGTGTTTCGAGAAATGGTGAATCAACTAATGCTGTGGTGCTTTCCAAATCAATTATAAAAAAAGAGTTTTTGCTATTTGAAAAAACAGGCAAGAGGACCCCTAATCTGGAAACACTATACAAAGCATTAATTTCAGTCAAGCCGACTTTAACAGAAAATGAAAGGGTATTTTCCATATCGGGAAATGTGGTCAGTAAGATTAGGAGCCGGCTGTCTGATAAATCTATTAATGCTTTGGTTTATCTTAAGGCATATTTCATAAGAATTAATAAGCAGGCTTAAAGACAGTTATATTTTTCGTATTAATAGTAGATAGATATCTCTTATTTAATTACATTAAAACTGCCAAAAATTGTGATACCATACCACCCACATAGTGAGATTAGTGAGTGATCTTTAGTTATGATGAGAAAAATTATGATTGTTTTTAGTTAAGATGTTTGTTTTAAGCTGATTGTTAACAGAGATTTTGTTTTTTATTAAAGATTAGTGAGATTAGTTATAATAAGAAGAAGTATGATTGTTTTTAGTTAAGACGTTTGTTTTAAGCTGATTGTTAACAGAGATTTTGTTTTTTATTACAGATTAGTGAGATGAGATTAGTTATGATAAGGAGAAGAAGTATGATTGTTTTTAGTTAGCAATTTTGTTTTGAGCTGATTTTTTATTGAGAACTTGTTTTTTTTGTTAAAAATTATGTTGATTTTTTTCATGTAAAATAAACACAGTTAAATTAAAGACTCTTTTTATTAATTAAACAAAAATTTAGACGTATTTTATTTTTTCTCGACAACCCGAGAATACCCGAGAAATCAGGCTCGAGAAGTCTCGACACCCGAGAACTAAAAAACCTCGAGAAATCGGAAACCCTAGTATGGACCTACCTTCCGATGCAGAGGTTGTGGGCTTAAGAAGGCCCAGTATTCTCACTTTTCCATAAAAACGTAGTTCCATTATCATTTCGAAATGACAAGTCTGATTAAAAAAAAAAATTGCAGGTATAATTGGGTAGGAATAATCTGTGTCAGTGGTGAGTTACATTTTCTAAAAAACGAATACAAACCAAAATATATGGAAAATAGTTTTTCCATACAAACACTTTTTTCCGTCCATTTTCATTGTTATTGCGTTTTAAGAAAAAGTAGCGCACCACAGAAACATATTATCCCTTTCCAATTATACCTGCAATATTTCATGTAAATCGGTATTACCACTAAATGAAAATGGAACTGTGTTTGTACTGGCGAGCGAAACTCAGCGGTACATCGGGGCCTGTCCTGTCGTGCATATTATATGAACTTTATTAGGAATTTATGCACGCATTTGTCAAGCCTCACAGCTAAGTTAGTAGTAACTTCGCCTTCTGCGCTGTAGCTAGTATTCCGCTAAGGACTTGCAATCTGTCACGTATCGAATGCTAGCTCCTTGCAAATCGTGGGCATGTGCCGAACATATGTTTGGACGTGCCTCTGAGTACTCTAAGGTGATCCTAATAAGATCCACGCTTTGAGTAGTGATCGTGAATTTGCGATGGGGAAAAAGTCGCGAGTCTGTTGATGTTTTTACATTGTAACTTTCGTATTTATAAACGGATGTATAATGGATGCAGGCAATACCTTTTGCGAGTGTTGACGTGAGTGCAATCCGGAAACGTTTTTGTAAGATCACGATATCCTTCTGTTATTGCATTATTTAAGTGTCTGTTTCACTTTCACACATGATTCTAATGCGCTTTCAAGTACAGTATCTTGTATGGAGCACTGCTGCCCTCTGGGATGGCTCAGCCAATCAGCTCGAAGCCCTGGACTCGATTGAGCGCCGTTCTCCTAGGCTCATAGGTTCATTGATCATTCACTTGTTGAGGCCAATTCGCAGAGATAGAACATAGACGGTGAGTTGCCAGGCTGTTTGTGTACCATAAATTTCACTTTAGCTAGTGTGCGCACGATAGCGTTTTTTAAATTATCGCGATTATTATACATAATTAATAACAAAAACGGGTCTTGATCGCGTACCTTTTTATATTCCCGACAGTTTCGACCGTGAGTCTACCCGTGACCACGGCCGTTGTAACACGGTCGAAACTGTCGGGAATATAAAAAGGTACGCGACGAAGACCCGTTTTTGTCATTAATTATGTGCGCACGATATCTTTGATCTAATCGCTCCATCCCCTTTCCATCACCGGCCTACAACCCGTACCTTGTAAATGATCCATTGCGCCTAACAAATCATTTCGCTTCAACCTTATATAGAAAACGAAGTAACACAAGTACCATGGACGGCCTTATCGCTACAAGAGATTTCTTCCAGGTTCCACTTTAGAATGCCCCCTCAAAAAACGCTCTGAGCATAGTTCAAACAAACGGGTATGTTGCAACTATTTACAAGCGAACCAGCAGTGAAGTGTTCCGGTAATTGCTCGCAAATTGTAATGACTACACAATCGAACACGAAGCTAAGAAATCAGATTCACACTATCGTATACTACCAGCTATTTCGACGTCCATCCGGTTTGCGTTCCCACGTGTCGGTACAGCAGATACTGGCGGCAGTAAATGTGTCTACACATCTGCCTGATGTGGTGAGCTCGGAGGTCGACGGCCTTGGGCTGCGGGCTACGGAATGCTCGTGAAATATAGAGCAAGGAACCAGGAAACCTTGAAGGAGGCAGTTTAACACTGCTGAAGAGAACGCCTTGTTTTCTTCACTCGTCGCGAGACTCCGCGTCCCCGTCTTCGCTCCCCCCGGTACGGAAAATGATGCGACAAGAGTGCTTAAGGTACTATTGTCACTAGACATGAAAAAAGCCAGTGGGTAGGTTGGGTATCATATGTTTGCTTAGACCAGAATATTAATATTAGTACAGGACGTTAATTTCACACAGCGCCATCATGCCCCCAAACTAAGCATAGCTTGTAATATCGGAACTAGATTACGGATAGAATACTTATATACTTTTTTTGTTGCAAATACATACGTACTATATGATACAACACCCAAACACAGAAAAAACATCTATATTCATCACACATGTTTGTCCTGGGTGGGAATCGAACCCACAACGTACAGCGAAGAAGGCAGAGTTACTACCAACTGAGCTATGAGGCTTGTTAGAAGCTACGGATATGGCATCCATATATTTTCAAGCACGTTTTTTAGTTTTGTAAGTAGTAGTTTTTGACGATCCCATCAGACTCGATACAAGAACGGGCATGAAACTAGGCCCGGCGATTTTTTATCAAACTAGAGCGTGCTCAAACTAACCAGAAGCGTACTGGCCGGGTAAATATAATGCCTTCTCCGTCTCCAACTTTACTCAAGGTAGTCCCATCGTTGTATCACGTCTCTCAATCGTCGGTTCTGTTCGTAGATTTAATTGATCACTCTCGGTGAGGCCCAGTTCATTTGATGGGTGTAAGATCATCACTCCGACACTTACAGATGTGTATCGAGGAAGCTTATTACGGCTGCAATTTTACTTCTTCGACGAGGAAGCGCTCGGCCTTCATCTCACCTGGTGTCAAGCATCTCTGCCGGTTGCACCGCTTAGAACACCTGTGTGGTCTAGTGGTACACCTATCAGTGTCATCTAGAGGTCCCGGGTACGACCCCTATTGGAGTACCTACAATATTATACTTGGTTTGGTTGGTGGTAGGACTTAGTTCAGTCCGCTAGCACTAGTCTAGCTAGTTACCAGCATCTTACCTAAGCCTGTCGCCATTACAACAAATCTAAATAGAGATAGACAGTTCCTCAGACTGCTGAGAATTCCGGGTGAAGTGCGCTTGCACCTTCAGCCTGCAGCGCAGAAGGCAGAGCTCTACCAACTAAGCTGTTAGGATTGTCATTAATAAATATCCAGAATATAGCACAGCTTGTGAAGCAGCCTGCCAGCCCGCTGCTAAACACCGATGGATATTAATTAATCCGGCTTATTTATTGCCTTGAGGTGTGTTTGTGCAGGTGCAGAATTTCACGCGTTGTATGATGTTTCGTATGATTACTTAGCGTTATTTATGTAAAAACGTGCATTTCCTGCGTCTCTAATTTGATAAGAACCTGATCTGGCTTCGCCTGTTTTTAATCAACTTCAAATAAAGGAGGAGGTTCTCAATTCGGTTGTTTCTTTTTAATGTTTGTTACTATTTGTTACCTCAGAACTCTATAATTTCTTAACAGATTAGAATTTATTTTTTGGTTTGAAAAGATATGATTCCAGATTGGTCCCATAGAAATTTATTATGACATCTCCTTCGCCTTTCCACTACAGGCCGTACGTAATGCAGGTTACAACATGTACCTTGTAGATGTTCCATTACCGAACAAATCTATTCGCCACTACTTATCCTAAACACAGGTAAGGAACTCCATGCCAATGTATTATGAAATAAGTTTTATCTTTATCTTTTTTAACCTCCGACATCTAATTATAAAGACGACACACATAAGAATGCTATACCTCTCCTTTATTCTGCCTGTTGCAACTGTCGAGCGAACCGTATCTCCGCTGACACGTATTCAGGACGTTTGCATAGCCTCGTGTCTCCGCCATGATAGACTTCCGAACCTCGTTCACTAATAAACATTTATTATTGAACATGTCAAGCATGGCAGTATGGCTGTAATCGCTTCCAAAAGTAATGATATTGACGCGGAGACCAATTACCGCGCAGCTAACTGTAAAGATAATTGGTTTTTAGGGTTCCTTACTCAAAGGGTGCCCACGGGAGCGTATTACTAAGCCTACACTGTCCGTTTGTCCTACCTTTAAAGGGCTTTTTATTTGTAATAGGTAGCATTTTACCATCCGCCATAATAACTTATTATGGCGGATTACCTGACAAATGATAAAGCTCAAGTAAAGACGGTAACATCTTCAAAGTTTTGACTTTGTGTGATTAGAGTCTTTGATGTATAACACTAAAAACTAGCCAAGCGTGAGTTGGACCCACTAGAATGCTCCAGGACGCAGTGCAAGGAATCCTCGCAATTCTGTAGGTAATGTAGGTTGAAATCGTCGGTGTGCGTGTCCAACCCGCACTTGGCCGGTTTATTATATACAGAGAGTCAGGTATATTTATGAGCGATAAAACGATGATGAATATATTTTCAAGTTTTTATAACATTTAACAGTATACAAAAAAGGTAAATCAACGAGAGTGTATTTATTTTACAGGATAGTTTTGTAGCCTTTCATCTTATTACATTTTTGTATGGAAAAAATCGATTCATATTAGGAGTTCGTTTAAATATACAAATTATCTTTTGCTTGTTTCTCACCGAATTACCCAAATCAAGCTATTTCCTTGAATTTCGATTACAGATAGAATGAACCAATTTCCAAGTCTTATTAATGACTCTATTATTACTATAATTAATACAGGCGCACTTCACATGGAATCTTCAACAGACTAAAAACTAGTGATCTTACCTCTCATGCCGGAACACAACAAACAATTGTTGATATATGGCGACAGACCTGGGTAAGATGGTGGTTGCTAAGTCCTAGCTAAGTCCTACTAGCAACCAATCCAAGCACTAATTTATAACCACCTGGGGACCGAACCGGTGAGAGAGAGGCACAAGAGGCGGTTTAAGGAGTTATTCGGTCTGTTGAGGATTCCAGGTGCTTCCTACCTTCGACCTTACCATAACATGACACTAGGTAAGATGAAGGCCAAACGCTTCTAAAGTCTAATAATTTCTAGTTGTAGTAAAAATTCTCCGAACTTTTTCTCACACTAAAAAAAGTCCCCTCAATAAGTGAAAATCAGACACCTGCTCACAGTACATTACTCCCTTCCGCCCTTCATGTCTGGTAAAAAATGCACCTCGTCTCCCCTGCGATCTACAACCACGGTGCGTGACCGGTAATGACTCGCATTGAATTAAGGGAGACACGCTTGGGCATCACAAGTGGAGATGGCCCTCGAGGGAAAAATATATGATACCAACAGTAGTTTTGTTTGAAATTGTAGTTGTTTTCCTTTTTTTATTTTATTTTTTCAACTTAGAGATCGAACAAGTAAGCAGTCCACCTGATGTTAAGTGCATCTCTTGCCTATACCAAAGCCACAAAGAGCATGGTCTACGCGGCACTGCATTGCCGCCGTCAACTTCACACCGGAACACAGCTATGCTGCTTGGCGACCGAAAATGGTATGGTGGTAGTACTTTCCCGGACGAGCCCTATCACAAGTCACAAGTCAATCTACTACTCTTAACACAATCGTTTTTGAAACTGGTTTCTTCCACATATTCTTTTTATTTTTATTTTACGACGGGTAAGCACTTGGCCTCCATCTCACCTGGTTTCAAGTTGAGATAAGGCCTAATGTGGAGGCGCACTTCACCCGGAATCCTCTACAAGCTGAGGAACTGGCTATCTTAAATGGTTATAAATGCCGGAACACAACAATTTTAGAATTGGTATTATGGCGACAGAATTAGGTAAGATGGCGGCTATTAGCTAGCCATTCCTGCCCTTATTTTCACTTACTTCACACTTATGAGGTGTCAGAACAGCATGTTCTTCACATCCCCTCTCCCTGCCATCCACCAACAGTACACTCCTCTCACATGTATAACGTCACTCACGCCATCCATCTCTTCCTCAATCTACCCCTACTCCTACGTCCGTCCACGTTTTATGGAACTAACGTTTTCATTGTCCGACGGGGCAGCGCTTGGCCTTCATCTCATTCTTCATCCTGGCGTCAGCGTGCAAGTTTCGGAGTCAACAGCCGACAAATAAAAAAAAAAACTGATTTTCAAGGCCTCCTCAACAGTCTGAGGATCTGGCTATCGTACCTCTAAATACCGGAACACAGCAACATAGAATGGTTGTTATGACGACAGATCGGTAAGATGGTGGCTAGCCAGGCGGACTTGAACAAAGTCCTACCACCAGCCAAACCAAGCACAATATTGTACCATTCAGGGGATCGAACCTTACGAGAACTCAGGCCCCACAGTCGACCTCGCCTTATACAGTCAGGTTAAAAGTTAAAATAAACATATCTTAACAAAGAATCAACTGAGAAGAACCTATAGATATGCAACATAACCGTGTGAAAATGAATAAGTTGATGTCATCAAACTATATTAACATGACATCACTTGACTTTTTCTAAAGATTGGATTCGATGTAAAAGGCATTCGGTCGGCCTCAATCGGGCTTGAATACTGATTTGATCATTTTAAACTGCATTATATATCATTCAAACAAATCTGTAGCACGCGAACGGTGTTTTGATCGATAAAAGAAGCTCAGGCGATCCGTGCCTACCACTTCCGTGTCGTACCTATTCTATACTAACAGAGTAGGCAGGTTTAAATGTGATGGTTTGAATAGGTATAAAAATGGCTTACCATTCAATATCTGTCGGATTAAAAAAAAATGTTACTGTACATTCATAGTTTTTTCTTTTATTTGAATACCCGTAAACGTCACTGTATATTTTGTACGAATGATTATGTTTCGAAGTCATAAAAAAATCACAAAAATAACGCACGTTGACGACGCGGTTAGCATGCGACCCGAGACGAGAGCCGAGTGGCAACCTACTGCCGTCATACTCCCCGGAAGGAGGTCCGGCCAAACGTACCTAAACTTCGGAGTGACACCCCCCCGGCCAAGCGCTTCCCCGTCATAAAACTCGAAGCGAGGTGAATCTAAAGAATATTATCATGAATTGCAGGAATGTTTCTTGTGTTGAACTCAGCTCAAGGCAGACTGAATATTTTACTTATCATGAAACGTCCACAGCTGAACATTGGCCTCCCCCAAACATGACACCTCGAGACCGTCACAATGTTGCCGGTTCATAGAGTGGTGGGTCTCCCCACTTCCCACACACCGTTTCGCGTTTAATCGTGGAATCCCAGCGGTCATCGAGTACTGCGAGCTAACTTGTGAAGACGAAGGCAGAAAGCTGAGCGCTTTAACTTAAAACTTTATTTTAATAAATGAAACCGTGGACAGATAGTTTCCATATTTGTTGTAGGATATCATTCCCTAGTTTTATTATAAACAAAAATACCTGCCCATAAAGAGGTTTCCGCAGGGTGTGTAACCGTGCACTATTTATAGGGCGCTTTTACGAGCTCACGAGAAAGCGTGCACGCTTCAGAGAATATTGGGGGATCGTCTAAAATTGGAACAACGGGGATATTTGCGAGATACGGAATCCATTCATGTGAGTTGTTTGAATGAAGGTTCTGCCTTTGAAGAAGCAAACGACCTTGATGTACTGCTAAATCTAGGGATGTACTTGTGAAGAGCGAAACTCTACAGTACCCTAATCTCAGATCCACGACCCTCTTCATCAGCCTATGCATATATTTACGGTCGTAACCGCATTGCATGATCCATCACTAATGATCTTCCACTTAGCTCGATCGATGGCGGATTGAAAGGCGTCATGAAGCTGCCCAAATTTATTGACCCAACAAACATTATACATATCATCGGCTAGGAAACAACATCACAGAAACAACAGGCCAAGTAATATTTAATATAAATATTACTTGCGCGGTGTCGATAACTAGCCGACGATACACTTAAACAATATTTTATTTCAATTGAACTTACTGGATAAAAATGTTCCTTTTTTTTCAACTTTTACAACGTAGTTGCAAAGTTGAAATAATTGGAAAAAAACACCAATTAGTTCAACTCGTTGAACCTTGGAGTTGAACTGTGTGGAATATAAAGGGTCCAGTGCGGTACAGATTTGAATTCAATTTTTCCAGTTAACTTTTCAAGCCAGTCAGGATTCCCAGGATTCTTCGTGTATTCTATATTTCTGCTGAAGCAGATGGTCGAGAGCCTTTTGTTCCTCTACAACTGACACTCGTTCTTTAATCTCTTGAAAACTACCTCAGTGTTCTAATGGTTCTCCCACGGTATCATACCCAGAGGACCCGGGTTCTAACCCCAGAGGTACAAATTTGTGATGAGTTTGGTTGGTGGTAGGACAGTAAGTTCCGGTATTTTTTAATAAACATCTAGGAGACGGAACAACATAGTAACCCCTATAACTGCGTAGGTCATATCCACAAAGAGCATAGCCTACACAGCACTGAATTGCGCCCGTCAACTCGAGGGATAAAGGTGTTAAGCCTCACGTGCCAGTAATTTCAACGGCGGCTGAAATAGGTAAGGTGGTAGTACTTTTCCGGACGAGCCCTTTCACAATGGGTTCTACTACTCTTGAAATATTTAGAGGTAAGAGTTCCTCAGTATGTTGAGGATTCCGGGGTAAGTGAGCTTCCACCTCTGGCTTCATCACAGCTTGACACCAGGTGAATGATATTTTTCTTTGAAAATGTAGTGTACGTACAATTTTATAAATTTTTCTTCACAAACATTACAGAATGCACGTATTTTTAGATGAATAATAGCGAACCAGCGACCGTAGAAAAAAAGTAGCCTGGTCAAGTCATAGGATATGACTCACAACATAATTTGCCAAAGGATTGCGTAGTAATGGAATTTTGCTGTCTCCGGGACTATTAGGATTACATCCTTATACAGAAACAAATAGAGGCTATTTTGGTGTGGAGTAGGAAGTAATTAGGGACGCAGGCAGTTCATAAAAACTGAGCTTGTCTTCAAATTGCTTTGTGATTGCTTTCCCTGATGTAGGCTTGTGCTCGGTGATTGTTGCTGTAGCGTGCATTATTGCAATATTACTTTCTATATACTGCTAGAGATAACAAGAACACACGCGGATTCTGGGTGAAAAGCGCTTCCAACTTCGGCCATATCATAACTTGAATGCACTACCCCGTCATAGAAAAAAAAAGATATATCTTATCAAGATTATTTTCAGACTATAACTAGGTATTTGAATGTAGGTACAACGTAACCAAACCCTCATACCTGCAGTTACAAGCGTGTGATATGTGGTATCCATAGCATGACCAAACCACAAGTGTATTGGTTGACCGCACGTCATTCGTAACAGGACACCGGTGGCGTGCGGTAGTAATAGTAATCGTATGTCTAGGGCCATTTTGTGATGGAATTTTAAACGGCTTATGGGTAACTGTTTGAACATAATTCACTGACAATGCTTAAACAGCTACCGTTACGTGTTACGAAGACTTAGTTCGTAGAATAAATATCACGGGATTATCACACAGCGCCATCTAGTCCCAAACTAAGCATATATATATGGGAACTAGATAACGTATAGAACATACCTAAAATATAATAATCACCACGCTTGGCAGGCGGTTTGGTATTAGCAGTAAAATCTCTCGAGGCTCAATGACCTTAAGTTCTGGTCTTCCATATAAAAATTTAACTCTGTATATAATAGAAGCATGATTTAATCAAACAATATGTACAATGACAAAAGAACAACACAAAGGAAATTTACTAGGGAAGCAATCCGGCCTAGCGTTCGTCACAACCTATAGGTTTTGGTATGCTAAGCCCCAATCTACGAAATTGGAATATGTACACGAAAGATGAAGTCCCCAAGAAATAATGAGGAAGTTTATCCCTTTGCGTTTATGGATTTGGGATTTCCTTGTTTATACTAATAGCCAATTTGTAGTTATGCATGCCGCACGAAATTAATCTTCATATTTAATAAGTATTCTACACAGTAAACAATTACATTCTAATCAACATTATTTGGTGTATTACTTATTATATTGTTGGTTTAACCATTTATAAAAATGGTTATTCGAGATCTCTGAGTTAAGTTGGGAAATCCAGCACTGTATATATGTATGTATGTGTTGAGACGAAACTCTCGAACAGATTATCCGATTTTCATGAAATTTAAACTGAATAGAGATAACGTAAATAGAACATAGAAATACTTTTTTATTTAGATAGTAGCGCCATCTCTCGGTATCGTTGCTATTGCGTTTATTCTGTGTATATCTAGATAGACCGTTACTGTGATCACCAATCCATTTATCAAGGGTGGTGATTATGGCAAAACCTTACAGCTTAAGGAGGCCATTAGGAGGAGGCAGAGACTGACTGTCCAGCAGTGGACAACTAATGGGCTGTTGATGTGAGCTAATTACGCGGTCAGCGGCTGCAGTTTGTGCATTGCTTTTATTCCTTACTTGGAATAGTATAAAATACCTAGTTATTTGTATAGCGATCTGTGTTTTATTCCACCTATAGCCTAGATTTCCAGATTTTGTAGCCCGCATTCGAATACTTTTGAGTTTTTTTTTTTTGTTCGACGGGGACGTGTTTGGCCTTCGTCTCACTGATTTTTTAAGCTATCACAAGGCCGAATGTGGAAACGCACTTCACCCGAAATCCTCAATAAACTGAGGAACGGGCTATCTTACTTCCGAATGCTGGTACACAACAATTTAAGAGCTGTTGTTATGGCGACAGAATTAGATAAGATGGTGGAAGCTAGCCAGGTGGACATAAACGAAGTCGTACCACCAACCAAACCAAGCACAATATTGCTCCCCCTGGGGATCGAACCCGGGACCTTTGGATCTAACACCGGTAGGCGAACTACTAGACCGTAGAAGCGAATTTTGCTCGTGCCACTGTCGTAGGTCCGAAAACAATCACATTCACATTTACGAACCACCCAACATTATTTTAATGACACGCCCGTCTCGTCTGGACTTGCAAGACCTATCTCATCGCTGTTCCGGACGTGATCGTCACTGTTCTTGTGTGCAGTTTGACGTTAGATATCGTATATTTTGACCATTTACACTATTGTTTTATAAACTTTGAAGAAGGTCTTTTTAAAGTTACCGATTGAAGTATATGTAATATCATAATTATATAATAAGCATTGATCGTAAATTGTAACCGACTAGAGTTCCATACTCGCAAGGAACTATTGTTTTTTTTTTTATTCGACGGGGAAGCGCTACGCCTTCATCTTACCTGGTTACAAATTGAGATAGGGCCGAAGGTGGAGGCGCACCCGGAATCCTCAACAAACTGGAAAAAGGAACTGGCTTTTTTACCTCTAAATGCCGGAACACAACAATTTTAGAATTGTTGTTATGGCAACAGAATTAGGTAAGATGGTGGTAGCTAACCAGGCGGACCCAAACAAAGTCCTACCACCAACCAAACCAAGCACAATATACTGCACTCCCCATGGGGATAAAACCGGGATATGAAATCGGTGGGTCGAACCACTAGACCAGAGACGCGGTTATCAATACTAATTTTATCGACCGTTGCGATTCGCAAATAAGGAAACGATACTTGCACTACAGGGTTGTTTGTTACACATTCCACGCGAAAGATATGAAGAGCCAATAACCGTATCATATAGAAAATCTTTATAAGTAGACCAAAATCAGATCTAGACGTGATAACTTTTAAGTTTGCAAGTTTATAATATGTTTTTATGACCCCTACACATAAATTTAAATAAATGTACCTATTTAATAAAATACTTTTTCAGTATACAGATAACGCAGCAGTGCTTGAACAAGTTTGTAACGATACAATTACATCACAGCATTCATTGTAACGTAATTAATTAATTTGTTTATTTACACCGAATACCAGTCAGTCCATTACCACCTCACATAAACACAAAAGCCGGAACTGGCCATATAAATAAACACATTGAACGAAAGCATGCCATAAAAAGCTTGGAGATACAACCGACGACGCTGCGCTGCATGGAATATAATCAGTAACTGTATGCGGTATGCGGGCTTCTCATAATGGCCGACATAATTATGTATAGCATGGAGCTATTTGAACCTTTGGAGGGGGGAAACCTCGAACGATCTCTGAACAAGATGTTAACCACGGAACACAGGGACAAAAATACGTAAGTGTATGTCCTCAGATTTTTTGCGAGATATTCAAGTTCAAAGTCAGTGATGGTCCTTGAAATGTTCAGTGTTCAGTGTTCACATTGGCCTAGTTAAGATTACAGAATGAGCGGCAACGCCAACGCATCGCGGGCCACATCCGTTGCGACAACTGATAGATGTGGAATCTCATTAGGGCCAGGGATTATGTCATCAAGGCCAGAGGCTCTCTGCAAAGGCTGCAGGACAAGCTTTACATATTGGTATAGGATGTGGGTTAATATCACGTCCACTCCACATAACTTTAATTTTGTTCAGGATGCACATAGTAAGACTGTGATACTCACGACTTTTTCCCCTTCGCGTATTCACCTGATCACTCTCAGAGCGAGTATTGATATTATAGATACCCCCGAATCAATTAGGAAAAAAAGTCTCCATTGTATTCAGAAAGTCTGCATCGTGATAACTAACGCAACAATCATCAGGTCAGATCCCAATATGAGTCCATGTGTTTAGCTGTTTAACTCTCCAGCTTTGGAGGAGGCTCACCTAATGAGCTGTTGATGCATGTACGTATGTGTTTACCTTTTTTGAAAATATAAGTGCTTATGGTATTTCTGGACAGGACTTCCAAGACAGTAAAAACTGGCAATTCCACAGATATTACATCCATCCATTGTCGATGAGAATAAAAAACTGTTGAGATTAATTACAAAGTTTTCTTGTTTTTTTTTTTTAATTGTAAGTTAGCTGTTAGCTCTTGACCTCTATCCTTGTCTAGCTTTAAACCAGAATAAGGATGAGGTCTACGATAGAACGAGCTTTCCCAGAAGACCCGTTTGGCGCCGCACTTCAGCAAATGGGTGGTGCCCAGCCAGGCGGGCATGCAAGCTCTACCTGTGATGGTTCAGCTGCAACTACTAGAAAGAGCCAGTCAGCTGGAACGATGTGTTTTCTCTTGTCCTATACCATTTGTACCAAACCATAGATCATTTCTTGACCTCAACGCTTTCCTAATCAAGGATGAGGACTACGATAGTACGCGCCTTTCCCTTTACGAGGGTGGAAAAACGAACGCTGGCATCTGTATACAAGTTTTTGCAGGGCATATCACAAATGTTACCTAAATTGTTATAGTTGTTCCATAGGCCATACCTCGTCTGCGGGCTTGGTGGGCGTGATAGCAACGGTTTCGTTGAAGCAGAGGCACGCGCAGTAGTGCTTGTTGGCATCCACGTCCGTCAGCACCGACACGTAGAACCGCGGCTCCGAGCGCTCTGTGGAAAGCGCCCATCCTTGCGGCTGGCAGAACTGCAACAAAACAATACACCATAATCATATATCGTCCCTAGTGGGGATAGGCTAGCAGCCCAATGGTGAGCTACCTTGACGGCTCCGGTGCAGTTCTGTAATGGTGGTAGTACGCGGTTTGGTTCAGCTTCTCGTTAGAGTACCGAGCTGCAGGTATTATTGCTGCTTGGCGGCCAGGCCTACCATATTTGGTCCTGACCTCGGTGATATAGTGTGCCTTTCGTATACGGCCACTATAAAACATTGAGCATTGCTCAGAGTAATATAGGGATTGTGGACCCAGAAGCTGTATTCGCAAAATAGGTATAACCCCAAAATAAAGCCAAGAGTAGCCATTATTATTATTTCTAGGCCAGAAACTGCCTAATTTCAGCTAAACCAGTAGCTTTGACGTGAAGGAACGCCAAACATACAACCAAACAAACTTTCGCATTATTATTAGTAGAATAGGATAGTGGATTTGATGATTTGACATTCTTGTACAAGCATTTTAAAATCAACAGATACGATTGGAAATGACATGGTAGATCAATAAATCAATCATTTATTTCATTAAAATATGTACATGCTTACAAAATTGATTAGAGAGATTATAATGCAAAACAAGATTAAAATTTTATCTGCATGTCGGTAGTTCGTAAAAGTTAAGGAGCACCGGTGTCAGATTCAGAGGTCCCGCGTTCGATCCCCAGCGGGCCTAGCACGGGGTTTCTTGTCTAGGGTAGAATAGTTTAAAAATGACATAAAAATGACATTTAGGTGTAGAGAGTAGAAAGTTTTCTTCGATCGGGAACATGGCGTTCGAAAGAATGAACGGATAGAAATGTTTTCTAGTCTACTCTAGAGATGAGTCTACCACTGCGAGCATGCCATTCAATTTACTCTACTTTTGACGTTTGAGAATAGAAACATTTCTTCTAAAATTATCTACACCTCTCGAGACCTAGAGAAGCGTTTCTCTTGCATAATTTAGTGAATATTTTTTACGGTTACTATGAACGGTGGAAGAAATGGAGCCAGTACGAGGAGAAAAACGACCGGAGACGTGAAAGAATCGCAGTTCGAGAGCTCACAGTAGCTCTCGATTTGCCGGAGGCCGAGTTTAGGCGCAACTTTTTTGTAACAAATTTGTGTTTGTTAAGATTGTGCCGAGCACCATCGATCCGGGCTTTCTTTTTAAGGTCCCTCCAAGTCTGAAAATTTCAACGAAGCTAGTAAGACATAGGTGTCTTTCCCATTATGAGATAGATATCAAATAAGGATAGTATGGATGGATGAAATAGTTTCGAAGCCTTGCAATGGTTATGGAACATAATATTAGTAAATACATACATTTTTCCATTGCTCCACAGTCTTGTGGGGCCCTAACTCCTTGAGTGCGCCTTGAAGACGCACCCATTCTTCATTGTACGTGGATATGACGTATTGTATGAAATCTTTAGGTCGAAGCTTTGACAAGCAAGACTCGAAACTTCACGAGCACTTTGTAATAGTTCACATTATTTTATAATATCTGCTTACTGTAGGTAAGCGTCCTAGATAAAAATACGATACTTGAACCACTCACTTTTTCCGCGAGACATTGGGCAAAATGTTAGGCGAGCTCGTCATTTTTTCCAGTTTTTAACACAGAAAGTTTAACGGTGAAAAATTCAATTTTCGCGCGGGACATGGGTAGTGACAATGACATGGCATAGGTAATGATGTGCCGTAAATTGTCACAATGTCAAATGTAAAACGTTTCGTTTTACGTATAAACTGTATTTCTTGTTTCGTGTTGACATTTTGTGGGTAATGAAACGCAACGAACGAACTTCTTACAACATTTTATATTTGATCTGTGGTTTCGTTCCCGTTGCTATAGAAAGAGCTTGTCTACGAGGAAACTGCTTTCTAGGGTTTGCTTTGAGAAACGGCGTGTTCGGGCAAAAGAAAGATTACGAAGACAAGAAACTGTCTTCTCTATTCTAGGGTATAGTAGAGATGAAAACCCCGTGCTAGGCCCGCTGGAGGAGTACAATATTGTGCTTGGTTTTGTGGTAAGACTTTGTTAAAGTCCACCATGCTAGCTACCACCATCTTACCTTATTCTATCGCCATAATAACAATTCTTAAAATTTGTGGTGTACCGGTTATAATTATGCAAGCATGTTTAATGCTTGCTAGGCTAAAAAAGCAAAGGATATTCACCAGTTCTACAGATATTTGCCTATATCGTATAATTTAGGTTCCTTTAATATACGGGGAGGTGGGAAGCGCTTGGCCTGCTTCTAACCTAGTGTCAAAGTATGATAAAGCCGAAGGTGGAGGCGAACATCACACGGAGTCCTCAACAGACCGAGGAACTAGCTATCTTAATAAATAAATAAATCTTACCTGTAAAGCCGGAACACAACAATTTATAATTGTTGTTATGGCGACACATTTAGGTAAGAGGGCAGGTAGCTAGCGATGATGAATCCCAACTAATATAGAAAGTGCTATTTGAGTTCGTTTATTACGCTTTCACGTCAAAACTATTGAACTGACATGAGACAAACGCTACTTTTCATCCCATACATCACAGTTCCAGTGGGATGGAACTGGGACATCACACATCGCCATACAAAGCACATTCGTTCTTTGTTGGTCCTTCACGCAAAAACCACTGAACGGGATGAAATATTGCAGTGTGTGTAGTGCGAGTTTTCTACTTGCTTCGTACTCGAACGCATTTACGTTTATATCGAAATAATACCTATTCACCGGTCACGGTGAGCAAGCGCGAAAAGTGAACTTCGATTGCAAGCACTAGGCACTCAGATATTGTTCTAGGCTAGCAAAACATGACTACATATCAACAGCCCATTAGTATCCACTGCTGGACAGAATTTCCTCTAAAGCTGGAGGGTTTTTCCTAATCATAGGCTAGCAAAACATAAAGGCTACTATTCCGGGGACGCGGGAGAATCCGCGAGCAGAAGCTTTAGTTTGTTTATAATTAGTACTTACTGAAACATTAAGGCAACTCAATATTCAGTGTGTTTCCGATTTAATCAAACATATTATCTTCTCAAACTTGCGTAATATAATGCCTCAGTTGGTAGTAACTCTGCCTTCCGCGCTGTAGGTTGTGGGTTCGATTCCCACCCAGGACAAACATTTATGTGATGAATATAGATGTTTGTTCTGTGCTTGGTCTGCGATGATAAGTATGTATTTACAAAAAAACAAGTATATAAGTATTCTATCCGTAATCTAGTTCCCATATTACAAGTTATGCTTAGTTATGGGCTAGATGGCGCTGTGTGAAATTAATGTCCTGTAAAAAAATGCATCCGTCAACTTTCCTCAAACCTGTGAGGAGTGAGGTCAAAGGTCAAATTACATGGCCTGTATTGTAAGTTAACCGCGACGATAGCACAATAACAGTCGCATTTTTGCCGCGTATGACATAATTCGTTAAAGCAATTTGTTCCTAGTATTGTTTTTGTCCGTTTAAAAGACCTTGATTCTTCGCAATTTGTACACAATACAAGACTTGGAATGCGACACGCTTGGCGGCCGATGTCATCGTACGCCTTTGCAATAACATCGTCTAGCTCAACTAACTTGAAAATGGTGACGATAAGTTGACGCTGTAGCTTATTGTTTATAGGATGGGTCAGCTCTTGACCCAGAGGTTTGCATGTGCAAGGACGAGGAGTCTTCCCAGGACATGCCCATGATCGTTTTAAAGGTATCTCTCCCGCTCTGTGCGCGCAAAAGGGGTCTGAAGATCCTCTTGGCGTAAAAAAACAGATATCTATTAGCTGTGAGTCTGAATTTCTAATATAGAACTGAGTGGTGAAGGAATAAGGTCATTAAGCTAAGCTAAGGTCCACTGGAACTGGAACACTTGGACCAGCACAGAAACTGTGGCACACTTCATTGTAATGTCTATCATACCCTGAGCTCATGATATTCCTTCAACCTCATCATAAATTGATACTGAGATGAAGGCTTCCCTATCGTGCGATAAGAAAAACGAATTCCAGTCACAACTGTATGCGGAAGAGACAAACAAATGAGTGTCTGGTGATTACTTAAATAGCAAAACAATTAGCGCGAAGACGTTGACCTGATACGACAATCGGTACTACCCTACTTAGCCTATAATTACGGTCGATCCAGCAATCTCTTGCATGCAGGTCACGCAACAGTAACGTGCTGATATTGTTTTTATTTATATGTTGTATTTCTGCGTTACAACAACCCAGGTGTCAGACTGGCCGCAACAGGCGTCTCACATTGATCTTTATTAATCTATATGCATTACCAAATGTCACAGTTATTGTCCTCCGAAGCATGGAGACTCAACTAACGGACAATCAACCAAACTGTGGACTAACATCACACAGATGTGCCCCATCCGGGATTCGATCCCAGGATCTTTGGATGGAGAGCCATACGACCTACCACTACTATAATATTTTGCGTACATTTAATGAAAATAAATGAATGAATTTGAACAGAGCCTCAGATAACATAATCACCATAATCAATATCCATTATTATCACCATAATTACAACCAACCATAATGCCAACGAGTCAGATTGGGGAACGCACTGAAAGTGTTAAAAACTACGCAGAAGGTACCTGCTTCAGCTGCCCTCCTTCGAGTCAGATTCCTTATTCAACTTTTATGACAAACGTGGGTTGAGTTGGAGGGTTGAAGACCTAGTACTACCGCTCACCCATACAAAACTCGTAATTAATTTCGAAATGTCTTGACCGATTAAAAAAACATATATTCATTGTAATAAAAATTATGCTAAAGAATGTGGCCATACAAACAGTATTTTGCATAATATAATTTTGAGTTTGATTATGTTCTTTTTAAAAAGTAAAGCGTTAACAACCTAGACTATCCCTTTCCAATTAAACCAGGAAGATTATTATGATATATAAAAACGGCAAATAATGTTTGATCGCATACAATGATTTTCGGGCGAAAATCAGCGGTACTACGGGACCTTCCGCGTCACGACAGCAACGTGACCTGACCTGGGGCCTGACTACTCTTTAAGCATTCTAGTTTTGATATTACGTTACTTTTGTCTCGTTTTTTCTACACTGGACAGATAGTGACAAAAGTAATGTAACATCAAAACAAGAATTAAAATAATTCTTCACCGCCTCCGTGGTCTAGTGGTTTGCCCACCGACGTCAGATCGAGAAGTCCTGGGTTCGATCCCCAGGGGAGTACAAATATTGTGCTTGGTTTGGTTGGTGGTTGGACTTTATTTGAGTCCGCCTGGCTAGCTACCACCATCTTACCTAATTCTGTCGCCATAACAACAATTCTAAAATTGTTGTGCTCCGGCATTCAGATGTAAGATAGCCAGTTCCTCAGTTTGTTTTGAAGTGCGCTTCCACCTTCGGCCTTATCTTATCTTCTTATCAGATGAGGCCAAGGGCTTCCCCGTGGTACAGTAAAAAAAATGCTTTAAGGGGTCGTGGTCACCCCCCAGGAATAAAACTTACCCATCCAATACCCTCGTGGAATGCTGTGTCTTCCCAGTTTATCTCCGGGAACCGTTGAAGAACAACGCCACTATTTAGACCGCCTCCTGCAACAAGGAAACTTCACTGAGTACTTCGGGGGTATCCAAGACTAGACTTGCGGAAGAGTAGGTATACATTTTTAAACACGGGTTTTACTCCCGTATACATTCACCTGCTGAATTTAAACCGTTGGTGCACACATCGACATAAACATATACGTGAGTAAAACCCGTGTTATGAGAAGATTTACGCAAGTTTTGAAACTTAGTTTTAGTTAGTAGGTTACGGGAATAAATTAAGAGATTTGGGTTATTATTGTCTTCTCTCTATCTTTATTGCTATAATAATGGTTTAACATTGCGGGTCTTATCCTTAAATCGAAGCTGGACGTGCAATAGATTAATAATAATTATTGTTGATAATCTCTGTCAAGTATTGTTGGACATAATAAAAACATTATTCAATGAATAATTTAAAATGAGTAAAATTTTACATATTACTCTTGGCATCTTTCACATCACCACGTTTATACATTTTTAAACACGGGTTTACTCACGTATACTACGATGGTTGAAGACACCAACTATGCACAAAGTGTCGTGATGTCGTGAGTATAACCCGTGATATAATAGTAGATTATATACATCGAGGGGATAAAGCACTGTTTTATGTCACGGGCGCTATATTGAATTCTGAACGTAACGAAGGACTCCAGATTTAACTCCCGAGCACAGCGAGGGTGTTATGAGTTAATTCCCGAGCGAAGCGAGGGAATTACGACGGGTCCTGAGCGCAGTGAGGGGTTCAAGCGCGCCCAAGACAAAAACAGCTTTATCCCCGAGGAGTGTACTCTACTTTTCTCACTTTTGCGAAACAATAAAAAAGCAAGGCTACTAAAAACAGCGTTTTATTATAGTAAATTAAACATTTTAACGGAACTTTTCTCCTATTTTGATATATTTTTATAAAATCTTCGCATTTATTACGTATTTTATTGCAGCGTCTTACAATACTCGCGGCTTTTGTTTAATTTCAAATGTGTTCCATTCAGCTTGCCGTGGCCAGCTCGATTTTAGAAAAAGTTCGATTTTCAAATAAGTTCGACGCGGCGGCGGCCCCGGCCTTCGAGTATTAGTCTGTTGATCTATTATTACGAAATTAGACTTTAAGACCATTGCAATAAGAACTATGAAAAGTAAATATTAAAACCCAGCGGGTTATAATGAGATTCAGACCAACATTACACCCTGGCTAAAGCCAAGGGCTTTAATGACTTGCTAATGACGTAAGGTTGGCATGATATGTAATTTGGCATTGTCGAGCTGTGAAAAATGTATAATCACACTCACGTAAGCTTTGATCGTGAAATTCGGGAGATTATTAGAGATGCTTTGGCTTGTAGTACAGCTTTTTAATACTTGATCATCATCATCGCGGGTGATGATGATGATCAAGTATTAAAAAGCTTTGTTTTGTTATTATTTCGTAAAATGCGAACGCGAAGTCTATCACGTCGCTTAGAAAAAAAATAGCCCCGTAAGTACGGTAAGTTTGTAATATGGGAACAAGATAATGGACGGAAATATGGATACTAAGCATAATTATACAAACGGTTTGCCATGTTCCCTCGGTGGGCAGCCTAGAGTGCAAGACCTAGACAAGCCTAGGTGCCAAGAGGACACCAATAATTTATAAAAAAACTCAATATATCAGCCGTCAACTCTCCACATCCAAGCCTATCATACTAACGTCCTAATTTTACCTTTCCTGCTGTGTTATTCCGAATACTCATTGTAACTACAAATAAATCGTCCACAGCATTCCATACCCTAAAATAACGACGAATAAGGTTGAAAATAGGTTTCTCCCATTGGTAGCCGTGCTCGTGATAATTAACGCATAGTTGAGAGCATGGGCATGCTCCGCAAATAGTTTCGTGCTCCAGATTAGAGGGAATGGTGTCGGCCTTGAACAGACCCTAGTAGGTGGATACTTTAAAATCGTACGATGTGGAAGGGCTTGGCCTTTTTCTCATCTGGTTTCAAGTTATGATAAGATGGAAGCGCACTTCACCCGGAATCCTCAACAGTCTGAGGAACTGGCTATAGATAATCATTGCTATGGCGAAAGATCTAGGTAAGATGGTGGTAGCTATAGCTAGATGGTGGACTTAAGCAAAGTCTACCACCAACCAAACCAAGCACAATATCGTACTCCCCGGGGGTTCGAGCTCAGGATCTCTGGATCTGACACCGATGGACGAACCACTAGACCCACAGAGGCGGTTAGAAAAAGTAAGACGAGACAAGGGAAGGCGGTCACTCCATTTGGAAGGGAATTCCAAAATCCAGGCGCCACGCGTAATGGACGGTTGGCGTGGCGCATTTAGAATGGTCGTCTTTGTGAAAAACGTTCACCACTCCATTAGGACGTGCTCCAATAGGATATCTTACAAGATTTGGAAGTCTATCCTGTTTGTGATATGTCACATCACATTACGTCATCAGACAAAATAAGACATTATTTTCTTATATTGTAATATTGAACATGTCATACTTTTATTTGCCAATGTTTACTATAGATCAAGGAAAATCAAACTCCTATTACAGTAATTAAAATGGCCGCTCGAAAAAAAAAGAAAAAAATTGTGTTGGACTTCTCGTCAGTGCCTTTAAGTTCGTCCTTCGGGTCTGCTCGTAAATTATTCAGCAGCATAATTTCTTTGTTTATTTTTTTTCTTTTCCTTTGCCATTAGCGTCTGACATGGGTATTTAACGACCATACTAGAGGTATATGCAGTGTCCGAAACCGGAACACAACATTATTGATTCAAGGAAACTGTACCATAACAATTATAGTATTTTTTTTTTTATTGTACGACGTGGAAGCGCTTGGCCTTCATCTCACCTGGTTAAAAGTTGAGGTAAGGCCGAAGGTGGAGGCATTGTAAACAGAATAAGCATTTATCTAACAACATTTAAACTTTAGGATGTCATTTCCATTTCATATTGAAATTATTGCTTGGCATCATGTCAGTTATTATACCGCGGTATTACAATTACATCACAAATTTTTGCAAAGTCCTAATTCAACTTGCATCACCGATCGAGATTTTTTTACGACATAAGTCGAACAGTCTTAAATATTCATAAAGCATATACAGTATAATGTGGGTTTTCTAATAATCTATAAACCTTTAATTTTTTTCGTCAGTCGGATATAAAGGAAACAATGATAGCATAAATATCCGAGGGACAAAACACTAGAAATTACTTAAATACATACAATACATTGCATTGGTGTAACTAATTCCCATATTACAAGCATTGCTTAGTTTGGGGCTAGATGGCGCTGTGTGAAATTAATAACTTGCGTTGATTCAAAAATAGCTTTTATCATATTTTTACCTACCTTTGATATAAAGGGTAAACCAAAAAAAGATATCAAATACCTATCAAATTAAACTTAAAGTAAGCACCGACAAGTTATGTTGTAACTTTTTAAAGCAAGTGATCTTAGTGGTTTTATTTAACTATCTGGTTTACGACTTCTTATGTAGTTAAACTGTAAACAGAGCAGCCTTAACTAGGGTTGTCTTTTTGCTTCGTTTGTCATTGCTTCCTTTTCTATAAAATAATGGTATTATCAATAGGATTTTTATCTATTCTACGTCTTCAACAAGGAACCGCTTGGTGTTCACTCACTTGGTGTGAGGATATAATTAAGCCGTTGGTGGAAGCGCACTTCACCCGGAACCCTCAACAGACTGAGTGCTAGCTATATTACCTCAAAATGCAGGAACACAACAATTATAATTGATGTTACGGCGTCAGACTTAGTTAAGATTACTTAGAACTAGAGCTCTACAAAACCGAGCACAAATTTGCACCCTCCGGGATCGAACTCTGGTACTGATTTCTTTCAAGCAGTAACAATACTCAATAAAGTTGATGTATGATATGTGACATAAGATATTTAGGTAGTAAACACATCATAGTAAAAATAAGCAAATTCGAGCTATGAACTCTATAGTGAATTAGGTACATAGGTAATTATGGTGAGAATTCAAATCGGGGTCAATAGCACAAATCAGTATGTCAAGTGATTATTCAAATGAAATGCGCTTGGAGCCAACCCTGCCAGGTCACGTGGCACATCAATGAATGTAGACCAGCCCATACACGCGATGCTAATGAGAAGTAAAAGTTCCGGAGACGTCAACATCTATTGTGATTTGACGGAACCACCGACTCCGCGGAGACACCTATTGTGGTACAACAGGGGAGCCTCGGGCTCGCTCAGATAACAATAGTGAAGGGAGGTGAAGGTCGAGGGGCGATGGCTTCATTGAGAACAGCCGAGATTGGAAGCGGAACTAAGTCAAAGTCAAAGTCAAGTCAAATATTTTTATTCATTAAGATTTTTAGGATCATTTTGAAACGTCAAATCTACCGCCTGTTCGGAATCGCGACCAGCACACAAGGAGAAAGGCAAGAACCTCGGGCTGATTAATTTTTTTGAAAATCCATTTAACATTTAGGTACATTGTTTATAATAATTTAATAACATTACAAGTGTTACCTACATCATAAAACTAAAAACTTAATATTATCTTAAAACATTGATTACTACATAACTATCTAATGGGCAGTTTCTTGACATTGAAAAACACCATTTAACTGTCAACTGGTATAGCAACATCGGGCCACGCGTTCTTATCGTCGATATAGTCACTTATTTTGTAGTAGGCTCTTTTAATTAAATTATTCTTTATATACAATTTGAATTTACGAGCAGAGAGTTTGGTGGCGCTTTGAGGAAGCTTATTATAGAATCGTACACAGTTTCCTAAGAATGAATTATTTACTTTTCCTAAGCGATACCTAGGTATGTCAAGTTTATTTTTATTTCTAGTATTAACACTGTGTACATCACTTCTTTTAACAAACTCATCAATGTTCCTGTGTGCGTGCATTAGGTTTTCATAAATATATTGGGAGCTGACTGTCATAATACCAATCTCTTTAAAACGTTCCCTGAGAGAGTCACGAGTTTTCAATTTATAAATTGCCCGTACAGCTCTCTTTTGCAGGATAAAAATGCTTTCAATATCTGCTGCATTTCCCCATAAAAATATGCCATAGGACATAACGCTGTGAAAGTAACTAAAATAAACTAACCTCGCCGTGGTTTCATCAGTAAGATGCCTTATGGTACGTACTGCGTAAGCTGCCGAGCTTAGCCGGCTAGCTAATGTATTAATATGAATACCCCATTGCAACTTTGCATCGATATTTAAACCCAAGAAAGTAGTTGCTTCCATAAAGTTAAGTATTTCCCCATTTAAGATAATGTTAGCATTGCTGACTTGAACGTTAGGCAAGGTGAATCTAATGCATTTCGTTTTTTTCTCATTTAATAAGAGGTTATTTACTGTAAACCAATCAAGAACTCTAGCTAGAGAAGCATTTACACAATCATAATTATCTTTAGCCCTATCAACTCTAAATATTAATGAAGTATCGTCTGCAAACAATACAATATCACATAAATCCCCTACACAGGAAGGCAGATCATTGACATAGACTAGAAACAAAAAAGGCCCCAAGATTGACCCTTGTGGTACACCGATGTTAGTGGATGTTCCCGAAGATTTGCTACCGTTAATGTCTACTTTTTGAATGCGATTCGATAGGTAGCTACGCATGAGGCTTATTGCCTGATTCTGAATGCCATAGTGTTTTAGCTTTGAGATTAAGGTGTCATGATCTACGCAATCGAAAGCCTTAGATAAATCACAGAATACTCCTATGGCATCCTGTTTTCCTTCCCAGGCTTTAAAAACGTACTTCAACAGCATGGCACCAGCGTCAGTGGTTGAACGACCTTTAGTAAACCCAAATTGTTTTTCATGAAGTAGCCTGTTACAGTTAAAATGTGACAACAACTGGTTAAGAATAAGTTTTTCAAATATTTTACTACATGCTGGCAGAATTGAGATTGGTCGATAATTTCCTGGATCCTTTTCATTTCCAGATTTGAATAAAGGAATCAACTTGCTATATTTCATAAGATCTGGAAAGATTCCTTCGTCGATGCTTCTATTAAATATATATGCTAGACATGGTGCTATTTCAAAAACAATCGTGCTTAAGATCTTTACGGACATCCCCCAGAGATCTTCAGTATTTTTAATATTTATTGACTTAAAAGTTTTTAGAATACAATCAGCATTGACGTGTCTGAAGCTAAAAGAAGCATTACACCTTTCAACACTTGTTTCAAGAAAGGCTAAAGCACAATCAACAGAGGAGTTTAATGGTCGAGTAACAATTTTTGGTACACAAGAGAAGAAACGGTTAAATTCATTAGCAACTTCATAGTTATCAGTCAAATATCTATCGTCAACTTTTAAGTTTATCTGCTTTTTCAAATGTTTTGCTTTACCTGTTTGATTATTTATCATTTTCCAGGTAGCCTTTATTTTATTTGATGACTGCTCAATTTTCCTTTTTATTTGCAATGATTTCGCAGCATGACATACTTTTTTAAAGACTTTTGAGTAGTTTTTGACAAAAGAAACAAATGATAAATCGTGTAGCCTTGACTCTCTTTCTGCATAAAGTTCATACAATCTACTCCTACTTTTATAGATACCGGCTGTTGCCCAATCTGCAAACATGGAACCAGATTTAGCTTTGCACGTTTTTTGTGGAAACGTATACTCGTGTTCTTTATGTATTAGATTAGACAATATATTATAAAGCTCATTTGGATCATTCAAGCATGGGATCAGGGAAATCTTTTGACTTATGTTATTTTGGAATTTTATGATGCTAGCTTCGGTAATTGGTCTGCATGTGATTTCCGGTAGCTCTTGTTGTAAGTTACAATCAAATAAAACATATTGACCATAATGGTCTGAATCAAATTTTTTAAACACGTCTTTTTCAAGGGGAATATCACTACAATATACATTATCTATGCAAGTGGCAGTTGTTAGAGTTACCCTAGTTGGTTTATCGAATTGGTGCTTAAGGTTGAAACATTTAAACAAGTTAATGATTTTTTCAGTTAGAGGATTTACAGGTATATCAATATTGAAGTCACCGAGCACTATTATTGATTTATTACGACTGAATATTTTGCTTAGTACATTTTCCATAGTGGACTCAAATAGCGCGTAATTTGCTTGGGGAGGACGATAGACACATACCACTATGTGCTGCTCCAGTTCACTACTAATAATAATAATAATAAAATAAACTAATAGTAAGAAAACAACACACCTTTGAAATCCCTAAGGGACAAACGAAACTGGATGTTTTGTGTGCATGTTCATTTTTAACCAAGCACAGTACCCTCAATATCAAACATATGTATGTATGTCTATTTAATTGGTACGCTCTGCTGGTGTCATTGGCTTCTTCTAACTAAAGTATAGTTGTGACGTAAGGCTATAAATATGGCGATTTTTATTGGTACTAAAACAAGCGTTTAACCACCCGCGCTATAAAAGTTAAAAACAAGTGGGGATGTGACCTAACATGGCACGCTTGTCTTAAAGGGGGACCTTTCACTCGTTATCAAATGAAAGATATGACTGACTGGCGATAACATAGGTACCTTTCATTAATTTTCTGCCATATTTGTTTTGTAGTTTTCTGAAACCTTTGCTTTCGGTGATGATGATCAGGCATATGAGTGAGAATATTCGCACTCTCGATAGGTTTAATCGCCTGTGGTCTAGTCGATCGCCCACCGGTGTTAGATCAAGAAACCCAGGTTCGTGTTGTTTGTGCTTGGTTTGGTTGGTGGTAGGACTTTAAGTCAGCCTTGCTAGCTACCACCATCTTACCTAATTCTGTCGCATCACAACAATTCTAAAATTAGCCATAGTTTCTCAGCCAACTGACAATTGCTTACAACTTTATAAATGGGGCTCTGACATGCCCACAGTGCGACCGAACTTTGACTCTCAACTCAGGGTATGTAAGCCACATCAGAGAGTCAAAGGGAAGCGCCACCATTCCTTTAACGTCAATGGTTTTTGAGTTAAAACACATAACTGACATAAATGTTCTCAAACACAAGGGAAGTCTTATCGAATCGAATTCGGTAACCAATAATAATTTAATTGTTACACGTGCAGCGTTTATGACGAGGATCGGGAAGTTGTGGCGAAAATAAACAGGAAAATATAGTAGCTGCCTGTGTACTATGTGTAATTACCGGGCTCAGAGGACCGAGGAGTATGAGTACGACATGAAGTCATTGGGTCAGTGCACCAACATCATTTGTGTACTTTTAGTGTATACCTACACCTACTATTATAATTTCTTATCCTTTTTTTATTACTAGGTATTTTACTTTATCCTTGCTCATTTTCCATAACTAGCGAAACGGTTTTATTCCCGTCGTCCCGTGGGAATTTCCCAAAACCCTTAATTACCCATATCAAGAAAGGAAGCTACAGTATAATATAATAATCTACATGGATTTCATTGGTTTTAATTTTTTTTTAACTATAATTTTGTAAAAAAAGATTCCGACGAATTGAGAACCTCCTTTTTTTTAATTCGGTTCAAAATAAATGTAGGTAGTTAATATAACATCAGCTATCTGCCAGTGTAGTGTCTGTCAAGTTCCGTCAGAATCGGTCGAGCCATTCTGGAGTCCATAGGCAACATACACACAACCATCCCCGTTATCTCCCGTGTATGTATAATCCAGTTTTCCTATTTTTTTAAAACTTGTGGTTGATTTGGCAATGCGCAAATCGATCAAAGCGAGAAAAAATAATGTAAATCTAGCTGACAAAATTACCTACCATGGTAATTTTGTTCAACGGGAACAAAGCCAC
Source organism: Venusia cambrica (assembly GCA_951394065.1). Classification (NCBI taxonomy): domain Eukaryota; kingdom Metazoa; phylum Arthropoda; class Insecta; order Lepidoptera; family Geometridae; genus Venusia; species Venusia cambrica. Next base: position 11,009,400 of record OX596041.1, read on the forward strand.
GGAATTTCACTAGCGTGAGCCCGATGTCATGAAGCCCGCTTCAGCGATGGATGTTGTTAACTGGATGGTGGTAAGGCTTGTTCAGAGTCCGCCTGGCAAGCTATCTACCACTATCTTATCTATCTATCGCCTGAGTATGTCGCCTTAGCAACAATTACTGTTGTGTTCCGGCATTCAGAGGTAAGATAGCCAGTTCCTCAAACTGTTGAGGATTCCGGGTGAAGTGCGCCTCCACCATCGAACTTATCAAAACTTGACACCAGTGTGTAAATGGTAGCATGAGCAGAGAGGAAACGAGATCTATCCTCAGTCTTCATACGTATCTCGTGTTATAATTCCCTATACCGATATGAAAATGATAGTTTACTTACGGTAACCGCAAACTGCTCCGCCTAATTATGCATTCATCAGATGCGGCGTTCCGAGGACGCCATGATGGCGTGCATATTGCCGGGCACGTTCTGCGGACGGATTCCCAATTACCCAGACGAGCGGAGGGAATATGATATCATTTGGGAGCCGCTGCCACGGAATATTGGCTGTGAAGTGTGATTAAGGTGGATCCTTCATATTACAGCCTCTCTGGTGTAGTGGTTCGAACACCGGTGTCAGATCCGGCGGTCCCGGGGGTATTAAATTGTGCTTGGTTTGGTTGGTGGTAAGACTTTGTTCAAGTCCGCCTGACTACCTACCACCATATTACGCAAATCTGTCGCCACAACAACCATTCTATATAGCTGTGTGCCGGCATTTAGAGGCAAGACAGCCAGTTCCTCCAGACTGATGAGGATTCCGGATGAAGTGCGCTTCCACCTGCAGTCTTATCATAAACTTGAAAGGACCCTAATCCGACGACAGTGTATGGAGAATGAGATGAGAGTGAGGTAAAAGATTCTGCCTTCGCCGCTGGAAAACAGGCGTGAGTCTTAGTACGAACACTCTTCAGAATCAATTTAAACTGTCTACCTATTACGGTTAATGAGATATAGCCCGCTGATAGACGGACAGCAGAGACTTAGAAACAGGATCCCGGAACCCAAAAAAGTATATGGTTTTGCAGAGATTGACAAACAAACAGTTTCGAACTCTAGTCTAAGTTAAAGTAGTTTGTAAAGTTCGCTTCTAACGTTGCAATGTAAAGTAAACAAACCAGCCTATTCCTAGAAAGCTGCCGGCCTTGATTTCTGTCGAGTGGCCCGCCAACTAAACCAGTAGAAAATGGTTTGATTGGTCGTTAAGTATTCGCCCTGTTGCGTTGAAACGAATAGCAACAAGTCGATACAGTTAGATACCATGAGTTGTTGCACTCGCTAGCGTCTACGGAAAGAAATTAAACGAAACTATAGCACCTCTAGCGTATAGTCACACAAATCCACAGAAAATAAAAAAGAAATGGACGCACAGCAATGTCGCATGCTGGAGTACGTTTTTTAATCTAGATAGAGTGAGACCGAACGATGTAACTTCACTGTTACAATAGTCTAGACAAGTCTAGATCCCACGATCATGGCTGTCAAACGTCAATTTTGTAGTATGAATCAACAGCTAAAGAGCAAACAGTAATTTGGTACTTTGCGTTGAAGTTGTTCTTGCTTTGTTATCGCTATCGTTGTTTTAAATAATACAGCAGCCAAACAATATTCGGCATAATTTTAAGATAAGATTAGGGACCCATCTTTGTTGTGTGTGTTTGTATGTGTGTGCATACTTTTTTTACTTATTCTATTATCTACTGTGGATTTTTTTTATTGGTCTTCCTGCATGTAGCATTTATGGCTACATTCACTATTTGATCAACTACTATGTATGGTTAACTGTAAGTTTTCTTAAAATAAATAAAATAATTTAATAATTTCACGTCAGTGTTACTACAGGAACCCATGGTAGGCCAAAGATCACGTTTCACTTGCATAAGATGTTGAGCAGGTATCGTATCAAGTTAAAGGCCGTTCTCCACGTTTGTTGCGTGATTTCTTTGTTTTGCACTTGATTATCCTTGGGAATGTCCTTGAGACGACTCAGGGACAGCCTTGACGCCTGTTCTGAAGGGTTTGTGTGATACCCTTGAGAGTGCTGATATTTGATAAAGCTATCAGACATGTTTGAGATAAATAAATGGATACTACGCAATTTAAAAGCACTATCTAGGGCTTTGTTCTCGTCATCTCGTGAGAATTTCTACGAATCCTTTCGTAGTGGGGGATTTTATGGGTGCAGGATACCCATAAAATCTCTAGTTATGCGTTGATATCAGTCAGTCAGCTACACTTAATACTTAACTAAATACTTATTTTATGTATTTAGTTAAGTCTACCGGCGAATCCTCTGCTGCTTCCTATAATCCTTTAGTCACCTCTTACGACAGACAGAAAGGTGCCGCCACCGTCATCTAAATCATTAGCACTCAATGAGTCACAAGGTCACAAGCACTTGGTTTTTGTGCACTCTAAGAGTTACATTTAATGCTTTTAAAGTGCCTACAAACAGAGACATCTAAACAAAGTATGAAAATACCTTCCCATCCCACAGGAACTGATTTATGGGATAAAAAAGTGTATATCCAGGGTATAAACTATCTTTGCACTGTATCTTTTGCGGTAGGTACAGTACGGTAGGTACAGTGCGGTAGGTACAGTACGTTAGGTACAGTACGGTAGGTACCTACATGACGTGTCGTGTGACAAAACATTGACCGGAGACATGTGAATGACGATTATATCAATGGTAAAGTCAGTACCTATACCTACACCTACTGTTTTCGTGACCATGATTCACTCTATTTAGGTGCCGGTTTTAGACAACATGTGCAGCAAGGCTTTGCTGTTTTGTTATGACTAGCTAGATGCAAAGGCCAGTAGGTGCGAAGTCACGATTTTGGAAATGACTTCATAATTGAAGGTCACATTCGAGCAAAGCCTAATTTTGAAATAGATAATAGTCAGAATCTTGGTTATTTACGATTATACAGCATTGTGTCGAAGCTGTACGTTATAAAATTCGAAATTTGGAGAAACATTGGTACTCGCATAGCTCTTAGAATGTTGTTTGGGTGTTGTATCGTATTGTATCATATGTATGAATTTACAAAAAAAGTCTGTCCGTAATCTAGTTCCCATATTACCGGTATTGACTAGTTCGTGGCTAGATGGCATTGTGTAAAATGGCTAGTATTGTTTATTTATTTAGCCAACTGAAGCGAACTTATGTTCTTATGAAAATAAATGTCTTTAAAAGTTTAAACCTAAATAATAGCGGGCAGGCCAGCTAGCTTGCAGAACTGATAGCCGATAGGGAGTAGAGGTTCTCGCATGACGACCACGATTCAACGCGAAACGGAGAGTGGGAAGATGGACCGACGACATTGTGGTGGTCGACTGATGGAGGCTCGGATCACTATTAGTGGCAGCGTCGTCGGTTGGGGAGTCCTATGTTCAGCGGTGATAATGGAAATACAGGTTAAAATAACATGAGCAGGTGCGTCATGTTTGATATTTCAAAAAACGGTCACACGACCGTTGTGCTCTTAGTGGGAATACTTAGTGGGAAAGCTTTAGTCCATGAGTATAGGCACAGAATATGTAATTTACTAATTAAATAGGGTGTCAGAAGAACTTAGAGTTACAAGGTTTTAGAGCCTGGGTGCCATTCAGAATAAAAATTTTAAAGGTTTTGTGTTTATTTCGTCAGGTCCTTAGAAGCATCATGTTACGAGTAAATTTCCCTTATACTATAGGGCAAATAGCGGTCAGGTTTCCATGTAGGTAAGTAAATCAATACCGCTCTACACAGAATCATTTAAGTTAATATGACGCTGTGCCTGTGCTGACTAAAATAACACATGTGACACGAATTACGGCTTACATTCAGCAGTCCTGAACATTTGCTGATTCAATTCATTGTTTCACCGAACTGGATTGCCAGCTAGGCGATTGGAGAGGATTGGTTAGTAGTTTCACGTACTGGCTTTCCGATGTCGTTAGGGCGAGACCCTTAGGCGCAAGCCACATGGAAGAGATGTTAGATTAGACTTTCGTTACAGGCGGAATGTGGGTGGCTCCATTGCCTTCACTTCCTTCGCGCTTCGACAAAGAGTAAGAAGCATTTCTAGCACTACGGTTATAATTGATGGGTGAGCTCTTTACCTCTAAGCTTGACAACTCTAGGTCAGAGCAAGGATGAGGTAGCCATCCTTGCTCTGGCCTTCACCCGGAATCCTCAACAAACTGAGGAACTGGACAAAATCTTACCTCTAAATGCCGGAACACAACAATTTTAAAATTGTTGTTATCGCGACAGAATTAGGTAAGATTTTGACTTAAACAAAGTCCTACCACCAACCAAACCAAGCACGATATTGTATTCCCCTAGGGATCGAACCAGGGACCTTTTGAATCTTAAATCGGTGGGTTGACTACAGAGGCGGCAACTATCGGTTTTTCAGTTTGAGATTCACTACTAGGGGGTAATCGTCCAAACTTTCTTCCGGAACAGACCCACGATCCACGTCGCCTGTGAATAGGAATACAGTCGAAATTGTCCCTTGTGCGTTTATACGTCTATTCTATGTCGCCGGCGCCTTAGGGTGCTATCGGCACGCGGCTTCGAAATAGGTCAATCACATCAATTACGGGCGCGTCTAGTCTACTAGTCAGTAAGCTGTAACAGCTCATTAAATCCTCTTTGGGCAGAGTAGTAGTCAAGGCAGATTTTTTACCCAACTTTCTTAGTCGTACCTATATTTATTCTTTGGCTGTGGTCAACCACCATCATCATTATCATCATCAACATATCACAGTCCACTGCTGGTATGTCTCTTCCAAAGTGCGCCACTGAGCCCGATCTTGCCTTATTCATCCACTCTCTGCCCGCCACCGGACATGTCTATAGCTATTCATTATTATATATATATATACATTCATTCACTGACCAAACTATTTAGTAGAAGCTTCTTCAAGCGGGGAAATGTATGGCTCATTAATGTCTAACTGATGGGTGTTTTTGTATTGAGTAGATTTATTTTCTTGGTCTTGGTAGGTTGGGTTGTTTTGTAGATTCGTTTTGAGGATGAAATAGTAAGATTACGATCTTGTTCTGGAAGGTTTAAGAAATTGTTACCAAAACAATGGTATTTGACCATAGACTAAACACCTGTAGGATTATTTTTTTATATGCCGCCTTTCACCTAGCCTGCTTTAAGCCCTTAAATTGTAAAAAATAAAAGTAAAATAAACAAATGGTTTCAATAACATTATTTACTGAAAATGGCAAAACAAGTTTATGACTCTCCTGAAAAACCGATAACCTTTATTATGCTATGCCATAAATTCTTATACTATAATTAATAAAATGGCAAGGAATCCCGAAAGATAATAAGTCATTGCCAAGAGAAACATCAACATTAATGTTTGTAAAAAAAATGCTCCTTTAATGATAGGTAGACACATCCTGGATAAAACACCTTACCCTTACCTAGAATGTATTTGAAATCTGTGAATGTAAAAAAATCTTCAAGTGTTAAGGACAGCTTTCTTCTTTCTTTCTTCTTTGCTGTAGCTTCAGCAGTTTATACCAATCTTTGCTGCCACTCTTTTCAATCCATCTTAACTACTTTTTGGTCTTTCTATTTCTCTCTCTCTCTATACATAGAGTGCAAATTAAAGTTAGAATTAGAAAAAAATAATTATTATGGGACATTTAAATTTTAACACAGCATCATCTGGCCCAAACATAAGCATACCTTAAATTACATTAACAAATAGAATAGTTTTTTTCGTAAATACATACACATAATACAATATAACATCCAACGAACAAAGTGAACAAAATGTCCAATGAACATCTATAGTTATTCAAAACACAAATGATTGTCCCAGGTGGAACAAACATTTCGTCGGTTGAACCCAAAACCTACCAGAAGGCAAAATATAACATGCCTCTTATTTGAAACAACAAAAAATCATCCTAATATTCTAGTTCCAGCTGGTAAATAGAATAGAGTAATTTTACAGGAAAATTCAATCTCTTCAGTGTTCTAGGTATCTATCTCACTTAGCATTAATTGTGGAATCAAGGCTGAAATGATTTAGTATCAATTTAAGACGCAAGACTGTTGCCATTATCATTTTGTAATGTTAATAGTGACTTCATCCCTTTTGTATATCTACCATGGCTAGGTAACATAATTAGTATATACTCAAAAGTATATACCTACTACCCACACAATGTTAAAAAAAATTTTTTTTTTTTTGGTTAGCAGCAGTATTATTTATTTAGTAGGACTACTATATTATATGTATTATAATTATGTACTATTCAACATAGCAATGATAATGCAGCCAGTGTCTCGGGCATGCTTACTGGTACTGGTCTGGATCAGTTGTTTGTAGACCATTTTAATGGTCTACAGTCCGGTTTTCTAATGTCAGTCAGATATTCAACATTTTGTTAGTTTATAATGTACATATACCTACATGTTTCGATAGTATAAAAAAAACAAATACTTTGATGTTCCTACCACAATATACATTTTTAACTCCAATATAAAATTGTTGCTCCCAAAGGCAGTTGCAATTATTGAAAATAGTGTTTGCATCTTTCCTTTCAAATGTCTAATATATTTTAAGGAAAAGTTAATTCTAAGATATTTACTAAGCACTGTGAGCATCTAAGTTAAGTATTTCTACAGCAACAAACAGGACTTTGGGCTTATTGGAGTAGACACCAGAAAGACAGACTCATTTCGAGTTGAGATGATATGAATTCATAGATTATACTCACTTTCTTTCTCGTGGTCGAATCCCACTATGACGAAATAGTCCACTAGTCTGGACATGGCAATCCTAGGGCCGCATTCGACGACAAACACCACAATAACACTCCCTAATCAAATTACGAGGGTTCACACATATTTCACACAGAAAACCAGAGGTTTACACATTTTGTACCACAAGCACCGGTCACTGAGAAAAGAAAATGTAACACAGGCTCGATCCGCACAAGCTACGCTCGGGAATGTAAACAACACTTTCATTTATCGCTAACTGAAGAATTCTAGCTTTACAATCACAAGATTCGCGCTTCGACGGCCACGATAGGTTATGACTACGGAAATTTCTGAGAATGATTCCTGTATTCTATTAAAACCAGATGAACAAAGAGTACCACAACAAATTTATCTGTAAATGCAAATTATTTGCTGCTACACACGCTTTTTATTATATTTTTTACCTCAACCGAGACGGCCTCTCGATAGCTCATCCGACATTTGTAAAAAAATCTACTCAAAATTACCAAATGTGTCACATACCGCACGGTACGTACGGTAGTAGCTACCAACACTAAGCTATGTTGCCAGTGGCCAAACTGATAAACATTGAAAATTGCCTTCCTAAATGACCTTCCTAAATGCTGCGCCAGTGCCGGTGCGGTGCGACCGTAGATCAATTTGGTTTTCACGGACTTTCGTGCACAAGGTCTGCCGGCAGGATTTCGCGCCACGCAAGTCTTAATGACATTATCCGTCGAGCTTTTACCAGTGTCAATGTTCCAGCCGTTCTTGAACCGAATGGTCTGTTACGTGATAATGGTAAGCGGCCCGACACGGTATGACTCTTGTCCCTTGGGAAATGGGTAGGCCTTTGACATGCCTGGGACATCAGTTGGGCTGGTGCGGCGGCTGATTCGGCCGAGGATCACAAATACGTGGAGAGCCGGTGCCCTCCGGGTTTTCAAAAATCTTGCGGGGCTTTTGATTGAGGCGACACGTGACCCAAGGGCTGGCTCTTATTTAGACCAGCTAATTACAATAGCTATTCAGCGTGGCAATGCAGCCAGTGTCTTGGGCACGCTTCCGTCTGGTACTGGTCTGGAACAGTTGAGTTACCTATAGATTCCTTTGTATAATGTTAGTTTGTATTGTACTTTTTATTGAATAAATGAAAGTATCCTTCCTCGTTTATCTCACTTTCTATTTATAATAACTGAACCAATATCAGTTGCGTGATTTCAAAGAAGTAAATGGAAAGAAATAGACAGAGGCAGATAGCAACTTGGTTTTAAACTATTATATGATACGAGTAGTTTTTTACCTGGTGATTTTCCTACATTTATGAACCTATATTTATGACCTAGTTCGCCACTATGCCAATTTCTTCTGTAAAACGGTCACAAAGTATCATCAGGTGTTTACTGATAGTCTCGAGAGTCTCAACATAATCAGCAGAAACACCATCTTCATACATTAGTTATATCCGGTCCAACACTGATCCGATCCCCCGGCCGATGCAGATTCTTCAGTGTTTTTTAAAAATGCGGTTTTATAATATGTGGGTTTTTAATGCGCGAGTGATGCTTTTGGTGCATAGGCTACGGTATACGCTTACAATCAGGTGGGCCGTATTGTTATACATTTGAACATTGTTACTTAAAAACACGGAATATAATTATCGATATTATTGATCGAGTGAGCGAAGCGAACGAGATCTCTGAGTTAAGTTAGGAAATCCGGCACTGTATATATGTATGTGGCAAGGTTTGTAACGGCATAACTGTCGTTTTGCTGAAATTGAAAATGGGAAGATATAACATAATATAGAAATTGATTGTCGCGGGGGATTTTTGTTAGTGGGGTAGTTTTTGAGATATTGGGGTGGAAAGAAATACCGTTTTTCACCTATATCTTTTGAATGGTTGATTCTGATCAATCGGCACGTGGATTTTTTTGACACTAGGGTAGTTTTTGAAAAATTGGGGTGTTAAGTGTGACAAGAAGATTTATGGCTTGTGGGGTGTCATTTGAAAAGGTGTCTGCTGCACATTAAAAAATACATGTTTTAATTTGTAATAGGGGTGGTTTTTGTAAAAAAGGGGTGCGTTCGAAGGGTAAAACGCCTGATATGAATTGTAGGATATACTTAGAGGGTTGTCTTCACAATTAATTTTTTATTTAATTTGTTGAAACCACCCCTGTATTTAGGGGTTTCAAAAGGGATAAATAAGATCGAAATCTTGATCATTTATGAAAACATGAAATATCATATGAAATTAGGGTTTAGACTGTAGATTTCAAAGTTTGTTTATTCACCCCTTATTAGGGGTAGTTTTTAGGATAAAGGGGAAAAAGCTGCTGCCATTTTGGTTCAACCACACGTTTTGAGAGAACTTTTCAAAAAGACATCAACATTTTCATGTTAATCAGGGGTGACTTATTCACTTCTTGTATTAAGCCTACGCACTATAACGTACAGCTAAGCATATAGGTAACTCTCATTATGTTACAAACTTAACAATAAATTCAAAAGTGTCTACATTGGTTTATTTCATGATTAAGCGTCTTGACGATCATAAATGAAATTTATTTATTCATATTTCATTCATATCTCAAAGTCAAAAGTCAAAGTCAAATATATTTATCAGATATATTATATTTTTAGGATCAAATTAAACGTCAAATCCGCCTGTTCGTAATCGCGACCAGCACACAAGGAGAAAAGCAAGAATCTCGGGCTAGTTTTTTTTTTATTATGATCCAGCATATAAAGGTAAGATAGCCAGTGCCTCAGTTTGTTGAGGATTCCGGGTAAAGTGCGCCTCCACCTTCGGCCTTATCTCAATTTGTAACCAGATGAGATGAAGGTCAAGCGCTTCCCAGTGTTCACAAACGAACGATAATTATCGTACAACTATGACAATTTCAGGTCAACGTACGATTTACGATGGTACACTACTATTGTACGCAGATTGTTTCCACTTCCGATTATTCTATGAATATTATGATGCACAATTTGAGAATTGAAGTGACAGCAAATAGCCCAATAACAAATACGATTGCTTTCTGCTGTCAGCGCCATTTATTGGCTTATTTCTTTCTTAGAAATAGAAATAGAAAAACTTAGGAACACATACATGCCACCACTTCAAGTCTCAATCATTTCATTGGTTGCTAATAATTGTCTTTTTATAATTAAATGTTACAATGCATCGTGGGATTCGTGGCGGCATTCAATATTCAAAAGAATTATTTTAAAGGAAGCAATATTCTGAGGCGCCAAAAATTGTGAATAAACCGTGTCTATCGTCTATAAAGTCGAAATACTTACTAATTGGTATATAAATACAATCATGTTTAATAACACACGTTAGTTCATCGGGCGTATATGATAATAACTATTTTTTTCACTCCGTAAGCCTGTCGAATGGAAAATGAATTCTTCGAGTTAAATCGATGATTTACACACAAATCTCCCGAGATTGCGAAAGTTAGCGCGCTTATACACTCAAAGTGAAAGGGGGCCTAGTTTAAGTCTGTGCCATACGTCGGTACTTTTTTTTTACGTCATATATGATTTTTTGATGTACTAAAGTCACTGATGGGTACGATAATTTTGATACAAATTAGTAAAAATACGATAATTTTACGGCCCTGGTATTATAATGTAATATTAATATAATTAAATATAATGTAATTTTACTTATAGCTGCCTGGCTTAAAGTTGTGAACACGGGCGCTTCCCCGTCGTACAATATAAAAAAATAATAATTTGGTTATATTACAAACGTTGAAGTGTAGAATATAGAAGATTTTGAAATAGTAGTACTGGTAACATTTTCAATAAGTCAAAATAAAATAACATTATACAACTAAATAAAAAAGATTCTCTCTCTTTTCATTCTTGCATTTCATTTTTACTTGTAATAATATAATGCTGTATGTTTTGTCTCCTTTTTTAATGTCTTGTCAACAATTGTCTTTCATCCTGAATTTGGTAGCATTATATAATACAAACTTATTTCGTCAACAATGAATGAATACAACAGAGATTTTAAATTTAGTATCAGAGTACATAGGAACTCTGTATAATTATTGTAATAATTTTATTGAGCCGAGCCGCAGGCGCCTTCTTGTCATGACTGACAATAGTGAACAAATACCTGGCTTAGTCCAGAAAAAAGTGTTCAAAATTATCGTCTTGGGTGATTCAGATGTTGGTAAAACATGCCTTACTTACAGATTTTGTGAGAATCAGTTTCTGGATAATTCAGAAGCTACGATTGGTGTGGACTTCAGCGAACGAAATATTAAAATTGGAAATGAGAGTATAAAGGTAATTTTAAATTTTCAACACTACAAAAATTGTACTTCCACCCACTTTTATAGATTCGAAATTTAGAGATAAGATAGCCAGTTACTCAGTCTGTTGAGGATTCCAGATGAGGTTCACTTCTACCTTCGGTCTTATCATAACTTGAAACCAGATGAAATGAAGGCCACATGCACGGAACCCATTTTACAACAAATTAACCACCTCTGTGGTCTAGTGGTTCAACCCACCGATTTTAGATCCAGAGGTCCAGGGTTCGATACCCATGGGGAGTACAATATTGGTTGATTTGATTGGAGGTAGGACTTTGTTTAAGTCTGCCTGGCTAGCTATCACCTTCTTACCTAATTCTGTGGCCATAATAACAATTCTAAAATTGTTGTTTTCCAGCATTTTAGAGGTAAGAGAGCTAGTTTCTTAGTTTGTTGAGAATTCCGGATAAAGTGCACCTACCTTCGGCCTTATCTCAGCTTGTTACCAAGTGAGATGAAGGCCAAGCGCTTCCCGTCGAACAATAAAAAAAAAATGGAATCATATTTTAATGCATATTTGATTCCCACACAAGATTGCGTGATATTCAATGAACTTTGGTCTGAGTTTATATTATATATATAAACACAGTATATATATATATGGATATTGTATTATAATACAATATCTAAGTACAGTATTTAAAAACAATTAACCTTTGGCTGACAACCTGGCCTAAACGGAGCAATAATGCCGAGGTAATGTCACACAGACATCAAATATTTAAATGATTATAAAAACATGTATAATTTTTTTTAATAGATTTTATTTTTGTTAGATTTATTCTTAGGTAATTAAATAAAAAATAATAAAACAAATAACACTTTGATTTTAAGAATAATCAACATTTAGAATAGCCCTAGTGTGGGGTCCTCTGGTAATTTTATAATTGATTTAAACTTATTGGCAATAAATGAATTTGAATTTGAAAAAAATTGAATTTATTTATAGTACCATAATGATAGCTTACCTAATTTTAGGAACTTATTTCAGTCTCCATTTTTTCTAAACTAACATAAAAATTAACAAATGAACTTCTAATCTTCTCTTAGTAATATAAGTATGAAATTAAAACCGAACTAATAACTCTTACTTCTAAATTAAAAAAACTGACAACAAAAACTGACAACTGAAAAATATTTGGTACAGTTTTTGGTATTAACTGGCGTATTTTGCAGTCACTGCATACTTGATCGCAGCAAGTAAGGCACATTGGTTTTCTGCAGTGATAGCAAAAGTAGTTGTTCACGTCCTTCTCTACTCTGGTAATATTCAGCCTCTTCTTAGTTTTGCCTCCTACAGCCTTGACAAAGCTTTATCTTTGTGATATGACGTTCGTCTCTTCTTCGTCTCTTTCGAGCCGTGAAAGAACAAACTTTCAGTGTTCTCCGTTTTTAAGACGACGATATTTTGTCCCAAGGCATGCTGTAAAATGAATAATTAATACTATGAAGCCGATGTCACGTCAATGAGACACTATAAGCCTACTAACGCAAACACCGAGGTGACGACTAAGATACGTAAAAAGTTTAGTACATAAACACTGTACTTACGTCTATAAGACGTCGAAGGCTCCTGTACACTCTTCACGCTCGCAGAGTCGAATAGCGGCTAGAAGATGGCGGAAGGGGAAGGTAGATGGAAAGGCGACTCCGCGCGGCGCGTATTTTTTCAATTATTTTATAAACTAAATTTGTTTTTTTTTTTTTTTTTTTTTTTTTTTTATTTATTGTACGACGGGTAAGCACTTGGCCTTCATCTCACCTGGTAACAAGTTGAGATAAGGCCGAAGGTGGAGGCGCACTTCACCCGGAATCCTCAACAAACTGAGGAACTGGCTATCTTACCTCTGAATGCCGGAACACAACAATTTTAGAATTGTTATTATGGCGACAGAATTAGGTAAGATGGTGGTAGCTAGCCAGGCGGACTTAAACAAAGTCCTACCACCAACCAAACCAAGCACAATATATTGTACTCCCCATGGGAATCGAACCCGGGACCTCTGGATCTGAAATCGGTGGCTTGAACCACTAGACCACAGAGGCGGTTAAATGTGATGTCTATGAGACGTATAGGTCGGCAGTTAATGATGAGGTAGCTATTTTTGTTTGTTTTATTATTTGTATCATATTTTACTGTCTGACAAAACTCCCATACTCCAATATTATATTTAATGTATAGGTACCTAAAATTAAAAAAAAAAGAATATACAATATTCAACTTCCTCGTCTATTCTACTGGGTTATTTATAACATGATAGGTGCTGTGAGTGTTAAACATTAGCCTATCTATATGCATCATAACAGATCAGCTTAGTCGTATTTAATTATTTGTCCACCACAAGCGTTCAGAATCAAAGAGAAATAAATAATGACAGGACAATAATATCACACAGCTCTCATATAGTCCCAAACTAAGCAAAGCTTGTAAATATCAAAATTCATCACAAATTTCATTTCCTTAGTGGCTTGTGTGCATGCAATTTTTTAGTTATTTTGATGAATAAATAAAAAAAAAAGTTTGTCCTGGGTGGGAATCAAACCCACAACCTACAGCACAGAAGGCAGAGAAGGCTGTTCGATTCCCACCCAGGACAAACATTTATGTGATGAATATAGATGTTTGGGTGTTCTATTATATAATATGTATGTATTTACAAAAATAAATGTATTTAAGTATTCTATCCGTAATCTAGTTCCCATATTACAAGCTATGCTTAGTTTGGGACTAAGGCTGTGTAAAATGAATGTCCTGTAATATTTATTTATATTTATTTATTTATAATATCATTATAATAAATATAAATCCTTAGGACCTTAGGAAAATTGCCTTTGAGTGAGCCTATCTATGTAATCTATAATAGTGTGTATGAATGAGATAAATGTGTTTATGTTATATATTATGTATTATTTGTGATAATTGACAAGTGAATTTTATTTGACATTTATAATTTAATTTGTAATTTTTAATTATTTTTGAACTTTTACCTACTACTACATAATCTACGATTCATTATATAAGTTTTATTTTTTATTTAAAAAAAAACATAGTTTCGTAATTAGTGTAAGTGGCACTGGCCGTTATAGTTAAAAAAAAACGACTGGATAAGCAACTTTTTCAAACAGCTGACAAAATAGTGAGACTATGATAACAGCTGCATTCATGAACCTGATAGATGTATTAAAATACCAACTGCTGATAACTTTCCACCTGAATTTTCCTTATGGTTGATGTTGCAAAGTATACACATTCACAAAAAAATAATAATATGTGCTACATACAACGGAAGCAGTTTGGTTACTCAGGGGCCATTTTAAATGGTTTATAGGTCACTTTACTGTTCCAGAAGGAAGTGTGACCAAGACACTGGCTGCACTGCCATGCTGAATAGCTTTGCTAATTCGCTGGCCTAAATAAGAGCCAGCTCTTGGGCATGTTGCAAATAGGTGAAGAAAAGTAAAAATGGCAAATAGTGAGGTTCAAGTCATGTCATGTCAAGTCAGTGGTTATAAGCTCTGTATGATAATGATGATGATGATGAGTGATGCTTAGAAGTAGAATTATTATCTGTCAAGTAAAATAGTATAAAAATCGAAAATAAAGCATAAATTCTGAAAGGTTGTAAAAAACATCAAAATGACTGTTTGACCCCGACGTGATTTGAACACGCAACCTTCTGATCTGGAGTCAGACGCGCTACCGTTGCGCCACGGAGTCGACTGATGTGTTTCACGAAATTACGAAACCAATTGATAAGTGCTTTTAGGCCCTAGAACGTAAAATTGGTTCAGTAGGTGGTCCTTTCCAGAAAAAGTTTAAACACTACAAAAGTAGCGTAGGGGTCTAGGGGTGCACTATAAATGGATTTTGAAAAATGTTCATGGGATTGCTGGAAATCATAATCAAATGCATATAGATAGTACTATTTGATGTTGATGTCGCTTTTATAAAAATATAAAAAAAAAATATGATTTAGAATCGATTAACTTATTACCTGTTCAGAATCGTGACCAAAGCACGAGCTCGCCCTAGCGAAATATTTATTATCTCCTGTTTGTTAAAATTGTGAAATCATGCACATTTAGCTGCGTGGTGATAACACTTATTTTCAGGAGGCTATTTAATTATGGAATGAAGTACGTCCAGAACGGTTTTTTTTTAAATTATTGAACGACGGGTAAGCACTTAGCCTTCATCTCACCTGGTTACAATTACAAAAAATAAAGACCTATTGTATCAGTTGCAGCTATGGGACACGGCAGGTCAGGAGCGGTTCCGGAAGTCGATGGTACATCATTACTACCGCAACGTACACGCAGTCGTCATCGTGTATGACGTCACCAAACCGGAAACATTTCTTGTGAGACATTTACTTACTGTCGCTGTGGCATTTTTTCTTTTACAATGGGGAAGCGCTCAGCGTTTACCTCGCCTGGTGTCAAGCCAGCTTCTCGAACTGTTGAGGGTGCCGGGTGAAAATGCGCTTTTCATCTTGTAGTGTCAGTTTTTAGTATTTGGATTTAGGTTATTAGGTACCTATGTATTAAAGGGTAAGATAATCACGCCTAGTTTGACGTCCATATGTTTTAATACTCTATATTAAAACCTATGGACGTCAAACTAGGCGGGAAAAAAAAAACGTATTTTATATTTACTTATTTCTTTATTAGGTTGGTATATTTTTGTTTTTCAATTGATGACACTTTGTCAAAACATTTCACAAATGTTATAATGTTACTGAATAACATTCTAATAATGTTAGATTGTTAAAGTTGCACATAGTTTGGTGAGTCTCTGCTAGATTGCTAGAGCTGCGTTAAGATCGTTGCTCAATTAATTAGAGCGTTTCCGGCTCGATTAGAAGATGTGGGTTCGAGTCCCGTCGTGGGTTGTCAACTTTTGTTTCATTATAGCATTTGTAAAATAAATATTAAATGTACATACTACTGCCACGGTCTAAAACCAATGATCTAGAGGTCACAAGTTGAGATAAGGCCGAAGTTGGTAGCGCACTTCACCCGGAATCCTCAACTAACTGAGGAACTGGCTATCTCACCTCTGAATGCCGGAACACAACAATTTTAGAATTGTTGTTATGGCGTCAGAATTAGGTAAGATGGTGGTAGCTTTTTTAAGTCCGCCTATCTTACCTCTAAATGCCGGAGCACAACAATTTCAGAATTGTCGTTATGGCGTCAGAATTAGGTAAGATGGTGTTAGCTACCCGGCGGACTTAAACAAAGTCCTACCACCAACCAAACCAAGCACAACATTGCTCCCGCTGGGGATCGAACCCGGAACCTCTGGTGGGTTGGACCACTAGACCACAGAGGCGGTTAAACTCAGGGCTGACTTCCTCGTGTCCAGTCAATAGCGAGCTGGATGCAGGAGGTCGAGTGGCACGGGCTGGCGCACGCGCCGCGTGTCCTCGTCGGGAACAAGTGCGACCGCGGGACTGCGGAGTCGCGCCGCGCCACCGCCGCCGCGCAGCGCCTCGCCGACAAGTACGGCATGCCGGTAAGAGACACGCTTCATCATCATCACCGCAGCTGGGATATCACAATACCGGAACATAACTTGAAAACTTCATTCAATTATTTCAGGGCATTCATTTCACACAGCGCGACCTAGCTTAAACTAAGCAAAGCTTGTAATATGGGGACTAGATTATGGATTAAATAATTGTATACTTTATTTTATTGTACGTCAAGTTATGATAAGGGCGAAAGTGGAAGCGCACTTCACCCGGATTCTTCATAGACTGAGACTATTTTAACTCCATACGCCGGGACACAACGATTGATATTAATAAATTATACAGGACATTAATTTTACACAGCGAAAAACTAAGCATGACTATATGGGAACTAGATAACGGATAGAATACTAAAATACTTTTGTAAATACATACGTACTATATGATACAGCACCCAAACACTGAACAAACATCTATATTCATCACTCAAATGTTAGTAAAGGAATCGAACCCACAGCCCAGAAGGCAGAGCTACACCAACTGAGCTCATACTCGTAGCTTGATATGTAATTAGAACTGTAATTCCTATCACCGACGAAATCGTACACAATGTTTTCATTTACTAACATAATTTAAACTTAAACTGGGGCCCTACCGCCGACGGCGAAGCCGATCTCCATTGGCTTAAAATTAGCTTCATGAGAACTAGAAACGATTTTTACCGTCAAATGTACTGAACGGATAGGTTTCATAACATGTGTACACTTTTAAGATGGGAAACGCCATTTTGGATATGACACATACCCGGTAGTAAAAATCGTTTCTAGTTCTCATGAAGCTAATTTTAAGCCAATGGAGATCGGCTTCGCCGTCGGCGGTAGGGCCCCTGTTTGTGTTTCAATAGAATAAAATGACTATCAGCCCAGGCCATCCCATTGAGCAAAGGCCTTTCCCATTTCTTACAAAATGAAAGATGTTCTCTTGTGGTGCACGGTTTTAATGACGCATCCTTAAATGTATCATGTTCGTTTGCTTGATGATATAAGGTTTGCATTTCCAGTTGTTCGAAACCTCCGCTCTGCTGGACTCTGAGTGCAATACCGTGGAAGCTATTTTCATGACGCTGGCGCACAAACTGTACTCGAAACAGCCGTTACGGGTCCCCGCTGTCGAAGTGAGAATCCCTTATACTTATACGATTCACAGCTATCTGCGGTCAAAGAGAAAACCACGACTGCTAATTCGTTGTACACGATAACGACACCTTTAAATTTTTAAAAAAGCTCTTATTATTCATAGTTAGGGTCTATTAGGGGTATTTTTTTATTGTGCGACGGTTTAGCAATTGGCCTTGTAACCTGGTAACAAGTTGAGATAAGGCCGAAGGTGGAGGCGCACTTCCCCCGGAATCCTCAACAAACCGAGGAACTGGCTATCTTACCTCTAAATGCCGGAACACAACAATTTTAGAATTGTTATTATGGCGACAGAATTCGGTAAGATGGTGGTAGCTCCAGGCAGACTTAAATAAAGTCCTACCACCAACAAAAGAAATTAACAATAAAATCCCAAGTGTCAAAGTTGATGTTGAGAGCTAAGCTTAGTTTAGTTCGTAACTTTTCATACTACATGCTTAGAAGCTGGACAATCTTCCAAAGCGGGAAGATCTTGCCATAATCACTGCGCTTGGCAGGCGAATCGGTGATCGCTGTAAAGGTGTAGATAATTCAGAAGGAAGCGGTTACCCGTCTGGTGAGATCCCTTATTCGACTTTTACGACTTCCAACAGCTATGTTGGAAGGGTCGCTTCTTAACCAGCGATCGCCGCGGCAAATTAAGTATAAAAGTATTCATATTTCTGTTATCTATTTCGTATATTTCGTGCTTCACCTAGGTTCTCCACCTGGGTGATCCACGGGGACTTGTAAGGTCCCGTGGATCACCCAACTGATGACGTCATTGTACAGTGAGTCAGTAAATTGTTTTCCCTATCTGATTCTAAACAATTCTTTAATAGGAGTTCAAGCTATTCATAGTTAAGGTCTAGATGGCACTGTATAAAAAATGTGTATTAGTAATATTTTTTTATTTATTGTACGACGGGTTAGCACTTGGCCTACATCTCACCTTACAAGGCCGAAGGTGGAGGCGCACTTCACCCGGAATCCTCAACAAACTGAGGAACTGGCTATCTTACCTCTAAATGCCGGAACACAGCAATTTTAGAATTGTTATTATGTCGACAGAATTAGGTAAGATGGTGGCAGCTAGCCAGGCGGACTTAAACAAAGTCCTACCACCAACCAAACTTAGCACAATATATTGTACTTCCCATGGGGATCGAACCCGGGATCTGAAATCGGTGGGTTGAACCACTAGACCACAGAGGCGGTTAATATATATATTTTTTTATTCCAGGGTGACAATACGCATAGAGTGTTCTCTATCCCCCCCAACAGGAACCCTCCCTCCGCCGGTGATCGCTGCGGCTGCAGTTAAATTAGATCAAATATTAAAAACTGAGCTAGTTCATTGTGCGCTAGCTTGTGTTTCGGCTTCGTCCGTGGTATCAGGTTAAAGCAGCATATGTGCTATTCCCGGCCTAGAAACATATGTGCAAAGTTTCAGGTCAAACGGTTCAATAGTTTTGGTGTTTAGTATCAATGAACCAATCGAATTCTTATTCAAAATATGGTATAAGCAGTATGATTTTTCGGCGAATCTAGCGCCTGTTCGGAATCGCGATTAAGGGTCTAGGAGGAGAAAGGCAAGAGACAAAGGCTAACAGCTCAATTGGTAGTAGCTCTACCTTCTGCGCTGTAGGTTGTGGGTTAGATTCCCGACCAGGACAAACATTTGTGTGATGGATATAAATGTTTGTTTATGATATATGTGTATTTACAAATAAAAGTCTATAAGTATTGTATCCGTAATCTAGTTCCCATATTACAAGCTATGTAGTTTGAGACAAGATGGCGCTGTGTGAAATTAATGTCCTTTAATATTTATAAAAATAAAACGAAATACTTAATACTATTCAATCAGTTTTGTATGGCGATGTTTCTCTAATCCCGCGGGAACTTTTTTGGATTAAAATTATGTCTCATTCTCGAAATAATATAGGCCCCATCTTGTTGCTGTCTCTACCGAGGTTTGCTGGAAGAAAGCTCTCGTAGCTCGCCTTTGCCATTTTTAAAATTTTAAGTTGACTTGTATCATTATTTCTTTGTGTGTGCGCAATAAAGAACAAATGGCTGTCGTAAAACGCGAATACACAAAAACAAAACACACACAACACACATACAAACACACTGATCATTAATTTGTTTGTATGGAAATCACCCTGTGAACTCGTGTTCCAAGCGAAGTCCCCTCGATCTATTCTTCGGACAAAGAGGAATCACGAATTCTCGTAGTTTATCGGACTACAAGAAAAAACGGGTTTCCATGATTCATCGTACTACAGGAAAATTCCTGGTTGGTGGTAGGACTTTGTTTAAGTGCGCCTGGATTGTTGTATTCCGAAATTTATAGGTAAGATAGCCAGTTCTTCAGAATGTTGAGGATTCTGGGTGAAGTGCGCTTCCAACTTCGGCCTTAATAACTTGAAACCTGGTGAGATGAAGGCCAAGCGCTTCCCTGTTTTACAAAAAAAAAACTAGTTTTAAGCAACTGAGTTAGTCTAAAATATAACGATACTATTGTCTACATAGTCCAGTCATATTATGGGTATATCTCGGAATGAGAAATAATAAGCTGGAAGCTTGAATACACATTAATTTTCGCGTTCTGAAAGTGGTGTCGAGTCTCATAAAATCTCGGGTATTGAATCTAATTGCTTGAATAAATTTGTAAGTTATTCAAGGTAGCAAAAATCGGGTTATTTTTATCGTACGACGGGGATTTGCTTGACCTAGTATGGCTCGAATGATGATTACAACTATAAAAATATTAGAACATAGAATTAGCTACTACACCTTTCGAGGCAGACTTATGAGACAACTCTTGAACGCCAAAATGAAAGTGTATGCGAGTTTCCCGCTTATTGTTTCTCATTCCGAGGTTGATCCCTTTTTTTAGCTAAAGTGACTGTACTAACAAAAAAGCTGCCAATTGCTAATTTTTAAGAGTTCAGTAGAAAATCTGTCTTAGATTACAAATGAATAGATCGCTAAGGGGTCCTAGAAAAAGGTGTATTTTAAAATTTGGTCAGAATTTATTTACCATCCTAAAACATTTCACTACTTTACTGTGGCATAAAACTGAAATCCTTTCTTAGCGCACCCCTACTATGATTTTATATGTATATTAAACCAGGAAAGACCATTCCTCGTGGTCATACCAGTATGACCATAAGGAAGAACCCTTTCACGGGTGTTGCCTTACTTTTTACTTCATTCAATGTTGTGTTATGTATGTAATTTAATTAGGTAATTAATTAGTGTAAGTGGCGAGAGCCGTGCTGATTAAATAAATAAATAAATAAAATAAAATTTGGTCTTAACTTGCTTCACAGCTCAGTTGGTAGTAGCTCTGCCTTTTGCTGACAAACATTTGTGTGTTACATTGTAATAGGTATGTATTTACAAAAACAAGTTTTAAAGTTTTCAACATCTCCGTCATCGAATCTCACAAGCTTTGCTTAGTTTGGGGGCTAGATGGCTTTGTGTAAGTTATATTTATTAATTTACTACGATGTTCAGGATATACCGGTATTTAAAGTGATATTAATGTTTAGTATGCATATGAAATTGAATTAATTTACAATGTTTAAAAAGTGATCTCAAAGCAATATAAAATATTCAGCTCCGCCATTTGTGTGTTTAGTATTTACAAATAACCCCAGTATATAACTAGTATCGTAAGCTGTTTAATGTTTACCAATAAGATATATTTTCGTATTGTACTGGTGAAATCATATTTTATTGTAGTTATAAGAATTGTGCCAAACTAAAACGGTATTTTAAGGGTTCCGCCCTCAAAGTGTGCGGATGGGACCCTAAGACTACGTTTGTTTGCCCTGCCTTTTAAAGGGCTGTCTTTTATTCGTAATAAGTAGCTGGTTACATTTTTCAAAAAAATATGTGTAGTCTGATATATGATTAGAAATACTATATTATACCGACCAAGCGTGAGTCAGACCCACACTTCGCAGAACGAAATAAAATGAACTACTTCTTTCGCCTGTCCTAAAATCCTGTGGAAATATTTTTTGTTTCCTATTTACCTATTAAATGAACCTTTAATTTTCTTCTGAATGGTCTGGTAAATATGATTTATTGTACAAGATGTATGCAAATATGGCAGCATTAAAGTTATTATGCTAACGGGTTAATGCTGCTATATTTGCATATATCTTGTTTCTCAATACCTGCCTACAGCTGCCCAGTGTATTTATTTCATGAGCTACCCATTTCAAAAGAGGGTTAAAGGTGCCATTTAATGCTAGGACTACGGTTTTACCTAATATAAGCAAATAATTGTGATTCACTACAATAGGGATGAAAAATATATCTATTTCTTTTTTCAAAGACTTTCATTTTGATAATTTAGATACCATTTTTTTTATATTTTAACCGCCTATGTGGTCAAGTTGTTCGCCGACCGGTGTCCAGAGGTCCCGGGTTCGATACCCAGGAGAGCACAATATTGTGCTTGGTTTGGTTGGTGGTAGGATTTTGTTCAAGTGCGCTTGGCTAGCTACCACCATTTCAAATTGTTGTATTCCGGCATTTAGAGGTCCAATCCATTAGTGTTGAGGATTCCGGGTGAAGTGCGCTTCCCATAGTAAAAAAATGTACAAGATGCACACTCGATCTCCTAACGTTATCCAATCGCGTTGAGAGTCTACACAAAGGTTGTCGGGCACAGATCGCTCTTAACGTATAAGACCGGCCATTACGTCTCTGACCACATCAAGGCCGCCTTTTAAGGATATATTGGTGAAAAGTTACGTGTAAACGGCGAAAAAAATTTACCTTTTATTTCTATTTTAATACTTTTTTTGTTTCACCTGCAAGAGGCTACCTCCTAACAACCAATCGTGTTCAGATCCTCTCCATCAAAATGTTGTCTGAGAGATCGCTTCCTAGGGATAAGACCGTCCCTTTAAGTCTCTAACCACATCAAGACAGCATGGGAATATTGGTGAAGTGACCCTATATCAAACCGGCGGCAGTTAAAAAGTACCATACACATCGCCGTGTAAAAATTTGTCATTTTTACACGGCGTCACTAACTAATTATTTAGACAAGCAAACTCATGAAATTTGTCATTTTTCCGCTGGGAGAACGCACACACGGAAACTCCCAAGTTCCAGTCTGCCCGCGACACGGCTGGTGCAACCCTACCAAAGCGTCGGGATCACGTAAAATACGCGATAAATTGTAAAAAGTCCATTATCTTTATTCTTTAATAATTATAATGTAACTTGTTATCTCGAAATTAAATGATGCGCGTACGTATTTGGCACTCTCTTTCAACCGACTCCGTGGCGCAACGGTAGCGCGTCTGACTCCAGATCAGAAGGTTGCGTGTTCAAATCACGTCGGGGTCAAACTGTCTTTTTGCCTGTCTAACCAACACCCATAATGGGTGTGTAAATATATGCTGTCTTTTGATTCAAACCATCCATAGAACCATCAAAATTTGTGTATAGATGATCCTTTATTAAGTACGCTGGTCTAGTGGTTCGCCCACCGGTATCAGAGTTAGAGGTCCCGAGTTTGATCCCCAGGGGGGTACAAATTTATGCTTATTGGTTGGTAGGATGACTTTGTTTAAGTCCACCTGGCTACCACCATCTTACCCAGGTCTGTCTAAATAGTCGTGTTCCGGCATTTAGAGGTAAGATAGCCAGTTCCTCAGTCTGTCGAGGTTTCCGGGTGAAGTGCATTTACAGCTTGAGACTAGGTGAGATGAATGCAAAGTCCTTCCCTGTCGCACAATAAAAAAAATACTTTCCTGTATCAGATTTGTAGCACGCAGCACGCTTAAAACCAACCATCTTCTATCACATATTGTCACATATTGACAAGCCTCATAGCTCAGTTGGTAGTAACTCTGCCTTCGGCGCTATAGGCTGTGGGTTCGATTCCCACCCAGGACAAACATTTGTGTGATGAATATAGTTGTTTGTTCTGTGTTTGGGTGTTGTATCATATAGTACGTATGTATTTACAAAAGTATTTAAGTATTCTATCCGTAATCTAGTTCCCATATTACAAGCTATGCTTAGTTTGGGGCTAGATGGCGCTGTGTAAAATTAATGTCCTGTAATATTTATTTATTTATGTATTTATTTATCACAGAATACATACTACGTAAATATTACAGGACAATTAGGACATTAATTATACATGTTTGTTCTGTGTTTGGGTGTTGTATCATATAGTACGTATGTATTTACAAAAAGTATTTAATTATTTTATCCGTAATCTAGCCCCAAACTAAGCATAGCTTGTAATATGGGAGCTAGATTACGGATAAAATAATTAAATACTTTTTGTAAATACATACGTACTATATGATACAACACCCAAACACAGAACAAACATCTATATTAATCATCACACAAATGTTTGCACTGGCTGGGAATCGAACCCACAACCTACAGCGCAGAAGGCAGAGTTATTACCAACTGAGCTATGAGGCTTATTTACGTATTGCCTACCTACCTACCTTTGTTGTTTAAGACAATATAACCTATTCCAAAACAGTAGTCGCTTTAATCTCCACGCTTGGCAGACGCGTCTATTGTAGCTCAGACCTACTCGTAGGTCGTCGGGACCATCTACCGGGTTTTTCCCAGTGGTCAGATTGATTTCGACAGGTAGACTATGTTAAGATTATCGCGTACAGACCGTACTTGAAGTGGAATGCTAAGATTCATTTTTAGAGGCATGGTTTTTATTTTTTCATTTGAAATGGCTGTGCTCTTGGCCTGTGTATTACATTGGCCATTAACACCACACTTAGCAGACTAATTGACGTACCATCACGATTGTACTACGTAGTCTACGTACATGTTCCCTTCTTGCATTTTCATGAGCTTCACAACATAAGTCCACATAGTATTTGTCCTTATTCTCTACATCACTACGAGGTTTTTTTTAAGGGCTGTGGCCAAGCCTGAAACCGTGAGCGTTATCGAAAAGTCATGTTAGGAGTTACGTACTCGATTTAAAAAAAAAATAGTTTTGCATTCCATACACAACCTTTAATAAATGCATAAAGATGAATTTATAAATTTTCAATGTTGAAAGTTTTCCAACAACTTTGGGCACATAGTCGTCATTCTTTTTTATTATCAAACAATGAACTCAAAAATGCACTTTTCCAGAAAAACTTAAAACGCAGAACTTATTTTTTTAATTCGAGCACGTAACTTCTGAAATTACTTTTCGAAAACTCTCATGGTTTCAGACTTGGCCTTAGTGGCCCTGAAAAAAAACTCACCTGTATATTATGAAATATCTGTTACCTACGTACGTAGGTAGGTTACAGTTTGTAAAAGTTAGGTATCGCTACGAGTATCCGAATTGATCCGATGAGGCTTCTCGATTTTAAGAGAATAATAGCTTTTAACTTGATATATGTATGTATAATTCATTTGTCTATTAAAATTGAATTTTACTAGTACACTTTTCTACCTTTTCATTGTATCACCTCTCTCTCTCTCTCAAAGGTTTGCTTGTAGAAAACTCTTTAAGGGTTAAGCTCGCCTCTGTACATATGTTTTCCTATCATATTTAAGTGCACAAAAGAATTACAAGCTTTCTCATACAATCGTTCTAATCTAGTGTATTTATTAAGGCCCAGAAGTCAGTACTCTCCCATAGACAGGTACTAACATTATCCTTACCTGCAAATTTTCCTATGAATCAGACATGCTACATCAAAATGAATTAACAAGCCTCATAGCTCAGTTGGTAGTAGCTCTGCCTCCTGCGCTGTAGGCTGTGGGTTCGATTCCCACCCAGGACAAACATTTGTGTGATGAATATACACGTTTGTTCTGTGTTTGGGTGCTGTATCATATAGTACGTATGTATTTACAAAAGTATTTAAGTATTCTATCCGTAATCTAGTTCCCATATTACAAGCTATGCTTAGTTTGGGGCTAGATGGCGCTGTGTAAAATTAATTACCTGTAATATTTATTTATTTATTTACCTTTCTTGCATGATGTATAGAACAAAGGTTTGAATAATAACACGAACTCAATGTATTCTAATATTTTAATTATTTGGTTATACAATTACATGAAATATAAACAAACACGAACAATTCTCTCGCTGTTTATGTAGAAGACATTAACAATAAATAGTAAGAAAGGAATCTAGGAATATCATCGATACATTTTACAATCAGAAAGATGTCTAAATTCACTCAAAGTCATAAATATGTCAATCAATGGAATTACTAGGCGATGTGTTGTACCTACATCAAGCTTTAGAAAGAGACGGCATACTGATACCTATCTCATAGTTTTATCATCACATAACCTAAATGGAAAAAAAGCACTCATTGAAGACAGAAACGCTTAACAAAAAAGTTCAAAAACTGTCTCTTTTTATAGCTCAATGCTAGATTAATGTACAAGTACTGATTATATTAAATGTTTATTAGCACACAATAAATTTTCGATTCTACATTGATATAAATGATTTAATCCTGAACCCTACAAGACGTACAGACAAAGATCGTGTGACCCTAACTAATGGCCGCGACACTAGCGCCCCTGTTTATATGCCGTACCGAGTAGTCCTACACGGGATATGAAATACAAAAATCTAACTATATCGAAATCAGAATGATTCTAAATATGTTACTATAAAAACGTGTATCTGTTTATAAGCTGCAAGGTGTCAGTAGCAACCGCTATCCCCATTCGATATCAGATCACATCAATCAAACACAAGGAAAGATTTCGGAAACATCGCTTTTTGTCGGAATCGACTATCCGATACGATTTCAACGCTATTTTCAAACCATTCATGAAGATCTGTGGGAAGTTTCGAATTCTAGTCAAAATAGCGTTCCCTATCTCTAGCGACAGCTTCCAAATTCGATCTGATAAGGCTTTCCGAATGTTTGAGAATAGCTATACTGGCCCCTATATCACAATGTCCAAATATAGTTATGACAGTCAAATCGATAGTACTAAAAAAATAAAAAATATCAAAACCAAAATAAGGTTTTTTTTTATATATAATGGGTTAGCTTGGCATATAAGTCTGAAGTCTTCTATGGACCGACCAGTGTGTTAGTGAAATTTTAACCTCGCCACGATAGCATTCCTTTGTAAAATTTGAGTTTCAATGACAGTTTTAATTATGTTTTAAAAACTAAAAAGCAAACCGACTTCAATGAAGAATATGATACAATTTCGTTTACCTGAATAACGTATTTTTTCCAAGTATTTTGATGATAGATGGACGGACAGACAGACAGACGCGTGATCCTATAGGGGGTCAGTTTTTTTTTTTACTTTCGAGATACCTAAAAATACCCAAATCGCTTAATTGTGCCTATATGACCACCTGTGAAGTTATACCCTTGCAAACAAAAAAATAATTTTCCAAATCGGTCCAGGCGTCTTCGACTAATCGGGGAACATACTTAAAAAAAAAATCCTCCTTTTTCGCAGTCGGTTAAAAATTAAAGACACTTTAAGACATTGTGAGATAGGCCCCAGTACGGGAGACCGCGAATCTAACTACTGTTACAACACCGTCTCCAATCTATTAAATACAATTAAAAATGGACTCGATTAGTGTAATGATTGCACATAACGCTACTATAATAAACTATGTTAAATTTCAAATCATAAAGTATTCTTTGATTAATTATATTTTAAAATCTAGACGAGAATTTATCTCGCGTAACACACTACTCACGATTATAAACACGTAAATTGACACAAAACTAAATAATACTTGATTAATTCAGTTTCGTATGAGGAACTTAATAGGCAACGATACATAGATTTTACTAGCACCTCTCATACCTGGATTCTAAGAGCTTCTGTAACATTATCTCTGTATTGGAATTTGAGAAGCACATACTCTAAAAATATGCAATTTTGTTTCATATGTTTTCATGACTGATGCACCCCTACACTAAGGTAGTTTAAGGCTGTGCATTAATAGTCAGTCAGTCAGATATACTAGAATTTACGCTATTAATGAGTTGGTGCTAAGTAAATTCCATTAATCTAAAAAAACACGTTTTTCTATTATCAATCCCTAAAATAGTTACACTGGCTATCTTGTGAGACATTCTTGAATACCTCATCCAATTAGTATTACAATTATATCAACAAACAAAAGAAAAATAACAAAAAAATAATGATATAATAATCAAATTTTAAGTACTTATTTTTGCATTGTAATCAAATTCTAAAACAATATGAATAAAATGTTAAATTACAAATAAACGGTTTATTTGTTTATTACTAAAATTAAATAGAATATACATAGACTCACGACCTCAGTGATTAAACTGTATAGCTGATATCAGGGCAAGTAACAATATAACTATTCCATGGATACTTAAAAAAATGAACGCACATTGAATTTATCCTATTGTGCGATCTTAACTCGAAAACATTCACATTGTCTTTCCACAGTACCTAAAGGAGAACACAACCAGCGCTGGTCCACTGGCTCTCAAACTGGCACATGGCTGAATCTTTCTCTTTTACTTGTCACTTTGCTTTGTAAATTGGTTCATTATGAACCAAATGTGGCTAAACCATGGTTCAAAAGTTGTGTTAGAAACTATCAGTTAAGCGCGGCTTGGCCACGAAACACATCACTTCATAAAATGTGTCACAAAACTGACAAATTGGCTCAACCGTTACGTCACAAACTATTACAATGGCTCGCTTGTATTACAAACGTGAGCATCTTTCGATATGAGTCACATATCGTCTGCGTGTTTCAAAAATACAAATATGAAAGCATGGCTTGAAAGTAGTTTCAAAACGATTAAGTGAAATCGACTCACGTATTTGTACCCAGCTTTCATGGCAGTAGGTAAGCATGGCTTGAAAGTAGTTTGAAAACGATTAAGTGAAATCGACTCACAAATTTGTACCCAGCTTTCATGGCAGTATGTAAGCATGGATTGAAAGTAGTGTTGAAATGTTTGTCATGAAGTCACAACTAGCGCCACTCGAGACACGCAAGAGAAAGGTCCAGGCCGTTGTACCAGTACCTGCGCGCGCTACTCCGGCACCCGCTGTCCGTAGTACACGAGGTAGCGACGCCACTCGCGGCGCACGACCAACCGACGTTGCTCCAACAGCTCACCTGCACGGACAAACATTTTCATTTTCATTTATTGTATCCTTGCTAGGTTGCATGAAATCTTCATTTTCGTGTTGTATTTTCCTTTTTTGCATGCCTTATTGGGACCTCGTACTACCTATTTAGAATCAATATTCATTTTTCAACCTCGTAACACATAGCAAATAAAAAAGTTGATTTGCTTTTAGCTATACGTCATCATCATCATACCGTCACCTTATGTTTGTATTGTTCTATGTAATTGTTGTGTTCATTAAATATTGTTAAACCCCCGTACAAAGAGTTGTAAATCTGTCCACCTTGTTATTTTTTATTATTTGAAATGGTTAAGCTCTTGACCTTGAGGCTCGCCTGGGTGTCACCTGAGCGAGTATTGTTAGGTCTACGATGGAACGAGCTGTCCCAGAAGCTTGGCTGCTTGGGACTTCGCACTCTGTGTGTTGTATACCGACCTCTATTTTTTAATCAGTTTTACACACTTTATAAATAAACTTACATTACTTATGTGTTGTATAGACCTCTATGTGTTGCATACCGACCTCCATGTGTTGTATACTTACCTCTGTGTTGCATACCGACCTCAATGTGTCGTATACCGACCTCTATGTGTTGCATATCGACCTCAACGTGTCGTATACCGACCTCCATGTGTTGTATACTTACCTCTGTGTTGCATACCGACCTCAATGTGTCGTATACCGACCTCTATGTGTTGCATACCGACCTCCATGTGTCGTATACCGACCTCCATGTGTTGTATACTGACCTCTATGTGTCGTATACCGACCTCCATGTGTTGTATATTGACCTCTTTGTGTTGTATAGACCTCTATGTGTTGTATATTGACCTCTATGTGTTGCATACTGACCTCTATGTGTTGTATAGACCTCTGTGTGTTACATACTGACCTCTATGTGTTGTATAGACTTTATAAATAAACTTACATTACTTATGTGTTGTATAGACCTCTATGTGTTGCATACCGACCTCAACGTGCCGTATACCGACCTCCATGTGTTGTATACTTACCTCTGTGTTGCATACCGACCTCAATGTGTCGTAAACCGACCTCCATGTCTCGTATACCGACCTCCATGTGTTGTATATTGACCTCTATATGTTGTATAGACCTCTATGTGTTGTATGTTGACCTCTATGTGTTGCATACTGACCTCAATGTGTCGTATACCGACCTCCATGTGTCGTATACCGACCTCCATGTGTTGTATACTGACCTGTATGTGTCGTATACCGACCTCCATGTGTTGTATATTGATCTCTATGTGTTGTATATTGACCTCTATGTGTTGCATACTGACCTCTATGTGTTGCATACTGACCTCTATGTGTTGCATACTGACCTCTATGTGTTGCATACTGACCTCTATGTGTTGTATAGACCTCTGTGTGTTACATACTGACCTCTATGTGTTGTATAGACCTCTGTGTGTTACATACTGACCTCTATGTGTTGTGTGTGCTGCATACCGACCTCTATGCGTGTGCGTGTGGTATCACAAGTTCTGCCAGGCCGTGGTGACGAGGAGATGCGTGTCGACGGCGCGCGCGATACGTTCCTGCACGCTGTGACTGAGCCACACCATTCGCAGCGTTTCGTATCGCGTGCGACAAAGGCGCAGGGGATTGCCGCGGCGGAGACCCTGGAACAGGTCATTTAACACTTCAGGATACAATACATTTAACCGACTTCAAAAAAAGGAGGAGGTTCTCAATTCTCTTCAGGACTGTATGTTTTTTTTATTTTTTTATTGTTTGTTACCCGATTTCTCCGTCAATTCGGAATAGATTTTGATGATTTTTGTTATGTTTGGTAGGCTATACTTTCGAGGTGGCCCCATAGACATTTCATCAAAATCGGTACAGTAGTTTGGTTTTAATATAAAAATAACTGGAAAAAATATGTCACCCAAGTAAATGCAAATTGCGTATTCTGCTTCCCTGTGGTGTTTACGGTCACTAGAGTATACCTATTGAACTGCTTACCTTCCAGTATCATCATCATCATCATTATCAGGGTTTTGCCATAATCACCACGCTTGGCAGGCGTGTAGTTGATCGCAGTAATGATGATATGAACTGCCTGCCTTCCGGTAGTTCTAGGGTAGGCCTTTGGCTTCATCATCAGATAACGATGATGACGATGTTCACCGAAACTCCGTAAAAAAAACAATTTAACCTAGCATTGTTTGGGCTTGGTGGAATTGTCTTATGATGCATTCTGGCTATAAATGCTGTATACTTGCTTCATCTTTATCATCATCATTACAGCCCAGAAATGTTCACTGCATAGGACACGGGGCCTCCCCCAATGCAAAGAAAGGAATGGAGGGTTTTGCCATAATTACCACGCATGTCATGCGTGTTGGTGATCGCAGTAATTATACTTATATACTTAAATACATATTTTCATTCTTTATTTCTTCGTGTGGACTATACAACAGTTCTGGTATCAGACTTTACGAATGATCGTCCCCATTATCCTGACATACTGCACTATAGTAGGAACCGATATTTAACATTTGTTTAATTCATCTGTATTTATCTTCGTTCCCATGATTGCGTAGATATTTCCCAGAATCCCGTAGTATTGCACCCTCACACGACTAAATAGGGTGTCGGAGACATCGTGGTGTCGTTGGTTTTACAACGAAAAAAAGCTTAAAATAAACTGTTTTTGAATAAAAATGGAACCGACTTCACCTTTAAAATGTCAAAAATAACTCTAAGGGTAAGTTCATATAATTTGAAGGCGGTGCCATACAATAAACAAGACTCATAGCTCAGTTGGTTGTAGGTCTGCCTTCTGCGCTGTAGGCTGTGGGTTCGATTCCCACCCAGGACAAACATTTGTGTGATGAATATAGATGTTTGTTCTGTGTTTGGTTGTTGTATCGTATGTATTTACAAAAAGTATTTATGTATTCTATCCGTAATCTAGTTCCCATATTACAAGCTATGCTCAGTTTGGGGCTAGATGGCGCTGTGTAAAATTAATGTACTGTCCTGTCCTGTTGTGCGAGAGTTATTATTGACTTTTTAGTGGGGAAGTCGGTTCCATTTTTATTCAAAAACAGTTTATTTACATTTTGGGCAAGCTCGTGAACTCTGGCTTGTTTAGTTTTATGCCAGCGCAAGGATCGAGAACCTTTACAGGTCCCACCACGAGTGTTCACCTCCTGCCGAAATCCGTTGTCATTGGTTGTTAGTAACCATTCTTCATAACAAAGACCATCCGACAAACCAAACAAGGCACATAAATAATGTTACTTTCATTATTTTTACCTCTATGAAAGCGCTCAATTTAAGCTCTTCTCTTCTTACTCGTCTACTTAGTTTTATCTCATTTTTATCTTATTTAAGTTGTATGCTCCTAATTTTGCATGTTTGCCTTTTATTGATTGTGCAATTAGCTATAAATATTATTTAAGTTTAAAGTAAGCATGTAATGTTGTATCAACTGTTTTAATACCTCATAGCTCAGTTGGTAGTAGCTCTGCCTTCTGCGCTGTAGGCTGTGGTTTCGATTCCCACCCAGGACAAACATTGTTTGTTCTGTGTTTGGGTGTGGTATCCATGTATTATGTATTGGGTATGTATTTACAAAGGAATTTTAAGTATTATATCCGTAATCTAGTGCCCATATTGCAAGCT
Organism: Venusia cambrica; assembly: GCA_951394065.1. Classification (NCBI taxonomy): domain Eukaryota; kingdom Metazoa; phylum Arthropoda; class Insecta; order Lepidoptera; family Geometridae; genus Venusia; species Venusia cambrica. The sequence goes on from OX596041.1 coordinate 11,041,996, forward strand.
AGGCTTAGTTTGGGGGCTAGATGGCGCTGTGTTTTTTTTTTGTTGGTAAACCTAATAAATAAAGTGGTGGAAGGTTGTTTTATTATTTTGTTTGTTACCTTCGTTACTACGTATTGTTAAACAAAACTGATACTTATTTATAATCCTATTTTGTTTTTCAACACTCCTGCAAGTACCTAGCCGCCCGCGACACAGGGAATCCTAGTGTGGGGGCTAGTGTACCACAAAATAATATAATATTAATTCTATTATGTAAGCAAATTTATAATGATCGCTTCGTATGCTATTTTGTTTTGATGGCCACGTTTTTTGTTACTTAATAAATAAATTTTAGTATTTTTTGTATTAACCCCCACAATAAAAGAAGGAGAGGAAGACCAAAAGAGAGATGGACAGACGAAATAAACAAGATTGCTGGCATAGACTGGGTACATAAGGCAAAAGATAGAGAGGTGTGGAGAAAAATGGAGGAGGCCTTTACTCGATGAGAGGTCCTTATCTTATATATAAATATCTTAAATTATAAATGAAAATAAGAATTATTCTAAATGTATTTAATAATTATTTTGTTTTCACTTATTAATTCAAATTGAAATTGTAAGTATTTGTTAATACATTAAAAATTACTTAACGAAGGTAACAAACAAAATAATAAAACAACCTTCCACCACTTTATTTATTAGGTTTAGCAACAAAAAAAAAAACAGAGCGCCATCTAGCCCCAAACTAAGCTTGCAATATGGGTACTAGAATAAGGAAATAAAGAGGCTATATTATATTATATATTTTGTTGTATGTATCTGTAAGTTACCTGATCAGTTTCTCCATAGGAGTCGACGTAGGGCGCGGGCAGCTTGGCGCCCCTCGCCGGCGCCGCCAACAGCAACAGCTCGCAGTCCCTGACGCGGAGGAACACGCCGCCGCCGCCGCCGCACGCCACCGAGTGCGCCATGGCGGCCCCGACGTGCTCCGTGCCGCCGCCGCCGTACTGCAACGGGAACAACCAACCGCTCTGTGGTCTAGTGGCATCCAGAGGCCGACGGGGAGACAATATTCTGGTAGGACTTAGTTCAAGTCGGTCTGGCTGGCCACCATCTTACCTAAGTCTGTCGCCGTAACAATCACTTATTGTGTAAGATACTGTCTCTTAGACTGTAGAGGATTCCGGGTAAGGTGCGCTTCCACCTTCCCTGTCGTAAAAAATAAGGCAGTGAAACTTATGTATGTGTATGCTCATGAAGAAATGTGGATGATGAAGAAAGAAAGTTGAATAAATGCAGTGGCTATGAGAGCTTGTGTGGTGTGAAAGAGGGTGTAGTGACAGATGTTGAGAAAGGAATCCTAAGATGTTTTTTTTTAAACAAGATGGAGACAGAACTAGCAGGCAGCCCACCTGATGTTAAGTGCAACTCTTGCCTAATCAAAGCCTTCACTACAATGTTGGTTGGCTGTCAAAATAGGTATGGTGCTTCCCCGGACGACACTTTTCACATGAAGCTATACTACAGCACATACTAGCCTCTACTAGCAACAATTACCTTGCCGATCTCAGCCTGGCAGCAGTAGCTCTGGCTGCACACGATCTGCCCGCAGACGAGGCACATCGTCGGATTCTTACTGTCCTCCCTCTCGGAATTGGGGCACGAGAACTCCGACACCACGTTCATCAGCTCCGAGAAGTCCTCCGGCAGCGGGATCAACGTCGGCGGGTGATCCGGCTCCCGCACCAGTTCCACGCGAACGCACCCCGAGAACCACTCGTCGGAGAGCGCGGACCACTCCATCAGCTTGCGCCTGGCCACCGGGTTGTCGACCAGCTCCTTGAACGAGGTCGGCAGGTCGAGGTACGCGCACATCGCGTCCCACGTGTCCCCGTGCGCGACCGTCAGCTCCGCGGTGGGGTTCACGTCGCTCAGGAAGTGGTAGAACAGGCAGCAGCACCGCAGGAACCCACGTGACTGCGCCTTCACGTGCTCCCACAGCGCGGCCGCGTCCACGCCCCGGGCGTCGAACCCGCGATTCACTTCGCTGAAGATCGCGAGGAAATTCTCCAGATCCGGTCTCGCCGACGCGTCGACATCGACGGTTTCGGTTCTGAAGCGGGTCGCGTCGCAGATGAGGAGCTGCCTCGCGATCATCGCGCGGAGGCACTGCAGCGTGATCATCCTGGCGAGGTGGTTCGGCCGGGCGGGGGCGGCGGCGCGGGAGAATATCGAGGGGACGGTCATCACCAGCGGCACGAGGGTGCCGAACGGCTCGTGGGAGAGCGGCGAGGACTTCTCCAGGACCGCGAGGGACCGCAGCGCGTGGTCCGCGAGGTATTTGGGGGAGGCCCAGATGGAGGGCACGGCGGAGGCGAGGCGGATCAGCGCGTGGAGCGTGTCCCGGTGGCGGGCCGGCAAGTCGCCGAGCAGGGGGCGGGACTCCGCTTGGAGGACCGCGTTGGAGACCATCACGGTGTACGCGGTGGAGCGGTACAGCACCGCGCTGGAAGAGCAGGCGGCTTTGTCGCTGTACTCTGGGAGACCCTGGGGATAAACAGTGGGTGGTGACTTGTGGGTTCGATTCCCATCCACGACAAACATTTGTGTGTATTGATGTTTGTTCTGTATCTGTATTTGAGTGTTGCTTTGTAAGATAAGTATGTATTTACAAATATAAAAGTATTTAAGCGTTCTATCCGTAATCTAGTTCCCATATTACAAGCTATGCTTAGTTTGGGGCTAGATAGCGCTGTGTGAAATTAATGTCCTGTTTTTTTTCCTTGTCGAAAATAATACAGGAATAATACGCCTCTGTGGTCTTGTGGTTCGCCCACCGGTGTCAGATGCAGAAGTCCCAGGTTCGATCCTCAGGGCAGTACAATATTATGCTTGGTTTGGTGGTAGGACTTTGTTAAAGTCCGCCTAGCTAGCTACCACTACCACCATCTTACTTAAGTCTGTCGCCATAACAGTAATTAAATTGTTGTATTCCGGTATTTAGAGGTAAGATAGCCGGTTCCTCAGGCAGTTGAGGATTCCAGGTGAAAGTTTCCACCTTCGGCCTTATCATAACCTGAAACGAGGCGAGATGAAGGCCAAGCGCTAACGAAGTATCTTAATCTGTTATAAGAGCTGTGTGGCCAAGTGGGTATGGGCTAAGTCGAAAATCTAATCGTGCACCAATGGACTTTTCGGGTTTTTGGAAGTTTATGCGCGCATTTTATACATACACAAGTTCTAACGATGAAGGTCACATAGTGAGGAAACCGGCATGTCCCTAGGACCATAAGTCCGAATGTCATATGACACTGGCTAGTATTCCGCTAAGCGGCGATGGTCCTATTGTATATATTTAACCTGTCACGTATTGAATACTAGCTACTTGCAAACCGTGGGCATGTGCCGAACGTAAGTTTGGACGTGCCTCTGACTACCCCAGTAGGTGATCCTCATAAGATCCACGCGAGTTGTGATAAGAGTTGAATCCTCAAAGGGAAAAAATTCGTAAGTCCGTTACATTTTTTATACCTGTTTTTGTTTATGTCATAACTGTCATGTCTGCTGTTTATTTTTTACTGTATGTGCGTTTTGGGTTTATGTGAATATACGTTATCTATTTATGTATATCAAGTATAAGGTGCTGAGAATCACGCGTTGTATATTTTTAGTAAGGTACCTATTCGTTTTTATGGCATATATAATAACCGTTAATAGGAGAAGCCCTGGATCCTGAAATACAGCATAGACTAGTTCAGGACCCTACGGATTCAAAATGTTAAACTGTGTTACTCCATCCGCTTCTTCAGGGCCTACTGCTTGCTGCCTGGTTTCCCTGCCTCTTCAGTGGGATCAGATTCCAATAAAAACCACACCTCACGTTAATATACGTTTAATGTAGTACAATGGTTGTTACGTTTAATTTTCAAATTAAACAAAATTAGGCTTCGGACATCTATCCGAGCTCTGCGTTTTCGTCAGCGCGATCTAGCGGTGGTCGTTTTTACCGGCGACATCTAGTTATAGTTTTGGAACTAATCACCGTTCGACAAACTGTAACACTGTTAACTTGAGTAAGGACCCTTTTGCTGCGACATTTGCTTACCTTACTATTTATTTTTATTTTTTATCGCTACAACTTTGTATTATCATTGATTGTTGTTGCAAACAATCTCTATTATATTCTATTCTATGTTTATGTCCAATAAATGATTTATTACGATTATAGTACTAACCGCGGTAAAATGTTCCACAAGCGCCTGAGTGAGCGGGTTGTACGGCGGGATCTCGCATTGGAAGTGCGCCAAGAACGCGGAGGGCAGTTCCGTTTCCGCGTGCGTCGACATGTACGTTTCCGTTTCCGGCGGAAGCTCCTCCTCCATGTCGGAGGAGGCCGCGCCCACGCTGCTGGCTCTAGCCTGAAACACACACGTGATGGGATCATTTATAAGGAAAAAAGTTTACGCGTCAGAGAAAAAAAAGTTAATGTCATTTATATTTATTGTATTTTTCCGAATCGAGCGAACTTTGCGAAGCTTCATTCCGTTGTGAAATCGATTTCGGTAATCAAAACATTGCATATCAAATATGTTATTTTAATTAGTTACTTTATACAACTAAGATGGAAAACAAGCAAACGGCCTAGTAAGTGGTTGCAGTAACCAATATGTAGTAACAAATTTAGCTTGTTTTGTATTTTCAGATACAATTCACCAGAATCGTAGTAACAAATTTAGCTTGTTTTGTATTTTCAGATACAATTCACCAGAATCAATTTATTCTTAACGAGGCGTGCACTGATCCTTACCAGTGAGCAACTACCATAAAACAATAGGGAAGACTAAGGGATCTCACCAAAAAATGGGCGCAAATACAAAACTAATAACAGCCTCTAAATATCTAGTATGGAACACAAGACTTGAATCAACTAATTGGAAATCACATTGTTCCGCCAATCAGAAAGGTCTATAATCATCACATAGTTCAGCGAAAATAAGACAAAAACAACTTGTTTACAAACAAACCAAAATAATTGTTTACGACCGTGAAACAAAGAGTCCCAGATTACGCAATAGTTAGCCACGCGATCAGTCGCGCTCATCCTAGAAGGTTCTATAGAGTTGGATATAAATATGCCGCGCGACTCGGAAACAGAACAGTATTCAACTACGATACAGAGTGATAACAACAAGTGATATGATGCGATAACAGTGTTTAGTGATTCGGAAGTATAACGTAGTAGTGTTTAAATGTGTTTGAGAGTAATAGATTGGTGCTGAATAAACGTGTCTTATTTTGAGTACTAACCGGTTTAGTTTAATTTGAAGAACCCCAGCTCGTAGCAATACAATTATTATGACTACAGGTTGGGTCATTCGTACCGCCTTGTATGAATGCTAATGATTTTAAATGCCTATTGGAGATAAATCAAGCTCCAATATAAGGCTATTACGGCTAACACGAAGAGAAGAAAAGCCCGGGGAAACGAAAATGTATCCGAAATTATTTCCGACTTTGTATGCAATATGCACATTAAGATTTCTGCAGTAAGTCCCAAAAATTACAACAATTATTTCTGTCGGCTATCGCGTGCCGTAAAAATAAACTAAATGTTCGTATCATCGAAGACAAAAAACAGAAAAATCACCTAATCGTCATAAGTTTAGCATCGAATCGCCACACAACTTTTGTGTTAAGAAACAAAAACAAGACGTCCAAATGTATTATTTAGTCGTATGCTAAGAAACTACAAATGAATCGGTCGCGTGACTAAAGAACTGGATAGGTTGTGTGTGAAGCGATGAACCGAAACGTAATCTCCCGTAAAGTTTGGAACCGACCTGACAATGCAACTCCTCGCACATCTCCGTACATTCGTGTAGCGGCTCTGAACTGACCTGAAACAAGCAAACAACAAACCGTTACTAACAAATATGTTTACATTTTAATGGCAGATATTTATCATATTGCCGCTGGCCAGAATACTTGTTAATTAACAAGAATACTTGTTAATCAACAAGAATACATGTTAATTAACAAGAATACATGTTAACAAGTATTCCGCAATGGTACATTTATTTTAGTTTATTGTATTTATGACGGAATAAGTCTCTTTAGGGTGCTGCATCTTAAGGGTGCCAACGGAACACTATAATATATAGTATAATATAATATATATAGATAAGACCTCGTTGTCTGTACGTCGATCTGACCTGTAGGGGATACGATAGCAGTGAAACCTCTTAAAAAATTGTTAATGAGACATTGAGAGAAAGCATCTTTAAAGAAATACAGCAACAAACATTGCCTAAATATATATATATATATATTTAAGCCAACTTCGCGGAACCAACGCCATCTATACATGACTGCTTTAAGTAACATAGAACAAATTGTTTTAGGTTGAGCTTGGGATAGTGAAAGGACAAATTGTTTCACGAACCAACTTGTACTAACTAATAAACTGTTATTATGCACCCTTCCATCAACCGTACTTGTAATATCCTCTACATCCTAAGGTTGTCTGAAATAAATTTAAGCGATAAGACCATCCACTGTAAAATTATCAATTGTCCAATATGTTTTTGGTGTACAATAAATAATTTTCATTCATCAATACATTAATACAAGAAAAATCCGCCAGATGGTAGTGTTTTTACGAACAGACTTAAACAAAGTCCTACCAGCGACCAGAAGAGTTCTACCAGAAGCACATACCTGGTGCTTCATCCTCAGTATGGTATCCACAGAGTCTTGGTAGACAGCTGGCGACAGCGGCGGCGGCGGCGCGGCGGGTCGCGGCGGGCTCGCTATCAGGGGGATGGCGGTGTTACAGAGCCGTTCGCACAACGGACACAGGTACTCCTTCTTCTCGACGTCGAACGCAGCGGGCTGACGGATGCGGTAAGGTCTGCAGACAAACAGACGACACGTGCAATACATATAATATATTACAGGACACTAATTTCACACAGCGCCATCTAGTCCCAAACTAAGCATAGCTTGTAACATGGGAACTAGATTACGGATAGAATACATAGATACTTTTTTTTTTTCTTTTTTGTAAATACATACTTATCATACTATACAACACCCAAACACAGAACAAACATCATATATGTGTGGTGCTTTTTTTTTTTTTTTTACGACGATTACCGCTCGACCTGGCTTGATCTCACCTGGTTACTGGATAAGGCCGATGGTGGAGGCGCACTTCACCCGGAATCCTCAACCAACTGAGGAATTGGCTATCTTACCTCCAAATGCCGGAATACAATAATTTAAATTTACGGCTTTTAACGTTACGGCGACAGACTTCGGTAAGATAGACCGCACCAAGCACATTATTGTACTCCCCCTGGGATCGAACCCGGGACCTCTGGATCTGACGTGCGTTGGCAAACTACTAGACCACGGAGGAAGTTATCAATGATAGCCAAGCTTTTGACCAGCAACTCACTAGAAATCAAGTGGCAATGTGGCCTTACATGGAGCACGCTCGTTTTAAAGGTACCTGTTTACTCTGGACTTGAAGACTCCAAGATTGTATTGGTGCGGAGAACCAGATGAGGGCAACGAGTTCCATTCCTTACCTTTCCTCAGGGTGTTGCAAGCGTAGATAGGTACCAGGTGGACCGTACGCCTGCCTTCCACCTTAGTAGTATTTCACGCAGATTCACCTCTGATTACTACTCGGAGCGTGGACTACTCTTAATCGCAATGATGAAATAGATAAATAGATGGTGCTGTGTGAAATTCATGTCCTAAATACATTAAAACATAATTTATTGCTAAATAAACACAACGAACACATACAACAATAATTAGACAATTAGCAAAGGGGGTAGCCATCAGCACTATTCTGCGTCCCCAAGTAAAAAGCTCGAGCTTCGATATTAGCCGAAAAGAAAATAGCGGGTAATAAAATTAAAATATCTAAAAGAACCGAGTATGTACCACTTATAGAAAATATAAATACATTGAAAAGAAAAGCAAAATTTAAATATGGTACAAAAAATGAGCTCTACTACTTGCAAGTATACTACTTGTAAGGCTTAGAACAATAAATGTTACATGACATTCATTTCACACAGCGCCATCTGGCCCCAAACTAAGCATAGCTTGTAATATGGGAACTAGATTACGGATAGAATACTTAAATACTTTTTTTTTTTAAATACATACTTATCATACAATACAACATCCAAACACAGAACAAACATCTATATTTATCACACAAATGTTAGTCCTGGCTGGGAATCGAACCCACAACTTACGCTTAACGCTTAAGCCAGTTTCTATTAACTTAGCTATGAGGCTACATAAGCCAGTTGTAAGTATTTCAATAATTACGTTTAAAAACTAAATAGACAACCGACTTCAACAAAGAATGTGATACAATTTCGTTTACCTGGATGACGTATTTTTTTCCAATTATTTTGGATGGACGGACGGACAGACAGACGCGTGATCCTATGTCCTATAAGGGGTCCGTTTTTTCCTTACTTTTCAGGTTACACACAAATCGCTTCAAGTGTGCCTATAACACTTGAAGAGTTCCCTCGATTTCTGCAGAATCCCATCATCATATCCTTACCTGATGACGATGAACCACCTGTGAAGTATACTATATCCTTTCTAACAAAAAAATAATTTAATGTTCCAAATCGGTCCAGGCGTCTTTGAGTAATCGGCGAACATACATAAGAAAAAAAGATTCCGACAAATTATAATATAATATAAATAAATATTAAAGGACATTAATTTCACACAACGCCATCTGGCCCCAAACTAAGCATAGCATGTATTATGGGAACTAGATTTTTTTTTTTGTAAATACATACTTATCGTACAATACAACACCCAAACACAAGAAACATCTATATTCATCACACAAATGTTTGTCCTGGGTGGGAATTGCTCGCGAACTCGCAACCTCCAGCGCAGAAGGCAGAGTTACTACCAACTGAGCTATGAGGCTTGTTTGAATTGAGAACCCGCTCCATTTTGAAGTCTGTCAGAAACACTCGTTGCGTACCGTTTATTCTCCCTGTCGAGCACGTTATCGACGTAGGTCCGCCAGCAGCGCGCGTGCAGCACGTGACCGCACGAGGACACGTGCACGTGCGCGCCCACCCCCGCCGGGAGGTACGCCTCGTGCCACGTGTCGGCGGACGCGCACCCCGCGCCGGCGTCGCGACGGACCATCACCGTGGACTTCGCGGAGTACGCGACCAGCACCGGCGGCTCGCCCTTTATCTCCACACGGGCCTGCAACGTCAGTTCCCTTTGTGCCAACATTCAATAACAACCATCTTACCTATAATTGGTTGGTAGGACTATGTTTAAGTCCGCCTGGCTAGCTACCACCATCTTAACTAATTCTGTCGCCATAAAAACAATTAAAAATTGTTGTGTTCCGGCATTTAGAGGTAAGATAGCCAGTTCCTCAGTTAGTTGAGGATTCCGGGTGAAGTGCGCCTCCATCTTCGGCCTTATCTTAACTTGTAACCAGGTAAGATAAAGGCCAAGCGCTTCCCCGTCGAACAATAAAAAAAAAATCACGCTGCTCACGCTGCTATTGATTCATAATTTAAGAAGTGATTTTTGAGAAACTACTGTACCCATGATGGGAACACTTTTTGACCCCGAAAAAATGTTTCACCATGTCACGTGATTTAAGTATCTATCACCACGTAAATACAATGATTAGGTTTTAAAAATGATTATTTTACTGTGGCGGCTGTACGCTTATGGAAAGCGTTACCTTTCAATGAGGCAATCACCTCTAGTTGGTTTATATTCCTTCGTCGCCATTAGTATTTGCTGTTTACTGTACCGTTTATATTTTATCACGGTATATATTGTTGTGTGTATATTAGAAGATATATTTTTTTTTTAGCTTGGTGACTATTACTACATTCTATCTTATTAGTTTATTTATATCCACTTTGAAAACATTTAAAGTTTAATAAACGCATTCTTCTTATCATTAGTATCTTATGATAATTTTACTCTTGACTTTCGAGGTGTTTACATTGTAGTGAACACAAAATGAGTGATTTGCCTGCAACTGATGTTGCCGGAGCCGTCACAACGACTGTTCAGTAAGTAGTGCGTTTGGTGTGCAGGTATCTGTCAAATCAAATCAAATCAATATCTTGTTGGTAGATCTAGGTAAGTAGTACATTGGTCTCAAAATTAGTCAAAATTGTATCTCTAATCTGCCGTGTCAAGCTTACAAACAATAGTTAGATACACAAAAAAGAAAAATTAAAAAATACATATTTAAAAACGACAAAATGCATAAATATTAAACACAGAAATTATTGTCAATCATCAAAATGTTGTCCTCTGAAAATGGATAATGATATACTACACTTTTCTTTCTAATAGTTTGATAAGCATATTTTCAAATGCACTCAAATCGGTACGTTTTGACGAAGGAGTATGGTTATACAAACTCACTATGACACAAAACCAGGCTTATTATATGTGCATTAAAATTTATAATAAATTGCCAGAAGAGGTTAAATTTCTTTCTGGTGATATTTTTAAAACAAAGCTTAAGATATAGCTAATGGGTATGTGTTACTACTCTTTACAAGACTATTTTAATTATAGGGACATTCAATTATAGCCTATGACATTTGTTATTGTTATTCCTGACATTATTATTATATTGACAAGATTTAGTACCTAAGAAATTGTTAATACTCACTTCGATTGTTTATTTTAATCTCAAGGAAATATTATGTTAAACGTTTGCATGCCTGATCGGTAGGACATATTGTAATTACTTACCAACTTATCACATGTTCTGGCAAATAAATGATCTTATCTTCTCTTATAAATGATAGATGCCATGCAGAATACACTGTTTTATAATAAAGTCGTTTTCGAAGCATGGTGATATAATGTGTCTTCTCGACGACCACCTTCGAAAGAGTAGAAGTCCCTAGTGAAAGGGCTCGTCCGGAGAATTACTACCACCATACTTATTTCAGGCGCCAAGCAGCATTGCTGTGTTTCGGTTTGACGGGTATGGTTGCCGGTGAAATTACGGGTACGTGAGGCTTAACACCTTTATGCCTCAAGTTGAAGGGCGCAATGCACTACCGTGTGGGCTATGTTCTTTGTGGATGTGACCTATGCAGTAAGGCTTATGCACTTAACACCAGGGCTACTTGCTTGTCCCGACTCCTAGTAGTAAAAAAAAAAAACTACACTACAGGCAACGGATTAAGACGCTGTGATTTATCACAATGTCACAATGACAGACAGTCAAGGCAGAAATCGGGGAAGTGCAATCCGCCTGCCAGGTGAGGCCCGAGGCTCTGTCCAGCAGTGGTCACCAATGGGCTGGTGGTGTGTGGTTAAGTACCTCCTCCTGGCACATGATGCAGGTCCGCGGCGGCTCCGGCACGTCCCCGCCCCACACGCCGAGCGCCGCGCCGCAGTACAGCGGGCGTATGTTCTGCTCATCGGCCGTCACCTGCAAACATATCGCCTGCAATCAAACCCAGAGGTCCCGGTTCGAGCCCCAGGGGGTACAGTACTGTGCTTGGTTTGGTTGGTGGTAGGACTTTGTTTGAGTCCGCCTGGCTAGCTACCACCATCTTACCTAATTCTGTCGCCATAGTAACAATTCAAAAATTGTTGTGTTCCAGCATTAAGAGGTAAGATAGCCAGTTCCTCAGTTAGTTGAGGATTCCGGGTGAAGTGCGCTTCCAACTTCGGCCTTATCTCAACAACCAAGTGAGATAAAGGCCAAGCTCTTCCCCGTACTATTAAAAAAACGTATAATGTTTGATCCACGGCGGTGTGTGAAATTAATTTCCAGTATTTTTTTTTAGAATCAGCAATCTGAAGGAACCGATAACCCCCGAGACCCCCCACTCGATGGACCGACGACATTGTCTGTTGCGGGGAGTCGATGGATGGGAGCGGCTCTGAAATGATGATTAGTTATAAAAATGACCTCGGTATTGGTCTCCTCGAACAGCGTGGCGTTGTCCGAGATGAACTTGTTCATCTGAGTCTTCATCTGCGCCATCAGCGCGGCGCGCCGCTCCGCCGCGATCTCCGCTCGCAAGGCCTTCATCTTCGCCGCCTCCTCGTCCTTCGCCGGCTTCTCCTGCTGGTCCGTCTCCATAGCCTCAATCTCCGTCTTATCTGACTTGCCTAGCATGAACCTGGGGGAGACCACGTCTTTTTATAGCATACCATTTTTTTTTTGTACGACGGGGAAGCGCTTGGCTTTCATCTCACCTGGTTACAAGTTGAGATAAGGCCGAAGGTGGAGGCGCACTTCACACGGAATCCTCAACCAACTGAGGAACTGGCTATCTTACCTCTAAATGCCGGAACACAATAATTTTTAAATTGTTATTATGGCGACAGAGTTAAGTAAGATGGTAGCTAGCCAGGCGGACTCAAACAAAACCCTACCACCAACCAAACCAAGCACAATATTGCTACCCCTGGGGATCGAACCCGGGATCTTTGGATCTGAAATCGGTGGGTTGAACCACTAGACCACAAAAGTGGTTAAGTTTTTATATTACTTTACTCTTGTCACTGTCCAGCGTAGAAAAAACGAGACTACGAAAAGAGAACGGTTAAGCCCATGGCGCAAAATTTTTAGTTATAATAGGTAAAATGCAGAAAGGTAAAACACCTACATTTTTAAATACACCAATTTAAAAAGTAACCCCTCTTCAGAGCAGTATTTTTCACATTCATAGGTGTATCGACGTATACACATTTTATTAATTTTAGGAAATCTCACAGCTAACCTTACATAGTAGGGAATTACTTAAAGACGTTTTCTCATGTAAAATTGATTTATGATTTATATTGTGATGAGATAACTGTGATCTTACTTCATCTTTGCGAACACCCATTTGGCGAGCGAGCGATGCGCGTCGATCCGGGGGCTGACCACCAGCCTCTGCATGAGGCTGTAGATCCCGGCGCGGTGGGCGCTCTCGGCGAAGGAGAGGAACTCGTAGTCCCCGCTCTCTTCGTCGCGCAGACCGTACCCCATCAGGTGGAGAGCCTGCGCAGACATCGACATCAACATTGCTCCCGGGCTAGTACTATCAGTACACTATAGTACACTCAGCGAGACGAAAAGCTACTGACGTTGATACAATTTTTAAATGCCAAAAACGCTGCATCATTCCCAATCTACCTATATTGGAAACTGCCTATTGAGGGTAATCTAAATATATATAACTCAAATGTGACTGACTGACTGACATAGTGATCTATCAACGCACAGCCCAAACCACTGGACGGATCGGGCTGAAATTTGGCATGCAGGTAGATGTTATGACGTAGGCATCCGGTAAGAAAGGATTTTGATTAATTCTACCCCCAAGGGGATAAAATAGGGGGTGAAAGTTTGTATGAAACTTTGTCAATTTTAAACCGATCGGGCTGAGACTTTGCATGCATAAAGCTACTATGACGTAGGCATCCCTAAGAAAGGATTTTGAGATTTTCGGTTAGACTTTTTTAAAATGGCTAAAGAAAATCTGAACGTTAATGGAGAAGTTGAAGAATGTACTGTCGTTTTTAAGTTTTGCAGGCCCTAATTGTTTACACACGCTAAACAAAAGTAAAGCCGCAAAAACTATACCTAATTAATAATAATACTTCTTAACGCGAGCGAAGTCGCGAGCAAAAGCTAGTAGATAAATAAAGATAGTCTTAGCATGAGGACCGTGTTTCATTGCGTACCAAGAAAAGTAAACTTTACACATCAGAGCTACTTTAAAGTACTTAAAATACGAAAATACTTTAAAAAATGCAACATTTTAACGGTAGTTTGTCTTTATATTTTCGAAACCGCGATGTTTGTTGAAAATAATCCAGCTATCTTTATTCGACCACGTGATATTGTACCACGCAACAGAAGAGGCAACAATAAAAATCTTCAAGACCGCGTTGATGCGCAAGTATGTATATACAGGGGGTGAGTTTTTTTTCCAGGGCCACTGAGGCCAAGTCGGAAACCGTGAGTGTTATCGAAAAGTCATGTTAGGAGTTATGTGCTCGATTTAAAAAAAAATAAGTTCCGCATAAAAAAATCTAGTTTTTTTTATAGTTATAAAAATGTATATATAATGACTGTATAAGTAGTCAGCGAGAATAGACTACAAAAACAATACGAACTGATACCACGCCGGCTGGCTTTTATAAGCAGTGCGCGCCCTCGACCAGTGTCTCCATATACGGTAATTACCGTAGATGCACCGTAATCTTGTGTAATCTACCGTCTACGGTAAAGAAGCATTACCGTGTCATAAGAATTACCGTCCATTTTTATTGTGTACCACTTTTGGTTTTACAAATCACAGCTTTACAAAACAAATGTATCAAAAGGCAGCATTTGTTTCAGGGTTAACATTATGTAGGTTGTATCCAATCAGAATAACCGAGTGCCCACTATTTATGCGTAGGTAGGTTATTTTCACATACTATAACAGTAATACCTTGTCAGTTGTATGATAAGTATTTAATTAAAAAAAAGGTATTTTTTTCAATTATCGCGATTATTATACGACGAAGACCCGTTTTTGTTATAAATTATAATAAAAACGGGTCTTCATCGCGTACCTTTTTATAATCCCGACAGTTTCGACCGTGTTACAACAGCCGTGGTCACGGTCGAAACTATCGGGAATATAAAAAGGTACGCGATGAATACCCGTTTTTGTTATTAATTAAAAAAAAGTATTTATGTATTCTATCCGTAATCTAGTTCATCATATTACAAGCTATGCTTAGTTTGGGACTAGATGGCGCTGTGTGAAATTAATGTCCTGTGATATTTAATATTTAGTAATATATTGTCGTCCTTATCGCTTCCGTACAGAATGAAACAACGTTTTCAAGTTAATCTGTATAGCTTTCTGAGACATTCGAAAAGCCGCATCGGATCTAATTCGGAATTCTAATTGGAGACTTTCTCAGAATATTTTGAAAAACTGAAATGAAAAAGGTTGAAAATGTTGAAATCTATCGAATTCTAATTAGACAAAAAGTAATGTTTCCGATATGACAACATACATGTGGTCGAGAATCGCTACACTCGTATCCGTGTGATGTCCATTTTAAGCCCGATGGAGGAAACACAACGGAATCCTCAACCAATTGAGGAACTGGCTATCTTACCTCAAAATGCCGGAACACAACTATTTTTAGGAATTGTTGCTATGGCGACATAGGTAAGACGGTGGTAGCTAGCCAGGCGGACTTAAATAAAGTCCTACCACCAACCAAACCAAGCACAATATATTGCACTGCCATGGGGATCGAACCCGGGACCTCTGGATCTGAAATCGGTGGGTTGAGCCACTAGACCACAAAGGCGGTTATATGAAATGCCACATATTTTTGTTCGAGTATACCTTATGCACTTGCGTCTCGGAGAAGGACCTAGCCGTGAGATCCAGCGCGCGCTCCAACACACATCGTAGGACGTTCAGCATTGCGTCACATTGCAGCAAGTTAGCTAGCAGCCGGAAGGGGGGGGAGAGCTTCGGAAGTGGCGGTGGGGGGCAGCATTCCGACAGTCCTGGAGACAAATGTTCAACATCTTCAGTACAATTTTTTTCTTCTCTTGTTTTTTAATATTTTTACATAGTTTTAATGAGATAATATAAGTCCATTGAGACTCACTTATGACTGTAAAGCTTTTGAAGACCTAAAGGGTATTTAAAACGGATTCTGTTTTAAGAATGAAAATCATAGTCAGCGCTGTGTTGCTATGGAAAAGTACTCTATCTAATCTACCAATATGATAATAATATGATAATAATAGCTGCAGCTGTTTTTTTTTTCTTACAATTCTTAACAAGCCACATAGCTCAGTTGAAAGTAGCTCTGTCTTCTGCGCTGTAGGTTGTGAGGTTATATTCCCACCTATCCAAGTCATCAATCAATTGTGATGAATATTGATGTTTGATATGTGTTCCGCTGTTGTATTGTATAATAAGTATGTAGGTACTTACAAATTTAAAAAGGTCCTACGCAATAATTATTTCCGTAATATTATTACAGATATAATACTTATATGTTTTTTTTTTGTAAAAACATACTTAATACAATACAACACCCAAACACAGAACAAACATCAATATTTATCACACAAATGTTTGTCCTGGGTGGGATACGAACCCACAACCTACACACAGAATCTGCACAGAAGGCAGAGCTACTACCAACTGAGCTGTGACGCTTGTTAATCGAGTGTGACCCGGATAGTCGGCGGGAATCAAAGTATCTCAACTTGTAACCAGGTGAGATGAAAGCCAAGTGCTTCCCCGTGGTACAAAAAAAAAGTTTTTTGACGCCGTCTCCCGAAACTGCGGAGGCCGATAGGTTCCGTAAATAAGAATAAGAGACAATACGTATGGAGTTCGAAAATAAAAAATAACAGACAATACGTATGGAGTTCGTAAAGAAAAAAAACATTCTAATAGAAAATTTTGCAAAACTTGTCGGTAACGCACGACATTGTCTATCCAAGTGACAACATTTACATAGTGCCAACTTTGTATGTCTTTCATCTTTGAAAGTTTCCGTAGATAGATTACCAGCGTTCTTCCTCCTCTGCCGCTGCTCCTCCTCGCTCCTGGACAGTTCCTCCTTCGTGTAATGGTAGTAGAAGGTGTCGTAGTCCGAGTACAGGTGCTCCTTCAACTTGTAAACGCCGCGGATGTTGCTGCCCGCGGGCTTATGGAACTCTGCTACTTCATGGATGACGGCTTCCAGTCCGGTCTCGTGGAGCTGATCTTCGGGCAGGGATCTGTCAACGGAAGCGATACGTGGACGGATTGATTCAGGGGTATAGAAATAACGATTGTTTCTTCCGTTTCTCAAAAACTTTTTTTTTTAGTCTTCGACGGGGAAGCGCTTTGCCTTCGTCTCACCTGGTAACAAGTTGAGATGAGGCCGAAGGTGGAGGCGCGCTTCACCCGGAATCGTCAACAAACTGAGAAACTGGCTATCTTACCTCGAAATGCCAGAACACAACAATTTTAGAATTGCTATTATGGCGACAGAATTAGGTAAGATGGTGGTAGCTAGCCAGGCGGAATTAAACAAAGTCCTACCACCAACCAAACCAAGCACAGTATATTGTACTCCCCATGGGGATCGAATCCGGGACCTCTGGATCTGAAATCGGTGGGTTGAACCACGTGATCACAGAGGCGGTCAAAATTAGCATTTAATTCTCCTGGAAACTACTGACGTACCCAATAATTTTATTTATGTCCTCAACAGTGTTAGGAACTGCCTATCTTACCTTAAAATGCCGGTACTTTACAATTTTTAGTTTGTTGTTATGTCGGACTTAAACAAAGTATCACCAACCAAACCATGCACAATATCGTACTACCCATCTGACACCGATTGGCAAACCACTAGGCCACAGAGGCGGTTAAATAAAAACCTTTCATTTTGATACCCAACACGGTCTTTGAGAAGTACCTAAACCTATTTTGTATTTTTATTCATATGTCACAGGAAAAATCTACCTTGATACAAAATCATAAGTTCATAGCTTTAGTAGTTTTGGCGTAACAGGTCTCCGTTCGAAGATAGAGATACAGACAAACGGACAACGAAGTCGCGCCATAAGAGTTTCTTTGAATGCTTGTCAAGGGTCGGAAACCCTTTAAATAAGATTTTTTTCTAGTGCGTGGTAAAAATATAAAAGGATGAATTTATAAAGTAAAGGTCAAAGTCAAGTTTCAAAGGTCAAAAATGCTTGTCATAAGTTTTTTTTCCAGTGCAGTGAAAATATATAAGGATGAATTTAGCAAGTAAAGGTCAAAGTCAAGTTTCAAAGGTCAAAAATGCTTGTCATAAGTATTTTTTCTAGTGCATAGTAAAAATATACAAGGATGAATTTAGAAAGTAAAGGTCAAAGTCCAGTTTCAAAGGTCAAAAATGCTTGTCATTTTTTTTTTCTAGTGCATAGTAAAAATATACAAGGATGAATTTGCCAAGTAAAGGAATTACCTGTTGAGTTCAGAATGCGGCATTGGCTTGACGCAGAGCATTTGAATGATCTCCTTCTTGGTTCTGTCTTCGTTAGTCACCTCGCCCACGCCAGGCATGTGGCGGGAACCTACAACTGTAAGACAAAAATATATTTTAACCGGTTTCCATATATGCAGGTTCAATTCGAACGGTTTTCTATAACAAGCCTCACAGCTCAGTTGGTAGTAGCTCTGCCTTCTGCGCTGTAGGCTGTGGGTTCGATTCCCACTCAGGACAAACATTTATGTGATGAATATGTTTGTTCTGTGTTTGGGTGTTGTGTTGTATGATAAGTATGTATTTACAAAAAAAAAAAGTATTTATATATTCTATCCGTAATCTAGTTACCATATTACAAGCTATGCTTAGTTTGGGACTAGATGGCGCTGTGTGAAATTAAAATTAATAAAATGTAATATTTATTTATTTATATGTCCACCAATTACTCAGCGGTTCAATAGCCGATTACCAAATTAAATTTTTGATTGATGGAGATAGGTTTGGAATTGGCCCTATTTTAATTTGGTGAAATTCGATGAATATCATTGGACCTGGATATCAAAACTCCATAACGGACAAAAGCAATTCATAGATCCGCCAATTGAGCTCTGAATTGCACAATCCTTTTTTTATTTGATGGAGTATAGAGGGGGTTTTTATAAAAAAAATTGTGGTTGTTTCCGACTGGACACCAATGACTTTATGGTTGTAAATCATGACAATAAGGAGTAAAGCTATTAAAAAAATTGGCACCCAATAAAAACTTGCAAAATGATTTTAGATATTTTCCACAGATCGAAGTGAATGGAATCTGTTCCACTAGATTTGGTGGTGAAATTACCTGGCAACAGAGCACACAATCAATTTTTAACCAGAGGATGTCCCGTGTACACGTCGGACATAAGGGGAAAGTCAAAAACCTTTGTCTGGAACAGACACCACTCCTTGTAATTTTCATGAAGGCCATAGTACCGCAGATTTTCGAGGAACTGGCTATCTTACATCTAAATTACATTTTTTTTTATGTACAGACTTAACTAAGATGGTGGTAGCTAGTCAGGCGGACTTAAACAAAGTTCTACCACCAACCAAACCGAGCATATCGTATTCGTCTGGGGATCGAACCCGGGACCTCCGGATCTGACACCACCAGACCACAGAGGTGATAAGGGTATACAAACTTGTGATGATGAGCGACAACATTTCCTCCAGCATGCTGATGGTGTGCCGAAGGGTGTCATCCTCAAGGGGTTTCGACTCGAACTCATCACAGGCCCAGTTCAGCAGTTTGAACTTATTCATCACGTGGATTATAAACTCGTTGCTTTCTATCAGCGAGGCCCCGATCTGTCAAAAAACATCATAGATAATTCCGGTTTATTTAACCCCCCCCAAAAAAAAGAGGGGTGTTAGAGGGAGCTTGGTAACGGTTTCGTTAGAAAGCTGTGAATCCGAGATGGTTGTTATCCATGATTGGTGGAAATCGGTGTAGCCATGCTGATTTTATTCCATCGAGTTTCTATGTCATGATCCGATTACACAACAATAGCGCGAACAACGTCCCCCCCCCCACTAAAAAGAGGGGTGCAAGAAGGAGCTTAGTAACGAAACGAAAGCTCTTAATGCGGTTTGTTCCGTAAGAAAGCTGTGAATCCGAGATGGTTGTTATCCATGATTGGTGGAAATCGGTGTAGCCATGCTGATTTTATTCCATCGAGTTTCTATGTCATGATCCGATTACACAACAATAGCGCGAACAACGTCCCCCCCCCCCCCCCCCCACTAAAAAGAGGGGTGCAAGAAGGAGCTTAGTAACGAAACGAAAGCTCTTAATGCGGTTTGTTCCGTAAGAAAGCTGTGAATCCGAGATGGTTGTTATCCATGATTGGTGGAAATCGGTGTAGCCATGCTGATTTTATTCCATCGAATTTCTATGTCATGATCAGATTACACAACAATAGCGCGAACAACGTCCCCCCCCCCACTAAAAAGAGGGGTGCTAGAAGGAGCTTAGTAACGAAACGAAAGCTCTTAATGCGGTTTGTTCCGTAAGAAAGCTGTAAATCCGAGATGGTTGTTATCCATGATTGGTGGAAGTCGGTGTAGCCGTTTCCGTGCTGATTATATTCCATCGAGCTTGTTGCATTACAAAACTAACTTTCCATGCGAACAACATTTTTTTAAAGATAGATAGATGGATAAACTTTTTATTGTACACCAAAAAATAAAAATAAACGGACAAGCAAAAAATACACTTAAACTAGGTACAACGGGCGGCCTTATCGCTAAAAGCGATCTCTTCCAGGCAACCTTTGGATGGAAAGGATAGTAAAGAGCAGACAAAGCGGTGTACTAAAAAAAGACTTGTTGTCATGGCGACGGTAAGGTAAGATAGCTAGCCAGGCCAGCAGCGGACGTTAGAGCAGCACGCACCTGCAACATGACGACGTCTCTATCCAACATCTCGGCGCGACACTTGACGTTGTGGTAGAAGTACAGCTGGTTCAGCAACGCGAACCCGTTGCGGCGCCACATCCCGGCGTGCACCTGGGCTATCATAGCCATCGTCTGCAGAACCGGCTCTGTCAACATACGATATTACTTGACTCGAAATAAATGTAAAAATTGCTGATAAAAACACTTTCTTTGTCGTAACTCGATGCATAAATCAAGGTCCTTGTCAAATTACTCAAATTCGTAGCCGAAAACCGGTAGCAGCAGCAGAACAGACATTATTGATTATTATTTCAGGACAGTAATTTCACTCAGCGCCATCTAGCCCCAAACTAAGCAAAGCTTGTAATATTGGAACTAGAATCATGACCTTGTTTTAAGTAATTAAAAAAAAATACTTAATACTTACTCCTGGGTGGGAATCGAACCCACAACCTGCAGCGCAGAAGGCAGAGTTACTACCAACTGAGCTGTGAGTCCTGTTGTATGAAGCTATGTCGCTGTCGCAAACATATACCTTTAGCCTACCACCTGGCTAGATCGTAATATAATTAGGATGTATTTCATTATGTATAAAAAAGGGTTTAAAGTTTAAAGGTCTTTCAAACAGACTTAAAACTATTTAGCTCTTCCACACAAACGTAGATGGTCAGTTTCAAAATGATATATTGGAATCAAAAGAATGTATAGTGTTTAAGCATATCTACTTTTACAGAAAGATTTGTGCGAAACTACCCCTTGCCAAATGCAAATAGCAATTCGACTTGAACGAGTCGTCTTTTGATAGTATTTTAAGTAGTTTTATGTTAGTTTTATGAAGGCCTGTCTGTAAACGTAGTCGCTGTCAATTGTCATTACAAACCACGCAGACATGCAACGTTAATTGATATAATTAAAATATAAGTGTTATTGAATTGAAGATTTCCAAGCGACTCATAGAAGCCGCTACACATAGATTTGCAAACAAAATTTTATTTCAAAAAGTACAGTTGAAATGAAAGGGAAAATAATGATGGTTATGCTATTGGGTTTTTTTTTATGGCAATACATCTCAAGTGAAATGGGAAGTGGTGCGTACCGGAAGCCAACACATGCAGTTCCTGCACTGTTCTCAGGATATATTAATCCATGGCTCCGTGTACTACATAATTGGTCGATAAAGAGGTCCATGTCAGACCCTGACATTGTGAGTTCCCAGGGTCAAAAATATGTACCTATGAGTTCTTCGGGCGTTGGTTTTGGCTTGTCCGGTCGTGTAAACTCGCGGCTGTCGTACGACAGGCCGTGTTGGTGCAGCTGCAGGTGCAGGCCGGCGATGAACCGCGAGAGAGGCCGGTGGATGGACACCGGCTGTGACGACACGTCGTATGGTATCACCGACGCACTTTGCTCGTCCAGTTCTGTGTGGCAACAAACATGTAGGCCACGTTTACTATGCATAATACCTTAAGCTTTTTTTTTTTGTATGATGGGAAAGTGCTGTTATCCTTCACCTCACCTGGTTACAAGTTAAGGTAAGGCCGAAGGTGGAGGTGCACTTCACCCGGAATCCTCAACAAACTGAGGAACTGGCTATCTTACCTCTAAAAGATGGAACACAACAATTTTAGAATTGTTGTTATGGCGACAGAGTTAGGTAAGATGGTGGTAGCAAACAAAACAAAGTCCTACCACCAACCAAATATATATACTATTGTTGAGGATTCCGGGTGAAGTGCGCTACAACCTGCCTTATTATAACACACAAAAAAAAAATACATTAGTATTCGAGACTTCCATAAAAGATGCTCAGAAATATTTTGAGAATGACCTTGAAAACTATCGGATTCTATGTCGGATCCCACAAAAAGCGATGTTTCCGATCCGAAAACATTCCGTGTGCTTGTGAATCGCTACGCAAGACAAGAGCTTTCCCGTCGTATTACAAAAAACCATGGCTATAACAAATCAAAATGTACTGGTATTTATGAACGTACCTTTGACAACTGTCGGTATATTGTCATATATCTCCTTATGCCGCTTCAGCGCCATCCAGTACGCGGCAGCTGCCAGCGACTTCTCCTTGGAACACCATTCCAGGGAGAGAGTGATGCTGTGGGCTAGCTTCACGTGGAGATTGAACGCGGACTCCCATTCCGGCTCGTACTCCATGTGCTGACCGACCTGAACAAAGAATAGGTCGAGGATTCCGGGTGAAGTGCGCTTCCACCTTCGGTTATCATAACTTGTAACCAGCAGGCCTATTACCTAATTAAAATGCCTGCATTTCTGATTGAAACCGATTGAAACCCAAATGAAATGAAACAGAGTTAGGTAATAGGCCTGCAGGTGAAATGAAGGCCAAGACGCTATTCTCAAATATTTTCTGAGAATCTTCTCTGAAGAATAGACAGAATTAGGTAAGATGGTGGTAGGCTACCACCATCTTACCTCATTATGTTGCCATAACAACAACTCTTAAATTGTTGTGTACAGGCATTTAGAGGTAAGATAGCCAGTTCCTCAGTTTGTTGAGGATTCAGTGTGAAGTGCGCCTCCATCTTCGGCCTTATCTTAACTTGTTACCAGGTGAGAATCAGGTGAGATTAAGGTCCCGGTCAAATAATAAGAGCATCTTATACACTTTTAAATTCCATCCCGACAAAGTATAAACGGGTGACACTAAGCGTTCCAAAGAGTGCGGTGGAATAATTTTTCATTACCCGCAAGCATGGCAGGCGTGTTGCCGACAGCTGCCCAACCCCTAGTCATCTCTTCACATCTACAGGTGGATGGGGAAGAGCCGGTATGTTACTGCGCCTTACCGCAGTAACATACCACATCCAAAGCTCCTAAAAGTGCCGGCAACACGCCAAACGATGCTTCTGGGGCCTAACCGCAACGTCTCATAGCATTCTTGTTTCGACATTACATTACTTTTGTCTCGTTTTTTCTACACTGAATAGATAGTGACAAAAGTAAAGTAATATCAAAACAAAAATGCTATAAGAGGTCGTGGTACCCCCCAGGTGTTGCAAGCGATCATAAGCGACTACTTACGATCTGGTGGACCATATGCCTGTTTGTCACCTTAGTAGTGTTAAAAAACACCTTTTATTTATTATGGGTCAGCTCGAACCTCGTAAATTGCGCATGCAAAGATGGATCGATGGATCGAGTCTACCCAGAAATCTTTCCAAGCCTTATTTGACACTGACGTCCTACATAGGGGTACTCGCCTAACTCCTCAAAATAATGAGATACTGACAAATTAGCTAAAGCGAGGCAAAAAACAAGCATTGGCGTATTTGGAACTGATGTCCTCGTAAGAAGTGGGCACATCACGTCGAAAGTAAGGGCTGCGTATACGTTCATACCTGAAGAAGTGGGCACATCACGTCGAAAGTAAGGGCTGCGTATACGTTCATACCTGTCGAACGACAGAGTCCATGCCCTGCATCATCACCAGCAGGTTCAGCATCAGCGAGAGCCCGTGCAGGAAGCCTTTGCGTAGGTCGTCATCGAAAGACGTGGGTACTGAGCCGAGGAGATACTTCACGTCGTAGAGTATGAACTGGGCGCGTTTGAACGCTTGAACCACTTGGCTGCGATCAAATTCGAGCCGGCCCTGTGGGGAAATATGGAGTTCAAATCTTAATACGTAAAAATTTCGGACCTCTCTGAAAAATACATGCCTTCACGGAGGAATGTGAGGAATGACATAGTTTATTTGGAGCAAGGGTGGAGGGCTAAAATTACTTTATTATCGGTTGGATTTCGACCATTTTCTGTTCTGGATACATTTACCAGTAGTTTATTAAAAAATGCCCTGCTTTAAATTATCAAAGACATGAAAAGACATATGGCAAAGGCGTTGGCTAGTCTAATGATCATTTTTCATCTGGATACAGATACAGTAATAAAAGAGCTGTGTTACGAAGTGGGTTTGCACTGTCGGTAAAGGTCGAAGGTCATATCGTGGGGAAACCGACATGTCCCTAGGACCAAAAATCCGAATGGCGTGTATTCAGCTTAGCGGCGATGGGCTTGCAATCTGTCACGTATTGAATACTAGATACTTGCAAACCGTGGGCATCCGAACGTAAGATTGGATGTGCCTTTGACTACCCCCTAGTAGATGATCCTCATAAGCTCCATGCTCTGAGTAGTGATCAGAAGTGAATCCTCGAAGGGTAAAAAGTCATGAATCTGTTTACAGTAATGACAGACATGTATCGAAAGGCATCACATACTGCTACACAAATAATTAATATGACGATGAACTCACATTGTTACACCGGCGGTTGCACTCGCTTACAAATGTGTTGATGACGACAAACAGCGCATCGTGCTTCGCGATCAGATGGTGCGCGAGAGTCGGCGTCGTGTACAGCTGGACGGAGAGGGAAGATATCGAAAACGAATGGTCGTGGTCGTCACGGATGAAATCCTTCAGGATCGACGCTGGAAGACAAATACTCGGTTAGTTCTAGCACTTACATGATGGAGGTGGCGGTCGCGGCTTGAGAATCGACTCCTCCAACTCGGCCCATAGATGACGTAAAAGCCGACTAAGGGATCTCACCAGAATAAAGGCAGCAGCTTCCTTCTGTGTATTATCTACACCTTTACTGCTTACTACGTAGTAATTATGGCAAAAACCCTCCACCTTTGAGAAGCTCCGAGGCATTGTCCAGCAGTGGACACTAATGGGCTACTGATGTGAGGAGACTGTGCTGCCAGGTCATGTTAAGACTCCCGTAGCTCAATTGGCAAATCCCTTTCGGTATAAAATCTGTTACCGGTTCCATCCCCAGGGAGTACAATATTAAGCTTGGTTTGTTTGGTGCGAGGCCTCTGTTTAAGTCCACCTGAATAGTGGATGGTGTAGCTAGCACCATCTCACCTAAGTTTGTAGCGATTACATTAATTCTAAATTGTTGTGTTCCGTCATATAAAAAGTAAAACAGCCAGTTCCTTGTTGAGGATTCCGAGTGAAGTGAGCCGCCACATTAGTCCATATCATAACCTGAATCCTGGTGAGATGAAGGCCAAGCGCTTCCCCGTCGTACAATATAAAACCATACCTGTCGTTCCAGTCACAAACCAAACAGTTTTAGCATAACTAATCTAAGACATATTAAGATAAGCCACTTACCATAGTTCTTGGTAAAGATAAAGGCCATAGCTTTCTTCGTGCTATAGTCCATGAGAGTGGTGGCTATCAGCAGACGATGCCAGGCGGTTCTAGCAGCCTTCCACATGCGGGAATCATTCTGCATCACTGAGACCACAACCCCACCAGTGTTGCAGATGACGTTGTTAGCACCGAACATTTCCTGCCCTAACGCCACTTGGCTCACGCCTAGGCGAAGCGCCGGCTCTTGGGCTACGAAGTTCTGTATCCTGGTTTACAAAAATGTGGTAAAAACGACACAAGGAGCACGGCTCTGTCAATTTAAGACTGACCATTATAATGTGAATGCAATATGTATAAGATTTTGTCTTTTACGTCAGATCAGAAGTTAACAGACCCGGATAAATCAAATATTATTTTTGGCTGTAACTATGGCTACTCATCTGTAACAGATGAGAATGCATAATATATATATATATATATATATATATATATATTATGGATGTCCTAAATTGTGTGAAAGTAAAAGCCTTACATGATATTTCCTTTAAGGTATCTGATATTTTGCTAACTGATTTAATTATAAGAAAAAGTTTTCTGTTAATTAATAGCTTTTATATTACTAAATAAAATTAATTATTAAAAATATCATACAAAACAATGTGTTGACGGTAATTAAGGAGTTGAATATTTTTACTATAAATGCTCAACAACCAATTGAATAGCATAGATGTCACGTGACAATTGCAAATAATTTGACATCCCGTAGGCGTTCACGACAGTTGTAGGTGGAAATGAGTCCATGGGGGCAATAAACAGCCGTAAGGTGTATGAACTACTAGAGTAACTTAGTAAGTATCTTCAATGTTATTTTCAATTCCTTGCTGTTTAAATAATTGAACGAGCGAGCGAAGCGTCTCAGTTTCGAGATTGACCAAAAAATGCTTTTGTCCGACTATCAGTCTGTTCTCGCCTACAGGTCGCATTTTTCAACCGGTTTTGACGAAAAGTGGCACACAAGTTCCTTGTTTTCTTTTTTTAGTTAATTGATTGGGGGTAAAATAGATTTGAGATTGCTTAAGAATAGCTTTAAGATTGCTGAACCGTTATTTATCAACGGATTTCATCCTACACAAGATGTTCCGAAAAGATTAAGTCGTCTCACGACAACACGGACAAAGTGACAAGACTGTTGTGAACGTTGTGTCATTATAACATTTTCCAAACATACTTAGTTGTGACTCAATGTCAACGTCAGATTACTCATTAGCCTGCTGGGTTTTTTCAAGTGCGGGTAACGTGTTTATCATCTGTGGGCGAAGTTTTTAACTCACCAGTTGAGCAGCTTCATGGCGAATATCTGGTGCGCGATGACATGCGCGTGCATCACTAGCACCTTGAGACTGGGCCCGTGCCGCGATGTGTACCTTTCGATCATTGCCGTGCCGCTGAGTACAACATGTCACAATCACCCCCCACCACGCCATGCATGTACAAGCGATCATAAATAAATATATATTACAGGACATTCATTTCACACAACGCCACCTAACCCCCAAACTAAGCATAGCTTGCAATATGGAAACCAGATTACGGATGGAATACATAAATACTTTTTTTTTATCACATAAATATTAATCAAATAAAATATCAATTCTATTTAATTTATGCATTCAGCGTATATGCATAAATGTTTTCAGCAACAAATTCAGCCGTAACCTCAGCAAAAGCGTTTGCCCGTTCTTTTTAGACAAGCGTGATCCATCTTTTCTTGTTTTTCAAGAGGTAGGTGGTCAAACACTTGTCATCAATAAAACAAAATAATCAAAGACCTCGTCTATCTATCAGATACTGTGAATAATTGAGCCGTGCAAAGTTAAGAGGGTTCAGATAAATATAGCAAAGCAAATAAATATAAAAATCGTATCTATATAAGCAGAAAATCATTTAGCTCCACGAATCACCATGCAAAATAATATTAACTAGTTGGGTGCTGCACTTCTCCCTCTATATAAACAACATACAATGTGCGTTTAGCACCCAATGAGTTAATATACAAAAACATAAAACTGTTTCAATTTTTTAAATTTAAGCAGCTATCTTAAATCTACATCAAATTTTAAGACATGGTCACTGAACGCTTAAACGTAAAAACGTTTGGGCGTAAAGAGACCATTTTTAAAAATGCCTTTTTTATAGACATTTGCGTAAAGAATATAGATGTATGATCTGTGTTTGGGAGTATATTTATCATAGTGTATAACTATTAAATAGAAACGTAGAAAAGTATTTAAGTATTCCCAAATTACATGCTTAGCTTGGGCTAAATGGCGCAGTGTGACATGTCATAATTTTAACATTATTTTTTTAACTAAACTCTGATATTTGTTTTCAGTAGGTTTTGAGAGTATTATATTCATTTTTGAAAGCTTTCAAGCTATAAGCATACAAGTGCGAGTTTTTACATAGTGGATCAAAAATTATGGCTAACTTCATAATGATTTGTATACTTTACTGCAATCGCAAACGCGTTCGAGTACATTATATACAGGATAGGACATTAATTTCACACAGAAATATACCTTAAACAAAGCAAAGCTTGTAATATGGTGATACCAATGTATTGTTTAGTAAGATTCGTTATTACAAGAAACAAAATTGTTTGTAGAACTTGTAAAGTTTATCGTTATAACCTAGAAGGGCAGGAGAATGATGATGATTTAACGTTCAGCGTTCCAATAAAACATAACACCATCAAAATTCAATCGTAATAACTTTTATGCACTCTGATTTTAAATTTGACCAATTTCACTGGAATTCATAGTGACGATAGTCTTCCCCAGAGAATGATA
The DNA here is from genome assembly GCA_951394065.1 of Venusia cambrica. NCBI lineage: Eukaryota > Metazoa > Arthropoda > Insecta > Lepidoptera > Geometridae > Venusia > Venusia cambrica. The sequence continues at coordinate 11,070,459 of OX596041.1, forward strand.
CAAGATACAAGATCCGCATAGTCGTCCCCTGGGGAACCTCTATCTTGACTATGCATACCAGTGTTAATCGCTTAGTGTCACTGACCTACCAGCAAAAAAAAAAAACAATGTTGTGTCTGTACATGCAATACTTACATCTCAATATCCGTTTTGAGTTTCTCGCAGACCTCGAAAAGGTTGCACTTGACGAGCGCGCGGCCCTCGCGGTCGATCAGACTGACCAGCTCTACGGCATCTCGGTGGTTTGACTTCATCACGCGGGTCAGTGTGCTTATCACCTATAATGAGACCAAACAAATGGTTACAGAATGTTACCTGTCAGCATCATCCAAAACCAGACACAAATATTTCCCTTACAGGATTCAACACAGACTTTCATATTTCGAGTGCGGATTATGAGGATCACCTGTTAATGGGTGGTCAGAGGCACGTCCAAGCTTATCAGCGCCATCTAACCCCAAACTACGCATAGCTTGTAACATGGGAACTAGATTGCGTATATCATACTTTTTTAGTAAATTCATACTGAAGATAAATTTAAAAATATTTTCTATCATATAATACAACACCCAAACACAGAACAAACATCAATATTCATCACACAAAAGTTTGTTATGACTGGGAATCGAAGCTGCAACCTACAGCGGAGAAGGCAGAGTTACTATGCTATGGGGCTAGTTAAATAAATCGTTGGACATACATAGAGGATATACCCTATACATTTATACCCAGCAGCGGGTATTGATAATGATTACCTTGACGGCACTATTCTACCACCGCAGTCCCAACATACCTGCTCAAAAGTATGGGTTTCATCGTTGTAGAGAACGGTACAGTAGCAATCTGGCTGATCCAATATCTGTTGCAAATCTCGCTCAGCGTCTTTGAGTCTGAAACATACGATTTAAGACAATTAATTTTACAGATAGGTTGAGGCGAAGCCAGTATATTAGTAAGTATTGACTGGCGCCTGCGCCAAAAATCATATCCTTTCTCCTGAGAAAGGATATTGACATAGAAATCATATCCCTCCGCCTGCGGGCGGAGGGATATGATTTCTATGAACATTAACTAAACTAATTCTGAGGTATTCAGGACCATCTGTTTCCAGTAGATTAGTAAGTATTGACTGGCGCAGGCGGAGTCATATATTTTTTATGAACATTAAGTAAACTAATTCTGTTATATTCAGGACCAACTATTTCCAGTAGATTGGTAAGTATTGATTGGCGCAGGCATATGATTTTTATTAAAATTAACAAAACAAATTCTTATATATTCAGGGCTTAAAGTCTCAAATGAGCTACAAGAGATCTTGATTGGCTTGAGAACCCTCTTGTAGTAGTCTCTTAACTCGTTTCTTCTTTCTTGCTTGTCTACGCAAACGCTTCAATTTGCTCTACTGTCTGTTTGACATTTACATGTGATCGTCTGATCGTCAACGGAGAATCTTTACTTCTTTGTTGCTATCAATTTTGCGGTATAAGCTTACCTGACATTTGATCACATGAGATCAAATGTCAAAATCGATACTGTTTTCAGCAATGGTTAAAAAATAAACAACCTCATGACTGTTTCCTCACGAAGATTCACCTTTAATGACTACTTATGGCGTGAATCTTTAGAGGTTCATCTAATCAGGGGTAGTCAGAGGCACGTCCAAATAACGTTCTCCTCAATATCCTCCTCAAGCCTATATTTCAATTCAAGCAAAAACTGAATGTTATTTTCTAATGAATTTTCCTGTTTTTTTTTTAAATACGCACAGAATCAAACACAGTTCCTCAGTTTGTTGAGGATTCCGGGTGAAGTGCGCCTCCATCTTCCATACAATACAATAAAAAAAAGAATATAAATCCCCACCTGAGATCGTTGGGCAAGCCTGGCGCATGATCGTGAGTCAACAAACGCAGACAATAAGACAACGCTATGGACGCCACAATCTGCATTCTCTGGACCACGTCTGGGCTGATGTCGACCTCAGGTGTACTGTCCTCTGAAGTTGCCTGCAATCGAAATAACATAGTTTTAAACTTGCGTGATTATGAGCTGTGCATTAAAAACACGGGTTATACTCACGGGTTGGTAACTACACCAACATAACGTATTCGTGAGTAAAACCCGCGTTTTAAAATGTATAGTTCAGCCGTTCCATATAAAAAGCACATTGTGTTGAACTATCCATTAAGACACACGGGGTTTACTCACGGGTGGGTAACTACAACAACATTTACGTATACGTGAGTAAAACCTGCGTTTTAAAGTGTGTATTTCAGTAGTTCTATATACAAAGCACATGGTTTTGAACTATACATTAAAACACACGCGGTTTACTCTCGGTTTGGTAACTACATCAACATAAACGTGAGTAAAACCCGCGTTTTATAATGTATAGTTCAGCTGTTCCATATACAAAACAAATTTCCGACGCAAAATGATACATTCCTTGAACATTTCAAGCCATCAGGGGCCTAAACACGTGTTTATCTTACATAATTTTTGTCTCATTTTTTCTACTCTAGATAGATAGTGACAAAAGTAAAGTAATATCACAACAAAGAGGTCGTGGCACCCCCCAGAGATGTTCAATTAAAAACGATTATAAGCGATTTTTGTCTTTCTATTTTAATGAATCTCCCCTGGTTTTCAAGTTATGATAAGGCCGAAAGTGGAAGAGCACTTCACCCGGAATCCTCAGCTGTCTGAGGAACTAGCCAGGCGGACTTAAACAAAGTCCTACCACCTACCAAACCAAGCACAATACTACCCATGGGGATCGAGCCCGCGATCTCTGTATCTGGCTCCGGTGTTCGAACCACCACATAATTAGCTAGGGCTATAACGTACAGCGTGTAATTCGCAGAACGGATCACGTTTCCAGGCCTCGGTATCCCCACAGTCGCAGCAGCCGCCGCCCCCGGACTGGCCCATCTTGTACTTGTGATTCCGATGAGGGGAAACTTTGAAACACTCCACGCAAAGCACGCACGTGTTGTCCATACCTGGAATGAGATAAACAGATACATCAGTATTAAATTATAATACAGGATCTAGCCCCAAACTAAGCATAGCTTGTAATAACCAACTTCATGGTGTCGCTTTTATGTCTCGGAGTGCGCTCATCTCTACCTTCAAAATGAATCTAGCTGAGGATTCCGGGTGAATTGCGCCTCCACCTTCGGCCTTATCTCCTTATCTCAAAGGTGAGACGAAGGCCAAGCGCTTTTCCGTCGTAAAATAAAAATAATAATAATCGCATGCAAGTCAATTAACGTCCGTTAAGGAGTTTTGGACCGAAGATCGTGATCGTATTTTCACCAAATTAAAAAGGGATCAATTTCAGACCTAACTCTATCGCTCAAAAATAATAATTACGCTAGGTTCAGAGCTCTGGGAGAAGTTTGTGGAACATAGAAAAAAGAATCACAATTCCGAATGGAAAACCTACGCTGCCCCTCCACTCCGTCGGTCTGCACTGAAACGACCTTAAAAACAGCCGTAACCTGATCTAGAACTGGTCCTAAACGTCCTTACCACATTCCCTGCAGCTGTAAGCAGGCTCGCCTTGCTTGAAAACGCGGCCGCAGAGCCGGGAGCGGCGCGGCGCGACAGGCGGCTGGCCGGAAACCGTACCCCACACAAACTGCTCCAAAGGTTCGATCAGGAGCTTGGCTCCTAACTGCTCGTCGAATGACCAGTCTGGAATGATACCAGCCATATTAATGATGGGTTCTCTTGACCTCCAGCATGGTCTAGCTCGAGAGGCAAGAGCAAGGTTGACGTCCAATGGCCTTCGCACAGTGGCGTTGGACTTCGTGGGATGGTGGTTCGCTAGGGGGAGCATGGTCTTGTTGTGATCATTCAGCCGCAACCGGTAACAAAAACCAGCGATTTCTTTCTCCTGGGTAGACCACTAGGAAGTAGATCACACCTATCTAGAGAGCCAGTTCCTCAGTCTGTTGAGGATTCCGGGTGAGGTGTACTTCCACCTTGAGATGAAAGTCCAATTGCTTCCCCGTAAACAATTCTAGATTTGTACCTTAGTTTTATTTTTTTAGTTGTAATTTTAATTGGTTGTAAAGTGTATTGTGTTTAATAAATAAAATAAAATAAAATTCAAAAATCAATAAAAATTATAAAAAAAATACATGTAACACAATAGATTACTAGTATACCTCGAGACTATAGATACATTTTATAATTTTTTTATAAAAAGTATAAGTTCTAAAACTAAACCCCGAATACCAACAACGAAATCACTCTCTAAATGTATGAAACAGCAATGTTTATGTTCAATCAAACTATGAAATATTTGTCGTCTTATAAATAAGCGACTTACACGTTATATATTTTAATGTGTCTAGTCTAGTACTTATTCATTATGATGATCAGAGGATAGCCGTGGTCATTTGATTTTAATATATAATTAAAATCAAATGACCTAATATATATAATTCTGTATATAATTCCCAAGTAACGGGCGCAAGCAAGCGCCGCGTGCAACATCTAACAATATATATATATACGAAATGAGCTTATTATGCCCTTATATTTGATATCCAACACGGCACCTTATATATGTTTATTTCATTACTTTATGTCCCAAAATGAGAAAGATGGCGCCATATTTAATTTAATGTGACGTCACATAAGCTATAACTAGCGGACATTCCAGACGCTTTCATCGATACCTCATTAATTGGCGATTCAAGGATCGCCTGTCGCGAGATCCCCCGCACCGAAACACGTCGGCGACATCACGTGTGCCTTGGTTTAAGTTCTATTTTGTATGTATTTTAGTTTTAAGGTATATATTAATATGGGTCTTAGAATTAGTATTTAAACAGCCTGTACAATTCTTAAGTTACCTGAAATAAACTTATATTATTATGATTATTATACACATCATTTATTTTAAAACTCTCCAAAATACATTTTTTACTATAATATTTAAAATATAAAACAATATAAAAATAACATTACAGTAAAAAATATATAAAAAAGGTAAACCATCAACCGCGGGACAAGGTCCAAGTGGTCAATGGCTAGGGCTGCAAAGAGAGGAACCTCCTAACGATGCGGGCCGAGTCCAGGAGTACCGCCTTCTGCATCTGGCCCTTGACCCAGCTGCCTAGCGAGAGCCTCTTAAGGTGTTGGTCAAGGCTCTTCGCTATTAGTCCGTTCACAGACACGACAATCGGGACGATAATCGCTGAGTCTACTTATTATTATTATTATTAATTGTCAAATTATGATAAGTAGTTTAGAATACAAGAGGGAACAGATAAACATGCATACGTACCTGTCAAAATCATAATCCCCTTATTACTTCGACATAGTCGGGTAAAGAGGATCGGCAACGTGCAAGCCTTTAGTGTTGGCGGATTGGTTTTGCATTACTTTTTTAATAATAGTTTACTTTGGCATAATGAGTTATGATATAATTAATTTTACATAACCAGTTTTTAGCATACTGTTAAGGTAGGCATTTTGATATATGGCATATTATTTTGGATTACTATGGAGTCGCATAAAAGTTATAAGACATAGTTATTATTTTTATTCGTGTAATCGTGTAAAATTTATTTGGTGTAAATCAGATGCATAATTGAATTTTAGTACTTTTCTAAATATAAACACAGTTTAGTTAATAAAAATATAAACCGATCCGGAGCTTGTAAGTTCAAATCCAGTCGTGCACCAATGGACTTTTCGGTTTACGGAAGTTCATGTGCGCATTTGCCAGATGCAAGTGCTCTGACGGTGAAGGTCACATCGTGAGGTAACCTGTATATCCTTAGGATTGAAAATTCGATTGACATGTGTCACTGGCTAGTGTTCAGCTTAGCGGCGATGGGATTGCAACCTGTCCCTTATTGAATGCTAGCTACTTGCAAACCGTGGGCATGTGCCGAACGTAAGTTTGGACGTGCCTCTGAGACCTGCTAGTAGATGATCCTCATGAGATCCTCGCTCTGAGTAGTGATCAGAGGTAAAATTCTCGAAAGGGAAAAGTCGTAAGTCTGTTACTGTTTTCACTATACTGTGACAGTAGTTTTACAAAGGTACGTATTTTATTCGAGCAACATTTATGGATGTGCAATAGTGTATTAACTTGTAAGGAGTAAATTTTTGGGCAAATAATTTTGTATGTCGACGGACATACAAAATTTATATATTAAGATTATGATATGATACTAAATAATATGCATGTTTATCGTTAGGCTATATATGCATATGGTAAACACGATTTTGGCTAAACATTTATGCATAAATACTATTATGCTTGCCCATAATACTATAAGTAATATATGCCATACTTGATTGTGTAAAAATAGTGGTAAGAGGAAATAAAAGGATCAATAAATAAATGTCATTATATTTCATGCGTATTGATAGAGAACCTTTGAGAGTGCCTACATGCTATGGTAACTGCTTAGTTTTAGTAGTGCAATTATCAATTATTATCGTCCTGTATCCTTTAGGATCAGAAAGTTTCCTAATTCCTAAAATGTTGAGTTTGCAAAAAGTTGAATTCGCGGGATGTTGAAGCCGTATTATTAATGTGTAAAATAAAAAAATGTTTTCTGGTTTCAGTTTAGTTGAGCAGAAAAAAGTTGATGCAGAATCAAACTGACCCAGACAGGTCCTGTTCGGCTGCGGGGTGTAGATCCTGGGTACCACCACCCTCCAGTGCTCCAGAAAGTGCGAAGGGGTGAGAACCCCCTCCTTCATCTTCTTGCGCCATAGCTCCACAACCTCGTCGCCGCGCGCAGGCAGCGTGTATCTGAGAACAAAGACCACTTATAAATTATCTCCATAATTTCTTGGGTAACCTAATAAATATATATGTATATATCATATATATATATATATATATATATATATATACCTTTATCCGATCCTTTCGATGCTCTTAAGGACATAAAAACGATAAAATTTACAGCAGGACATGAGCATCTTTCGTTATATTTAGAAACGAGAAGGTAAACAAAGGGATTCGTTAATACGCTACCTTATTTTATAAACCTCCAAAATAAATAAATATTACAGGACATTTATTTCACACAGCGCCATCTAGTCCCAAACGAAGCATAGCTTGTAATATGGGAACCAGATTATGGATAGAATACTTAAGGCCCTGTCATTAGACGTTTCATCTTTTTCCAAAGGAAAATTATAGTACTTCTGAACAAGTCACGAGTAAATTTTTTATATATGTATTACTTCAGGTTCCTATCTACATAAAAGGTAAGCTGAAAACATAATAGCACTGTGACCACTGTCGACGTTGGGCTTGTGCTTCTCGTCCTCGCAGCGGTCAGACAACACCCAAACTCAGAATAAATATTAGGACGAATTTAAATAAGTTATTTGTTCTGTGCCAGTAAAGGTACCATCATGTGGTCACATTACCTACCTTCATACCAGCAACGCGATCTCAGAATAAGAATGATCAAAAGGTTTTATTTACGATACGCATGCGCCACCTACAGCTTGCCGTTGTCAACTCTCATAATCGTTTCTACCGCAATTTTAGCTGCGTAGCGCGCCTTAAATACTTTTTTTTTGTAAATACATACTTATGCAGAAGCGAATACATCACCCAAACAGAACAAACATCTACATTCATCACACAAATGTGCCCACAGCCTACAGCGCAAAAAGCAGAGCTACTACCAACCAACTGAGCTGTGAGGCTTGTTCCAAATGAGATTAAATAGGTATTTTCTGGGAAGGCTCACTCCATCATAGAGCCCATCTTTGCTCAGGCAAACCTTGAGTTCAAGAGCGGATTGATAGCAAATAAAAACAGTTTTTTTTTATTGTACGACGGCGAGGTGCTTGGCCTTCATCTCACCTGATTCTCAAGTTATGATAAGGCCAAAGGTGGAAGCGCACTTCACCAGGAACACACAGCAAAAGGAACTGGCTATCTTACCTCTAAAATGCCGGAAAACAACAATTTAAGAATTGTTTGTATGGCAACAGAATTATGTAAGATGGTGGTAGCTAGCCAGGCGGACTTAAACAAAGACCTACCACCAACCAAACCAAGCCACAGTATTGGGACCTCTGGATCTATCACCAGTGGGCAAACAACTAGACCTCGGAGGCGGTTAAAAGGCTAAGAGGCGGTTGAATATCGATCTCTTGATCTTATTTAAATGCGCAAAATTATATAATAAACTAGGCGTTGCTCGCGTTTTTTTCCGCGTGGGTTGAAAAATCTTCCGTGAATATCTCGGTTGACTATCTCTGTGCCAAGTTTCATCGAAATAGGTTTAGTAGTTGAAATAGTCATCATCATTTTGCCACTATTTTGCATTCTATTATTCTACGTGAATGTCTTTTCGTTTCTTCCTGTATGTTAGAACTTGTAGACCTAACTGCTGTCAAACGTCTGTGTATTTTTGAAGTGAATTCTTCTTTAGGCGCGTTGGGCATTTTTTGAGATTGGAAAAAAACATTGAACTTGCGACACCTTACCGACACCATTTTTGACACACAAGCGCCTCCAACATAATAATAGTGCAAAGCGCACAAAATCACATCATACAAATCACTATCAAACGCGCCATGGTTTATTAAGACAGAAGAGGTCCATGAAATTCTTATTATCGCCATGGTCAAAGATGAGATCAACACACACGAACAGAGCTATAAAATCCAGACTACTTACGCACCCGAATCGACTTGCAGGGCAGCTCCCGGAAACCATCCGCCGACTTAAAAAGCAACGGGATGTCTTCGACCACAAAAGCCGATACGAAGATTGAGACCGACTTTTAATAGAAAGAGCTGACTACAATGGGAGTAGCGCCCTACACGACTGATAGACATAGCATCTGCTTATAGTCAGAAGAACTAATCGAAAGATAAATAAAAAAAAACTTTTGGCACACTTGACTTAGAACACATTGTAACGTTCTTCTTTACGAACCTAAGAGGTACGGGTAAGGACCGTTAGAAGACTGCCTCTACCTATAGACATCGTCTGTTATCCCTCATAAATAAATATCGCGACCAACCAACGCGACAACATTGAGATTCAAGTATTCGCCAGCAACCTCAGCTGTTCTAATCGGCAAAGATCGACAAACACCAAGTTTTCACTTCACTTCCGAAGTGTCACTGTTTTTTTCCTATAAACTATGTAGCTTACACATAGCTTAGATACACACATAGGCTTGTGTAGGTAAAGTCCAGAGCAAGGATGAAAGCACAGACGAAACACGACAAAGATTGCTAGCCAACTGGTCCTCTACAGGAATTACAGGTCCAATCCTGTGTTGTAATTATTCAGCTATAAACGCTAGCAAAAGCCGCCCGTTCAGATTGTGCAAGCCACATTCAACTGTTTATGATCAATACGTAGATATGTTAGCCAATTGAAATAAACCGACTATGCAATTTACTATGATGACCTTATGAATAATTAAATTGGCACGGTATGATCAAGCGTCTTTAATTAGGAGCGTCTTAGAATCGTACCTAAATACGAGCGTATCCAAAATAGGGTGTGATCTACCCCCTAGTGGGTCTACCCGGGCTACGGAACCGCTGGCTCTGCTATCAGCTACGGCTGGATGATCCCAACTCTGGTGGTAGGTCTTTGTTCAAGTCCACCTGGCTAGCTACCACCGTCTTACCTAATTCTGTCGCCTTAACAACATTTCTTAAATTGTTGTGTTCCGGCATTTATAGGTAAGATAGCCAGATCCTCAGTTTGTTGGAGATTCCGGGTGAAGTGCGTTTCCACCATCGGCATAGTCATAACTTGAAAATCAGCTTGAAAAGCATCTCCCCATCGTATTATAAACAAGCCCTTTCTTTTTATACAACAGTGTGACGCAACAAGCTAGCAGCCCACCTCATGTTATGCGCAACTCTCGCCAATATCAAAGCCTTACCGCGTACGCCATATCTACAAAGAACATGACCTGCGCTGCACTGCAAAACGCCGATCCACTCGAGACATACTGTGATGAGCCCCGTGTGCCAGTAATTTCACCGGAAACCATACCATTCAAAACCGAAACACTGCTAATTCTGCTTGACGGTCGAAATACTCCTGGACGAGCACTTTCACAAGGAACTCTACTACTCTTAAGAACCGAACACCCCCCCTGTCGAAGACCAACGCCAAGCAGTTCGCTGAGTACCGTTGGCGCGAGAGAGCCGGAGCTCTCTGGGTAAGCTCACTCCCTTGCCTGGGCAAGTGCCTGTGTAAGGTTTGAGGTCAAGCGCTTAGCCATTTCAGGTATAAAAGAAGTAGGTATTCTATTTTACGTAATCATAGTTGGATGGCCGGCGCCGCTTCTGTTCTGATCCCTTTCCAAGCTTTGGAGAACATCCACCCAACATTGAGCTCGATAGCCACCTTCGTGAATTGTCAATTATTTTATGTTTTTTTTTTCTGTGTTTTTCTTCTATTGTTTTAGCTAAGTATTTTGGCAAAATAAATATTTTCTTTCTTTCTATTCTTTTAAATGTGTGTATTAGACAAAAACCTACTACCAGCTGTGCGTTGACTAGGTATGTTGTTTATTTTCCGTTGACAAGGAAATAAACAATACTAACTGTAATTGAAAAATTACAATAAATTTTACATACAACGGTTCACAAGTTGTCAATTAGGTGACATTAACATTTTGGGTTCAATAACATGTATATTTTTGGTAACCTTTTAGTACCTTAAGAAATTAATTTTAGGGTTACTAGATGGTTGTCATGTTTGGCCGAAGTCATGTTCTGCTCTGGTCATTTTCTGCTTTCGTCATGTTCTGATTAAGTCATGAATTAGTCAAGTTCTTTTTTTCTTATATTCTCCTATTATCATGTGTATTGACTATTTTTAAATTTCACTCTCTCATAAGGTTTGTTGGAAGAGAACTCTTTGCATAGTTCAGCTCGCCTTTGCCATGCTCATTAATTTTAAGTATGTATAATATATGCTGTATTTTGTGTGTGCAATAAAGAATAAAGAATGTTTTGCCTTTGTCATATTGCGATTAAGACATGTTCTGCTTTAGTTCATATTTTATTTCCAACATATACAGTCGGCTGAGAAAAAGTACAGGTACAAGGTTAGACCATTCAAATATATCTTCAAATTATCTAGATTACAGGGCCAAGTACTAGGCAATAGAGTTAAGAGAAGATTTTTTGAGGCGATGCTCAAAACTTCAAACGTTGAATTTCTAAAAGATCTTAAGTTAAATATTACTTGAAATAATAGTTATTGACCCTCCTTAGCTGTCGGCGTCGTTGCCAATACTATTGAGCCATCGTGTATATCAATCAAAACACAACCTTATGACTTTGATTTTATTTATATAAATATTTCTCCGATATTGACACTCAGACACACTTAGAAATAATATAGGCAGAATAACGTCTCAGTTTCACTATTACAGTTGAAATTAAAAGTAACATTGTAACTTTACTTAAAATTACCTATTCCGGACTTAAAACTAAAACAATCCAATCGCCCTTGGTTTAGCTTAATAGATTTTTCTTGTAATAATTTTATTTTTCGTTGGATCTTCCATTATAAAATTAATTACTTATGCGACAACAGGAATGTATAAAAAATAAGCATGACATACGCACATTGTAATGACATGTAATAAGAAAATCAATACTATGAATAGAAAAACATGACAACCACCTAATAACCTGAATTTTATGACCGATAATGAGAAAAAGGACGAAAAACAAATTAATGACGTCACGTTAACCTTATTTAATTTATTTTTATTCACTTATAAATAAAGCCGACACTAGACGATGAGAAATTTTTAAAAGCTATATTTACCACAAGCAAAACGCCAGGTACTTCGTTTCGATTATCCCGTGGAAATTACCCAAAATTGGGAAAATCTTATTGCAGGCCTTTATCGAAGGAAGCAACTCAAAAAAAATACATATTGGATTGCTAGGTTTTTCTTTTTACGTGAAACCCAAATTATTAAAAAAAAAAAAATTATCTACTTAAATTACTACTTATAACATCAGCTATCTGCCAGTGAAAGACTCGTCAAAACCGGTACAGCCGTTTCGGAGACTGGCCGTAACAAAGAGACGACAGATTTTTCTTGCTCACCGAATATAAAACTAAATACCATTTAATTACTTGCGTTAGAGAATACGATTTCATTATAAAATTCAAGTAGCTTGATCACCATAATCATCATCCTATCACAGTCCACTGCTGGACTTAGGTCTATCCCAAGGTGCGCCACCGAGTCCGATTCGGCCTTTCTCACCCACTCTCTGCCCCCCACTGCACGGAGGTCATCGCTCTATCTATCCGGGGAGCGTCCTACACTACGCTTGTCTAGACTTAGATCACCATAATGTTATTCAAATATCGACGATGAAAATATATACAGTTTTTTTTTTATTAGGAATGGGCTCTAGCTCTAGGCCAGAGCTAGGAGGTCTACGATGAACAAGCGAGCCAGAACAGAAGGCTTCTTCGGCAGGAGGGTGGTCGCTAGCCAGGTGTAGCTTTACAGGTCCTACCAGTATTGTGATCACTCCGCCATAACCGCTAGCAAACACTATCGATTCCATTGCTAGAGGTGCACTTGGAGGTAGAATCTTGATATTAATTTACGGGACAGATAGACCAAGTGATATTAATATGTTCATACATACCTATTGCCCATATCGTTTCGGCTACCCATCATCATCCATCAATGGAGACAAGGACCACCAAAGGTTCGACATTGAACCGTTAACGATCGCAGAGTCTATTTCGAAACAATCATTCATGCGCTAAAATCACGGGATAATTATTATTATACCATGCATTCCTCCGACATATTAATACCACACTGAGTCCAATATAAACAGGTCTCCAAATGACTCATCCAGCTTCTGAATGGGAGATCTGAAGGCCACAAAAACTACGAAAGCCACTGCCAAAACACGATCACACTTCCAAAATAAACTCACTCTTCTTTGTCTATCATTTTACATATTCCAGGGTGATATTCTTTTAAGAGACGTCTCTACTACGCGAAGGTAAACATTGAACTGATATATTGGCAAGGCGCCATCGAGAGGTGACTGATAACTCTTTGTTCGTGAAGTTCAGACGACACAAGCCAAGACAAGTTCGAATCGTTTAAATTACTGAACAGTTTTCTAGGGTTCCGTACGCACCTACCTGAACTTCAAAAACTGGGTACCAAAAGTTGGACCACTCACATAGATATTGCTCAGAGACAGTCGCACCTCCAGAACAAGGTTAAATACTGAACTTTGGCTTTTTGGAATCCGGTTTTATTTTTAAGCGGTTAAAATTAGACATTTATCGATATTTTACGATAAAGATTGGCCTGCAGTGTCCCACGACTGGGCAAAGGCCTGCCTCTGATTTGCCCAATCGCCACAATCCTGGAACCCACCCCCAGGTAAGGTATTATCAAAACAGGAATGCTACAAGAGTTACTGATAAAAAGGTAAAGTAATATCAATACGAGAACGCTTAAAGCGGTTGTGGTTAGGCTCCTGAGCTCGTTCAACCCACGCGTTGTCAAATATAAGACAAAAAAAAAACGATTAATCAAATGTAAAATATCTTGCCTAGTATCTTTTTTTTTATTGTACCACGCTACAACTAGAACACAATAATTTAGAATTGTTGCTATGGCGACAGACTAAGGTAAAATGGCGGTAGCTAGCCAGGCGGACTAAAACGAAAAGCACTATATTGTATCTTATTATTATATTATCTTATCCCTTGATCGAAGTAGTCTACCGGTGGGCGGACCACTAGACCACAGAGGCGGTTAAATCTTGAATAATACCATAATAGTTAACTGTAGATAGACCAATAAGCCTCAGATCCTCATAAAAGGTCCTCTTTCAGTCTTAAAACGGTCTGTATTCATGATAGCATGGTCTTTATCATCCATCTGGATGTAACAAACTAGTTAGGCAGGATTTGGAATTGACCAGGACAAGTAGATACTTGTACTGGTGATAATCCATGTGATAATCAGGTGAGATGAAGGCCAAGCACATCGTACAAAAAAAACCTTACTCAAAAAACGGTCTATGGATTAAATCGTTATATCTATGATATATGGTTTTCACGTACAATATAGCTGGCAGGATTTGGAATTGACCAGGACAAGTAGATACTTATACGATATTGTACGTGAAAACCATATATCATAGATGTAACGACTTAATCCATAGACCGTTTTTTGAGTAAGTTTTTTTTTTGTACTATGGGGATGTGCTTGGCCTTCATCTAAATTCACCTGATTATCAAGTTATGATAACGCCGAATGTGAAAGCGCACTTCACCCGAATTCCTCAACAAACTGAGGAACTGGCTATCTTACATCTAAATGCCGGAACACAACTATTTTAGAATTGTTATTATGGCGACAGAATTAGGTAAAATGGAACCATACCAAGCACAATATTGCTCTCCCTGGGGATCGAACCTTGGATCTCTGGATCTGAAATCGGTGGGTTGAACCACTAGACCACAGAGGCGGTTAAACTCTGTTACGACGGTTATGAACATAAGTTATCCATTCCAGATGAATCCTATATAGATACATCTGGAATGGATATCAAAATATAACAGAATAAATTGTACGGAACCATGCGTGGCGACTGTAGCACGCTTGCCAGCATCGTTCAACTTATCGCTGTACAAGGTCGGTAGAACCTGATATTATAATTTACATTATTTTCATTTTTCGGTTCTGCAAACTGATAAAAGATCTAGAGAAGTAGCAGTGATATAAGTAGTTATCTTCATAGAAGGAGATGTTTGCTCGAGTTCTCATTTTTACTGACCTGTATTTTGGAAATACATAAACATTCATTATTATCAATGAACATTATTGAATTAAAAATACTGGCTAGTAGTAGGTGGCTAGTAATGGTAGTATGCTAGTAAACTATGATAATTATGTATATATACAGCGCTGGTATAACTAAGATAATAAGAATTAGATCGTAAATCATTAGACGAATTGATCTAGTTATTTTATCTACATTGTACAATATGATGTAACTACCAATGCGCTTCTCGTCTGTATCTCGTGGATATTACGACTTGGCTTAGTTTTACGTGCATATCCGCATAGTCTTTACGATTCCATACGAAAGTAGTCTGGGAGAGTTCACTCTATAAGAAGACCGTCCATTGGGCTTAGTTTTACGTGCATATCCGCATAGTCTATACGATTCCATGCAAAGGTTTTCTGGGAGAGTCCACTCTATAAGCGATAAGACCGTCCATTGCAACAAGCCTCATAGCTCAGTTGGTAGTAACTCTGCCTTCTGCGCTGTAGGTTGTGGGTTCGATTCCCACCCAGGACAAACATTTGTGTGATGAATATTGATGTTTGTTCTGTGTTTGGGTGTGTATTGTATGATAAGTATGTATTAGGTCCTTACATATGAAATTGGCGTTTTGTCGTACTGGCCACTTTGATCTTAAATATCTCCTCTTTGGTTAAGAATTCCAAATTCAAATTTAAACAGCTATTTACTCATGCATTTGTGTTTCGAAAACCGTAATTCATTTGTTTTTTTCTCTTTTGCTTTTTTTTCTGCGTCACTCATTTCACAAAATGGAAAACTTAAAATATCGCATTATTTACGAGTACGAGTTCCACCGTGGCACCAGTGCTGCAGAAACGGCTCGAAGGATTAATGATGTGTATGGTGGTGGTGTCGCAAAAGAAAACACGGTGCGTTTTTGGTTTCAACGCTTTCGTTCTGGAAATTTCGACCTGTAGAACAAGCCCCGTGGACGGCCGGAGACCAAGGTCGATAATGATGAATTAAAGGCTATTGTGGAAGCAGATCCATCGCAAACCACATCACAGTTAGCTGCAGGCTGCGGTGTTAGTGACAAAACCGTTTTAATCCACTTGAAGCAAATTGGGAAGGTGAAAAAGCTTGAAAGGTGGGTACCTCATGAATTGAGTGAAGCAAACCGACAAACGCGCGTCGACTGCTGCGTTACATTACTCAACCGGCACAATAATGAAGGAATTTTAAATCGGATCATTACATGTGATGAAAAGTGGATCCTGTACGATAATCGTAAACGCTCATCGCAATGGCTGAACCCTGGTGAACCAGCAAAATCTTGCCCCAAGCTAAAATTGACTCAAAAAAGTTACTTGTAAGCGTTTGGTGGACTAGTGCCGGTGTCGTACACTATAGCTTTCTTAAATCTGGTCAGACGATTACGGCTGATGTCTATTGTCAGCAACTGCAAACCATGATGGAAAAGCTCGCTGTTAAACAACCGAGACTTTTCAATCGCTCTACGCCACTGCTGCTTCAAGACAACGCAAGACCACACACGGCCCAACAGACGACTACCAAATTAGAGGAGCTTCAATTGGAATGTCTAAGACATCCACCGTACTCTCCGGACCTTGCTCCACAGATTACCATTTTTTTCGAAATTGGATAACTTCTTGCAAGGAAAAAAAATCAATTCCGATGAGGCAGTCCAAACCGCTTTCAAAGATTTCATTGATTCCCGTCCGAATGGTTTTTTTAGTAAAGGGATCAATGAACTACCTATAAGATGGCAAAAGTGTATAGATAGCAATGGTACATACTTTGATTAATAAAATATATTTTAATATGAAAAAATTGCCTTTATGTTCCTCCCATACAAAACGCCAATTTCATATGTAAGGACCTAATATTTACAAATATAAAAAAAATGTATTTAAGTATTAATCTGCCTAGGCAGAGTCACGTCCCAACTTCAGTGTTTAAATAAAAACAGAATTTAGGTGCAGAACCCCAGATAATTCTCAACCGTCGTTTACAAATAGGTTGCGCGCATTAGCATATTAAAGCATCGTAACTTATATTTTCTGATCTAAAAAAACAGAGAAACATTTATAGCTTCGAAAACATTTCTGATCTAAATCGTCCGCACACCAGTGGGTGTTATAGGCCAGGTCGCTGAACTCTTAACTTTCATAAGTATCAACTTCTTAATTTATGCAAAATAACAATGATTTATTCAATACACGGAGATATATCTTTAGGTACTTACTGAACTTTTTGATTGGAGTGAATAAAACTACTATAATATACAAAAGATAAGCAATGTATACATTGAAGAGAGATAAATCTAATTCAGTGAACTCAGTATCTGACATCACCAATGTTGTGTCAAGGATCAAAAAACGTACGAAAACCCCAAAAAAAAAAAAAAATCAATGGCACATGAAATTTCTAAACGATCGACAACGATTTACGACTACGTTTGTATAGGAGAGCGGTACTATTTTTGTCTTATGTCAAACGATGACTATTTTATCCACGTTCTAATGAGACCACGGTCTGAGGCGAAGACATATATCCTGCACAAATGTCTTAGAGGGACAAATTTATCTCATCTGTTTCCGTGTCTAAGGATAGTGAAGATAATTTTGTCTCTCGAAGGTGGATAAAAACAGAGGACAGCATTTTTATCCCCGACACGTGATGAAAGTGCTGGAGTCAATTAATGATAAGCTGGAAGTGCACTTCACCCAAAATCCTCAACAGACTGAGGAACTGGCTATCTTACCTCTAAATTCCGGAACACAATGAAAATTTTGTTATGGCGACAGACTTAGGTAAGATGGTGGAAGCTAGCCAGGCGGACTTAAACGAAGTCCTACATGATTAATGGGACTTCCTGAGCACTATAAAATGTACAACCATAGTATCAAAGTTTAAATATTTGGGTCACGTGGTCACTGATGATTTAAAATATGATTTAACTTCGAAAGGGAGAGTATGGCGCTGGCGATAAGGGAGAATAGAAAGGTCAAGGTGACACTATTCAAATCGTATTGTCAATACTTTTATACCAGTGGCCTGTGGATCTAGTATACCAATAACTTCATCAGTGCTCTATGGGTCCTGTATAATAACTTGTTCAGGGCAATGGCGGGGTTACCTATGTTCTGCAGTGCCTCAGGCATGTTTGCCAACGCTTATGTAAATAAATAAATAAATAAACTAAGCAGATCTTTTATATTAATCAAATCAATTTTTATCATTATTTCATTACATTTGTATTGAAATAAACAACAAAATTAGTTAGACTATTCAGTTTTATTTTATTATAATTATTGTATTATTATGTATAAAAACTTTTAATAATCGTTATTCAATAAAATGTACAAATAAACTAACTATGTACAAAGGAATCAGTCAGATTACCTAAGGACCGTTACAAACGGCCATAGGAAACTGTTCCAGACCAGTACCAAACGGAAGCGTGCCTAAGACATGTATAAAAATGGATCTACTCGTAGTTATCATAAAAATGGATCTAGTTTAACTGAATTAAATGATTTGAGTTGATATTTCGCACACGAAGTCGCGGATATTTACTAGTGAAATGCCGAGGCACCAATGCGATCACCGCCATGATTAAAAATAATATCGCGCACGTAAAGTGGGTCAGTTTTCTATTTATCTTCTAAACATAAAAACGGTGTGCAGATTGACTGACCGAAAATCAGAGCACAGTCGTTGGGCACTCAACGAGTTAAATCTAAGATAGCTAATTGATTCAGGCGTTACTTTGCGGAAATCCGTTGACTTTGACTTTGACTTGAATTTTAATCAAACCAACTACTTTAGTGGATTAACAAATCCACTAAATTAGTTGGTTTGATTAAAATTATGAATATTTTTTTATTGTACGACGGGGAAGTTCTTGGCCTTCATCTCACCTGGTTACAAGTTGAGATAAAGCCGAAGGTGGAGGCGCACTTCACCCGGAATCCTCAACAAACTGAGGAATTGGCTATCTTACCTATATATGTCGAAACACAACAATTTTCTGGTTAATATTAAGTAGCATCTAGATGGTCTAGACTAGAGTATAATTTTTGGGATGGTTTCGTTATAGTTGAGGTTGGGGCGCAAAAAGAAAGGAATCTGTAGAAACACAAGAAGGTTACTTGGTGTTTTTAGAGTTCCGTACCTCAAAAGGAGTTCCCGGGTTCGATCCCCAGGGGGAGTACAATATTGTGCATGGTTTGGTTGGTAGTCCACCTGACTAGCTACCATCTTCGAGATCGAACCCGGAACTTCTCGATTTGACACCGGTGCAAGAACCACTATACCACTGAGGCGGTTAAAATTTTTATGAACGACCTATAATACAAATCACCATTTGCTCACCTCCCCCTCTTAAGGAGAGAGTGAGGCAGGTCTGTGTCTATGCTAAATCAAACGGCAGAACTAGAGAAGCTAGAAATAATGCGTATAATTGTAAATGTTAGTTGCTGTTGACAATTTGCTGACCGTTTGCAATATGACGAAGCACATTACAAACGGACGGTTTTCACAATCTCACGGTGACATATACATAGGAAGTGTTCAGTACACCCGAAGTTTCCATTGTACAAGAGCATTTGTTTATTAGATACTGGCGAATCGCCAGATAATGCAGGTGTGTCGTCACACTACCTGTGTGCGGCGCCCTTGCACTCGACATTCAACTGAGCGAGGTTGGCATTCATTTGTTACCTTTAATGGGTGGGTAAATGGCCATTTGGAAAAGCTTGACACATAAAGATAACCGGTTAATCAATAATCACTCACTAGTAGTTCGCGCCGTACTGAGATCTCGTGACGTCTGGTTTGTGACGGAGATTATTTCTCGAATATAACTTAATCAACAAACGATAAAAATTGGTATGCTTTCAATGCACTTTACCTACCCCAAGTGTTCGAGGCTACTACTTATCATATTATAGCTGTTGTTGTTGCTAACCTATAACATCCTAACCTATAAATAACTAGCCCCTTCAGCCTACGGATGTCGTAAAGTCAACCAAAAAGGCAGCAGCTTCTTTCTGTGTGTTAACAAAACATTAACTAATAATAATAATAAAAAATATTACAGGACATTAATTTCACACAGCGCCATCTAGTCCCAAACTAAGCATAGCTTGCAATATGGGAACTAGATTACGGATAGAATACATAAAAAAAATTTTTTTTTTGTAAATACATACTTATCATACAATACAACACCCAAACACAGAACAAACATCTATATTCATTTCGTCACATAAATGTTTGTCCTGGGTGGGAATCGAACCCACAGCCTACAGCGCAGAAGGCAGAGCTACTACCAACTGAGCTGTGAGGCTTGTTAACTGTGAGCACCAATCTGTCTGCCAAGCGTGATAATTGTGGCGAAACCTAACAGTTATAGAGGAAGTTCTTTTCACATTGTGGTGGACAATAATTTACAGTTGATATGGAATATGCGCAGTCAAAACACTTGCATGAGAACCCAAAAGTAATTCTTGGATTTTTTCTACACCCTTCGCTATTGAGTGAAAACCAAAAAATAAATTGACCAGTTTTAATGAGATTCCGAATACCTCTTCTTTTATAAGAAGATCTGATGATCATCCTTTACCCCTTCATCTTAAAACCACCCCTAATAAGGGCAATTATTATCTTATTTTGAAATCTGCAGTCTCAACCCCTATTACATGTGATATTTCATATTTTCACACATTTTCAAGACTTCAATCTTATTTATCCCTTTAGAAACCTTTAATTTAAATACAGGAGTGGTGTCAGCAAATCCAAAGTAAGTTAATTGTGAAGTCAACCCCTTAAATAGTTTATCCTACAAGACATACCAAACGTTTTAACTCCTTAATGCACCACTTTGTTACGAAAACCACCCCTATTTAATAATAAAAGAAATGTTTTATGAACATGCTGACGATACTCTTTCAAATGACACCCCACATGCTAAAAATCTTCTTGTCTCACTTAACACCCCTATTTCTCAAAAACTATCCTAGTTTCAAAAGAAACCATGTAATCAATGATGAGTATTTATATAATCTCTACATGTTCAAAATTTTGAATTGATTCGGATCAGGCATTCCAAAGATATGAGTGAAAAATTGTTTTTCTTTTCACCCCAATATCTCAAAAACTACCCCACTTATCAAAAATCCTCCGCGACAATAAAATTCTATTTACGTTAGCTCTCTACAGTTTCAAATTATTAAAAAAATTTGAAATTCAATTATTAAAAAAAAATTGCCATTCAGTCATTAATCTGCGGGCGCGGCGGAGAGAAGGCGACTAACGCCCAAATCAGAAAATAGATAGCTGTAACCTAGCTCCAAGCTACACATCAACAGCCCATTAGTGTCCACTGCTGGACAGAGCCTCCTCCAAGAGGGCTATAATCACCACGCTTAGCAGGCGAATTAATGATCGCAGTAAATGCGTAAATAACAGATAACACAGACGTAAACTGCTGCCCTGGTGAGATGCCTTAGTCGCCTTTTACGACATCCATGGACTGTATTGGAGGGATCAATTCTTATCCCACGGCATCCAAATCGGCATCGATAACCTAAGCTCCAAGAAATTGAATACTTCCATAGATATATATATATATTTTGTAAATACATTTTTTTATTTTAATTGTACGACGGGTAAGCACTTGGCCAACATCTCATCTGGTTACAAGTTGAGATAAGGCCAAAGGTGGATGCGCACTTCACCCGAAATCCTCAACAAACTGAGGAACTGGCTATCTTACATCTAAATGCCGGAACACAACAATTTTAGAATTGATACTATGGCGACAGAATTAGGTAAGATTGTGGTAGCTAGCCAGGCGGACATAAACAAAGTCCTACCACCAACTAAACCAAGCACAATACATTGTGCATACAATACAATACATACATACACCCCATGGGGATCGGGGATCGAACCCGGTACCTCTGGATCTGAAATTGGTGGGTTGAACCACTAGACCACAGAGGCGATTAATATAACACAAAAACACATAACAGACCCCAAACCCACATTGTGGCACAACGTAAGTACAACGTAGAAGGCAGAGGAACTACGAGTTTTAACCGCCTCGGTAGGACTTTGAGTCCGCCTGGCTAGTTACCACCATCTTACCTAATTCTGTCGCCATAACAACAACTATAAAATTGTTGTGTTCCGGCATTTAGAGGTAAGATAGCCAGTTCCTCAGTGTGTTGAGGATTCCGAGAGAAGTGCACAAAAAAAAAAGTGCGCTACCACCTTCGGCCTTATCTCAACTTGTTACCAGGTGAGATGAAGTCCAAGCGCTTCCCCGTCGTGCGATAAAAAAAAAAGTCCCAACTATGCTGTGAGGCCAGATAAATATGATGTTCAACAGCGGACGGTGCCAGCTGATCATGACGACAATGATGTCTAAGAGCTATAAGATCCATGCAAGTGCTGCCACACAATGAGAACAGTGTACTAGTGTACTCTAGTGCCTCCTCGTACGTTTCGTATCGTTGGCAAGTTTCGCGCGCTCTATCACATTCTCCCTCTAAGGCCAAGGTCACACTCGCATTACAGATTAGGCAGTAGTCACACGACACGTGTTTCTCCAATTTCATGCCAGATAACAGGAAGCAGTAAAATAACACGCTTACGTTTTGCTCTACGAAAACTATGCACACTTTATATAAGATTGTTTTTCGGCTTTATGTACAGGCGATATGGATTCTGGTAGATTATTGCTTCAAAACTACATTAACATTCGTGTCCACTAACAGAGCCTCCACGCTTGCCAGGCGGATTGGTGATCGCTGTAAAGGTGTAGCCAATACGCAGCTGGTTAGTCGCCTTTTACGACATCCATGGGCTGAGTTGGAGGACATTTATAGTCTGCATGTGCAATTAATACTATATATAGACTCACGCCTATTAACCAGAGGGGTTAGGAAGAGACAGCGGATTTCCACTTACAACGCTCCTTGCCACACCGGTTTCGCCTTCGCTCTGATCATATTCTGCACACATGCTCATCGGTTTAGGGTGTAACAACAATGTTTTTAAAATAATTTAGATTTTCCATATTGGTTCCGAAATAAATAAATCATATTACCTAGCCCCCAAACTAAGCCAATCTTATAATATCGAAAGATTACGAGGAGAATATGCACCAACTATTACTATTACCCAAACACAGAACAATACATCTGTTGTATAGACCCACAAGATACAGCGCAGATGGCAGAGCTACCATGAACTGAGCTGTAAGGCAGCTCAATCAATCAAACGAGAGAAGTTCGCTCAGTTAGATATGGAAAATGTGGCTAATTTCACGTTTTTGAATCGTCCAATTGCCCTAAACCATCTCATGCGTACATAGCACAGAGGAACCACAAACTGCAATTTTAGATACATTTCGAGAATTTCGTGATACACACGTGTAGTACCTATCGTAGTAAGTAGTTGGTTCTGGGGAGGCCTACTTAGAGGCGATCATATAAGCTCGAGCGGGACGCGCAGCACCCAACGATATACCTATATGATTCATAACCGCCTTATCTTTCGCGCTTTATCTGACACCGATGGGCGAACCAGAGGTCACGGGATAGATCCCCAAGGGGGGTACAATATTGTGCTTGGTTTGGTTGGTGGTAGGACTTTGTAAAAGTCCGCCTGGCTAGCTACCACCATCTAACCTAAATCTGTAGCCATAACAACAATTCTTAAATTGTTGTGGGCAATTAGATGTAAGATAGCCAGATTCTCAGTTTGTTGAGGATTCCTCGGTGGAAGTGCGCTTCCACCTTCGGCCTTATCTCAACTTGAAAATCAGGTGAGATGAAGGCCAAACACCTCTACCTCGTATAATAAAAAAAAAACGAGTTAGACATACAAGCAAGGCAAGACACAAGGTGGGCCAGGTAAATATAGCAAACCATACTTGCGCTGTTAATTACTTAAGTACTTATTTTTATTTCCTGCACAATAAGTTTTTATCTTGCGCGACGGGGAAGCGCTTGGCTTTCATCTCACCTGGTTTCAAGTTATGATAAGGATGTACGCACTTCACCCGGGATTCTCAAAAGTCTGAGGATCTGGCTATCTTACCTCTAAGTGCCGGAACGCAACAATTTATATTTGTTGTCATGTTAAGTGAACATTCCAAGACAATTGCGAAAGGGCGTATGCATCAGTGGTAACAAATAGCGGGGTTAAGGTTAAACCCTAGTTAGTGAGTGTGGGTTTTAGAACCCACACTCACTTACGAACTGGGGTTATGAAGATACAAACTACACTTTTTTTGTAAATTAGATACATAGGTACTTGAGATACCTACAATGAACACCATTCACAGCACAAACATCTACAAATTAACCACACAAATGTTTGTCCTGGGTGGGAATCGAACCCACTATGATTACTCATACTCACTTCCAGTAATTTTGTAGCGCGCAATGCCTGTCCGCACCTTGTATCTCAGACTCTTTTACGCGACCAAAACAAAATAACAGCCGTATCTGATCCATGGCGTTTTCAAGCACAAGTATTTGTTTTACTCAAAAAAATATGCAGAATTGCAGATTTAACGTCCATTTAACGCGCCGATAGAGCAAGTTAATGTCACCACCTTCCGTCCGCTGATAATAGGTAAAACTATTTGTTTTTCGAATAAAATAAACACTCACTTATACACACACACTTCATTCATATAACTATAGTAATCATCGGTAAAAAGTAATAAGAAACGGTCATAAAAAGACAAAGCACTGCATGTTTTAATTGTTTAAACTTGAACGCACGAATTCATGATTTTACAAATAAAAAGACAACTAATTACCTACAACGCCTAATTACAATGTTAGTCATGTTTTGTCACACAAAATTGTCCAATACATTATCACCTTAACACCGGCTAGACGTGCCTTTGTCAGGGTAACAATGAATTTTAACTTGCTCAATTATTGTTGTGAAATAATTAATATCAACTGAGGTAAAAACTCAAAATCAGAGGTTCTAGAGAATTAACATGTTGGGGTTGACTTCCTTTAGTGGTGCAGGGGTGCACAGTTTTTATAAAAAAAAAACATGGGATGACGGGATCAAAGGTATAAACATACATACACGTTATAAACGTACATAGGTATAGTTAAAATAGTATTACGAGCTACGATTTGTTTGGGGGTAGATCTAGATAGACCTGTGTAAAAAATAAATGTTCTGTATTTAAGGTTACTTTTGTTTTATTGTCTCTCAGTGGTAAGATAAATGTGTTACTGCAATATGTTGGTGGAATTATTTTTGTTATATGCTGTTTGAGGACACGATTCAGGAGCAAATACATCCTTGACATAATAAATACTGTCTGAGATTTTATCAAATCTCAAATACCTACTATTACTATTATATGTCATTCCTAATTCATAATACAACTGAAATTAATATAGCCTATTTGACTGATATATTATAACATTTCCCAGACATAATAAAATTGCGGGATAGCTGATTGAATGAGTGAAGAGAACCAGATCTTAGAGTTTAATTTGGAAATTCGACAATGTATGTATTTATGTGGCAATGTTTGTGACGGCATAAGTCTCGAACAAATTATAGGATTTTTATTAAATTTAACGTAAATAGACAATAAAAATTGAAATTAATTGTCGCGGGGGGTTTTAGATAAGTTGAGTAGTTTTTGAGAAATTGGGATGAAAAGAAATACAATATTTGCCTATATCTTTTGAATGGTTGATCTAATCAATTCAACATTTAAAAAATGCAGAGATTCATTTCAAATAAAGATATTTTCCAGTTAAATAGGGGTGGTTTTTTTAACATGTCCGTAAGGTTAAAAGGGTAAATCGCTTGGTATGTATTGTAAGATTTCAGGGGGTTGAGTTCACACACAATTCACTATCTGTTTTTTACTTTGTGAAACCACCCCTGTATTGATAAAGGGTTGCAAAAGGGGTAAATAATATTAGAAGTCTTGAGAAATGTCATATGACAGGGTTCGGTCGTTATTTCTGCCATTAATAGAGGTGGATTTCAAGATAAAGGGTTGCAAAGGATGATCATCACATCTTTTCAGAATAGTGAGAGTATTTTAAATATTATTTGAATAATTTTAAGACCCTCACACTCGTATTTAAATTAAATTTCTTTTTTTTACTCAATAGGGTGGCCTAGCTAAGGGTGTTGATAAGATCCAAGAATTACTTTAAAGATGTAGAAGGGCTAGCAAATAGCACAGCTAGTCAGCGTAGCAATGCAACCAATGTCTTGGACAAGCTTCTGTCTGGTACTAGTCTGGAACAGTTAAGTTACCTATATACCATTCGTAATGGTCCTCAGGTAACCCCAACTGCTTCCTTTGTGCTAGTTTAAGTAATAAATCCAAATGTAACCTTATGTTTATTTGTTACCTTTTCCCAACTAAACAGTTAAACGGAACTTAATGAAACTTGGTATGAATAAGCTATGGCGAACAAAGTAGAGTATGAGCGAAAGATCATTACAAACCACCTTATGATACACCGCAATTCAACTGTTATACCAAATAGCAAGTCTGGACAAATCTCTTTCGGTAAGATGTGATAGGCATCCTTCACATCACAAACCATTACATTGTCAGAATCTCCAAAAACTCTCTTAACATAATTACCATAACAATGAGAAAGCAGAAACACATACCTACTACAGGTACCTTAGTAAATACTCATATTTCAATTCCATATCAAGAAGTAATTTTTTTTAAGGATAGTCTATAGTCATTTATTGCATTAATTAGAGGTACAACAGTCTTATGATTGAAAAAGTTATACATAATAACCCTATTAGGGCATAGCAATAGAGTGAACACGGACTGACACTTAGAACAAGTACAAGCTATATTAATGTTTAGGTAAGCAAGTAGGAAAAAAAATGCTAATTAAATTCAGAAAGTGTAATCTTATCCCTAAAAAAGTCATTCAAATTATATTAGCATTTCTCAATAAGTTTTAATTTCAATTAATTTCGAAGGTAGTAAGTATTATTTTGTTAATATTTTATGTATTCAGGTAATTTGGTATACATTTTTGATGTCATTGTATTTGGCCCTTACCTGTGCATCTGCAGTTTAGACTTTGGTAGATCTATTTAGTTTTTATATCTACAAGAAACGCATTATGGTAAATCATTTTTTTTTAATCAAAATTGAGGGTTATAAATTTACAAGATTCAAATATGTATGTGTATCATGAGTGTCAATATTTTTAGGCTACGAAAGTGATTTTTGCAGCTGTCGGGGATTTTTATGTTGGCAAATGTATGATTTTTGTATGTAACAAGTGATTTAAAATTCAAATTGTAAGCGTCAAATTTCAAATTGGAAGAAAACTCTTATTAGGGTTAAGCTCGTCTTTGCCATACTTTTTAATTTTAAGTTAACTTGTAGCATCATTTGTGTGTTGCACACACACAAATATAAAAGTATAAAAATAATGAATTTGGGTTACAAATATATTAAGTGAGCTAAGTGAGCAAGTCAAGATAAATCTTCAAAAGGAGCAAACATTAGTTGGCAGGTTAGTTAATTTTCACAAACTTAATTTAGGACCACACAAGTCTTGCTTGCAACCTGTCACATTCTGAATACTAGCTACTTCCAAACTGTGGGCATGTGGCAAACATAAGTTTTGACGTGCTTCTGACTACCCCCTAGTAGGCGATCCTCATAAGATCCAGACTCTAAACAGTGATCAGAGGTGAATCCTCAAAGGGGAAAAAGTTGTGTGTCTGTTTGTTTTGTTTTGTTTCAAGTTGGATTTATGTACAGAATCTTATGTTGTATGTCACCAATAAAGTTTTGATTCTCCCTATTTATTATTTTCCTTTAAGTTTTTCACAAACAACAAACTTCATAGGTACATAATATTCTTCACTAAAGATGGATTTAATTATCTGAATAGTACAGTTAACTCGATGGGTGCTGCAAAACACTCGCTGTGTGTTTTACATAGAGAGCAAGATGTCCAGCACCCAACGAGTTAACTCGATGGGTGCTGCAAAACACTCACCGTGTGTTACATAGAGAGCGAAACGTCCAGCACCCAATGAGTTAACTCGTTGGGTGCTGCAAAACACTCACAGTGTGTTTTACATAGAGAGTGAGATGTCCAACACCCAACGAGTTAAATGAGTGGCGAAAATTATGTCTATGACTGTACCTGCTATCTATATCTACCTATTTATAGAATTTATTATTCCACCAAAGAAGTTAGTTTTTTCCTCCACAGGAAACTTCAAGTTCACTTCAAAAGGGAACAAACAATAATGTTTTAATTCAATGACACATTAGTACTGCACTGACCTGTCAGATGGTTTCATTTCTTGAGTGGCATCTTCTTCCATGGGCTCATCAGCCACCTCCACCTCAAGCGGCACCGACGGCGGAGAGCTCATCTCCGGTCAACACCTTAAAACAATACAGATTATTTAAGTGTTTGAATCACAAAAGTTTTGTAAAGACTAACATAGATATATTCAAAAAAAGGCAGTGGGATACAAAGGGCTAGCAAACAAAATTGTATTTTAATTATTACGTAGCTGCTTAACGGCAGGGCATCAGCCTTAGGAAAACTAAGAGTTCCAGCAAACAGCTATCAGATTTGGAGACAAAGAGTAAAAGATGAGTTGCTGTACTAATCTTTTTGGACACCAGATTGGATTATTGATACTGTCATTAATGACACATGGTATAAAAGCCAAATAGAAAAGCTATAACATAATTCAAATCACAAGGATTTTCCATATAATAAAAAAAATATTGTTTTTAGAAAAAAATAAGCACATTTAATCTAGATTGTCACTTTCCAATCAAACCTACAAATTTTATTTTGAATTGGAAAGGCCGATTCAAAATTAATGATGATCAATATTTGTTTTTATATGCATAGGATGATGAATGGTGTTGAAAACATCCAGTAGAGGAGAAGTATCGAACAGCAGTTAATACAAGCTGCCTGAACTCATAGAACATATTTTCATTTACCAAACCATAAAGTCTGAACCTCAATATACAACAAAGTATCAAAAATTATTTGAAAGGACTGCTATTTTTCTAAGATTTGTGTACCTATCCTAAATGCATCCAAACCATTTCTGATGTTTTCTATTCTTTTTCTTACATGACAGAATCAGAGGAGCCCCAATGTTATCATTGCAGCAGGACCAAAGACAGCCTTTGATACTTTATTATTGTAATTAGCAGCTTTTGAGTATGTAAGACTACTGCAAGAAGCCGAAACATTCTGCATGATTTATGTTTAGGAAGGTATAGGAGGTATAAGTGCTTACCTACCAACAAATTGATCAAGATTGAACAAAGAGACCTAGAACTATTACAATAAAAGTGAAATCTGGTAGTTTCCAATAGGTACATAACTCGATTATCACGCTTCGACGGATTAATTGCGATCAACAACAAAAGAAAAACCTCACCTTTTCCGATACGCGACAACACATCCACCTGGCACGACGGTGTATGTAGATTCAGCAGAAATCACTCAATCACTGACTCAGAACTTTTCTACAAACAAACTGCGTGTTCATCACAAAACTTTTCACTCTACAAATTCATTGATCATTGGCAATAGTCCACAAAAATTTTGACATTACAGCGCAATGTGATTCTGCAAAACTGTACCAAATTGTTAGCACAGTTTGCTAGCAGCATGAGCTGTATGTACCTGTGTAAACTATGAATGAGGGCGAAAATTAATTGCCCAGAGAATTTTGCAGAAAATTTATTGAATTTTAATCATCCAAATCCAAACCCTGTCAGTATAACTGTTATACCACTTTTATACTCTTTGTCTTTGATTGAACATATAACTATCTGCAGCCTGTCGCAACTTAGAACAAAAATATAGGTACGATGTTGAAGCTAGGCAAAAGTTTGATGGCGAATACTGTGAGTAACTGTTATCTCACGTTGATGTGCTGTCAGGTCTCCCTCTCTCGTTTCTGGCATTGTTGATTTGTTTATTATATAATATTATTAAACTTGTAATTATATTCTAAGGCGTTACAATAGCATAATAAGTACATACATAACCATACATGATAAAAATCTAAAATGGGTAAAAGAAAAAAATAAATATTTACACACTTATCAACGGATTATGTTTTGTAAGTAGTTACATATATAGGTTACTGTAAAGAGACTATATACCTATACCTCTTTACGATCTATCTATGGTTGTTACCATAGTAACGTTAGATAGATTTGTATTGAATATTATTCTAAAACATTTCGTATATTCCAATTGTAATGTATCTTATAATAAAACCATTAAGTATTTGCTTTAACCAAGTACTTTAATTATTGCCTTGTCTTTACAAAGTAGTTACACACTATAAAAGTTAACATGGTAGCAGAGCGTAAAATCTAATTATCGTAAGTTCGTTATGTGAAAATCATATGACGATCATAATATATGAAGATCATATGAAGTGAAAAAACGTTGTCACGACATAAGGCGATTAGGCATGAAACAATTGTGCCTTTGAGCTGCAAACATGCCGAAGGCTTCATTTCACATAGATCCACTCGATAAGGAAAATTATGACACTTGGGCAATTCAGGCCGAAGCCGTATTGATAAAAAGAAGGCTATGGAAGTACGTAGAAAACACCCTTACACCAAATGCATGTGCCGACGACGGTGAAGGAGACAAACATGCGAGATCCGAATTGATTTTGATAATTGCTCCTTCTCAACTAAAAAAAATAATGAAATGCACCACTGCAAAGGTCTTGTGGGATAAACTTAAAGAAATTCATGCGAGTAAAGGTCCCGCACGTAAAGCATCCCTTCTTAAGCAACTTATACTTACGAAACTCGAAGGAAACGATGTACGTGCACACTTAAACAAGTTTATGGACACTGCGGATAAACTAGCAGATATGGACGTAGAAATACATGAGGACCTACTAACAATAATGATGTTATACAGCCTATACTCCGAATATGAAAATTTTCGTGTTGCTATAGAGTCACGCGACGTCTTGCCAAAACCTGAAGAACTAAAAATAAAAATTATAGAAGAAAGAGACGCTCGTCATCACAACGACGAAAGCTTTGAACCTGGTCAACAGTCACATGAAGAAGAAAACGCACTCTACGCTTGTTGTAAAGTCTGTAAGACGACTGGAAGCAAAATCTTTCAGAAAAAGACACACAAGATATGCTCTAACTGCTGGAAGAAAAATAAAGAGGAGTCTTACGCTAGTAAAAGTGCTAACTCTCACTATGCTGAAGAGTGCCTTCTAACTACGAACAGGAACAACCAGGACGACTGGGTACTTGACAGCGGCTGCACCTCTCATATGACGTCTAAGCGTGAGTATTTCAAAGACATGAAGACTGTGTCAAGAAAACTCAACTTTGCATCTGAAGCTCACAATACAGAAATTATGGGTGAAGGCAGAGTTACGCTGAACAATAAATTTGGGAGGATACACCTAGAAAACACGCTATTTGTACCCACACTTTCTGCAAATCTACTTTCAGTGCCGAGTATGACCAGTTATGGTGCTTCAGTAAAATTTAATAAAGATAAAGCAGTCATACGCAATATAACGGGGAAGTTGCTAATGACAGCCACAAAGTCTAATGGGCTCTATTATGTCAGATTGCCAAACATTGAACAAAGCTTTGCGGCAACTCCTGAAAAAATTTCAACAAACTCTAAACAAGGCTCCTTACTTGACTGGCACAGGAAGCTTGGACATGCGAACAACAAAGATTTGCACATAGCTCTTAACAACGAGTCTAAATGCTAAAACAGATACTTCGTCACCTTCATTGACGACTACAGTAGGTACGGACGCATATACTTTTTGCAAAACAAATCCGAAGTGCTAGACAAGTTCAAAGAATATAAACAAGAAGTGGAAAAAAATACTGAAAATAAAATAAAACATTTATAATATAATCAATATTCTAAAAACTACCAAGGCCTTAGTTGGCTAGGCTAGGCAGTTCACAGTGGCTTATGACAATCCTTTGGATTTTAGGTAGGTATACTATTATGTAAAATGTCCAAGGCAACTTCCGAGTTTAATAGTGCATAATATATCAATTTGATATATTTACAGATACAAGCTTTAAGCGATTGTGAAGTGAGTAGCCTACGATCCAAAAAAATGCAATGATAGTGTTGTGAAATGCAACAAAACATTAATTACTATGAATGTTGATACTTTTGTTTTTTTGAGGTGTTTAGATGGTAGGTTCTAGGTATAATATATTTTCTATCTTTTTATCTTATTTTCAATCTGGCGCTCATAATTTGCAATGAACAGAAGCTTGCCCCACTGGTTATGAGAAGAAGAAAAACTCGGTTGCCAAAATAAAACAAGTGGATTTATGTTCTGTTCATTACCTACCGCTTATTAATCATAATATTCATTCTATACTGTAGCAGACATGCAATCGATATCGATAGATTAATTTAATATGGGCACATCCTTATCAACTTTCCAATAAGTTAGTATAACTTTCTGTCATTTCCACCGATATGTCAAGTTGGATAAACTTAATAACTCAGCTTTGACGTTTGGTTATCTTTTTTTGCTGTGAGTATTGTCTCTTCTTACATTGTAAAATATACTCTTAGCATTACTGCCAGACTGTTGTACTCTTTGCTTCAATGTAAATTAGTTGAACGAATGAAAATAGTTGTTATTAAATTAATCTGCCTGTCCATAGGTATCAATAGATACTGAAACAAAACATAAAAAATGACATTGACTTTCCCTATCAAAACTACAAGCATTTATAGAAGAGTCACAAAACCTACTAATAGTATTCTATGGGCAGAACCCCAGTTATAGCAACCTTTCGAAAATTCTTTTTTTTTAATTTAAATCTCATCTAAGTAGGTATGTAAGTATATGACTAATATACCTATATATTTAAAACTTTAAGGCATAGGTATTCAAAAGTTATCTAGATGAGTAATAAATAATCTTAAACCGTATAGGCACATAATTAGAAGTCAACTTTTTAAATCTATTTTTGGCAGAAGATGGCGCGTTACCTATCGTCAGTTTAGTTCTTTATTCTTAATTCTAATAAGACTAATTTCGAGGATGAATAATTTAGGAGCTTCCTCTCCTTCCTTCCGAAAGAGGTACTTAACTTTTTCTTTTTGGCCATTTTTCCAAAGTAGTACCTACTTACCTACCTCTCAGTAATATAAAATTAAGATATCTACTTTATTAAAGTGCTCTCAAAACCTTTGCTGTGGTAGTCGTGGTTTACAAGTCTATCCCTCCAGCCCACAGATGTCGTAAAAGTCGACCAAGTAGCTTCACCAAAAAGGCAACAGCTTCTCTCTCCTAGAATGCCACTTACATTACTTAGTTATGTAATATGTGTTTTTCATCCTACACTTTCCTTATAATATTAAAAAAAACCACTGATCCTTACGATCTATAAAACTGGAGACAAATTATTAGACCTAGCATTAAATTACATGTATTTAAGTATTATATCCGTAATCTAGCTTAGTTTGGGGCTAGACGGCGCTATGTGAAATTAATGTCCTGTATTATTTATTGTATTATTATTATTATAAATACCGACTAATCTCCATAAATCCCAGAAAGCACAAATATTTGAAAAAGTACCTACTTACTTAACAATCGCTTTGTAAAATATCTAGAAATAAAAAAATGTGAGTGAGAGGTAGGTACTTAAAGGCAATAAAATCTCTAAGTTTTTTAGTCAAAGAAAAGGCATGTTTTTAAATTCATCTATTTTTATAATATAATTATTTAAGATTATGACTTTGGTGTTGAGAAACCAAGCGGCGGAAACTTTTCCATAATCGTCGCCATGCAGGAAGGGTAAAATGCCATAAATTTGAATCTCTCGCCCATTTTCTTTGGATCCACTAGCATATCGTATGCGGCTTGAATCTTTTCTTTATCTTCATCTGTTTTCGCATTATCGAGTAAAACCTGCAAAAATACCAACCATAAATAGGAACCTATATAATAATGATACATGTACGTATAGTACCTATAATGTAGGTAGGTAGGTACTGTCAAGAGACACCTAACAAAATTAATCTAGTTAATGTGGAATAATCCCGTACTTATTTAGGTATCCCTTCAAAATAAAACAAAAATTTTCCAACTGCAAAAGAAAAGGGCCCTTTGTATAGCTATTTTTAAACATTACGGTCTTAGTCGGATCGAATTCCGAAGCTTCCTATGGAAATTCCTGAAACGCTTAGGTATAAACATTTTGACATATTCGACAATTCCACAGAAGATATTCGGAATATCGTTGAAATCTATCGGATTCTAGGTCGACGACAAAAAGTGATGTTTTCGATCCGAAAACTTTTGTGTTTGAGAATAGCTACACAATTCTGATGGGTTTTTCAAATTCGGAACACTGTATGCGTAAACATTACAGCACATTATAGCTTATTGAGAAATCTGGGGAAGTTTACCTC
This sequence comes from Venusia cambrica, assembly GCA_951394065.1. Lineage (NCBI taxonomy): Eukaryota > Metazoa > Arthropoda > Insecta > Lepidoptera > Geometridae > Venusia > Venusia cambrica. The sequence continues at coordinate 11,104,805 of OX596041.1, forward strand.
AAAGTCAAAGTCATAATTTCTATATTCATTAAAAAAAATTACGATCATTTTGTAACGTCAAATCTACCGCCTGTTCGGAATCGCGACCACACAAGGAGAAAGGCAAGAAACTCGGGCTGGTTAATTTTTTGACGATTCATTCATCATTTAGATACTTAGACAGTTTTAAATTACATTGTATCATACATCATAAACCTAAATACTTAATACTATCTTAAAACATTTATTAGGTACCTATCCTATAACATTGAGAAAACCATTTAGCTGTCAACTGGTACAGCAACATCGGGCCACGCGTTCTTATCGTCGATGTAGTCACAAATTTTGCAGTAGGCACTTTTCATTAAATTATTATTTTTAAACATGAATCTACGAGCAGAGAGTTTGGTAGCGCTTTGAGTGAGCCTATTATAGAATCTCACACAGTTTCCTAAGAATGAATGATTTCCCTTTACCTGTAATCTAACATCAGCTTGCGAACGTTCCAAGAAGTCCTTCTGTTTGACCGGACCTAGGACCAGGGCGAAGTTCTCGTGACCTGGCGTCATGGACGCCGCTATCCTCAGCTGGGAGAAGTCTACATCAGCTGTGAGGTCACACTGTCCTGGCATTTCTAGGGGGTCCACCACTTTGTGTTTGTGGAAAGCCTGTGACGTAAATACATTCAATTTAAATTGGGTAGGTAGGATTAGGTAGGTATTATTTAATTTATGTTATTTTAAAGGATGTGGCCTAAACCACAGAAAAAAACAAGCTGATATTTGAGAAACGAAACTTCATAGCTTTGCAAAAACACGGCCTTTAATGTATTACAATCGGCATTATACCTTCCATTTGATACCTATTATTGTCATAATAAATCATTTGATTGTTTCTTCCCCCCTTCTTATTTTTTTATTCGCACCTAGGGGGGTATTTAAATTATATTTGTCGTATAAGACATACATACTATATACATGTATAGGTACTCTCGAAAAACATTACCCTCCTTCTGAGGCACGTGGGTAAAATCACCGTCTCTTCGCATAATATTCTTATCTCGGATTTGGGGGATAAGTAATAACTTTCTACATTATCAATTTCAATTATCGCCATCTCTTTAGACTCTTTACACATTATGATCTGATTTTAAAGTGAAAAACATGAGCTTTTATACCTTTCCGGGCAAAAAAATGATGTCAGCCATCAGGTTCTCACAAGTTATCTTTTTCGTAGGCTCCTAAATTTGGGTTATAGATTTTTTAGAGCTATCGGTTCAGTGACTAAACGAATTTAAATCAAAAATATATTCTATTTGCACCAGTATGTAATGGCGAATTTCCCACATTTTGATCCACAATGTGTTTCAAAGCTACAAAATAACAAAAAACCAGTAAGTAGTCTTCCTCTGTAGGTTGTGGGCTCGATTCCTATACGGGACATATGTTTGATGAATACAGATATTTGTTCTGTGTTTGTGTGTTGTATCTATCTAAATATATATAACTCAAAGGTGACTGACTGACATAGTGATCTATCAACGCACAGCCCAAACCACTGGACGGATCGGGCTGAAATTTGGTATGCAGGTAGATGTTATGACGTAGGCATCCGCTAAGAAAGAATTTTGATTAATTCTACCCCCAAGGGGATAAAATAGGGGATGAAAGTTTGTATGAAACTTTGTCAATTTTAAATCGATCGGGCTGAGACTTTGCATGCATAAAGCTGCTATGACGTAGGCATCCCCTAAGAAAGGATTTTGACATTTTGCATTTGTTTTGTTTCGGTTTAGTAGTTTTGGTTATAGACTCTGCTTTGTATTTGGCATTTGTTTTGTTTTCGTTTGGTTTAAGTGTAGGTTTTGTCGGTTAGATTTTTTTAAATGGCTTAAGAAAATCTGAACGTTAATGGAGAAGTTGAAGAATGTACTGTCGTTTTTAAGTTTTGTAGGCCCTAATTTTTTACACACGCTAAACAAAATTAAAGCCGCAAAAACCATACCTAACTAACAACAATACTTATTAACGCGAGCGAAGCCGCGAGCAAAAGCTAGTTGTATAATAAGTGTATATACAAAAAAAAAACAACCTTTGCGTAATCTAGTCCCCATATCATAGAGCTTTGCTTTGTTTAGATGGCTAGGTGGTGTTGCATAAAATGTCTAGTATTTAATCTTGTTTCTCACTCAGCCTAGGTTTGCTTGAAGGGAACTCTTTTTAGGGTTAAGCTCGCCTTGGACTTTATTTTATGCTTGGATGCTTATAAATATGTAGTGTATGTAAATATGTGTGTGTGCAAGAAAGTATAAATCAATAAATAGTTATATTTAGGTATGATATTATTTAATTTATATCGCGCGTACTAGTATCTGAGGAACAGCTGGAATTATATTAACACTGTTTGCTTTTTTCGACTCCATGGTGTTTAATAAAAAGAAGTTGGGCGTCACGGGACGCCCGGCAGATGTGAAACATTTGAGTGTATATTAAGAATTACAAAAAACATCAAACCAATAAAGAATAACACAAGTCCATGACTTAGTGTAGATCCTGATGATGCAGAAAGCAAGCAATTTTAGATATATATGTAAAGCTGTATATTCAGTTTTATAATCATTCAGAGAAATAAATTAATTGAATTGAATTGAATATGGATACGCAGCTCACAGATAACCAACAAATATTATAGTATATATTATAATATATAGTCATATGCGCGCACACATCCACAAGTATCTAGTAAGTATGCCGTTTTCCGTCACGGCATAATAGACGGTTTTACTGCCAAGACGCACCAATAGATGATTCACATAAAAAACCGGTACATACCCTGAAAGTGTCACCCTTCTCCCCTTCATGCCCATAGTCAGCAATCAGTGCTATACCCCCGTATTCATCCACCCTCTGGGCTAGCTGCCTCGCCACTCCCAAGCTCCTGGCGCTGATCTCTAGTGCCGTCCTGTCGCCCGCATCCAAAGGAGGTCTTATCAGCAATTTAACAGAGTTTGTTTCATTCACTGATATTCTGTAGCGGAGTTTCTGAGTCTCGTCAAGGTCTACAAGGATCTCTCGCCAGCCGTCTTCTGTTTTCTAAAAGCGTAAAATAATTAGGTAAGTTGGTAACTAGTCATCATCATCATCGGTCGACTACACCTCAACCGCTTCTGGGAGGTGTGGGTAAGAAACGAGCATATGCTTCTGGCGTCAGTAACAACTGCTGAGTCATGTGGTTTTATTGTGAAAGGAGTAACCGCTAGGAGTTAACCTTACAGCGGTTTTGAATGCAGGTTTCATTGTCGCGGGGAAGGCTGCACGTCGCTATGTTAGTTGTTAGTAGGCTAATGGCTAATACATTTTTACTAATATTCTAACAGGACAAGAGTACTTACTTAAATACATTTTTCTTTTTTATCAAAATATTTTGTCTTCATTAATCTTAAAATTATACACATTATAGGGATGCATAGATTAGGCTCTATTTGGTAACTAGTAAGGAGACCTTGAAATGGCTGCATTTGAATTGCATTATGTGCCAGATTCAGGGATCATTCTAGGCTAAAGATGGGATGATACATGACATGCACCATACCATAATCTTAAAAACTTTTCACAAACTTTGATTGGCGACTAAGGCAACAATAAACTGGCCAAGTGCGAGTCGGATCCGCGCGCTTGGGTTCTTAGTCGTGCTTAGTCGCTTAGTGTGTAAATGCGTGTATTTAGCAGCATGCTGGAGCATTGGTGTGGGTCCGGCTCACGCTAGGTTTTAGTATATTTTGTAATATCAACATGGTAAAGACTATAATCACTCCAAGTTTGAACTTTGTTGCTGTACACTGTTGGACAGCAAAGACTAATAGGGTCCTGTTATTCCTTTTGAACACGGTATGGATCTACTTACCACTTAATAATATTGTTGTACATACTTTCAGTTAGTTTTTTTTGTTATCTGCGATCAGTCTTCTGACTATGAGCAGATTTTCTGTAGGAAGTTGGGCATTTACAAGAGGTGTTCCAGTGAGCACTTCCCCTTTATGTATCATCTCCGTCCAGCTCAATGATGTGTTGTCTTTTTAGCCTCTTTGGATAGCTAATAGTCATCAATGGTGTCACCAGGGGGTTTGGATGTGTAGCAAGTCGTTTTTTGTATGTCGATGAGTAGAGTTTGATTTCCTCAGTGACTGTGCTCATTTCTAGTTCGTTATGTAGCTCAGCAGTCATCAAGAACCATGTTGCATTTGAAAGCGTTCTTAGGATGTTATTTTGTGCTCTTTGTATGATGGATGTGTTTGAGTTGCAGGCCGACCCTCACAATTGGATGCCATAACTCCAGAAGGGTTTTAGTACAACCTTATAGATCAGAAGTTTGGTGTCTATACTTAGGACTGAGTTTCTACCTAGTAGCCACAGGAGATTTCGGTATCGAAGGTTTAAAGTCTTCTCTTTTTTTTGTAGGTGAGTTCTCCATGTTAGTCTACGATCTAGATGCATTCCTAGGTATTTGACCGAGTCACTTTATGGTAATGTTTTTGGTCCTAGGCTGACGGGTGGGCAGTTTCCTTTGCGGAGATCAAAGGTAGCGTGGGTTGATTTTGTGGCACTAGCTTTGATCCTCCACTTAGCCAACAATGCTCTATTTTGTCCAGCTCCTTTTGAAGATTACGACACCTGGTGTTTCTGGTAGGTCTGAGGTAAAGATGGTGTATAGAACCAGGCCAAGAACTGCCCCTGGGGAACGCCTGCTTGTATGTCGTGGAGGTTTGAAGTGTACTCTCCATCTTTCACATGGAATATTCTATCTGATAGGTACGATTTTAGTATTCTATAAAATGGGTGAGGTAGAAAGTTCTGTATTTTGCAGAGCAGTCCCTTATGCCAGACCTTTTCGAAAGCCTGTTGGATATCTAAGAAACCTGCTGAGCAGTACTCTTTTAGCTCTAGGGATTTTCTAATCTGGTCTACGACTCTGTGCGCTTGTTAAACTGTTCCATGCTCTTGTCTGAATCCAAACTGATGGTCTGGAATTATGGATCCTTCAGTCAGGGCTTTGAGCATTCGTAATAGCATAATCTTTCCAAAGAGTTTCGAGATGACTGGCAACAAGCTAATTGGCTTATATTAGCTGACTTTATTAGCAGGTTTCCCCTCTTTGTAGACCATGGTTATCAGTGAGACCTTCCACACACTCGGGTAATGACCAACCCTCATGATTCCATTGAACAATGTAGTGAGATAGACTATTCCTTTCCATGGTAGCTGGGCGAGAATCTCCTTTGTGTTTTGGTCAAAACCTGGGGCCTTTTTGTTGTCCATCTTTCTCAAACACCTAATAATTTCACCGGGGCTGGTTGGTTTGAGCGGAAGGTTCAGTTGTAAGTCCTGGCTAATTATAGAGTCTATTTCAGTATCTGAATCACGTGTTGTACCAGCAATTTAATTGGGCTTGAACACTTTAGCCAGGTGGTTTGCGAAGGCGTCGACTCTTTGTTGCGCTGTTCTTGCTCATTTGTTGTCAGTAAGTCTTAGAGGGGGACGAATTCTCTTTGGCTGATTCATATTTGATGTGGCTTTCCTTTCTAGGTGTAGGGCCAAGGTAGCATTTTTCGCACTGCTTATGAGGTCCTTTAGCTCAACTATTGACTTGTTCAGTTCTGTTTTTTCTTCATCATGTCGGCTACAGTGCCATACCCTGCGAAGCCATCTTTTCTTTTAGATTTTGGTTCTTATTTCCTGTGGGACAGAGTTGTATCTATGTGCCTTGGCTGAGAGTTGAGGTGTACTAGACCAGCATGCTACTTGTATTAGGTTGGTGAGGTTAGTTGCAGCCGCCTCTATATCTTCCGGGGTCTTCAAAGCAATCTGCAGTTCCAGTTTTTTATGAATAAATTTCTTAAATGACTCCCAGTCGGTGTGCTTGTTGGACAGGTGAGGGATTGTGCTATTATTTGGTATGTTAGTTTTTGGTTTTGATCCATTTCCTTCCCACTGTTTGGGTTTTTGTTGTTTTTAATTGCTGGAGCCAGCGATGGCAGAATAAGATTGTGTACTTTGATTCCCCGGATGTGGGGCAGCGGTCTGTCTGCATGTGTTGGTACCTGGGATGGGCCGTGCTTTTAGTTCAGGGTACCTCTGTCTATAATTGGTAAGCTCGCACCTCTGTTCTGTGATTTGTTGTTGTCTTTCTGTTGCCACAATTTGGTGCTCTGGTTTTTTGGAGTAGTTTCCTTTGGTGATGGGGTAAATTTTCTGCTTGCTCTGTTGTTTTGGTTCTAAAGGTTTCTTCCATGTTAGGGAAAGCATTGGGCTGTCTCATTGAGTTGTAGCAAGTGTTGACGTTGTTTTTCCTGTGTAGGTTTTCTTGATATACTTCACATCCCTTATAGTTTGCCGGCTGCTCTCCCAGGCAGAGTGCACATTTAGCAGGTGTGCTGCGGTCTTTGTTTTCACAATAGCTTGTGTAATGTGGTACAGCACATTTGACACACCTATATGGTAATATGCAATTGTTTTTAGAATGGCCGTATTGACATTTGTTGCATTGCACAATGGTGTTGCTTTTTCTAGGGTCTTCTATGGTGACCACTGTGTTGTAGATGTATTTGATAGACTTTACCGCTTTTTTGAGAACATTGGGCTCAATGTTAACAAAGAATTTTCAGTTAGATAGATTTCTTCAAGTGGCATCTAAGAAGATTTAAAGTGGTATTTTATCTCAATTAGATTAAACTTCTTTGAACTGAACCCTAAAATGTACTTATCACTGCAGAAATGTTCTGTTCTCCCCAAATTAGTGCATAGTAACTGCATTGTACTGCAATTTTGCCAAGTACAGCATATCTGTGACTCTAATACTATAGAGTTCCATGTTTTTGAATTTTGTTTCAGGTGTACATACTTACTTCAAACTTATGAATTGGCAGGACATCAAAGAATTCATGTGCAATGTACCATGAGAAATTGTTTGGGACCTTCTTCAGATCATTGTACCAGTACACTTTGATACCGCTGACTGTCTCACCCTGAAATAGAAGCATTGATAAATAAAATAGAAAAATAAATTACCTTTACCAAATTTATGACTTGAAATGCGAAAAAACATAGTGGGAGTACTATTACATAAATTAAGTAGGTGCCTAGTGATTTTCTTGAGCAAAGGGGTAAATTCAGCAAATACTGTATTGACATAATTAAATGCAACACAGCACTGATTTTCATTTAACCCACTAATATGGTTGGGCTATGAGAGGTTTGATGTTAAAAGTTTGAAATGTTAAGGTTCAGTCCCTTGCTTATATATTGCTATTACTGTTATAGCTTTTTGGGGAAGGTTACACCAGCCAGAGTAAATGCTACTTCCATAACTATATCAGCAGCCAAGCTATATTGCATATACATAAAAAAATCTGCCTAAATAAACTAATAAATGTATAACATCAAAATAAATAGTGTAAGAATATTGCATGCACAGAAGAGATTTGTCATAGTTTCAGTTTACGAAGAGAAGAGCAGAAAGCTATTTTTTTTCTTCATATGATTTTAATGAATTTTTTGACAACATCTAGCTCCAAACTAAGCACTGCTTGTAATATGGTCACTATAATATTGACAATGAGAGTACATAATAACTTTTTTTCAATACATACTTATGATACTATATTACACCCAAACAAATAGGTATTATTAAACTATATTCACATTATTCATCACATAAATGTTTGTCACAGTTGGTCATCCAACCCATACATTGCAAATGGCAGATCTACTGCCAAATTAGCTGTGAGGCCAGTATTTAGGGCTTAATTTGGATGAATACTGATTGTACCAATAAGATTACAAATCTATGCTGTTTTTTATTTATTATGAGTTAAACTCAGATTTCACCTAAATCTCTCTGGTATAAGATTACCTCATGGTTGTGCGGTGAATCAAGGTCAGCTATTGGTTTGTGTGTTATGCAGAGCCTATTTGCCTGCACACTTTGCATTGTTGATGAGATTTCCACCAGATGCAGGCTAAGATCATTCTTTCTGTAGCCAAGGCGATTTAGTACCTGAAAAATGTGTATGGAAATGTCTAGCATACATTCAACTAGCTTGACAAATTAGCTCCGTCTGGGATTTATAAACCTATATCTTTGTCAAGTGTAGACATCATTTACAAGGAAATAGCTACTGGATGTTTACAATACAATACAATTTTATGATTTTTTACCCGCAGTATATCTACAAGCAATGTAGCTTTTCCAGGTCCGAGTTCAACGATTTGTAACGGCTTGCTATAGCCCATCTTCTGCGACTCAGCATAAAACCAGATAGCCATAATCTCGCCAAATAACTGACTAATTTCTGGAGACGTTATGAAGTCCCCCCCTTCGCCTATGACCTCTTTCTTCATATAGTACCCCTCAGTAGGATTTGTAACTACTATGTGCATGTACTCAGCGATGGTAAGAGGTCCATTTAGACGAATTTTCTCCTTTATTATGTCCATTATACTTGGTGCCGTGCCTGGTGCAGGCATTTTCAATGAATTAGGATCGGGCCGCTTAACCACTTTGTACCCGTAGCCTCTGGAGATCACTGGAGCTAAAAGCCGTTTATTGCACATCCTAAATATTAAATTACAGTTCATTTTCATTGAATTATATTATTTCTAACCGAGTAACTCTACTCAGAATTTCTAATTTATCCTCAACCGGACATTAAAAACAAAAAACAGCTGTTCCAAAGAGTATAGAATTACTCTACTAATTCTTATCACTCTGTGGGATTCAAAGAGTAAGAATATTTTTGTTTTTTAATGGAATCTTTACCGACTTTGATCTTTGAGTAGATGGGATATGGATACAAAATACGTAATTTCTCAAGTTGAAAGTGGTGACTGTATTTTATGCTGTTGGGTCAGACAAAAATCATGGAACTCGCGTCATCGTCACCGCACGCTCTAGTGAATTTTGTCGAGAGGTAAGATAGCCAGTTCCTCAGTTAGTTGACGATTCCGGGTGAAGTGCGCCTCCACCTCTGGCCTTATCTCAACTTATAACTAGGTGAGATGAAGGCCAAGCGCTTCCCCGTCGTACAGTTAAAAACTAGATATGTTTTCAAATTATTTTTAGTTCATAAAGAATTATTAATAACTAAGGATTAAAGTTTAAATTGGTCACAAGTTAAGTACCTACTTAGTTTCCACTTCTATCGGCAGTCCCCAAAGACTGTCATTCTATTTGTCATTCTACCACTTCATATCATTTATTTTATCATCATCTTCCTGTGTGCCCATGTTCCCTCATTAAACCTACCATCCCACTGTCTTCTTCCTATCATTCTTTCATAGGTATGATATTTCTTTCTGTGGCACAGTTTGTAAGTACTGTATTAGTATTGACCTATCATGTTGTTTTATAATTATATTTCGTGCCATTATTATAACAACAGTAATATTGGAAGCCTCAAACTTTTCAATAATTGAATTTCTATCCAAACATGTATCTGGAATGTATATTTCACATTTCGAAAAATTTAGTTTTAAGCCAATCTGCCGAAATTCATCTATAACAATTTTTAGATCGCCAAATACTGAGTCCACATCGCCACCTAGGGTTCCGTCATCTAGATACCAAACATTATATTTAGATTTTAGGCGTTGAATAATTGGGTGAATGGTAAGGCTAAAAATGGCCGGGCCAAGAGGGTCACCTTGCTGACAGCCAACTGCAGACGAAATAGTTGGGTTCTTGTAAATTAATTTAGATGGCGAACCATAACATTGAAAAAGAAAAGGATAAATTTCGGGAATTTTGGATTTGATTTGATTTAGCAAGGTGCCTCTATCAATCGAATTAAAAGCATTTTTGATATCTTCTTTTAGAATAACCTCCAAGTAATTTCGATCTAAAAAGGTTCTTAAAGAATGAACCGCGGCCTCACAACCGCCTCGCGAACCAAAGCCTAGCTGCACGGGTCGGAAATAGTCGCCTAGGTACGCGGCTTTTTTGCGACAGCAGACTTTGGCTGCAAGGCGGCGATAGGTGGTGCCTACGGCTATGGGTCTTATCCCGCCATCCTTTTTTTTTAATGCACAAAGGTTAGCACCATATAAGATTTCTGTAATTTCGCTGTTGACTCGACCGATCAATGCCGTCAGTTCTTCAAGAAGGACATCACCCGCATGGCCGGACCCACCAGATAGCAGGTCCTTTAGATGCTGTGGAAACACAGCATCCAGGCCAGCGGCTGAGCCACTCTGAAAGGACATAACGGCACTGAGTACATCCTGACTGGTCGCCTCAACAGCGCAATCACTATCTTGAGGTGCATTGGGGAGGTGGAAATCTGGCCCCGGGGCCGGATGTTTACTTTCAAGAGAAATGAGGGTTGCAACGGAATTTGGAGCTATCGTGTCACTAGAAAAAAGTATACGGGAGGCACCCTTAATATCACCATCGCTAATCTTACTCTCTACAAGTTTGAAGAGAGCAGACTCGGGGGATGGCTTAAATTTAGAATTTCTAATCGGGTCCTGATCATAACACAAAAAAGGTGTGCGCTCATCGCGAGCAGTGTACCTTACACAATTTTGCTTTATTCTAATAGTTAATGATGTTTTTGGATCTAAATCTTTATTTACGTGTAGTACACTATACGGAAATATTAGGAGATGTTCCCAACCCTCTTTATTATTTTTAGATACTGCATTTTTGATGGCTTGTCCGAGAGCTGTGGCTACAGAGAGACGGGCACCTCGAGGAATACGTTTTAAAACTGGGGAGGTCATTTTGCACTGACTAATGACTTTCCAAAAAGGTAGAGGATTAGTGATAACATTGGAATTTTGTATCGAAATAATTATTTTCTTGTAAAATTCATCTAAGCATAATTTTATTTGATTTGAATATGTTTTATGCAACTATTATTTTGTTATTCATAAATTACTATAACTATGTATGTATGAATGTATATGTATGTATGTGGCAATGTTCGTGACAGCATAACTCTAACGGGTCATCCGATTTTATGAAATTTTAACTGTACAGAGATAACGTAAACATAAATTGATTGTCGCGTGGGACTTTTGATAAGTGGGGTGGATTTTGAGATATTTGTGTGACAATAAATAACATTTTTCGTCCACATCTTTTGAATGCCTGAACCGATTAATTCAAAATGTTGAGTATGTAGAGATTATATTAATACTCACCAATAGGTCTGAGGATTTTTTAACCCTAAGGTAGTTTTTGAGAAATAGGGCTGTTAAGTAAGACAAGAAGTGTTTTGGCGTGTACACCCCACACTTGAAAGAGTATCGGATGCACATTCATAAAATATAGATTTAATGTTTTAATAGGGTTGGTTTTTGCAACAAAAGGGCGCGTTATGAGGGTAAAACGCTTAATAATGTCTTGTAGGATATACTGACAGGGTGTTGACTTCACAATTAACTTGATTTTTAATTTGCTGAAACCACCCCTGTATTAACATTAAGGGTTGCGAAAGGAGTGAATAATATTGAAGTCTTGAAAATGTGTGTAAACTTGAAACATCATTTGAAACGGGAGTTGAGACTTGAGACTGCAGGTTTCAAAATTAGTTTATTTTTGTCCTTATATTTTTTATATATAAAAACAAGGGGCAAAAGATGATCATCCGGTCTTGTAAAATATGAGAGGGTATTCGAAATCTCATAAAAACTGGTCTATTAATTTTAGGTAAAATGAAAGCACACTTTGATCGTTTGTTAATTTCGTTCTCTTTGAGAAGTAATGTCCGTAGTTAAATACCTAACTCGAACCAGATATCACGAGATCTCAGTTCTGGGCGAACTACTAGTTTACATAAATTGAGGTACGTGATTGGCACGGACTTCCGAGATGTATCTTAGTGGAATGGTGTTATTTTAATAGATTAGTCACCGCCAGAATTATCCGCTAGATGCATTGCTTGCAGTAAATGAATATTCTATACTCTTTGACTGCGAGAGTACTCTGTTCTGATATGTGCTGTGAGTGGTGTAAGATTTACGTTAGATTATCTGTGGATGGAATGAAAATAAAAACATTAAAAAATATAGCAGTAACCTGGCTGAAATAGAAAAACCAGTTAGGGTGTTTATTTGCCTCCAGAGAGATAAATAAATAAATAAGATTACAGATAAATGTTCTTTACCTCATAGTCTCGTTCTTAGAAAGAAATTACAACTACCAAGTTGAATAAATTTGCTAAAGACAGGTTATGTTTCGGTTCATATAACCACGTGAATATCTGAAACTCCTTGAAATAATAACATGACGCAGTTAGATGAAGATAACTCTAAATACCGTGATGGGGTTAACAAAAATGCCAGGCTTATGATCAGGAACATATCATTCAAGGCCACTGAAGAAGCTTTGAAGGAGCACTTCTCAAAACATGGTACGGTGGAGGAGGTGAAACTCCTGAAGAAACCAGATGGAAGGCTCGTGGGATGTGGTTTCGTGCACTTTACTCATGTGGATATGGCTAATGAAGCTTTAGCCGCTACAAATAAGAAGCCTTTCCTTGGTAAGTAGACTGATGACTAAATTGTAGTTAATGAAATACCGAGGTTTGTTTTTTAAATAATATGCGACCTTATTTATGTACATACCTGTGTAAATGTTTAATGGAAAAATATTGAAGTTTCAGCAGTGTTAGAGTTCTCTTCTGTCCCATATCAATTTTTTACATATTAATTTCTAACATTTATTTTCAGAGAGACCAATAAATGTGACATGGGCCGTTCCAAAGCACAAGTATGTTGAACAGTTAGAGCAAAAACAAGGACAGAATAATGTCAGAAAGAAACCACAGGAAAGGAGTGAAAAGGAGCACCCAACTGATGATACTCTCTTTGATGAGGTGGATGAAACAAAAAGTTAGTTTTCCAAATATTTAAACAAAACCTATTTACAATATCTCATTCTTCTGCACGCTTTAAGCACAAGCCAAAATACATCCAAGAAGTAACATGCTTCAAAGTTATGGAATAATTTGTTCTGGTTGAGACTGTTACTAACCAATTATTTTTATTGTTTGTTTGTGATTGGATATCATTAAATTTGTAATCATAATCCTCATATTATTATCAAAATATAGAGCCTCATGTGATTTGATGTAAAGTATATAATTTTTCTAGAAGCAGCCAAAGCTCCCAGAGTGAACCGCAATGCTCGTCTCATCATACGTAATGTCTCATTCAAGGCCACAGAGGAGTCGCTGAAGGAGCATTTCGAACCTTATGGTGAAGTGTTAGAGATCAAGTTGCTCAAAAAACCTGACGGAAAATTAGTGGGCTGTGCATTTGTGCATTTCAAAAACGTACCAATGGCTAAGAAGGCTTTGCTGAACACTAATATGAAGCCATATTTAGGTAAAAATGCTACTACTACTATAGACCATGCCTATATATATATCTATATTATTTTGTTAGTAATTGTTTCACCACTGGTCTTCAACACCTCTGCCGTTTCAAGGAGGTGCAGGTAAGAAACAAGCCTTAGGCTCTTATTTTTGGAATCTGGCATAAACTTCAGCAGCGATGACCGCTTGGTTTGCTTCGAAAGACTTTAGATATGCTGGCCATTCAGCCACTTTATGTTGGCATTGGTGGCTTGCGTACATTGGTTTCTTTCTGGTTTGGAGTATGTGCCTCATATTATTTGTTAGTAGGTTATACGCTAAAACATGACTTAAATTAGGTACATCAACTACAGGATCTAACTAATTACGAATTATACAAGAAATTTTGATTATTGTTACACGGAGTTATATAAACAATTAAGTATCTTTCGCAATTTAATATTAATCTATAGAACTGGACTCAAGTGAGTTAGGAGAACGTAAGAGCTCTCGAGGTAACCAACTTCTAGCATGGAGAAGCAATTCTGTTAAGGTGTACATGAATGCAGTTGTCTGTGCGATTGAACAAACGTCGCGCTAACTTCACCACGAACTCCTTAATACTGGGCATTTGTAGATCGCGGGCTATGATAAAATTTCGCATATATCGCCCTGCTCCAGTGCACAACCGCAGGGCGATATTTTGTAAGGACTGAAGCATAGCGCGATTTGTGGCCGAGCACAGTGCGTACCATGCTGGCGTGGCGTACGTAAGGCGTGACCGTAGGTAGTAATTGTTTGATAATAAAGTGAATGACATATCAGTCCTTCTTTTTGTAAGTGAGAACGTGAAATGACCAACAATGAAACCTTCTCGAAATGACACACCTGTAGATTGAATGTTTGTTGATTACCTAGGTAAGTAATTGGTTCTCTTTCCACAAAATACGTAGGTACAGGCCACTTGAAAGTTTATTTAAGAAATATTTCTACTTATTACGTTTAAAGTCACACAATGCAATTTTTGAGAAAAATGACATTTCGCGTCTGAAAGTAACTTAGCGATTTTTGAAATAGGCTTAGCGAAGTAGGTTTACTTGTTGGTTATGTAATAAATAATAAGAGAAAATACTGTGGCTTAGTTTAAAGCTAAACAAATAACTATATGGCTCCCGGCCTTATAATTCAGGTATAGATTGGTCAGATATAATTATTTCGATAAAATATGGTTCTGCCAATTGTTTATGTTCAAAACGCATGGCTTTCGTTGTCATGAAGATGACAAAATTACAAAATTACATTTTCTGTCAAATTTTGACAGAAAATGTCATGAAACTTTGGTTCTTGTAAATACTAAAAGTAGTAGTAAGTATTGGTCAAAATGCGTAGTCGTTAGTCATTCTGCGTATTGGCATTTGGCTTAATACCTATGTCATTATGCATATTGGTTATTCTGAGAATTGGACATTTCGCGTTTATGTGATTGGTCAATATGAGAATTCCGAATAATTGGAATACCTCAGAATCAAAGATCCTTCAATTGTAAATTATTTTCAGGAAGACCAATATCTGTGGACTGGGCGGTCGCTAAAGATAAGTACATGCAGCATATTGTCAACCGACAACTTGAAATGCAGGATGATGTTAAGAAGGAGGAGTCTGATAGTGATGACGATGATGGAGCACACAATACCAGCAATGAGGCACTGAAAGATGAAATCAAAAGTAAGTTGTTCAATAAGTCATTTTCACACACAAGTAATCTTATTGCTCTTGGCCTGCATCCCACCCGGTTACAAGTTGAGATAAGGGCGAAGGTGGAGGCGCACTTCACCCGGAATCCTCAACTGAGGAACTGGCTATCTTACCTCTAAATGCCTGAACACAACAATTTTAGAATTGTTGTTATAGCGACAGAATTAGGTAAGACCACCATCCAAACCAAGCACAATATAAGCACAAATCGGTGGGTTGAACCACTAGACTACAGAGGCGTTGATAGATTATGTTCTTCCTTTAGGAGATTTAAAACCAGATAATGCACGGCCCAATTATGAGCAATATTAAAAAAAAACTATAAAAAAATATTGGCCATGCAATATCAGGATGTAGAATACAGGGATCCCATTCTAATATTGAGTTCTCATAATATTCAGTATATATTAAGAATATTAAAAAAAGACAACATACCATTCTTGTATTATCAGGTGAATCGGATGATTCTGATGATGACTCAGGCGAGGAAGACAGCGAAGCTGAAGTTAAATCTGAAAGTGATGCCGAAAGCAAAGCTAGCAATGACGATGAGTCTGCGGATGATGATGATGACGGCGATGATGAAGATGAATCTGCTGACGATGACGATGATGAAGATGAAGATGAAGATATGGAGAATGAGAGTCAAATAGATGCGAAAGAAAAACAAAGGTCAGTAAAGTTGTTTGACTGATCGTTGGCCTTCGTCTCATCTGATTATTACTTACTTTTAATATCTTTTAGGATAAAACTAAACGACGCTGAAGATGGGTGTACCGTGTTCCTCACAAATGTGTCGTTTGCTGTCGACAACGATCAGCTGATGAAGTTTGCGGAGACCTCAGGCCCGGTCAAGTATGCGCTCATATGTATGGACAAGATGACTGAGCACTCGAAGGGGTCTGGATTTGTAAAGTTTCAGGTGATATCACTATGCAGTTCATACATAAACTGCTGGGGGCTTTGTTACCATGGGAAAACCAATATTGCAATTAAAAGCAATATTGTGCTTGGTTTGTTCGGTGGTAGGACTTTGTTTAAGTCCGCCTGGCTAGCCAATCATATCTAATTATGTCGCCATAATAACAATTCTTAAAAAAATATTGTGTCCGGCATTTAGAGGTAAGATAGCCAGTTCCTCAGTTAGTTGAGGATTCCGGGTGAAGTGCGCCTCCACCTTCGGCCTTATCTCAACTTGTTACCAGGTGAGATTAAGGCTAGCGCTTCACCGTCGTACTATAAAAAAAAATAGCCTTACTACGCGGCACCGTCAATTTGAGGCATAAAGATGTGAAAGCCTCGCGTGCCTGTATTTTTACCGACAACCATACCCTTCTTCTTCTGTGTTCCGGACACAGCAATGCTGCTTGGCGGTCGAAATAATTATGGTGGTAGTACTTCCCCGGTCGAGCCATTCACAAGGAGCACTACTGCTCGTCTCTCGTCGTCCCGCTCGCTTGCTTTTCGCATTGTGACGACTATTATTTACATTACCGGCTTCTGATATGATGTTGGGTATTCAATGTTGAGTAATACATATTTGTTTTGTATGGCGGGGTATTTGGACTTTATCTCACCTTGGACATTATTACATCTTACCTAATTCTGTCGCCATAACAACAGTACTGAAATTATTGTGTTCCGGCATTTAGGCTTACCCGTCGTACAATTAAAAAAAAATAGCAAAACCTTACTATGCGGCACCGTATTGCAGTGATTACATGATTGCATGATCAGTAATCAATGTTGAGTAATAAATTTTTGTTTTGTATGACGGGGTATTTGGACATTTTCTCATCTGTCATCTATATCAAATTATGATAAGGTGGAAGCGCACATCACCCGGAATCCTTAACAGACAGGAACTGGCTATCTAAATGCAGGAACACATCAATTTAGTATTGTTGTTGTTATATCGACATACTTAGGTAAGATGGTGGTAGCGAGCCAGACGGACTTGAAAACACTACAAACAACCAAACCAAGCGCAATTGTTACATGTACATTTGATTGTTACATTTTTTTGGTAAACACATATTGATCAGTAATAAATAAATAAGTAAATGTAATTTTTAGTAAAATAATATGTTTCGATGCAGAATAAAGAAGATGCAGACAAGTTCCTGTCTTTACCCCCTGAGCAGTTGAAGCTAGAAGGTCAGGTGATGTTGGCTAAGCCGGCGCTACGGCGGGACAGTCTCCAAGGGGGCAAGAAGAAAGAGGCCAAGGATAATAGGAACCTCTATCTAGTCAAGGAAGGAGGTATAGAGTTATTCCTTAATTCGTTGCTGTGCCTAAGGTGTAACTAATACTTGCCGAGCGTGAGCGTGATTGCTTTGTGGGAAAGCGTTCGGAATTAAGTCTTGAGTCTGTTGCTTTAACCGCCTCTGTGGTGTAGTGGTTCGCCCACCGGTGTCAGATCCAGAGGTCCCGGGTTCAATCCCCAGGGGGAGTACAATATTGTTCATGAGCTTGGTTTGGTTGGTGGTAGGACAAAAAAAAAAGAAAGGTCTCCTAAAACATGTCAAATGCCATGTTGTACATGGGACGGTACAAGCAAGTAGCCCACCTGATGTTAAGTGCATCTCTTGCCTATAACAAAGCCTTACTGCGTAGGTCACATCCACAAAGAACATGGCCTACGCGGCACTGCATTACTCCTGTCCACTTGGTATAAAGGCGTTAAGCCTTTCACCAGAAACGATGTCCTTAAAACGTGAACACAACTATCCTGCTTGACGGTTGAAATAAGTATGGTGGTAGTACTTCCCCAGACGAGCCCTTTCACCAGGGGGGTACTCTTAAATCATTCCGCACCCTTATTATGTTTGACCAATCGTGTCTTAACGCGCCCGCGTTACGATATTTCAATACGATGATTCCATGCAGATATCGCGGGCGCGCTCAGATACAATTGGTCATACAGAATAAGGGTGCTGTGTGAATTAAGAGGAGTGTGAGATAATGAGCAGGCAGATGAGTACCTATGACAAGAAATTGTTGTAAAATTGTATGGGCTTATTATCGCTTGTGAGCCTTCTCTTCCCTTATACGATCATTATAGTTATATATTAAGACGAGCATTTGTGTGATGAATATAGATGTTTGTTCTGTGTTTGGGTGTTGTATCAAATGGTATGTATTAACGAAAAAAATTATTCAAGTCTCACAGTTCATACCTATAAGTATTTTGTCCGTAATCTAGTTGCCAGATAAGCTTCGCTTAATGTGGGGTTAGATGGCGCTGTGTGAAATTAATGTCCTGAAATATTTATTATTTATTCTATCCGTAATGTAGTTCCCATATATACAGTTCTGCTTAGTTTGGGGCTAGGATGGCGCTCTGTGAGATTAATGTCCTGTAATATTAAACTTATAGTTACTTATAAGTTTACAAGCGTCATAGCTCAGTTGGTAGTAACTCTGCCTTCTGCGCTGTAGGTTGTGGGTTCGATTCCTACCCAGGACAAAAAATTGTGTGGTGAAAATAGATGTATGTTCCGTGTACATATAATACAAAAAGTATTTAAGTATTATATCCGTAATCTAGTTTCCATCTAGCTATGCTTAGTTTGGGGCTAGGTGGCGCTGTGTAAAAAAAAAAACATGTATTATTTATTTATTATGGTATATTCCAGTGGTGGTAGCTGGCACGAAGGCGGCGGAAGGCTTATCATCGTCTGACATGACGAAACGACTGGCATTGGAGCGCAGCAAGACACAGATGTTGAAGAATTTGAACAGGTAACCGCCTCCGTGGTCTAGTGGTGCCCCCACCGGTGTCTCCAGAGGTCCCGGGTTCGATGTCCAGATGTGACTTTGTTCACCTAGGTCTCCACCATCTCAGCATTGAGAGGTAAGATAGCCAGTTCCTTAGTATGTTGAGGGTTCCGGTCGAAATGCGCTTCCACCTTTAGCCTTAACTTGAAACATGATGAGATGAAGGACAAGCGATTCCCCGTCATACAATAAAAAAAAACAAGCAATGTAAATAAACTCTTGGAAGTATATTTTATCCTACTTCTAAATTGTTGTATTGAAAGGAAGCTTCGTATTAGTAGCTCGGATGACAGAACTATAATTTGGCGTCTTGGAACTGATCTGATCCTTTAGGATCAGAAAGTTGAATGCCTATAATGTTGAATTAGCAAAAAGTTGAATTCCTAAAACGTTGAATCCTAAAATGTTGAATGTTGTTGTAGATGAGGCCACTCTATTGTACCTCTTCAGTTGCTACTAAAACCACCTCTGGTTTGGGCTCCTATGATTTGTTTTGACATTTGACATCTGCTCGCGAAACCTATAACTTACTAACCACATTAGACTGAGACGCATACCGCAAGACAAGAAGGTGCGAGCAGACGAAACGCAGCTGTAAGTCGCGGAAAGGTGCATGACAAGCCTTGGCAAACCAACTGACTCAGCAGCGTTACTGCTAGAAATAAGGACAAACATTTGTGTGATGAATATAGATATTTGCTCTGTGTTTGGGTGTTGTATCATATATATAGTACATTATTTATCTACAAAATGTATTTAAGTATTCTATCCGTAATCTTGTTCCCATATTACAAGCTATGCTTAGTTTTTGGACTCAGTTGAGGATACCGGGTGAAGTGCGCTACCACCTTCGGCCTTATCTCAACTTGTTGCCAGGTGAGATGAAGGCCAAGCGCTTCCCCGTCGTATAATAAAAAAAGATGGCGCTATGTGAAATTAATGTCCTGTATTTTTTTTTTATTCCAAAAAGTTTATCAAAACATTTGGCTATGTGACGCAATGGTGAGTTTTATTTGTTTCGTTAGCCAAGTGCTTCGTATGTAAATAAAAAGATGGCGCTGTGTGTAATTAATGTCCTGTATTTTTTTTTATTCCAAACACTATGTTTAATAATGGTGAGTTTTGTTATTTTTGTTATTTTAGATTCGTGTCCCGCTACCGGCTAGTGGTATCGAACCTGCCCCCGCTGTACGACGACGCCCAGCTCCGCAAGCTCTGCTTCGGGGTGTCCGGTCGCGACGTGGCCATCACGGAGGCGCGGGTGATGCGCGACCTGCGGGCCGACGCGCCGGGGCCCGACGGGAAGTACCCGTGAGTATCACCTAGATTAATTCATTCATTTGTGGGGAACCACCTAACATAGTACAAGTAGCTATCAGGTTATAAATAAATAATTTATGCCAGCGAATTAGCATAGCTATCCAGCGTGGGAATGCAGCCAGTGTCTTGGGCACGCTTCCGTCTGGTACTGGTCGTGAACAGTTGAGTTACTTATAGGTTGCCCTTTGGTAATCTGACTGATTGCTATGTACATAGTTAAATTGTACATTTTATTGAATAAAGATTTAATAATAAACATATATTATATTATACATATTTACACGAACTTATTTTATCTATATATGTATAATCATGATATATATTTTTTTATTAATTCATAAATATATATTATATATATTTTGACTTTATAGTCAAAATTAAACGTGTGTGTTTGTTTGTCAGGTCGAAAGGCTACGGCTTCGTGATGTTCACGCGACACGAGGACGCGCTGCACTGTCTCCGCAAACTGAACAACAATCCCGACACATTCGACAAAAATAATGTTAGTATATATGTATAATGCTGTTTTTTACCATACTCCCATAAAGTGTGAATTAACCAGTTTTTTACCAGACTCCATCAAAGTGTGAATTAACCAGTTTTTTACCAGACTACATCAAAGTATGAATTTACCAGACTCCATCAAAGTATGAATTAACCAGTTTTTTACCAGAATTCATCAAAGTATGAATTAACCAGTTTTTTACCAGAATTCATCAAAGTATGAATTAACCAGTTTTTTACCAGACTCAATCAAAGTGTGAATTAACCAGTTTTTTTACCAGACTCCAATAAAGTACCTAGTAATAACTGAATAACGAGGTCAGAAATTGTGAGTGTTATAATCTTTTAGCAGTTTTTATAATGGCGCTTTTCTTTCAGAGGCCAATCGTGTCGTTTTCAATAGAAGACAGAACGGCTCTGAACGCGAGAAAGAAGCGTCTGGAAAAGTCCATAGCGAACAACCCAATGGCCCAACCATCCGACAGCAACAAGGGTCGGAAGAACAGGAAACGGAAACACGCAGCGCCCCCTGACGAGAGCTACGTGAAAAAAGGACGGTTCGACAACAAGAACCAAAACAACCAAGATGGCGGCCAAAAGAGAAATTTCGACTACAAACCGAATTACAACCAGAACAGGAATAGAAGTCAGCACAGGAAGAATGATGTCGGGAAATTCGTGAAGAATCCGCAGAATCAGGAGTACGACCAGTACGCAGGGCTCACGGCTAAAGAGGGCTCGCAACACAAAATGAGAAGCAACCAGAAGCTTCGAGCTCAAGCGGATCTCCACAAGCAAACGGTCAAAAACGAGAAGAAAAACAGCGGAAGGTCATGGGGACTCAAAATGGCGGCTAAAGAGAAAGTGAAACAACCGAAACAGAGGATCAATAAGGATAAGAGCGTGCCTTCTAGAAGGAATAAGAAGAAGTTTAACAAGAATAAGAAATAGGTTTACAAATATATGTATTTAATTACCGCAGTTATTTGTTTTGCTTTTCTCGAATCAATATATTTTTGCATATTGTCGAGTCACAACTCGTGCCGAATGGTACGAGTTGTAAATCACAAAATAATAAGTCCGGTCGTATTGGCCAGATCATGACATCGTAAAGTCAATACAACTTTTTCTTTTTATTATTTATTGTACGACGGGTAAGCACTTTAGATTTCAGAGTTATGAACAGCGTTCTCGAATCTCCATCGGAAGCTTCTGAATGCGATCCGATAAGGTTTTCCGAATGTTTGAAAATAGCTGTACAGGTCACCTTGGGTCTTACCTCTTAACCCCTAGACTTGCGAGAGATTAAGATAGCTAGTTCCCCAGACTCTTGAGGATTCCGGGTAAAGTGCACCTCCACTTTCGGCCTTATCTTAACTTGTTACCAGGTGAGATGAAGGCCAAGCGCTTCCCCGTGGTACAATAAAAAAAAAGAAGAGCGAAAAAACTGGGAGTCTAGGAAAGTTAATGCCGGGTACAACAATTCTAGAATTATTTTTGTTGTTATAATGAAATGATCAATTTATTCAATAAAAAGTACAAGTAAATTTTAGAATTGTTGTGACGGTGACAGACTTAGGTAAGATGGTAGAACATTTTATAATTTCCTCATCTCATTAAAATTAAAAAATCTCACTGAGTAAACATATTTAGAATTTTCATCTCGCCTGATATCTAGTTATGATAAGGCCAAAGGTACGGCACACTTCACCCGCAATCTTCAACGGACTGAGGAACTGTGTATTTAACCTCTAAATGCCTAAATGGCGCCATACTCAGGTAAAATGTTGGTAGCTAGCCACGTACATGGGCACCAAGCACAAATTTGTGATTCGAATCCGGGACCTGGGGTCTGTTACCGATGGGCGAACCTTAAGAACCTGGGGTGTTTTATTTGACCTCGCTGGCTGGTAATATGATCGATGATAGATGAATGAATATTACATTTAGGCGCTCGTCACGGTGGCGCCAGTAGTGCTCGGCGGCGACTTGATACATTACACGCACGTGTGTTCGAATCATTTCATATTTGAGCTTATTTCATAGAAATAAGCTCAAATAGCTATAGAAGACCACATAAAAGAACTCCCATAGATGTAATCCGGTAGAAACGAGAGCCTGGCAAAATTCTAACCAGACATAACTTGCTAGTTTCAAATATATAAACATAAAATGAATTGCAAAAATAATCGGATTATTCCTAATTGAAAAATAAAAACCGAGCGCTGTGTAAGTAGGTACGTACCTAAGTATTCATATTTTTTTCTTTTTAGTGTAAAAACGTAACTATTTATTTTTTAATAAGTAAAACAATAAAAAATAAAGTGAGCATGTAGGTATCGAGGTAGATATTATTCGCTGGTATACAATTTGAATTGTAGCAGGAGTACACTTAAAAAAGGCGTATTTTCCCATAGGCAGTTAGCTATACAAGGTGTAACAGAATATGTGTACTAAGCAGTGGGGGGGCTTTTCGGACCAGGAAAAGTATTTGTTGTGGTGGGGAGATAATAGTGAATTCCCGTTTTCAGTTTCTCATACAAATCTTTTCATTTTCTCAATGACAATAAATAGTGACGACCCTATTCCTTTACCGCACTATGCATGTAGGTAGGTAGGTATCAGTTGGTAAGAAGATTACAAGACTATTTTAAACACGCACAAATTTACTACCTACCTATGTTGTACGTTTTGTACGTACCTTGTTTAGGTAGGTATCAGCTGGTCGGAAGATTACCAGACGATTTTAAACAAGCACAAATTCACTATGTTGTTTCCATCGAAAAGAGTCTTCCTAATCACAAAAGCAACTAAGAGGGCAGCTCCTCCACACTGAGCTTCACCAACACACAACATCATATTATAATATTAAGCATTACTGTACGTCTCCATTTTTTTTAATTCGATTTAAAAACACACGACAATCCGAAAAATTGCTCACCCGCCAACCCAAACCGCGAACGAAACGAGACTAAAGTTCTTTCGGTTCGGCTAGTGTTGTGGCAGGTACCTATTTGATTTTTGACGAAAAATTTTAGGGTTCTTTTACACTACCTACGAAAAATAAAAACGGAAGATGCAGTAAAATTAGGCCTTCATGCACCTATTACTTTACTTACATGTGTCAATAAGTAGTCTAAGGTATTCCACAAATTGCACTACCTACCTAACCTACATATCTCCAAATATTGCGTGCATGCAGCTAGTTCCATAGTGAAGCTTGAGACAAAGATTGTACCTAGAATGACCTATTAGTGTAGGTAAACACGGTGCGAATCACTAATTACGTTATTATTATTATTATCTAAAAATAGGTACCTAGCTTTTAGTAATGATAATGAGCTTTGTAGCCAAGTGGCCGTAGATAATACCCTCAAAAAGTTCTACTTGTATTGATCTGAGTTCGAACTGAAAAAAGTCGTAGGTCGTACCTGAGTAATTTTTTTTTAGGTAGGTAAGTATTTATTTTAGCATCTGCACGAAAAGTAGAAAATACAGATTCTATGTTCTGAATACACAAATTTTGTAAAATGTGTTTTAGATAAAAAAAAAATACGGAACCATTGTTAAAAATAATACTTAAAGTGGCGGTTTACTCAAAGAGACCGACCAATAACTTTGACGAAGCCGCCTTTGCGGAATGTTAAAGGTAAGGCGCTTTCTTTGTGCAATTGTCTGTGTCAAAGAATATTAAGGACAGATGAACCAATTTTAGTGAGAACTTGGAGTCATCTCGTGAAAATAGGTTATTAGATGGAACATACTCATTGATAA
Organism: Venusia cambrica; assembly: GCA_951394065.1. Taxonomy (NCBI): domain Eukaryota; kingdom Metazoa; phylum Arthropoda; class Insecta; order Lepidoptera; family Geometridae; genus Venusia; species Venusia cambrica. Next base: position 11,129,271 of record OX596041.1, read on the forward strand.
ATTACATAGGCACCTACAGTTACAAAAAGACGATGAATGCGATATTGGACGAACAAAAGTACATTATAGGAACGATTATTTAGTATTTTAGCTAACAGATTTATTGATTTGACAAATTAAACCTTCTAGTAATGGATTGTCTCATTAGCAGCCCAGGCTTTTCGATGATTTGCCTCTGTTAGTGAAAGCGCTTTTCGTTCTTTGTGATTGTGACCTTCTGCTATGTTGCCTCATATATGTCTAGAGCTGAGGTCATTGTCGCGAGTTAAGAAACAGCTGATTTTAGGGTAGTCTCAACTCAAAAAACCAGCTGTTGGTATCAGAACTTTGATCCTGTTTTACCAAAAACTTTGAACCAAAATTCAAAAAGTCGTAAAACAAACGTTGTTCCCCGAGTAGGGTCGGATAACCCCGTTTCGGCATAGTATACATATTATGTTACAGGTTGTATGTTGTAGCTTGCTCACGGGCTTACAACCTGCAAAGTTCATACAGGTACATAGGTACCTACATAAGCATAAAACATCACATCACATCAACAGCCCATTAGTGTCCACTGCTGGACAGAGCCTCCTCCAAAGCAGGGTTTTATCCACACTTGGCAAGCGGATTTGGTGACCGCAGTAAAAGGTGTCAGTAGATAATAAACAGAAGAAAGCTGCAGCCCTTTTTCTGGTGATATGCTGGCTTTTACGACATCCATGGGCTGAGTTGGAGGGGTCACTTCGAAAGCCGCAACCCCCACCCTATTTTATATTTCAAGTGATTGCACGAACTTCACAACCGCGACGGGACTCGAACCCGCATCTTTTCCTAAATCTGAAAGCGATCTAACCAATTGAGCCATTTTTTGTGTCATTACCAACTCAGCATGAGCGCAGATTAACGCCATCTAGCAGATATACACTAAACTATGTGAATTTTGCGGATTGCTGAAAAAATGTCGGTTTGAGTCCCGTCGCAGATCCTGCATTTTTGTGTCATTATAACATTTGTAAATGTGTTATGGATTAATATGATTTCAAATAAATGAATAATAACAATTAAACGCGTACATTTCAGCTTACCTTACAGACAGTACATATTCCACATTTTAAACCCCGGGTTTTACTCACGTATACGATTATGTCGATGTAGGCACCAACGGTTTCGATTCAACAGGTGGATCATCATCAGGGTGAGTGTGACTCGCGAGGAGGGTTGCGATCTCCACTCACGCAAGTTTTGAAAGAACTTATTCCAAATTGACCGGTGAGTAAATAGGACTCCTGAATTACTGCACAAACCTTCATTCAGCCGATATAAGCCGACAAACTCAGTCTGCCATTTCGAACGCCAGCTCTATATTTCACAGTTTTGCAATTCTTCTACAATAATCTATGTTATCTAAAACACGTGAATGTACTGAAAAGTCCGCCAAAATCCGCCATAATTAGCTGCTTTTTGACAAAAACGTACTATTATTCCCGTGGAAGATAAAATGAATTGTAAAAAGTTGAACTAGAGCTCATAGCCTAGCCAGATTCGATAAATAAAACATAATTGAAACAGTATCTATTTATTGCAACTAAGGTTTACTTACAAACTATACTATAACAAAACCATAAAAAACTTACCTAAAAATCGAGATACAATACATCATGCCAATAATATACCAATCTTCGTTATAATCACAAGTATATAATTGATCCCGTTACTTTACCAGTCGAGAATATTATACTTATTGTTACTACAGTCAGAAACGTCTAGAATATTCGCGAGCCTTCGCATAGTTCCGAGAAAATAAGACAATAACAACTTGTTTATCAATAACACAAAATGATGATTTATGACCGCCGTGACAGATTACGCAACAGTTAGCGGCGCGACCATTCCCGCGCTTACTAGAGCTTTCGATAAAGTTGGATATAAATTGACGCGCAATTCGGAAGCAAGTCAGTATTCGATTACGATACAGCGAGTTAACATCAAGTGATATTTGAGTGCGATAACAGTGTTTAGTGATTCGGTAGTATAACTAAGTAGTGCTGAATAAACGTGTCTTAGTTTGAGTATTAACCGGTTGTTTTTAATTCTTACGAACCCCAGCTCGTAACAATATACATAAACTCAAGAAAACTTATACATTCCATACACAAAATAAAACTGAGACTGTTTTAAAGTACTAATGGAAATATAGTAGGTACCTGCAATAACTCTGTGAAAGAACACTCAGTAAACCTTACGATGAACCTTTAATTCAAGTAGGTACTCCTTTCTACCTTTTCAGAGTATCACCTCTCTCTCAAATGTTTGCTGGTAGAAAACTCTTTAAGGGTTAAGCTCGCCTCTGTACATATGTTTTCCTATGACATGTTTAAATCATATTTATGTGTACAATAAAGAATTACAATATATTTTTGTTAACATATTCCACACAAGATAAGTAATTTAAGGCTCTACCAGAAAGGAGTTGTGTTAACTACAAACACGGAAACCAAAAAAACAATCGCACAGATTTATTTTGATTAATTTGAGACATTATTCAAAATCAGCGCAATATTTAAATGGAAACTCTTTGGTTTAAACATCAGAGATAAAAAAAAACACGTATAACCAATAATTGAGCTACAAGCCGGTAAACATTGAAGATAAACCTAGCAAGAATGATATAAACCAAATCCTACTCTAGTTCAGCAAATATATATTTCGAGTGGCTGTGGTACAAACATATTACAATAAACCTTATCAACTATTGATATGCATAAAACGCATAATCAGAAATATATTTGCCTAATTATTTTAACGTAACGTGTGTAGGTTATTTCCCATATAAATTAAAAATCTTTTGCCAATTCTAGAATTATAAGGAACAGTTCAGCCGTCTGTCATTGCAATACTTGAGAAGAAACATCTAAATTGCTTCGGTATTCATACATAGTTAGACCAATTTAAAATTAATAAACATTAAAATTGCAATGTCGTGTGAATTGTAAACAAATACGTTATTACATTTTAAAATGAAGGAAACGAATTAATGTGGGTATCGTACAAGTGCGTTATTTAATTTTAAAACCCCTTTTAGACGAGCATATATAAAAATAGTTTTTATTCGAAAGACATTTAATTTTATGCCTTTTATTACAATGGATCCTTAAAAAAGTTACATGGAACACAGAAATTTCTCTATAGGGGGTAAGATCGCGTACGTATTAAAAAAGCCCTACTGCAAACGATTTTAGACCTTACACCATTACATTAGAGACGATCTTGAACACAAGTGTCTTTACCCAGAACTTCATATAACCGAATTGCTCCAAAGGACATGTTCAAAGATGAATCTAACAGTCAGCTAAGATTCATGCAAAGGATTTTGGTCTGTAATCTAGTGTAGTGAAAGGCGTATTTCCTTTGTTATTTCGTTACAAAGGAAACCAAGAGAATAGACGCGCGCTCCATTGATACGCAAGGGATTCTCAACGTTGGTGCACTAACCTATAGCAAAGCATTTTGGACGTTATGCCGCCGCGTTTAGAGTCGCATCCTCATCTTGTCGGGCTGGCTGACGAGGCCGTTGGCGTCGAGATGTGCGTACAGAGCTGCGAGGTACTCCTTCGGGTGTTTGATGTAGTGCTGCACGTGCGGAGACCGGTCCCAGCACTTCCAGGTGCACTGTCGACCAAACCAACAATGTCAGATTATACAACAAACATACATATACAAGGTGAAACAGAATATGTGTACTAAGCAGTGGGGGGGCTTTTCGGACCAGGAAAAGTATTTGTTGTGGTGGGGAGATAATAGTGAATTCCCATTTTCAGTTTCCCATACAAATCTTTTCATTTTCTCAATGACAATAAATAGTGACGACCTTATTCCTTTACCGCACTATGCATGTAGGTAGGTAGGTATCAGTTGGTGCAATTGTCTGTGTCAAAGAGTATTAAGGACAGATTAACCAATTTTAGTGAGAACTTGGAGTCATCTCGTGAAAGTAGGTTATTAGATAGAACATACACATTGATAAATTACATAGGCACCTACAGTTACAAAAAGACGATAAATGCGATATTGGACGAACAAAAGTACATTATAGGAACGATTATTTTGTATTTTAGCTAACAGATAGGTAAAACTCTTATTGATTTGACAAATTAAACCTTCTAGTAATGGATTGTGTCATTAGCAGCATAGGCTTTTCGACGATTTCCCTCTGTTAGTGAAAGCGCTTTTCGTTCTTTGTGATTGTGACCTTCTGCTATGTTGCCTCATCTGTCTAGAGCTAAGGTCATTGACGCGAGTCAGAGATTTTAGGGTAGTCTCAACTCAAAAAACCAGCTGTTGGTGTTAGAACTTTGATCTTGTTTTACCAAAAACTTTGAACCAAAATTCAAAAAGTCGTAAAACAAACGTTGTTCCACGAATCGGGTCGGATAACCCCGTTTCGGCATAATACACATATTCTGTTACAGGTTGTATACATAAATCATAATACAATTTCAATATTTGTCTCTGAAAAACATGTTAAGTCTAACTTACTTATAGAGGTCGGAAACAAATTAATAATAACAAAATAATCAATTTCACAGGACATTAATTTCACACAGCGCTATCTAGCCCCAAACTAAGCATAGCTTGTAATATGGGAACTAGATAACGGATATAATACTTACATTTTTTTTTTAAATACATATATATCATACAATACAACACCCAAACACAGAACAAACATATTAATCACACAAATGTTTGTCCTGGGTGGGAATCGAACCCACCACCTACAGCGCAGAAGGCACAGCTACTACCAACTGAGCTGCGAGGCTTGTTAATTCGAGAGTAAGCAACAGTCACGTTTTCAGCTCGTTTCAGTTCGAGGATTCACCTTGGATCACTACACAGAGCTTGGATCTTAGGATAACCTACCAGGGGGTAATCAGAGGCACGTCTACGTTCGGCAGATCCCACGGTTTTTAACCGCCTTTGTGGTCTAGAGGTTCATCCCACCGATTTCAGATCCGGAGGTCCCGGGTTCGATCCCCAGGGGAGCAATATTGTGCTTGGTTTGGTTGGTGGCAGGATTTTGTTTAAGTCCGCCTGGCTAGCTACCACCATCTTACCCAATTCTGTCGCAATAACAACAATTCTCAAAAAATCCAGCATTTAGATGTAAGATAGCCAGTTCCTCAGTCAGTTGAGGATTCCGGGTGAAGTGCGCCTCCACCTTCGGCCTTATCTCAACTTGTAACCAGGTGAGATGAAGGCCAAGTGATTACCCGTCGTACAATAAAAAAAAAAAACGTTGTCTTGGCGAAAAAGTATCGAATTTCATGATTTGACTTTCTAGAATAGTTAAATTATGATACCGTGTCGATTTGATACTTTTAAGTGGGACTATTCACGTATCGAAAAAAATTGCCCACAGAAAAAAGTGCTAGGATTTGTGCGTCTTATACTTTCGGAGATATTTTACGATAAACATATTTTGCGGGGTATGGGGTATGTCTGAAACATGATATCAGCAAAATATAGATAGGAGGCCAAGCGCTGCCTCGTCATACAAACAGCAGAGGTCCCGTTTCCAGCTGGAACTGGAAGTGTTCAGTTCAGAAAACACCTGGCAGACTAAGATAGGAAACGTCACCTTCATGCCCATGTCGAGCCAGCTGTCGTGGACGCTGCGGTTGCTGCGCTCGGCGCCCACCGGGTCGCTGCGGGAGAGCAGGAACAGCGCAGGCGCCCGGCACAGGTTCGTGTGGAACAGCTGCGAGGAGCGGATGTAGTGGATCGTGGCGGCCGTGTGGAAGGTCTTCATGTGGTATCTGGAATCGATATCCATACCACATAAAAAAAAAGTTACTCTAAGCAAAGCTTGTTATAATACACTTTGACAGCTGTCAGATCAACTTGTCAACAAGGGATGTGAACCAAATAATCGCCATGGAAAATATTATTAATGAGAAATTGAAATTTACTTTATAGGTAGGAAACAATCGCTTACTTTTTTGATAAAATTATAAACGCAGACAGAAGATAAATAAATATGTAGCGCTTAATTAATACCAGATAAATTATTTCAGCTTATTTTTTTTTCAAGATGGCCACCCGCAGGCAGACGACTAACTTGGAGGTTGTATTGTACCTACGAAGTGAACTTCAACTTCTTTATTTTGGCTTGCAACCGTTTCACCGATTATGTCAGTGACAAGTGACGTATTGAAAGTGTCATGCTTATGAGACAAAAAAAAATATCGAGGGAGATTCGGTAAAAGTGATTGTTTTCTAAAGACAAATGCCATGCCATGTCAAAGATAATTGGGAAATCTGGCACTGTATGTATATATGTAATGTATGTGGCAATGTTTGTGACGGCATAACTCTCGAACAGATTTTCATGAAATTTAAACTGAATAGAGATAATGTAAATAGAATTTGATTGTCGCAAAGGATTTTTGACAAGTAGGGTAGTTTTTGAGATATTGGGGTAAAAAGAAATACATCTTTTCCCTTTTTAAAACGACATCAACCTTTGTTTTATGTTAGAAAGGACATTACGTTAGCAACAAGAGAGAGCCTCGAACACTCAGGTGAATAAAGAGAGTTCGAGAAAAAAGTGCCTAAGTAAAGTGAGAAAGGTGTAATGAAAGCATACTTTTATCGTTTGTTAATTACGTTCTATTTGAGAAATAATCTCCGTTACAAACTAGACATCACGAGATCTCATTTCGGGGTGAGCTATTATAATATAATTATATTATTTAGTTATAGGTACCTACCTATATTTATTCATGGCGTCACTATCGCACTACACAAATCTATCTCACTGAATTTCCGCCAAAAAGTCGGTTCAGAATTGTGTGCGTTCTCCCAGCGGAATAATGTCGAATTTCATGAGTTTGCTTGGCTAAATAATTAGTTAGTGAAGTCGTGTAAATGTGTATGGTACTTTTAAATTTGTGCATCCAGCCGATTTGAGATATTTGAAAAAAAAACAGTTGCCGCTGGAAGAACGTTGCCGATGCCGCTGGGAGAACGTTTGAAAACGTTCTCCCAGCGGCATCTTTTTTTTCAAAATGGACTTACATGAAAAAAAAAGACGTCATCAGTAAGAGTTAGACGCGAGGTAAATGTGTATGCTAAAATAAAATTTGTGCAGACTATGGTTACGGAGATATTCAAGTTCCCCTGGGAGATCGTTTGGCCTGTTGCTGGATCTCTTAAACGGTAAGGCGTACAACTACGTTTTTTTTACTCCAGAGAGAAATGAAACATGTACAACAAATACATCAATCGTTTTATCCTTAATTTAATAACACGTGCGCTATAAATAAAAATAGCTATGTGTGGAAGTGATGTAGTATTTAACAATATATATGTAGCCTATACAGCTTCGCCGATAGGCTGATGGATGCAGGAGGGGAAAAGGTTTGGGTGTCGTCACCAGGGGACTTCATATATAGCGAATTAGCGCGGATCTTTGATACGGTGTCATAGGCCCGTGCTTCTGATTGGCTGTTGCGTTGTCCGTACCTGCTGTCTCTTTATTGTAGTGCAGTGTTGCTATACGAAAAAAAATAAAGAAAAAATAATCGAAAACTCACTCCATGTATGCTCTGAGCGTCTTTTGCATGATGGCGTTTTTGGGGAAGATAGCGGCCGGCACGCCAATGGTAATCTCACTGATATCTGCGGCCGAGTCCCAGACTTGAGCCACCACCCGATCCATCACACCTTGGTACCTGGAACGACGGTATAATGTAACTTTATAAACATTTTATTTTTATTTTTTATTGTACGCCGGGGAGGCGCTTGGCCTTCATCTCACCAGATTCAAGTCAAGGCCGAAGGTGGAAGCGCACTTCACCCAAAATTAGAAACTTGAGGAACAACCTCTAAATGCCGGAACACAACAAGTTAAGTATTGTTGTTATGGCAACAGAATTAGGTAAGATGAGTATGCTAGATGGTAGCTAGCCAGGCGGACTTGAACAAAGTCCTCCCACCAACCAAACCAAGCACAGTATCGTGCTCCCCCTTGGCATCGAATCCGGGACCTCTGGATCTGACAACGGTTGGCTAACCACTAGACCACAGAGGCGGTTATTCATTCCACACAACGCCATCTAGCTTTAAGCTAAGCAAAGCTTCGTACATACATGCTTGTCATACAACACAACACCCAAACATCTGGGTATATCCATCACACAAATGTTAGTACTGGGTGGGAATCAGACCCACAACGTGACTCACCGTTGTTGATCGTTCATGGCGTGGTTGCACAGCTCCCCCCACATGTACCCCCCGACCGAGAACCCGTGCACAACCAGGGGGTGTTCGTTTTCGTTCTGATGCATGAACTTCAGTAGGTCCGCTGCGACCAGCTGTAACAATAGTGACCACTTTAGCAACAAGCACAAGAGCCTCTTCAAGGAGTGTGCTACATCGTAGGCCACGTCTGTACTTCCCATCAGGCGAGATTGTGGCCGATCGTAGGACTATCTTAGTTTAATGAGAAAACAGTGGCATTCCGAGAGTGCCAACAGATATGAAAACTTGAACTTTGTCGATCTTTTCCGGAGAGAACACCTGAGATTGTTGGTACTTGAATCTCAATGTTGTCGCCTTGGTCGCGATATTTATTCATGAGGGTTGTTTTGCTGGCTTTGGTGGTGTTGGTCTTTAACACCTCTACCGTTTCTGGGAAGTGCGGGTAAGAAGCGAGCTTTGACTCTTATTTCTAGCGTCAACTTCAGCAGTAAAGACTGCCGAGTCATTTGGTTTGCCAAATTGCGGCTTACAATGTCCTTGTCTTACAGTGCGTAGGACTATCTTAATTTAATGAAAAAACAGTGGCATTCCGAGAGTGCCGACAGAAGTGAATACTTTTGTTGCAACACAACTGTCACAATGACTTCTCAGAACTGACGTTGATAGATACCTGACACGGCTGTCAACCGTCTGTCTAGGTAGAGGCAGTCTTCGAACGGTCCTTACCCGTACCTATTAGGATCGTAAAGATAAAGTGACAATGTGTTTAAAGTCAAAATGTGTCAAAAGTGGTGTCGGTAAGGCGTCACGAATACAATGGTTTTTTCCCATCTCAAAAAATGACCAACGCACCTAAAAGGAAGTTTTCGCTTCAAAAACTGGCAGTAATCAGTATTATCTTTAGCCCACATTGACTTGTTCTTCTTGCTTTCTGCTCTTCTTGAGTATCTATGTTACCGTCTGCGAATTCCGTACTCATCGGGCAACTACATCAACCTACGTCAGCAAACGGTTTTATATCCTACCTCTTAGCGATAGACGAGAAATCGCTGATCTCATATTTCTTCTAAAAAATACTGGAAGCTAATGGTATGAGTAAAGGAGTTTTAAATCTTGACAACTTAAGTGGGGTGCTCAAATTAATTTTGTTTACCAGGGCTGTCAATCATGTTATTCTTTTCACTTGAATAGATTAAATGAAAAGAAAATAATACAATACACAGTAAATTTTACCGTAAATTTTACCGCCTCTGTGGTCTAGTGGTTCCACCCACCGATTACAGATCCAGGGGAGAACAATATTTTGCTTTGTTTGGTTGGTGGTAGGACTTTGGTTAAGTCCGCCTGGCTAGCTATCACCATCTTACCTAATTCTGTCATGACAACAATTCTAAAAAAATGTTGTGTTCCGGCATTTAGAGTTAAGATAGCCAGTTCCTCAGTTAGTGAGGATTCCGAGTGACGTGCGCCTCCACCTTCGGACTTATCTCAACAACAACTCAACGAAACAAGCTAACCGTTTGGCGCCGAACTTCCCCGGGAACGCTATTTAGATTGACATGTATCAAATTCTTAGGTCCGTATTCCAGAAATTCGATAACTCGACGAGTGCCGACCAGCACTCAAAGAGCTAAACCAGCAGAGTTGTATATTATGCAAGCACGGAGGAGGAGAACGGAAACTCTGGGAAGTTCTGGTGTACGGACCTTCCAGTACCGACCTGGGAGCCCTTCATAGGCCACATGAGCTGCCACGGCGTACACGACACGCTGACCACATCGAACCCTTGCTCCAGGTACAGAGTCGCGTACTTCATCACGTGCTTCTGCCGCGCCAGCAGCCAGTTTATCATCACGCACAGTGGACGGTCCACTGGCTTGTCCAACCTGGAACGAAAGCCATTAAGCCCTGCCATTAGACGTTTCCTCTTTTTCCAATGGAAAATCATAGTACTTCTGAACAAGTCACGAGTCTATTTTTTATACATGTATTACTTCAGGTATCTATCTACATTAAAGGTGAGCTGAAAACATAATAGCGGAAAAAAATCTCGATATTTTTTTTTGTTGAAAATGGTACGTTTCAAAATTTACAAGCGAAATATTTTGATACCTACAATGAATATTGTCTTTTTTTAAATGATAGGTTACATGTCAATCTACATTATGCTAATAATACGTCAGATTAGCAACTCAACGCAACTTTATTCTAGTTTCAAACTAAGATATAGTAGTAATAAAGGTGAAATTGCTGTACGCTCAACCACGGCGTTTATTTCTACGTTTTCATTTTTTACGGTAAAACAAACATTAATTTTGAAAATCTAAAACACAGACCGTCTGCTGTATACTGTGTTTATTTACAATACAAAGTGTCAAGGCCTTATTGGGCGTATTTATTGAATAGCGAACATTTTAGGACAAATTTAACTTTGTATTTTTTTTCAATTGAGAAAATTTGATGTAATCATGTTTTCGAAACACTAGCGTTCGTGCATCAATCCTGAACTATAAAATATATTAATTTCAAAGTAAATGCTACAGTATTGTGGAAGATATGATCGCTGAAGCTAAGCCATTTCACGTATCATAGACTCTTAAGGGGCTAAAATGTTAATTTCGACCCCTTTATATTATTTTTTTGTAAATACATATTTATTATATATCACAACACCCATATTTAAGTATTATATCTAATTTAAGTAATCTAGTTCCCATATTACAAACTTTGCTTAGTTTGTGCCTAGATGACCCTGTTTGAAATTAATGTTCTGTATTAAAAGTACATAACCTTCATAAAAAACCCAGGGGTCCAGCGGTACGCGGCTGGATTTGAATGCACAACCTCCGAATCGGAAGGCGGGCCTATACCCACTCGGCCACACATCACGTAGGTGCCTTCCATTGATTGGTCGATTGCCACGTTCTATTTAGAGCAGTCACGTGATCCTAATTGAGTACCTACCGGTGACATTTGAGCGGCGCTGCTATGGAAATTATGTGGCGGTTTGTGGTTGACCGCCAAATACGTAATCTGCGATATGGAGTTCTTTTCGGTCTTCCAGTCTTTTCGGTTTTGTTGGAATAATCTGACAAAGCGCGGAGACCAACACCAAAGTTTCCGATCCACATTGCAAAACATGCTGGTTGAAACATCACATCAACAGCATATTAGTCGACTGTTGGACAGAGCCTCTTCCGAAGCGGGAGGGTTTTGCCATAATCACCACGTTTGGCAGGCGGATTGATCGCAGTAAATGTGTAGATAATACACAGAAGGAACCTGCCCTCCTTCTGGTGAGCTCGCTTAGTCAATGCAATACAAATACAATACAAATGTTTATTTCTTCAACTTAATCTATACAATATATTACATGTGATTGAGACCTCCTTTTCAGCAAAAAGATACCCGTGTTAGTTTGTGTGTGTGAGGTCTCGCTCTTCCATTACAGTAGTTTGAAAAATAAGTTTAAGATAAAATAAAATAAAACTAGGATGTGTTGTGAGGCTTTTGTTAATTTGTGTGCAAGGGTGTGTGTGTGTGTGTGTGCAAGGGTGTGTGTGCGTGCGTGCGTGTGTGAGTGGGTGTGTGTGAGTGGGTGTGTGTGAGTGGGTGTGGGTGTGTGTGAGAGGGTGTGGGTGTATGTGTGTGTGTGTGTGTGTGTGTGTGTGTGAGAGAGAGTGCGCTATGTCGGTGAGTATTCGGCTTTTACTATATCCATTGGCTGAGTGGGGTTGATCATTGAGCCGCTACCTACCGCCACGGCATGCGTTGAAGCATGGTGGTTACGTTTTGGAGCATTCCTGCGGCTCCGACCACATATCAGGAAATAAGGAAATATCACATTTCCCTTCATCTGTGGATCGGACTCACGCTTGGCAGATATTATGTATTTATTAATATAAGACAGGACTATTATCACACCAAGTTTACGACGGAGCTTAAATAAAAATCGTTAAGAGTAGTAAAACCTGAAATGGCTTAACTTCAGCGATCATACCTTCCACAGAACTGAAGCATTTACTTTGAGATTTATATATAATATGTTAAAATTAAAATTCAGGATTTAGACTAGAACGTGGCAAAAACACGATTTTAACCGCCTCTGTGTTCTAGTGGTTCAACCCACCGATTTCAGATCATGAAGGTCCCGGATTCGATCCCCAGGGGGAGCAATATTGTACTTGGTTTGGTTGGTGGTAGGATTTTGTTCAAGTCCGCATGGCTAGCTACCGCCATCTTACCTAATTCTGTCAACATAATAACAATTCTTAAAAAAAATATATATGTTCCGTCAGAGGTGAGATAGCCAGTCCCTCAGTTTGAGGATTCCGGGTGAAGTGCGCCTCGAACTTCAGCCTTATCTCAACGTTACCAGGTGAGATGAAGGCCAAGCGCTTCCCCAACGTACAATTAAAAAAAAAACAAATTTGGCTCTAATTTGTAAGATAAATGATCGCCCTTCAATAAAGACGCCGCCTTATCGATAACAGATCTCTTGTATCGCTAGGCGATCTTTCATTGGCCAATCTTTATTGAAGTCTTCAATGGTCTACTGGTTAAGCATACATATTTTCTCGTAGGAATTTATTCGAATCTAGACCGTAGATGGTCTATTAGGTAAATCTTTACGCCCGACGCAGACAGAGCTATGGATGTCAGTCTATTGTCTACGTCCGGATTTTCCGGAAACCATTCATGATAAAAGACCAACCAATGAGCACGAACACTATTGCAGAGGAATATTAGGTGTATCTTGTTACTATCCCATATTTCATACCTAGGAGAAGTAAGTAGTTCCCATATTGTAACAAGCCTCATAGCTCAGTTGGTAATCGCTCTTACTTCTACGCTGCACGTCGTGTTTTTGTCAGCAAACAAATTGAATTAAGAAACCCAAGTGTTTCTGGGTGGAATAATAAAAGCTAACAACCTATTGACCAATGGAAAGAAATGTCGAAGTAATTCGCCATTAGTTCACATAACATGCTTCCAAATCACTCTTTTAACTGATTTTTCGTACTGACCAAAAAAAATACCATTGTATATTTACGTGCCATTTTGCATATTGGGTGCGCATCATCGATACTTATAAACCCAGATTTGATGCGCGGTAATGACGGCGTGCGAAGGTGGTGTTTTGTTACTTTTTTTATAGTATGTCGGAGAAGCGCTTGGCCTTCACTTAAATCTTCACTTCACAAGTTAAGGCCGAAGGTGGAGGCGCACTTCACCCGGAATCCTTAACTAACTGAGAAACTGGCTATCATACCTCTAAATGCCGGAACAAATTTTTTTTAAGAATTGTTATTAAGGCGACAGAATTAGGTAAGTTGGTGGTGGCTAGCCAGACGGACTTAAACAAAATCCGACCGCCAACCAAACCGAGCACAATATGCTCCCCTGGGGATCGAACCCGGGACCTCTGGATCTGAAATAGGTGGGTTGAACCACTAGACCATACAGGCGTTTAAGTCTCGTGTAAAGAATCTTACTTCATAGTATTAGGATCGGCCTTCAGCTTGAACTTATCGTTGCTGATGTACTGGATGTTCTTGGTGATATCCTGGCTGTGGGCGTTGCGGTCGAACCCCACCATGGCCACCGGAGCACACGACAGCAGCGGGCGGAGCGACTGGAACCAACGAGGGGACTCACATCACGCCGGTTTCCACACAGCAGCAGACACCACGCACTCTCTCGTGCTAGTTCTTTCAGTACTGCCCTGTACTGCAAGTCTTCACATAAATTCAAGTAACTTCTGAAGCACCGTTATGATTTGAAACCAATGTAACGAAAGAGGGATACTAATAATTAAGTTTTAAAAACTAAAAAGAGAACAGAATTCAATGAAGAATATGATACAATTTCGTTTAAGTACCTGGATGACGTGATTTTTTCAATTATTTCGATGACAAATGATTGGACAGACAGACAGATAGACAGACACGTGATCCTGTATAGGGTTCGTGTATTATTTACTTTTGGGGGTAATAAACCCAGATCGCAAAATCGAGGGAACTCTTCAAATATTATAGGCACACTTGCCTATAATATTTGAAGAGTTCCCTCGATTTTTCCAGGATCCCATCATCAGATCCTGACCTGATGACAATGGGATCACCTGGGAAGTATACCGACCCTAAAAATACCCAAATAACTTCATGTGGGCATATAATATTTGAAGAGTTCCCTCGATTTCTCCAGGATCCCATCATCAGATCCTGACCTGATGACAATGAGACCACCTGTGAAGTATACTTTTTCAAACAAAAAAGAAATTTTCGAAATCGGTCGCCTGGACCGATTTTCATTTCATTTTCATTTCATTTCATTTTCATTTTCATTTCATTTCATTTTCATTTCATTTCATTTCATTGTCTGAAATCAATGAATACAATACAATACAATTTCCCCGTCTTTGATTGCGTGTTAGTTAGTACATTTTTGCGCCTGCGTTTTGCTAAGCCTTGGTAATAGACCGTGGTGTATTGTGTATTGGTCACGTGAATCAACTTGTGAATATTTTTACTAGCATTTCAAAAGGTTCCACACATCTGGATTATATACGCGCCTGATTAACAGGCAATGGTTAAACGCCTGATGGTTATCAGGGTCCTGAATCACGAGTAAATATGTAGTTTTAAGTACCCAGCTGATGAGCTAAGGTAATAATTCATCCTTCCAAAAAACTAAACAAAGGCGCTGTCATAACCTAAATCACCGTTTCGACCTGTGACAATAAGGTCATCTGGTTCAATAACCATAAATTTGACCTTCTGAAGATTATATTTAACGACTCAAATGAGGTTCCTATTACTTTGCAACCGTTTCCATTGACGTCGATGGTGATTACTGATATGATAGATAGATACCTGCATCCGTCATGTCTGTGGTAAGCCTGGCCCATCATCCACTTTTTTTGTTGTTGTAAGGTATACCTACATAACCGCCTCTGTGGTCCACTGGTATCAGATGCAGTGGTCTCGGGTTCAATCCCTAGGGGGGTACTAATTTGTGTTCGGTCTTGTTGTTGGCAGGGTGGCTAGCTTACACCATCTTACATAAGTATAAGGCTATAATAATAATATACCATGTGTTTTCCGGCATTAAGGAGGCCCAGTAGACTCACTTTCCCATACAAACGTAGTACAATTTACATTTCGAAGTGGTAAGTCCGATTCACATGAAATTTTGCAGGTGCAATCGGAAAGATAATCTGTGTACGTGATGCGTTACTCTGTCTTAAAACGCAATAACAATGAAAATAAATGGAAATTTGTATTTGTTTAGAAAAACTCATTTCCATATATTTTGGTTTGTATTCGTTTTTTAGAAAAAGTAACACGCCACAAACACAGATTATCCCTGCCAAAATGCTTTTGAATCAGACACAGACCGCGACAGTAAAAACGCTTATGACCTCTGTTTCGTAACCACATACTATGGTAAAAATATGTCTGGTCTAAAACGTTTCAGTAACTATCTGATCGTTTTTTACTGTTGATTGAGTAGCTTTGCATTCGTGGAAAAAAACAAAAAGCAAGTAATGTCATCTTGTGCCAGTTTACAAAGCATTAGATAAATAGGTGTATACGAGATATTAATTTGACACAACTCCATCAGTCACAAGCTAAGAGATATAATAAGAATTACTACAACGGGCAAGTGGTGGTTTGGGCGGAAAGAAATGTATTACTATTCACTACTATAAGTATACTTATTACGTTTACATAAAATTTTTTGTTAAACGTGTATACGTTATTATATATAATTTCATTAAAATTATTATATTCTTGCCTTGACTGTAAAATTTAAATATTATTTGTCTAAGTAACACATGTACCTGCCTATGTTAAGTTTATTTTTGAATAAGGACTGTTGATTTAGTAAGTAAAAAAATATTTAAATAGTTGTCGAGCCTTTTGTGAAAGGGCTCATCCAGGGAAGTACTACCACCATACCTATTTCAGCCACCAAGCAGCATTGCTGTTTGAAGGGTATGGCCACCGGTGACATTACAGGCACGTGAGGCTTTACACCTTTATGCCTCAAGTTGACGGGCGCAATGCAATGCCGTGTAGGCTATGTTCTTCGTGAATGTGACCTGTACACAGTAAGGCATTGTTACAGGCAAGAGATGCACTTAACGTCAGGAGGGCTACTTGCTTGTTCCGTCTTTAGTTGTATGTAATGGTTTCCGAGAAACACGATTCTGCAAAACGTTCCCCCAGCAGGAAATGAAATATCTCAAAAACCTTAAGGCCCACTAATTCCATTTTTCGCGCACTTTTATGCACCAATGTAAGCTATCTGCCAAATATGTCACTTATGGCTACGGTCATTCGTTTAGAATCTTCCTGCTGGAAGAACGTTGCTCCAGCAGGAAACGTTTTTCGCTTTTTATTCCAAAACGGTAGCATGCACTAATTTCATACTTGGCGCACTAGTACAACATATATCGCTTTCAGTATTTGTTGAACTCATTTCGTTCTAGAAGATACTTTCCTGCTCGAGTAATGCACACGTTTTGTTTGTCAGGTATAAATGAAATTTGTGATAAAATATAACTAAGTACACTGTATGTAAATATGGACCATTTGATGAATATTATTAGTGCATGCTATCCTAATGTTGGTATACCAATATCTGTTGATCATGTGAGACCTAAACTATCTGTAAAAACTTTTTATGTACCATGATCGAACAAACCAAAAATCATTTCTCATTTATTTTTTTATAAAAAAAATTGTGCGACGGGGAAGCGCTAACTACAGTTATTTTATTTTATTGTATTCCGATCTCATCTAACTAATATTATAAATGCGAAAGTTTGTGTGAATATTTGTTACCACTCATCTCCATAACTACTTTACCGATTTAGATTAAATTTGGTAAACATATAGTTTGTGTTTTAGAATAACACATGGGCTAATAAAGCTTTAAAATCATCCCCTAAGGGGGTTATATAGGGTGGTAAAGTTTATCTGAAAAAAACATTTTCTTAGCTCGATTCACTCAAAACTCGGTTTTAAAGTATGAAGTAAATAATGAAAACAGCATTTTTTTATTTTTATAAAACTACGCCTAGGAGGCGTGCAATAAAGCTCTGAAATTTGTATGGAAAAAAAAACCTTGGCTCGATTCACTCAAATGTTGGTTTAAATAAACTATAAAGTAAACGATGAAAACAAAGTTTTTAATTTTTACAAAACTACCCCTAGGAAGTGTGCAATAAATTAAAAAAAAATGTATGGGTAAAAAATATCCATATTGTTCTACATTTGTCATATAAATATCCATGCGGGCGAAGCCGCAGGACGCAGCAAGTTAAGTATATACCTCCTTTTTTTATCCCTTGATTACTCGCGTGGGGTCAGATTGACCTCGGAGAATATTTAAACGTTCATATTTCTGTCGTTTTTGTATCTACCCTCTTTTTTTTCCTGGTTGCTTCCTAAGTTATAGTAAGCGCCAGTAGAAACTATACCACGTTATTTGTACCTTGGCATTGATTCTTATAAATAAATAACTTGATATTCAAGGTTGTTTCAGTACTTGCAGATAACGTTGAATTTGAAGGACATTTCATTCAAAAGATATCGTGAATTAAAAAATATCATAAACAAGAACCTTGATAGATTAATGAAACTTTGCGTACCTAATTATTACTGATATCTACTGTATGTATGACACATGCACACGCTCTGACGGTGAAGGTCACATCGTGAGGAAACCAGCATGACCCTAGAACCAAAAGTCCGATTGTCACGTGTCACTGGCTAGTATTCCGCTGAGCGGCGATGGGCTTGCAACTGTCACGTATTTAATACTAGCTACTTGCAAACCGTGGGCATGTGCCAAACGTAAGTTTGGACGCGCCTTTGACTACCCCCTTGTAGGTGATCCTCATAAGAAAATGTTGAGTCTATTTGTATTGACTGGATCTGAATGATACAGTTCTTGTGGGCTCCAACGTGGACCTCATCCTTGATCTGGCCTAAGAGCTAGACAAGCCTAGAGGTTAAGAGCTATCTTATAATTTGTTAATAAACAAAAAACATGAAGCGTTCCAAGTTCTGGTGCTCGATAGAATTCAAGTTCAGATCACGCGACAAACACGTGACAACTCGTTATCTCAATGCACAATGTCCGAAATGATAACCAACTCGTAAACTCATCAATGAATTATTGATAACAATTTGTAAGCTTCTTTAATTAAAGAGGTCTAATGTGCGATGGGGAAAACTTTGGCCTTCATCTCACCTGGTTTCAAGTTTCAAGTTATAAGGCGAATGAGGACTCGAACTTCGCCCGCAATTCACAACAGTCTGAGATCTTACCTCTATATTTTTTTTTATAAACAAGTAAATATTACAAGACATTAATTTTACACAGCGCCATCTAGCCCTAAACTAAGCATTATATGGGAACTAGATTACGGATAGAATACTTAAATACTTTTTGTAAATACATACGTACTATATGAAACAACACCCAAACACAGAACAATCATCTATATTCATCAGACAAATGTTTGTCCTGGGTGGGAATTGGACCCACAGCCTACAGCGCAGAAGGCAGAGTTACTACCAACTGAGCTAGGAGGCTTGCCGGAACACAACAATAAAAAAAATGATCTGGCGACAGACTATGAATAAGATTTTGGTAGCACTGACCATCATACCTGTGGTCTGTCGCTTATTGTATTTTCGCCATTGATTTATCGCGTGGTTAGCTTGACTAGGTGGACTTAACGTACTACCAAAATGTACTCCCCTAGGGATCAAACTAGGGACCTCTAGATCTGACACTGGTAGGCGAACCACTAGGCCACAGAGGCGGTTAAAGAGGTCCATGAAAAGAGACCTTTTCCCTGCAGTGGGAGATAGAGATAGATGTGTCAACTCAACGCATACATTTCTAACCTACGCAGATATATTTTTTCAAACGTCATACAACCAGTTAAAACATTTTTCATTATCTTGAAACAGATGGAAAGAGAGGGTTGGCCATTGTCCAGCAGTGGGATACACCAGCCACCAGGCTAAGGAAAAAAAACCGGTCATGTCATGATCACTTGCCAAACATGAGTTATGTGCGTGGCATAGCTAAGACGCTCAATAAATCAATTTTTATAAATGGACATTTTATTAGTAGGTAACTAAAGGAGATACGAGCTTCGACATTATACGCGAGATTGCATCATCACATAAACAGCCCGTTACCGTCCACAGTTGGACATAGGAACTCTCTAAGCTAAGGTCGAAGAGGCTGCCCTCGAAATATTAACATGGAGAAAGATTCATCAGTTGTGCCGACAAGAGTCATACGCTTAAATTATAGAAGGAGGCGTTTACCACTAGTACAATCTTGGAGTCTTCAAGTCCAGAGTGAAGAGGTTCCCTTTAGACAAGTAGTATAAGATGGAGGATTCCGGGTGAAGTGCGCTTCCACCTTCGGCTTTATCAACATGTAAACCAGATGAGATGAAGGCCAAGCGCTTGCCGGCAAGGAAATTAGTTTTTTGGATTTACGGACTTAAGACAAATCTGGTAGGTACCAGCAGACATTTAATTTTGTTAGCAATGTTTAAGGCAAATTAGTATAGAAATGTACATTACATAAATAGCTGCTTCGCATTTTCAGGTAAGGTTTTTTTTTAACAAACTGACTGATCCTGTCCTAGACAGACAGTCTA
This sequence comes from Venusia cambrica, assembly GCA_951394065.1. Lineage (NCBI taxonomy): Eukaryota > Metazoa > Arthropoda > Insecta > Lepidoptera > Geometridae > Venusia > Venusia cambrica. Next base: position 11,149,216 of record OX596041.1, read on the forward strand.
CCTACCCCTAAGATTCGTCACCTTTTACGACACCCGAAAGAGCATGGTGCTATTCATCGTTTGTAGACATGAAACTGCTACCTAGGTAAAGGTTACACTAATATTACAAAGTGGTAAAACCGTTTACCCGGATAAACTGAAAGGATCTTGATGAGATTTGGCATGGGAAAGAACAGTCTACATTTGTAACACGCGGGTAAAGCCGCGAACAATAGCTAATTTATAAAACGCTAATAATAATCACTAGACGTATTAGCAATAGCTAAAATTCAAGTTCAATGTCATAACGTGGAGTCAATGATCGGCGCTTGCGCAGTCTCCGTCGCCGCTCCGTGATCATGGCGGCGCGGCGTGATACTCAAGACAGTTTTTAGACCCTCTGAGTCAGTTTTTAGACTTTTGAGTAGCTTTTCATACCCCTGAGTATTGAGCAAGGCGACTTATGATTATGACGAAAAAGGGTCATCTCTAGAGAGGTCTAGAGATGACCCACTACCTGTATATATCCACTGTATACCTCATCCTTGAACGAGGTATACAGTGGAAAAATGACAGCTGATTCAAAGCTATATTGAGTGCCCCCTGAATATTGTGCAAGGCGGCTTATGATGACCAAGACAGGTCATCGCTAGACCTCGAGGCTGCACGCATGATACTACAGTATATAGGTCTACAGTAGAAAATTTACAGCTGACTACAGTGATTGCCTAAAAGCTCGATCCAACGTAGAACTCATGCTTGCCAGAGCTAGAAAGCTATTTATAAAAAAACCTACGTAATAGATAACGTCGAATGATTGGGGCAGATTCCATCCCAAATATTAGACATTCCACTTTGCCCCACCAATGTGGCGGCACGGTGGGGCAGATTGGAATAATTGAAATTATGTTTAGTGCGTAGTTTAATACACACTAGCTGGCCCCGCGCAGGTACTTGCGGTTCATCACTATAATTTCGGGCCATATAAGCCCACTGCTAAACAAAGCATTTTCGGAAGGCTCGCTCCATTGTAGACCTCATTGTTGCCCAGGCAAGTCTTAAGATCCAGGGCTGACTAAGCATATATAATCTTGAGCCGCATCTATCCACCAACTCCGCGTAACCACCGGTCACAATAAAACACCATCCCCATTGAGGCCAATTCGTCTGGTGGGTGTGGTGTTATGGGGACTGTGACCTGATACCGTGATATGTGTATTTTTTGGATTGAGGTACCTATGTAAAGTTAAGAATTAAATGTATTCTACCTAGCTGTAATATTTTCAGCCTTTGTATTTCTATGCAACTGCGCAAATGGTGTTGCATTCCTAATGAGTCATGGTCATCGCAATCATTTGGTACCTACTTCCTATGTTACCTACCTACGCGTTCAGTTCACTATCACCATGGACGAAGGAAATACAATAGACAGCTAATCCCATAGAACATTTTGTAGATCAAAAAATGATCAAAATCCGGTATTATTTCTAGATGGCGCTGTCTCGTAGCCTGGGAGCATTCTAATCAACATCTAAAACGAATATATTTTCAATTATTTGTATGGTAAAATTCTTCGATTGATATCTATTTTTTTTTAGAATAGTAAAAATTGTTCACAGTGTAGTTTTATCAATTTTGTTTCACAGCGGTATTACACCACATTTTACGAGCCTGCTAATAGATGGCGTGTAACTAAACTCTGAATAAACGTACGTAAAATGCGATGTAACGCATCGTTGTTTAACTAGATGGCGCTTATCATCAAAGTAAGTATTATTTTTATTTCAGACAGGTACCTGCAGACTATAGGAATATTGAAAACTCCGGTATTTACTTTTCTAGTTTATGTCATCAAAGTAAGCAGGTTAAATCGTTAAAATATGTACCTACCAGAAAATTGAATATTGAAATACAGAGAAAGACTAGAGAATACAGAGTTGACTGCTGATAGGAGTGACTGGAAGAGGAGAATGAGAATATGTTGTGCCAACCCCATCTAGAGTAGGATACGGACAGGAGAATAATGATGATGCCTATAGAAAAAGAATAACAACAATTGATTGAATCAAAAAATAAATAATATAATATATATATATATATAGTTCATATCTTTCGTCACAGAATAATAAATAGTACTAGCGTACAGAAGGATCACTCTCTAACTTAATTACGTTTTAAAAACTAAAAAGAAAGAAAACCGACTTTGATGAAGAATATGATTCAATTTCGTTAACCTGGATGGCGTATTTTTTCCAATTATTTTGATGACAGATGGACGGGCAGACAGACAGACGCGTGACCCTATATGGGGTCCGTTTTCTCCTTACTTTTGAGATATACACCCAAATCGCTTCGTGTGCCTATAATATTTGAAGAGTTCCTTCCATTTTTTCAGGATCCCATCATCAGATCCTGACCGATAAAGAAAAAGTCCCAAAGTCCCCCTGACAGGGGTCTTTTTCTTTATTTTTGAGGTAATACAGCCTAAAATACCCTTATCGCTTTAAGTGTGCCTACAATATTTGAAGAGTTCCCTCGATTTATTTAGGATCTGATCATCAGATCCTGACCTGATGACAATGGGATCACCTAGGAAGTATACCGACCCTAAAAATACCCAAATCACTTCAAGTGTGCATATAATATTTGAAGAGTTCCCTCAATTTCTCCAGGGTTCCATCATCAGATCCTGACTTGATGACAATGGGTCTTCCCATTGTCATCAAACCTTGATCATCAAATCTTCCCTTTAAAAAAAATATCTAAATCGGTCCAGCCGTCTTTGAGTAATCAGGGAACAAACATTAAAAAAAAAACGTTCCGACGATTTGAAAACCTCCTCCTTTTTTTTAAAAGAGGTTAAAAAGCCATGTTTCGGTACAAAAATGTACTTACTGTTAAGACTTGCACGCGAAATTGAATCTTATTGTGTGGCATTAGCGTTCATAATCCGTTTGTCTCTGCTGACTTGGAAACGGTTTCGCGGTCAGAGCATTTGCCGATATTAATATAGGTAAAATTTATGTTAAAATAAATCAATAATGTTAACTATGTATATAACATCAATACCTACCTTTAATAAGTAAGTGTCGTGAAAACACTTTAACATACATAGGTACCTACTAAGTACAGATTTTTTATCGACAATACATGTATGTCTGTACCTACTTATAGCTTCTCACCAATTATAGAATTTTATCGCTGTCTAGATAACTACAAACATACGCAACTATTACTGGGTAGGTAGAGAATTGAGTAGGTGCGTCACAGTATCATGTACCTAAACGAATTATTTATGTTTCGAAGTCATAATAATTGATTGATCCAAAAATCACAAAAATTAGGTACGCATGGTAGGTAGCGACGCGGTTAGCGTGTGACCAGAGACGAGAGCCGAGTTGCAACCTACTGCCGCTATCTAACCTAAACTTCACAGTGGCACCCCCTGCGATCGTTTTGGGCCCTATAAGCCCACAGCTGAAGCATTTTCTCGGAAGGCTCGCTTCATTGTAGACCTCACTTTGTTCCATCACCAATAGTTTTCGCTGCGCATGTGATGCGGTAGGTACAACTCTGGGCATCACTATGCACTATGTATAGGTAGGGTAGGTACCTACCTAACTAACCCTTTTTTACTTCACCATTATGTATAGGGGTATAGGTTAAGTACTTACCTACATAATGGTGACAAGGAAGGCAACCAGGCTTTGTTTTCTCAATAAACCCTATTTTGAAGAAAATCTACAATTTACTATCTAATCTAAATATACAGTACAGGACACAAAAAATCGTATGTAGATCGGCGGTGGTGGTGGTGGCGGCGGCGGCGGGGCGGGAGGGTTGACCGCCTGTGTGCAGTTTTACGGTACCCATTTATTTTGCACTTTGCAGTTGCACGCGACGAAGACGACGACGAGACAATTCGAGTCTTAAGAGCGGCAACGCCACCGCCGCTGCCGTGCGTAGGTTTTTGCACATGCTGGCAACCTCGCAGTAAAGAAATAACATTTGTGCTAGTCAGAAAAAGCGCCATCTCTCTGTATATTTTCGTACGAAGAAAGGAGTGGGCTAGATTGAGGTTTAGAAAAAATATGATTCAATTATTATTACTTCGTTTGGGAACACGTAGCGACATCTCACGTCATAGAAAGTATTTATTTATCGTGCCACGCTCGATAGTAGGAAGATTGTCAGTCTATTGTATTTCCTTCGTCCATGCTATCACTGACATAGCATTAGCATACTACGAAACTATTGTGCGCACCTGGGCCCCGATTCTACAAAACCAATCGCTTCTTCTTAACTCTCGGGCTCGAGAAAATCCTCACATGGTACGACGCGGCGGCGGCGGCTTAAAAATCGACCCCTCCAACTCCATGGATGACGTAAAAGCCGACTAAGGAATCTCACTCTACACGTTTACTGCGATCACCAATCCGTCTGCCGTGGTGAGTATGACAAACCCTCCACTTTTGGAGGAGGCTCTGTCCAGCAGTGGACACTAATGATCTGTTGACAATATCATCGCAGTATGACTACCAGTATACCAAAAAGGCACCTAATGGTAGTGGTAATTCTAAAGATACCATTTTAATAGGACCCTGGTAGACTCCACGCTTAGGTGGTATGGACACGTGATGCGGAGACCATTGATCACTTTTTTTTTATTGTACGACGGGTAATCGCTAAGCCTTCATGTCACTTGGTTACAAGTTAAGATAAGGTCGAAGGTGGAGGCGCACTTCACCCGGAATCCTCAACAAACTGAGGAACTGGCTATCTTACCTCTAAATGCGGGAACACAACAATTTACACAGCTGACGGGCATAATGCAATGCCGTGTAGGCTATGTTCTTTGTGGAATTCCCTTAAGCAGTAAGGCATTGTTACAGACAAGGTTGAAAAAAACCCGTAGGTCGGCTCTTACGACATCCGCGGGCACGCCACGGCATATGTCCATCCCAATGTCCTACATAAAGGTCTCTACTCACAGGAGTGAGGATACCGTGATATTCAATGTGTTCTAAAAACACAAGAGAATAATAGGTAGCTAATAGCTATACCTACTTATTAATTTGATCACGGAAATTCTAGCGCTCCTCGCTATGATAGCTATGTACAATACAAACTATTAGCTAATCTGTGCGTATCACGTGTTGCATGGGTGATGTTCATACAGATTGTCCGTTATTCTGCGGCATGGCGCTATTAGACGTCAAACCTCGCGTTGCCAAGTGCACAGTTGCGTTGGCCACAGTGATCTGATTACAGTAAGCTTAGTATACTAATAAAAATGTAGTACGTGTGTTGTACCTACTCTGTGGTATTAAGGTACTTGCGCGATCGACAAGTAACTTGCGTATACCGTTGTTTAACAAGCCTCATAGCGCAGTTGGTAGTAACTCTGCCTTTTGCGCTGTAGGTTGTGAGTTCGATTCCCACCCAGGACAAACATTTGTGTGATGAATATAGATGTTTGTTCTGTGTTTGGATGTTGTATTATTTAGTACGTATGAATTTACAAAAAAAATAAAGTATTTTATCCGTAATCTAGTTCCCATATTACAAGCTATGCTTAGTTTGGGGCTAGATGACGCTGTGTGAAATTAACGTCAGGAAAAAATTATAGTAAGGGAGGGTAGGTAGCTAATTTGAATTTTGGGGCATTGGGGGGCTTTTCGAGACGAGAAAAATTTTAGTTTTCAGTTTAGTCAATTTTGGTCTAGGTTTCTTAAGCGAAAAAATTCAGAGAAAAAATTTTAAACCAGGTGTACTGAAACATCGTGTAAAAATGTGCACATCAATTAACTAAAATCGTCCCATATAACGTACCTTAGGGTACCTACATAATACTGTAGGTCTTATTTCTAATAGTCCATCTATCCAACGATTGTTTAGCAAATACTACTTTTTAAGCGATAAGACCGTCCATTGTTACTACTACTATTGACCGTCACTTTTTTTATTCATAATATTCAGTTATTTACACTGTGACACAACACAATGTATAAAGCTATCAACTAGGCAATAACAGACGGAATTGTTTTCCCCTATTGAAATATATTTGCCTAGTCTAGGTACCGATACCTACTTACCTACCTCTATAATATCTATATATAATAGCTATATAGTCTATCTATATATATAGTCGATTATGTATCTATCAGACTTGACACTTCACACACCATACAAACTTCATAGTAAAATTATTTACTGTGTGTGAAATTCTGATCCATAACCTTTAGTTAGAAGTATTGTGTAATAAATAAATGTTTAATTAGAATAAATAAATATAGGTAGGTACTCCTAATAATAAACAAATTTACAAAACAAAACGTCTCTAAATTAATACGTAATAATAATTTAAACATGATAAAATACGAACTTACTTAGTAACATATACATACCTAGACATTATTTATCTGACTGTACCTAGAGTACCAATCAGATGGCTAATTTATCTTGTTGCTTATAAATATGTTCATATGAATTTGTTACGATGGGAGATTGATTTGTGTTTCAGATATTCTTATTCTGAGTGGGGGTGACCAAATACTCACAGCTCAGTTGGTCAGTAACTCTGCCTTCTGCGCTGTAGGTTGTGGGTTCGATTCCCACTCAGGAAAAACATTTGTGTGATGAATATAGATGTTTGTTCTGTGTTTGGGTGTTGTATAGAATGATAAGTATGTATTTACGAAAAAAAAAAGTATTTAAGTATTCTATGCGTAATCTAGTTCCCATATTACAAGCTATGCTCAGTTTCGGACTAGATGGCGCTGTGTGAAATTAATGTAATATTTGCATATACTAATTTATCGTGTATATATTTGATGTGTACAGTAAAGAATTACAGAAACACTTACAAATTTCCCATTACTCCTCAGTCCAACCTTGCCTTGGGTTGCTAGGGACACTGCTGTCCTGAAGACACCCATTTTGACAGTCACCTGTAACATAGTATCAGCATCAGAAGCCTGTAATCATCCTTCAAGGGCTTAGCCATATTTTCACACAATTATACTTGTTATGTCAGCATACTCAGGTAAAATGGTAGCTAACCCCAAACCAAGCACAATTGTGCCCCCGGGGATCGATACTGGGACCTCTAGGTCTGAAACCGTAAGCGAACCACAAGACGTGTGGTGGTTCAATTTGGGCCTGAATTACTTAACAAGCCTTAGCATGCAAAAACTGAACGGATTGAGCTGAAATTTGCACACAATATTCTAGACCAGGAACAAAGGTGGACGAAGCCTCAACCATAAGTTAGTAAGTATTTCTTTCATCAGCATAGTTTTACAAGTCATTGACTTGGTTAACCCTGTTAACTTACTAAGTCACTGTGTATTTGAATGTCTCATACATTGTTTACTAATTAATGTAAGTATTCCATGAATTAGCAGACAGACATTGTGATCTTTGCTCTATATATTTGGCTATGAGAAGGCTCTTTCCATTAGAGCTTCAATTTGGTTTGTTTTGATTGTCATAGCTATAAATCAATACATATTTATTTACATGAATGTTTACTTTAAGTTATTGATGGACATATTAAAATTATTGAAATTAACAAATGACATTTTCAAGGTAGCTTAGAGCTACAATAATTGGTCTTATAATGATTACTTACTAGGTTTTACCAGCGGCTTTAGCATAGGACCATATAATAATGTATGGCCCATGGCATACATTATAATGATGTCAAATTTAACTAAGATTCATTCAGATCTTTTCACCCCGGTTACAGAGGTGGGCGTTCGTAGCTGCAACACAGTATTTTTAATTCTGCAGCTATCATTAATTGTATAATTTTGAATATATATATGCCTATGTAATTTTGTTCCAAATAAAAATATATTATTATTATTATTATCTTTAAATAGTCCTGACAGGTACAACTTTTTTATGCTTGTGGTGGTTCAGCAAGTGAGATTTTGTCTCTGCCTGGCTTGCACCACCAACATACATAAGTTTGTCCGCAAAACAAAAAATCAAATTTCTGTGTTAAGGCATATAGAGGTAGGATAGACAGTTCCTCAGTCAGTTGAGGATTACAGGTGAAGTGCGGCCTATGTCTCCAAAGTGTGATTAGGTCTATGGCATTAACATCAGCATTATTCCAGGTGTGATGGTGCTTTTCCAACATACAATAAAAAATAAGGTATTTCCGCATTTAAACTTTCAACCATTTGTTTTCTTCACATCTTGGTATACTTGGTATACCAAGCTTTCATTCAATATCATAGTTGATATTCAAATGTCTATGTTTGTAATAATCTACGCAAATTTCAGGACAATAGATCAATGTCTAAAATACTAAGTTGTGCCTAGACACAGACAGCCAAAGCTAATCAAACACAGAGCAGAAGAGTAGGCCAAACAATTGAATCTAGCTTTATGACTTGATTCATCCTGACCTTGTCTTGACAATGACTAGGTATAATGCTAGATGACCACAAGTACTGATGACGATTTATTTGTTTTCTTCTTTTTTACGATGGGTCAGCTCTCAGTTTCTATGGGTTACCCGGGCCTGAAATGCCTAAAATGGTGCCTGCCCAGAAAGTATGTATTCTCTTTTTGAAGGTTTTTGGGGTATGAAGGTATGTGAGTGGAAAAACAGACACTGGCATAGGATTCCAATTGGTATATTGATAAATAAATAATAATAATAATAAATACTACACTTTTTACATTAATTTTACACAGCGCCATCTAGCCCCAAACTAAGCATAGCTTGTAATATGGGAACTAGATTAAGGGTAGATGGTGCTGTGTAAAATGAATGTCCTGTAATATTTATTTATTTATATTTTATTTATAAGCTATATTGAAAAAAATACACATTATTAGTTTTTTTATAAGCTTTTCATTATAAGCTTTCATTTGTACTAAGAACGGAGAGTTTAAAACTAATAATTTCAGAGATATTATAAGTTTGACAGCTGTCATTGAAAATGTAGATCTGAAATGTTGAAATTGTGGCAATGTTTATTTTGATTAAGTTTTGTACACGGATTTGAATTTAGACAATAGATTTTCTGTTCAAATTAGTAGAGGGGACAGTCGACTAAAGAGCCGTTTTCATCCCATTTGGGTGTTTTTCGTCATCATGCATACGTTAATTCGAGTAATTATGGAATATGAGTATCAACGTGGCACAAACGGCACGCAACATTAACGACGTAATACGGAGAGAACACTATAAACGAACGCACAACCCGTTATTGGTTTACCCGCTTCCTTGCTGGAAATTTTGACCTGAAAAATGCAGCCCGTGGTCGTCTGGAAACTTTGGTCGATAATGACGAATTAAAGGCGATTGTAGAAGCTGATGATACTCAGTCTACTGTCGAATTAGCAGCAGCTTTCGAAGTTAGCATCAAAACAATCTTGATCCATTTGCGTTAAATTGGCTAGGTAAAAAAGCTTGACAAATGGGTGACCCACGAACTTAATGAACGCCGCAAGCACGAGGTCCACGTTGAGACCTGAATTTTGAATCGTATTGTTACCTGCGATGTAAAATGGATTCTTTTCGACTATCGTAAGCGCTCATCGAGTTGGTTAGATCCTGGTTCAGCACCTGAGCATTACTGCAGATATGTACTGTGAAGAACTAAACTCGCACAACGCCAACCATCTTTGGTGAATCGATCATCCCCATTACTGTTGCACGACAATGCGCGACCTCACACAGCACAACAGACCATCTCCACGCAACAAGAGCTGGGGCTGGAAGCTCTCCGTCATCCCCCATACTCACCAGACCTTGGGCCTACTGACTTCTACTTTTTCCAGAATTTGGATAACTTCTTAACGGGAAAAAAATTCAGAGGAGGGAGGCAGTACAAAAGTTGCCTCCCGTCCAGCAGACTTTTTCAAGATATAACATATATGGTATATGGTACCTATTACAGATTTTTTTATTGACAAAACATGTCTGCCTGTTCCTATTTATAGCTTTTCACCAATTATAGAATTTTATCTCTGGTTAGATAACTACAAACATACGCAACTATTACTGGGTGGGTTATTAATATATTTAATTGAGTGGGTACGTCACAGTATATTTTATACAAATTATTTATGTTTGAAGTCATAGTATTATTTTGTTTGATCCAAAAATCACAAAAATAACGACCCGAGACGAGAGCCGATTGGCCACCTACTGCAGTCATTCTCCCTGGGAGGAGGTCCGGACAAACATACCTAAACAAGGAGTGGCACCCCCCTACCTACATGAAACATCAATTTATTATTTGCCAAATAACATTATTTTAAACATTCCTTGTTGATTTCTAAACTATTTGTAAATTCAGATACAATAGTTACAGGTAGCTAAATACTTGCAAGATTAAACTTTGTATGATTCTAACAATGTAGTTACAATGTTAATTATGTGCCAACAAGTTATGTAGGTACCTTCATTGAGTACACATATAAATATAATGGAAGAAAAAAGATAGCTATATATTATCTGGGGTTGGCTTGCTATTCTATTGCCAACATTGCAAGATGCACCAGGAAGACAGTTCAGTGTGGCACATACATATGAATCCTATACCTAGCAGTAGATGAAGGCTGCAAATGATGATGATGATGGCTTACTTGGTCATTCAAACGTGGTGGTCTTATGAAGGCAGGGAACCAATTATTTTACTTCGAGTATACATACACAGACTCACGCCTGTTTCCCAAAGGGGTAGGCAGAGACAACGGAATTCCATTTACTACGCTCCTTGCACACCTCTTTTGCCTCATTTGAGTATACACTGATCATAAATTTAAATAGGTAGGTAAGTACTTGTTTTTCATCATGTTTGTACCCACCTATTCAAAGATGGTGCCTATTTCTTGTTAGAAGTTACAGTCACAAACAGTACAACCAATAATTTCGTAACAAGTACTTAACATACAAAGAATGATAGGATAATTTGCATGGTAGTTTTCAATTTATATAGCAATATCTAGATTCCACTATGAAGATCATAAGGCAACGGTACCCTCACGCACAGCACAAGGAATTAAATTGAGTAGGTACGTACAATATAATACAATTTGTTAGACATACATAATGCAATTAACTGCATTTTTATAACGGTAATTATTATACAAAAAGGTAAATACGACATGTCAACCAGTAGATATTAATTTACAATCCATGGCCTACAAATGAAATTGATTGGGATAAAAATACGAGATTTCAACCGGTAAACAGTAGATACCTATTTTTCAATTGGCCTACAAATGAAATTCGTTAACAAGTATCTGAAGATATACGGTACGAGGTAATAATAGAACTTACAGATGAATTTATAACGGATCCAAAATGATATCCAATTATATTACACGATTCCACACACAATTTCTTCTATCGAAGCAACACAGAACACACACACAAGAATTTATAACACGAGCTCGAGCAGGAGCACGACCGACCGCGACGCGTATCGTCAAAAGAGTATATTAGATAGAACCATAGAATACTATATATTACGTCACAAGAGTAGAACCAACCATCCATAGATTACATTAATATCAGTAGAACTGTTCAAGTAGACTAGAAATAGATTTTCGTCGAGCTTTTACCAGTGTCAATGTGCCAGCCGTTCATGAACCGAATGGTCTGTTACGTGATGATGGTAAGCGGCCCGACGGTATGACTCTTGTCCCTTGGGAAATGGGTAGGCCTTTGGTGTGGGACGCTACCTGCGTCGACACCCTAGCGCCATCTCATCTGCCTGGGACATCAGTTAGGGCTGGTGCGACGGCTGATTCGGCCGAGGATCACAAAGGGCGCAAATATAGTGGTTTCGACAGAGCTTACCTATTTGAGCCTTTTGGGGTGGAGACCTTGGGTCCGTGGGGAACCGGTGCCCTCCGGGTTTTCAAAAATATTGCGGGGCTTTTGATTGAGGCAAGGGCTGGCTCTTATTTAGGCCAGCGAATTAGCATAGCTATTCAGCGTGGCAATGCAGCCAGTGTCTTGGGCACGCTTCCGTCTGGTACTGGTCTGGAACAGTTGAGTTACCTATAGGCCGTTTGTAACGGCCCTTAAGTAATCTGACTGATTCCTTTGTACATAGTTAGTTTAATAGTACTTTTTATTGAATAAATGTCAGAATAAAACAAAAAAAAAAGAGATAAGAAAGAAATATAAATACCTACTTAATAGAAATACTATGTACGTACGGAAATAATAGTAATGTGCACACTATTAAATAAAATCTATCGACATCGATTGCAAACCTACTACAGTAGTGATGCATACTAATAGTATTAATCATAAAATTGTAGGTGCGATATCGTCGTGATTATTATTACTTCGTGAGCATTAAGATACACCTCTCCATTCAATGGATGTTGTCAACGGATGATTTAGGAAAATTTTGGATGAAATAGGTGTAAATGTAAATGAAATGTAAATGATAGAATAAAAGTTATGTCTATTCATGTATGAAACAGTTGTTTTTATGAAAATAAATTCTTATTTGTTCTTAGAACCATAAGTTATCAATAGAATACTTATAACATATTCATAAGCAGAAACTTGTTACAGGTACCTACATTAATTAGTTTTCAAATTATGACTCACTAGCTTTTACCCATGGCTTCGCCCGCATGGTTCTTACCCGGATTTAAATAAGCCTTATTCTTTCAAACCGACCAATCAGTTCAAATAAGGCTATATATTATTGTAGGACGAGGAAGCGCTTGGCCTTCATATCACCTGGTAACAAGTTGAGATAAGGCCAAAGGTGGAGGCGCACTTCACCCGGAATCCTCAACAAACTGAGGAACTGGAAATGTTATCTCTGAATGTCGGAACACAATATTTTTTTTAAGAATTGTTATTATGGTAACAGAATCAGGTAAGATTTAAACCGAATCATGAAGGCTTGTTGGAATCTGCCATGTTTGTATTCCGGAACGCGGATAAGTTTGAGATGTAAACGGGTTAAAAAAGTACGAATACAACCAGTTATGATAGAAATTATTTTGCATGGCCCCTAGAATATATATTAAGTTTCTAAAACTTAAAAGAGAGTTTGAGCTGTAAGATTTTCAAATATGAAGTCTAAAAATAACATCGGAAAAAGCAATCTTGCGAAAACAACATAAAAATTTAAAATGTATTTATTCGGATTACTTATACAACCATTTTGTTAGGAGATACTTATGTCAATATAAAAGGTTAGTAAGAATTGCAAATAATAATGTCAAATAATTTTGCTTAGGTACAAGAATTTATGGATCACGGATTATATATTTAGTTGAGACCGGCACTAGTTTTAATACCATATTTAGCTTTTAAAAAGATATTTGTACGCCTGTAAAAACGGCGAATCATAGCCGACTGTTTTATTATAATGAATAGGGACCTATCTTTAAATGTTACTATGTTTCAAACCAATAAATGTTTGATTGATTTGAACTAAGCCTTCGTCTAAAATATGGTGAAAAGAGTGCATTATTTTCTGTACAATATAATATATATATAATATAGTCCTATACAATATAGGACCCTTCTCTTTGTTGTAATTAGTGTTATAGTCCAGCAGCCACCGCCTGTTTTTTTCAGTGATTAATAACAGGCTGAATCTTCGAGAGCTCGTTCGGTTCTGCGCACTTCATTACCTACCTCTTTGAGAATTTCCGCAGAGGAAAAACTTTAGCGTCTCATCGAACCGAACGAGCTCACGAAGATTCAGCAAAACAGGTGATTCTCAGATGTTTGGTACGAATACAATATGTGTAAAACACAGAGTATAACATTAATAGGACAGTAGTGTAGTGTAATGTAAGTAAACTACATAGTGGGTCGTATATTTAGAACTAAATAGACGATGAATAAAGCTAGGCAGATTTTTTACGACAGATATCGTTACCCACTCTTAAAGCGATTACCTATGCAATATAACTAAGTGTTGTTGTTGTTTTAAGTTCTGTAATATCTGCTTCTGTTTACCGGTTAATGTGATCTGTATAAGAAGTAGGTATAGGATATGTGAAGTGTGTGGCCTCAAATCCGAAAGAGAGGAAGGTGGTGGTGGTATAATACACGGTGTAACAGAATATGTGTACTAAGCAGTGGGGGGGCTTTTCGGACCAGAAAAAGTATTTGTTGTGGTGGGGAGATAATAGTGAATTCCCAGTTTCAGTTTTCCATACAAATATTTTCATTTTCTCAATGACAATAAATAGTGACGACCCTATTCCTTTACCGCACTATGCCTGTAGGTAGGTAGGTATCAGTTGGTAAGAAGATTACAAGACTATTTTAAACACGCACAAATTTACTACCTACCTATGTTGTATGTTTTGTACGTACCTTGTTTAGGTAGGTATCAGCTGGTCGGAAGATTACCAGACGATTTTAAACATGCACAAATTCACTATGTTGTTTCCGTCGAGAAGAGTCTCTTCCTACTCACGAAAGCAACGGTAAGAGGGCAGCTCCTCCACACAGGGACGCTACCGCCGACGGCGAAGCCGATCTCCATTGGCTTAAAATTAGCTTCATGAGAACTAAAAACGATTTTTACTACCGGGTATGTGTCATATCCAAAATGGCGTTTCCCATCTCAAAAGTGTACACATGCTATGAAACCTATCCGTTCAGTACATTTGACGGTAAAAATCGTTTCTAGTTCTCATGAAGCTAATTTTAAGCCAATGGAGATCGGCTTCGCCATCGGCGGTAGCGTCCCAGGTCATTATTTGGAGCTTCACCAACACACAACATCATATTATAATATTTAGCATTACTGTACGTCTCCATTTTTTTTAATTCAATTTAAAAACACACGATATTCCGAAAAATTGCTCACCGGCCAACACAAACCGAGAACGACACGAGACTAAAGCACTTACGGTTCGACTAGTGTTGTGGCAGATACCTGTACCTTTGCCTCACCTCACTTCACCTCAGGTGAAAACTTCATTTCCCCATCTGAAGCTCGGCAGGCCATTCTCCGCTTACAAAAACAAAAAGCGCCAGGCTGCGATAGACTTCCTAACATTGCTTCGCTCCACCTACCGCGCAGTGGCGTATCCGCTTTGGCCAAACTTTTTAATGGTACACTCCTAACTGGCCACATTCCTATAACTTGGAAAATGGGGAAGGTTATAATGATCCCAAAACATGGTAAAGATCGACTTATGCTAGCCAGTTACCGGCCAATAACGCTGCTTTCCACGACAGCCAAGTTGCTTGAGGGTTTGTTGCTTCGGAGACTCGCTGTACATATTGAGCCTCGTCCCGAACAATTCGGGTTCCACAGCCAACCACTCCACTACGCTCTAACTTGTTGGAGTCATCCATCACCTAGACCACGAACTAAACAGTGGCCATTTCACGGTTGGAGTCTTCCTCGTCGTGGAAAAGGCCTTTGATCGTATCGTGTTTGGCACGCGGGCCTTATACAAATCACAGCATCGTTCCTACGAGGTCACCGATTCTGTATATCGGTGGAGCATAACTACTCACTATCTCGCCAAATCACCGCCGGCGCACTGCAAGGGAGTTGCTTGCGGGCGCATTGTATGTATCTACTCTATACAGATGTCATCCCCACTCTTGCGACAGATTTTAGTCCTGGAGAGGAGATCCTCACCCTGGCACTCTTTGCAGATGACAGTGGCTTCTTTTCATCCTTCATTAGCTCAATTTTAGAACGGAGACAGATGCAACGTTTACTTGTCGCTCTTCCAGAAAGGTTGAACAAGTGGCAAGTAGCTGTTAACTTAGTAAAAACTGATGCCCTTCTTGTAATGCACAAACGCACTGTCCTTACTCTAATTACACTGCGAGGCTAAGATATCGAATGGCAACCTTCTGTTCGATATCTTGGTGTGGAAATAGACAAGTCCTTGACGCTAAACCCGTGCTGCCAGAGCTATGATGCGACCGGTCCTTACATCAAAACTCCCGTTACGGATTAAGGCTGGAATATATGAAATATATATTATATACGGTCAAGACTCACCTACGCGGCACCAGCATGCGACAAACCGCAATAAACTGAGTCCCAGCCAAGAATCGCCTTATAATAATAATTAGTACTCAATTATTCTTATATCTCCGTGTAACATTAATTAAAATTTCTTGTATAATTCGTAACTAGTTAGATCCTGCATTTGATGTACTTATTCAGTCATGTTTTAATGTATAACCAACTAACAACTAACATTACAATTATTAAGAGTCACACACTCCAACCAAACCACGAAGAAACCAACGTATGAAAACCACCACGCCAACGTTAAGCCGCTGATTGGCCAGCATATATGCTAAAATCTTTCGAAGCAAAACCAAGCGACTCAGCGGGCGGTCGTCACTGATGAAGTTGAAGCCGAATAAGAGCCTAAGGCTCGTTTCTTCCCCGCACCCCGCACCAAGATGTGTTAATGATGATGATGACGATGACTAAGGAGTCCCGGCTCTTCTTACGTAGCGTAGTATAGTTTTCTCTTTGATTGAAGTAGTAAACAAACAAGTTTCAATCAAATTAATTGAAAACAAACCAACGCCATGCACGATTTTCAGGTTAGGTTAGCTTAGTTTCGAATTTTTTTAAATAATAAAGTGAGTTGGTGCGTAATTTTATGCTTGATTTTGGTTCCACAATGGATGAAAATGATGCAAAGGAATTTACGGAGATAGGAGTCAAACCATGGCTCATCAAGCAAATGTTTACACTCGGTAGGTACATAATCTTATTGACCATGAAATTTTATTTCAATTTATTCCTCCAATACCATGACTAATTTTATTTTTTTTACTCTGTGTTTGCAATAAAGACTATGCTTGTAGGTATAAGTTCCCCAACGCCCATCCAAAAAGGTTGTATCCCCAGTATTCTAGCAGGTGAAGATTGTATTGGAGCTGCTAAGACTGGATCAGGGAAGACATTTGCATTTGCACTTCCTATACTACAACACCTAGCAGAGGACCCATATGGAATATTTGCATTAGTTCTGACTCCAACTCATGAGTTAGCTTACCAGGTATGTAATGAGTTACATATAAATTAACCTTAGGTATAAATACCATGTTATATTAAGGTAGCCTATATTGTGCTTATCCATGGCAAATAACACTAAGATCTGTTTTGTTGCTAAGCGAATTTGAAGAATATTATAAAAGTGTATTGGTTTAAGTATGTGACTCCTTCACTCAACAGGTGAATGGATTTGAAATGAGATTATTATAATAAAAAAATCAGAAGTATATCACTTTCTAAAGTTGTATGAGTCATACTCTCAGATAATTTTTTCCTTGATCTGAGGTCATACTATACATTTTAAAACATGGGTTTACACATATATATGATTTTCAATCTCACACTTAGGTAAGTGTGAGATTGAATATAATATATATCGCCGCCTTCAAGCAAAAACCAACTATCTATGCCCAAAAATTTAAATAAAATTTTTGAGCAATCGCGTTTTCAAAGTTTGATGCCCCATTTAGGTTAGTAGTTTTTGAACAACCTTCCTAATTATTTTATAGCGTATACTATACATGTTCTAATATTGTATATTTCTTACATCAAATAATCATAATTTATGGCTTAGAAAAACGATAATTATTTCAAACTCGCTTGTTAGTTGGTTTGACCACTAGATTACTCAATTGATAAAACTTGTCGAATTCATGGTTCTATGATTATTTCGTCTCCTTCCAGTGAAACCAAAGATTTCCAGTTATGAATATACCAACGAAGGCAGTGGTCAATGTATTAATGATTAAGTAATATCAAAAACTATAAATGAAGTTGTTTTTTTCCTTAGATCATTGCATTAGGGTTCTTACAGTGTCAAACGCAACTACTTCTCATTCTTATACTATTTTGACCTGTTTTTTTTGTTTGTATGTTCCAAATAAAACACCATAACAAATTAAAGTATTTTTATATATTTTTTGCAATTAAGGTAATTAGTCTTCTTCAGATTCATCTGAAACCGTCACATCAGGTACACAATCAACGACATCACCATCTGCTTTTAAATCGCGGAACCAAGCATGATATTCCTCAGGTATCACTCCTTTCGTGCAAAGTTGGATAAGATCTGCTTTTTTTGCTCCTGAGATGGGTAGCGGTGCTGTGTATAACTGTTCCAGTTCCGCAGGAAAATAAGGACCAGTAACTGGAACTGGAAGAAGATCTTCGATAACCACCAGCTTCTTCGCTCTTTGCCGTGTAGCATAGCAGTGGTGGTGTTGGTCACTGTTGGTTTGTATCCCTAATAATTGTCCTTGCTGCATTTCGAGCTTTATGGCAAAAAAGGTGTCTGACATGTCGTAATTGTAAAATATTTTGTATTTGTTCTTCACATATCTCATTCTTTTGATTTTCAACCACTTGACACTTCCTGGTTCATTCGTTTTAGTCTTATGTAGCATTAGGCATCTAGTAAGATGCTTTAAGTCTTTGAAGTCATTGTACTTCATTTCTTTGACATTGTAGGGGTTTTTAGTTTTATTTTTCTTTTTGAGTGTCAACCGAGCACGTCGAAAATTTTTTTGCCACTCAGAAAGGGAGTACAGACTAGAGTATTTTTTGGCCGTCTCTATGCTACTGTGCATGGAATCTACTTCCATGTAGTACTAGTACTAGAATAGAATAGAATAGTTTATTTCTGTCTTATAAAATATTAACACGTAAAATAAATCAAAATGGCTAAAATATGGAATGCGAACATAATTGGTTTAACAACAGTAGCAAATTAAACATAGTTGCACGTCTAAGTAAGACCATAAGGCGTACATTACATGGAGTTCCTCGCTCTAACTAAGTATATACTTGTATGTAGATACGAGGGCTCTAGCTCTGCCTGGCTCTGGTCACTTTCTTAATTGAGACTGCCTGCTCAAATAGTGACGTACAATAACTTAAACGAATACTAACTGATCTAATACAATTTGCATTTACATTTTTAATCTGGAAGTGACAGAAGCAAGAATATAGGTACTACGGCTAACAATAGGGTACTAATAAAAACTATAATTAAAATTAGAGAAAAAGGTTTATGTGGTTATGTGTGAAGTGAGAGTGAAAGGATATGGCGTAAAAACGAAGGGACAGAGTATAGAGGGTTGAATAATGGACGACTTGTCTTACAGAAAATTTTAAACTATTATGTGGAAGAGGTCTTCTGTTTCGTCGTAGGTAAGTGTTTTGAGGTAATTATTAACTTTTGATTTGCATTCCCTCAAAGAAATACCGTAAATAACAATGTGTTTATTGATTTTATTATAGATGTAAGGGCCTAGAAATGAAGTGTGCTTTTGTGCAAACCTAGTCCTGCACCGGACAGTTCGAAATACTTTGTCACTGCGCCGTTTACCTTCATTATTAATGGTTGGTGGCAATAGATGTTGTTTTAAAATCAGTTGCTGAATGAAAATTTGTCTGCAGGTGAGGACATTGGAGTTGCGGTAGAGCTGTGTGGTGGGATATCTGAAGGGATAGGAATATGCAACTTTGAGAACTGCTCTTTGTGCTCTCTCGAGTGGCAGCAAATGAGTTTTTGCTGCTCCACCCCATGTAGTAACACAATACATAAGTAGAGAGTAGCAAAGTGCATAATACAGCATCTTTATCTGAGTGTCGCTGGCGACATGTCGAACGATCCCTAAAACAGCAATGACTTTGCGAATTCTAGAAGAGAGTTGTTTAATGTGGTGAGAATAACTAAGTCTAGAATCGATGGTTATGCCCAGGTATTTGATGGTGTCATCAGCTTTTAAATTAGGGCAACCGCAGCAGCATAAAGGATGCAGATGGCATGACACAGAGTGGGCTTTAATAGAGTATCCATTTACGACGGGTACTTTATTATTGCGCAAAGCAAATGTTAGGTATTTCGTTTTATCTGCATTAAGTGTCAGTAAATTTTGTGTTAGTAGAATGGAAACCCGATCGAGACCATCCTGTGCACTTTTGAATGTATCATCCCAGTTTCGACCTCGGAACAAGAGTACTGTATCATCAGCAAACGCAAGAATTTTTCCCCTTGTTAGTTCTAATTTACAAATATCATTTATATATATAAGGAATAAAGTTGGTCCTAAAATACTTCCTTGGGGTATTCCGAAGGGAGATGTAGCGATTTCAGAGCTCACTAGGTTGCTTATTTTAACGCACTGTCTACGGTTGCTCAAATAGCTCTGGAATAGTTGGAGTTGACCTCCACGAATTCCTATATTTTCCAATTTATTGAGTAACAACGCGACTGATACCGTGTCGAAGGCTTTGGCGAGATCTAGGAATATGGATAAACATTTATCTCCATCCTCTAATGATGTTGTTATAAATCTGTCAAGCTCCGACACGGCATCTCCCGTAGATTTACCACGCCTAAAGACTAATTGACTGTCGGATATCAGATTAAGCCTATCCAGATATTTTACCAGTCTAGTATTCATTGCTTTTTCTAATATGTTTGACATAGTCGGTAGTATGGAGATAGGGCGGTAGTTATAAGCAAGTAATTTATCACCGGATTTATAAATAGGAAGTATTAAAGATTTCTTAAAGATATCAGGAAAGACGCAAGATGAAAAACATAAGTTACATAAGTATGAAATTGGAGCAGCTAGAATAGTTTTGTTTTCCTTTAATATACAAGAAGAGATGTCGTCGCAACTAGTTGAGCATACTGCTTTTAGTGAATCGATAAGGTCAATGATTTCAGTCACGTCCGTATCAAATAGCGCAAACGAGTTTGTATAAGAAATGTGAGTATCTTGTGTGGTATTAGTTAAAGCATTATAAGCTGTAGGGAATTTTTCAGCAAGGGATTTTCCAACATTAACAAAATAGTCGTTTGTAGATTTTAGTTGGGCCATTGGGTCCTGTCCAGTTATTAGGTCTTGTGATAAGGTTTTGTTTTCTTTAAAGTGCGCGATTTCATTAATGATTTCCCAGGTTTTCTTGATATTTTTACTAGCTTTGTCGAGCAATAGCTTTTCATGATTCCGTTTGAGTCTCCGAAGAAGAGCATTACAAAAATTTCTGTAGCGTTTGTAAGTGATTTTGAGAGATTCGTTATCAGGCTGTTTTCTTAGTTTTGTGTGAAGTTTGTCACGATGCCTCATACAGCGAATTAATCCCGGCGTGACCCAGGGTTTTAAGGGGGTTTTCCTACGAGAGTGCTTAATAATAGTTGTGTGTTTTTTTTATTATTTCCACTATAGTGTTGACAAGATATCCTGCAGCAACGTTAGCATCCGTAGCAGCGAAAACGTCCTCGAAGCTAGTGATAGCTAGATCATGATGAATTGCATCATAATCCAGTTTTTTTAACATGGTATCTGCATTTCGTTTCGTTACGAACGATTCTAGAGTCAAGAGCAATGTGCTGTGATCAGTTACGGAACTATTGATTACAAGAGTACGGGCTTTTCTATCAGTTTTTAGCATAATGTGGTCTAAGCAACTTTCTTTTCTTGTGGGAACCCTGTGGGCTGGCAATAATCCGTGATATGCTTGGAGTTCCGGGTATTCGTCTGCATACTTGTGTTCAGAACTTTCTGTTATGTTGATATTAATGTCACCAGTAACAATTATACTCTTGAATCGAACTAATGAGCGAAGGAGCTCATCTAAAGATTTTGTGAATTTATCACAATTTTTGTATGAAGGGGACCGATACAAAGAGATAATCGCTATGTTATCAATTTCGGTAACCAAGCAGTTAGCGTCCGCGAAAGGAGGTTCATAAGAGCTAAATTTTAAGTTTTTATTTATATAGACAACAACACCATCGTTTTGGATTGGGTTGTGTGTAGTGTTTATAGATATATACCCTGCATAAGTGGGGATAAAATGGTTTTGTGAGAGTCTACATTCTGTTAGGACCATGACATGAGGTTGGACATTGATTCGCTCCAAAAATATTACAAAATCATCAAAGTTGCAGCCTATGCTTCACTAACAATTAATAATTGGTTATTTGTGTTTTTTAAGAACGTTGTACAATTATTGCTATCAGGGCTACAAATAAATGCTTGTGAAACTGTGGCTTCATCAATGTCCTGACAAAGATTAACGACGCGTCTACTCATGATTGACTGATAGATAGGTAGGTAAAAAGGTTGCGTGTATAAGGTAGAATGCTGTTTTTTGTGTTTAGGCTGTAGGTACGATCTAGAAGTACCTAGCACTTGTGAGGTAGGTATTTATTAGGTATCGGTTTAATATGGTCTTAGGTTGTGGTAGTGGGAGGGTAAAGTATTAGATACACAACTTAACGGATTGCTAGTGACTAAATATAAATTTAAACTAAAAGTAACATAAAAATGGAAAACTCACCATTAAATTAAATTAAATTAACTAATCTTTGCTAGAAAATTAATAGTTAGTTTGTAATTCACATACCTAGGAATTTGTAATATCGCCTGCAAATCAAAAGAGGCTGACATAAAGCTCTTATCTCTTTCTGCGCGCTCTTTATCTCTCTGTTTTTCACTATTGCATCTTTCTTTTCTATCAGTATGTTCTTGGAACTCTTGTCGCATTGCAGCCTTTTCTTCTATACTCCCGCGATGGTATCTTGTGCATATCAGACATTGGTCTTTTTTAGGAACGAAAAATCCTAAATTATACTCAGTGCAAAATATATTCCGGTATGTTCCCTCTGACACAGGTATCTTTTTTTCATTTTTGCAGTTTTCTGTATACAGTTTGTACAGTTGACTGATTGATAATTTACAATCAAGATATTTACGATCAATATCTTTACGGACATAATGGCTCTCCATGGTGGGAAATGACTCGATGTGGCTTCGTATTACTTGAAGTTGTTCAGGAGTTGTTTTATTTGGTGGCTCCCCACGTCCTCGTGGATCAGTGCTTTCGGAGAAAAATCCTGTTGGGTCTTTTTTTTGGACTGCTAGTGTAATAACACTTGGTGATATACACAATGTTCTGCAAAAAAAGTTTTGACAAACTTGAAGTTTTTTGTTTTCAATCTCGAAGAAGTAATGCTTCGTATTCGACCTCTGCGTATTTCTTTTTCGGATCAGAAAGGTCGATTTAATAGGTTTTACATCTATCAACCTTAAAATAAAGTTTTTTCTTTCAGCGTAAGTTTGAGCCCAGTATTTTCTGCAATATCTTTCTCGTACTTCTTCATTAAACACTTCAGTACACTTATACTTGCAGTTTGAGCAATCTACGTGCTTTGGTACCTTGGCATGTCTGATTTTTTTTACAGTTACATACGGAAGACCATCTGTTCGCCTTTTTCGTGCAATGTTTCTTTTCCAGGAGCCAGGGTCTGGTATGCGCCAACGACTTCGAGGTTTGATGTTTTTCCAAGCTCGTTTAAATATTTCCGATACTGCTTCTGCTGCCTTCTCATGTGGTATACTCTCTATAGTATTCCAAGTATTATCATATATTTCCATCAAAACTATGGTAGCAATCAAAAAAACACGCCTAGGTATGTACCTACTATTTATTATGTACGGTTGTTTGGAGGTTATACTGTTACTTTTAATGCTAGATTCTGAATAAAAAAAAAGAAATAAGAATGAATTTGGGAATTCCTTTCTTAATACATAACTAAGCCAGAAGAATCTAAAATAAACAGTGAAGTTGTCTCCTAATTTCAGCTCTCTAAATTTATGGTTTAGGATAGACTGCGATTATTGTTAGTCAGTCAGTTAGTTAGCTAGTCATTTTCATTCAACCAGTTAGTAGGTCGAGCCTAACCTAATGATTAATATTTTTTAAATGATTGTCTTCTTAAGCAGTTCCTTCTTACCTACCTATCTACTAAAGAGAAAACGTAAATTATTTAAAATTAAAAGGAAGAAATCTTTTTTACTCCTGTATTTCTAACAATTTATGCTTATTATATTCGAGTAATTGGTTTTGTCTCGGATTTTACGCCAAAAAATAAATGTAACTTATTTTAATCGGTTGGTATTGGACAAAATTGGTTAAATAGTTGGTTTTTCAACTCTGTATCTCAGTAACTTGAAGCCCTAGAGTTTAATACGTTTTACCATTAGAAAGAGAATGAAAAAATAAATATAGAAGCACCAATAGCTGAAAATCAACCAAAACTTCGAGATAGTTGGTTTTTGCACGAAGGCGGCGATATAATATATACCTATAGTATCCAAACTTTTCGAAAGGCTGCTTAAAAGATTCAAACCGATCATAGAAACAAGAGTGATTATTCCAGACCACCTATTTGGCTTCAGGGAAAAGCACTCGACTATAGACCAAGTCCATAGAATTACTAATGTAATTGAGAACTCCATTGAAAACAAAAATGTTTGTTCTAGAATTTTCTTTGATGTAGCCCAAGCATTTGATAAGATATGGCACGAAGGTATTAAACAAAAACTAAGAAAACTTCTACCCAAACCATTCACCGATATTTTGCAATCATATTTGACGGATAGAGTCTATAGAGTAAGGCAAGAAGATGCCTACTCAGAAATCAATAAAATTAAAACCGGAGTGCCGCAAGGAAGTGTTTTGGGTCCGGTCCTGTACCTATTATACACCAGTGACATCCTTCACCTGACAATAATACCCTTGCGACGTTTGCTGACGTTACAGCTATAATGGCTGTTGGCTGTTATGCTCGAATTGCTGGACAAATTTGGATGAAATTTGGTATAATAACAAATAGGCTATTTTTTATCCCAAAAATCAGTTCATATTAGATGGGAATGAGAAGTCAAACATCATAAAATGGATTTGTCCTTTGTTGCTCCTTCACACAATACCGTTAGAGCAGATTGAGCTAAAGCTTTGTATAGATATTGTTCTGAATCAGGAAAACAAATACACTACGGGTACCATGCAGGCGAAGCAACGAGGAGAAGCTATAACTATGGATGTATTCCAGATATAGCAGACCAATTCAGCATTTTAGGCCAGCCCCTAAAACTCAGAGTATGCATTGTTACTAACTATGGATGTATTCCAGATAGCAGACCAATTCAGCATTTTAGGCCAGCCCCTAAAACTCAGAGTATGCATTGTTACTAACCATGGATGTATTCCAGATAGCAGACCAATTCAGCATTTTAGGCCAGCCCCTGAAACTCAGAGTATGCATTGTTACTGGAGGATCAGATCAGCTGGAAGAGTCTTTAAAACTGGCTAAAAGACCGCACATAGTGGTGGCGATGCCTGGGCGGTTGGCTGACCACATCACTGGCTGTGATACTTTCACACTTAAGAAGGTTAAATACGTTGTCCTGGATGAAGCTGATAGGTAAAACCGCGGGTACAATCTAAATATATATAACTCAAAGGTGACTGACTGACTGACTGACATAGTGATCTATCAACGCACAGCCCAAACTACTGGACGGATCGGGCTAAAATTTGGCATGCAAAAAAGCTACTATGACGTAGGCATCCCCTAAGAAAGAGATTTTCGGTTAGACTTTTTTAAAGTGGCTAAAGAAAATCGGAACGTTAATGAAGAAGTTGAAGAATGTACTGACGTTTTTAAGTTTCATAGGTCCTCATTTTTTACACACGCTAAACGAAAGTAAAGCCGCAAAAACTATACCTAATTAATAATAATACTTCTTAACGCGAGCGAAGCCGCGAGCAAAGCTAGTATTTAGATAAAATACAAAAGTTAAAATTAGTTTTCTATATGTAGTATATAAAGTAATCTTTTTTTTATATGACTGCTGAGAGCTCCATTACGGATAGTGTTTATATATTTGGTTCATTAATGTAAGAAATCAGAATATTTAAGATTAATCTTGCATCTTCATTCATCAAGTCTCAAATGTCGTAACTGGGTTCAATACTCTAGATTTATTTTAACAATGATGATGATGTAGATCAGGAGAATATCTGACGTGATACCTATTTCAGATTATTTAGTGAGTCTTTCCAAGAAGATTTGGAGACTATATTTAAAGCACTGCCTGTGAAGCGGCAAAACCTTCTCTTCTCAGCCACGATCACAGATGATGTCAGAGAATCTAAACTTATACCACTGGACAAAGAGGTATTTATGTTGGTGTTGTTCAAAATATATAAATATTACAGGACATTAATTTTACACAGCACAATCTAGTCCCAATCGAAGCGAAGCTTGTAATATGGGAACTAGATTATGGATATAATAGTGATATACTTTTATTTTGTAAATACATACTTATCATACAATACACACCCAAACACAGAACAAACATCAATATTCATCACACAAATGTTTGTGCTGGGTGGGAATCGAACCCCCAACCAACAGCGCAGCAGGCAGAGCTACTACCAACTGTGCTGTGAGGCTTGTTTATTTCTGATTGAAATCTAAACTTCGGATCAAGTGTGGGTTTGAAACTGTAGTTAGAAGTTATAGTACGGACCGGGGGGACTGCGACTCAAGTTACTAGCATTCTATATGAGGCATTGCAACATGCCTCATATTGAATGAGTTACTTGAGTCCATACCCTTCGCTTAGCGGAATACTACCTGCCATTTGGATACTTGGTAGGGATTAGGGACACGCCAATTACCTTACAATGACATTTACCGAGATATGTAAGATTCCCGATGGTTGTTACTTAACTAATCTGTCTGCATTATTTTGAATTGTACGATGGGGAAACGCTTGTCCATCTCATCCAGAGTAAAATCTGGTCTACAAAAGCGACTTGACCCAGCTGCTGGGAATCAAGCGGCTACGTGAAGTACACTGGAGCAATTCTGTCAGCATCCCAGAACCCTTCTCCGTTACTTCAAGGAGTTGGGCTGGCTGAGTTCAGGATAGCAACACACAATATACCCCAGTGCGGGATGTCAGTGCAGAACATTTCCCCCCCCCTTCAAATATAATTAGAATTAGCCAAAGTGGTGGTAGAACAAAGTTTTACAACCATACCATGATTGACTCAAAATGACTTGCAGAAAGTGAAAGTTTGGACAGAGACAGACAGTCAGCTAACAGTATCGACACTGGACCAGCGCTACGCCGTATGTCCAGCGTACGCTCGAGACGTATACCTGGTGCAGGCTCTACGCAAGTACCGGGAGACCAAACCGAGCTCACACGTCATTGTCTTCACAGACACTAAGAAGTAAGTTACATTGTAACAGACGGACAGTATTCCGGTTGAGGTGATGAAACTTTTGAAAATTATGAGATGAATAATGAGTTCAAGTTTGGTTGTG
Source organism: Venusia cambrica (assembly GCA_951394065.1). Classification (NCBI taxonomy): domain Eukaryota; kingdom Metazoa; phylum Arthropoda; class Insecta; order Lepidoptera; family Geometridae; genus Venusia; species Venusia cambrica. The sequence goes on from OX596041.1 coordinate 11,176,372, forward strand.
GGTTGGAGATTTCAGTTTTCAATAGAAAACCCTGTTACCAATTCATTGGATTATGGAGATTGTAGGTCCTACCTAGTCGTTATGCATTGCATCTGTCTCGTGCGACACCTTATAGGTGGAAGGAGTAATTGATAGGTAATATACCTACTCTGGGTCCTTTGGTCAAGGACTTTACATTCGTGTAATAGTGAGATTCATGGAAATCCTGTGCAATAAATAAGTGAGTTCTTTAAACAATCATTTAGACATAGGCATTAATTTATTTACTATTTTAGCACACATACTCAAACATAACAGAATTTTAACCGCCTCTGTGGTCTAGTGGTTCAAGCCACCGATTTCAGGTCCCGGGTTCGATCCCCATGGGGAGTACAATATATTGTGCTTGGTTTGGCTGGTGGCAGGACTTTGTTTAAGTCCGCCTGGCAAGCTACCACCATCTTACCTAATTCTGTCGCCATAATAACAATTCTAAAATTGTCCTCCACCTTCGGCCTTATCTCAACTTGCTACCAGGTGAGATGAAGGCCTAGTGCTTACCCGTCGTACAATAAAGAAAATAAAAAGAATGAAACTGTCAAACAGAAAAACACGAGTAATAAGTGAATACAGTTTGTGGTGTGTGCTAGCAAAAATCTTTTGTGGAAACTGTCTTTGCTACTATTAGGGTACCGTACAATAAGAGTGCTAACTGCCACCAGTCCGTCTGTCTGTCTAACAGCGGCCTGTATCTCTTGAACCGTAATAGGTTTTCACAGTCTGTGTATTTCATTAGCCGCTATAAGAATTCTATATTATTTTTTTATTAACCTTACAAAAAAATAGATTTTTGCCATGAAATTTTGGCGTTCACATGGCCAGTTGACGTGAAAAGTAATAAAAAATGTCCCGCAGAGAATGCCAAGTCCTATCGATGATGCTGAACGCGATATCGATGGACAACGTGTGCCTCCACGGGTACATGCGGCAGCGGGAGCGCGCGGCGGCCTTGGCGCAGTTCCGCTCTAACCTGAAGTGCACGCTGGTGGCGACTGACGTGGCCGCGAGGGGGCTCGACATACCGACCGTGGACCTCGTGGTCAACCACAAACTGCCGCTGGAAGCTAAGGAGTACATCCATAGGTATTTTTTTTTTTTTTTTAATTAACACTTTTCCACCTTCGGCCTTATCTCAACTTGTGTAACCGTGAGATGAAGGCCAAGTACTTAAAAAAAAAAAAAGCCTGCGCAGTAGGTTGTGCGTTCGATTTCCACCCAGGACAAACATTTGTGTGATAAATATAGATGTTTGTTCTGTGTTTGGGTGCTGTGTTGTATGATAAGTATGTATTTACAAGAACAATGTATAAAAGTGTTCTATCCGTAATCTAGTTCCCATATTACAAGCTATGCTTAGTATGGGGCTAGATGGCGCTGTGTGAAATTAATGTCCTGTAACATTTATGATAAGGCTGAAGTTAAAATGAAAATGAAATGAAATATGTTTATTTGGACACACGAAAAATTAAAAATAACAATAACAATTTAGAGTAGTGCAGCACAGGCAAACGGGCCCAGACTCAGCTTTGTTGTGACAAAGCTGAGTCTGAGTCAACAACACTGTGGTGTTGTTGCACAACCAGGCACCAAACACACACACAAGCCTTATAACTAACAAAAATCAAAACTATAAGAGAACAACGTATATACCTATAACTAACTACAACTGAAACGTACATTTAAATAGCACATAGCCCATTTGCCATTATATTAATATTTTTTTATAAAACTAATATAGACAATTTACATTACCTACTTATTTACATATACATACACATATACATATCTAAACAAATACACACTGAATGGACACTTTATACCTCAGATTGAGCGGTCAGAAGAAACTTTTTTAACTTGAGTTTGAAGGTAGAAACGGTTTTAATGATGCGAATCGGAGGTGGTAGGTCGTTCCAACAGCGAGACGCTGCGAACCTAAAAGAACCCCTAAACGCCACTGACGCGTCTTGGTGTAAGAAGCACAGGAGGTGGAAGCGTTCTTTACCCGGAATCCTCAATAAACGGAGGAACTGGCTATCATTCCTCTAAATGCCGGACGCAACATTTTTCTTTTAAAGAATTGTTGTTATGGCGACAGATTAGTTCAAATAAACTTTAACCGCCTCTGTAGTCTAGTGGTTCAACCCACCGATTTCAGATCCAGAGGTCCCGGGTTCGATCCTCATGGGAGTACAATATATTGTGCTTGGTTTGGTTGGTGGTCGGACTTTGTTTATGTTCGCCTGGCTAGCTACCACCATCTTACGTAATTCTGTCGCCATAATAAAAAAAAAAAAAAAATGTTTTGTTCCGGCATTTAGAGGTAAGATAGCCGGTTCCTCAGTTTGTTGAGGATTCCGGGTGAAGTGCGTTACCAACTTCGGCAACTTATCTCAATTTGTTACCAGGTGAGATGAAGGCCAAGTGCTTACCTGTCGTACAATAAAAAATAAAAAAAAATAGTGGTAGCTTGTCAGGCGAACTTTAACAAAGTCCTACCACCAACCAAACCAAACACAATATTGTACTCCCCTGGAGCTTAAACCCGAGACCTCTGAATCTGACACCGGTGGGCGAGCCACCAGACCACAGAGACTGTCAAAGGAGGTATGTTACATTATAAGGCTAGCTTGCTCCTATGTAGACCTCTTACCCAGGGAAGCCTCTGGTCAAGAGACAACATCCGGACATCTGTTATATTATTTTCGTATTTCAAGTGTAAGTCAATTGATATATAACATTTTGTAAATGCTGTGACAAGTATCACAGAATGTTATAATGACACTTAAATTCACAACCTGTGACTGGACTGCGTCAAGACCCTCGTTGCTCAATTGGTAAGAGCGTTTCCGGTTTGAGGAGAAGATGCGGGTTCAAGTCTCGTCGCGGATTGTGAATTTTTGTTTCATTATAACATCTGTACATCTATATATATCTGTATAAATAAATAAAATTGCAGTGTCTGTTTGTTATATCAAAATAACAGCTTTTTACCAAATATATATAGGTACTACACTAATATTGTAAAAACGTGAGTTTGTGTATGTGTGTAGGTTTGTTACTCCTTTAAGCCGGATTCAAGACTGAGATTTTAGGTCTAGTTTTTCTTATTACCTAGATTCAAAAATTATGTTTCTAGGCATAATGTATACGATAGTATAAGCAACACTGGTTAATTTTATATTTTTTTTCTCCTACTAAATTAACGCGTATATTATTTTCCTCTTAACGAATTAGTTAAGCATGAGTATTAATCGTAAACCTAGAGACAGAGAGACACAAGATAATAAATAAATATTACAGAATAGTAATTTCACACTGCGCCATTTAGTCCCAAACAAAGCAAAGCTATATGAGATCTAGATTGTGGAAATAACTACTTTTTTTTTTGTTGTTAATACTACTTATCCTGCATTAAGAGCTGGATGGAAATGTATACCCGAAACAAATAGTTAAAAATTAAAAATGTGCAATGTTTCATTCCATTATCTTATTAATATCATATTGACTCAAACAGGATAAAAACCCCAATATGACCATTTGGCTCACGGAACCACCATCACGTTATCAAATGCGAAGCGGCTTTTGTCGGAGTATGACGTATTCCAATGCACTGATTGCGTTCTCTTTTCTTTGTTGCAGGGTAGGCAGGACGGCGCGCGCGGGTCGAAGCGGGATGGCGATATCTCTCATCACCCCGTATGACATCCTGCGGCTTGGAGAAATCGAGGATAAAATCGGGACCAAGCTGACAGAGTACAAGATAGATGGTGAGTTCTCTTTGGGGACTCACAAACCACCTTTGACCTTTTTTAACCGCACACATGGCTTGAATTAAAAAAAAATTATAAGCAATTGCTGTTATGGCAACAGACTTCGATAATTATCAGAGGGATTTAAACAAAGTCCTATCACTAAACAAACCAATCACAATATTGTACTACCCATGGGACTAGGTTTGTGATACATATCTTATATGGGATTAGGAACCTAGCTAACTTTAAAATTGAACCATTCAACAATATTATCAAGTACTGTTTTTTTTTTTAGAATGGGTCGGCTTTTGACATTGAAAATTCAGGCAAGGATGAGTATAGATGCCGTAAATACATTAAATTAAATTGATGTATACCAATTTTATCATAATCTTATCATGAGAAACCAGACAAGAACAAATAAGTACATAATAAATGGATACATTATTCTAAGATGTACCTACAGGTCTGCAATAATATGCATAGGCTTTATTATTGCTTTTAAGAGTAGTAGAAGCCCCTAGTGAAAGGGTTCGTCCGGAGAATTACTACCACCATACTTATTTCAGCCGCCATGCAGCATTGCTGTGTTTCGGTTTGAAGGGTATGGTTGCCGGTGAAATTACGGCTACGTGAGGCTTAACACCTTTATGCCTCAAGTTGACGGGCGCAATGCAGTACCGTGTAGGTTATGTTCTTTGTGGATGTAACCTATGCAGTAAGGCTTTGTCATAGGCAAGAGTACACTTAACACCAGGTGCGCTACTTGCTTGTCCCGTCTCCTAGTAGTATAAAAAGAAAATATTAAGCCATTACTGGAGTTATTGTATTCGCGAGATCCAGAGGTCCCGGGTTCGATCCCGATGGGAAGTACAATATTGAGCTTGGTTTGGTTGATGGTAGGACTTAGTTCAAGTCTGCCTGGCTAGCTACCACCATCTTGTCTAGGACTGTCGCCATAACAATTCTAAATTGTTGTGTTCCGGCATTTAGAGGTAAGATAGCCAGATCCTCAGACCGTTAAAGATTACTGATGAAGACGAATGGTATTTGTAATACCTCAGTTTGTTGAGGATTCCGGGTGAAGTGCGCTTCGGCCTTATCATAACTTGAAAATCAGGTGAGATGAAGGCCAAGCACATCTCGTCGTACAATATAAACAATGAAAAAAAAAAACATATGATACACAAATTTGTTCATTCCATTTTTAAAGCCCCCCTGAGTGCATAACTGTTTTTTAACAATAATTTGTACATAATTATTAACTTCCTGTGTTCAATAAATAATATTATCAATTTTATATTGTATTGTTTTGTAAATTGTATGTGAAATTTCGCACAGTTAATTATATAAGAATGGTCATCCACTACACTTAAGATTAAGAATCTTGCATTGCTTTAATTGTATAACCCTAATCCACTAGGTAGGTAAACTATACAGGGCGGCATTGAGATCGGTCAGTATGGGAAAGTCTGAAACTATTAGACATTTACTATTCTTCACAATTATAAAGTCCTTATTGTATTGCATATATTACAAGCTTAGTTTGGGGCTAGATGGCGCTGTGTAAAATTAATGTCCTGCTATATTTATTTATTTATTATATTTTCCCTTTGCAGACGACGAAGCAGTAAAAGTGTTTACTACAGTGAGTGTCACGCGAAGGGAGCAGGAAGCGCAGCTGGATAACGAAGAGTTCGATCAGAGGAAGAAGAACTACAGACACAAGCGGTGGCTGCAAGCTGGAGTCGACCCTGAGATGATGGAGGAAGGGTGAATTACCTTAGCAATTTTTTTTTTTTTATTGTACTACTACGAAGCGCTTGGCCTAAATATCAATAGTATCGATATTATTGCACTATCGATAGTCGAATATTTTACGATACTATTGCTTGCTCATAAGGTATAAGGTTATCATAAGGTTGGTGATATGTAGTCCATCTACCACATCATTCAAAATGTTTTACATTAGCAGTTCATTCATAAAGTTGCTTTAGATTGACACGTCTGGACAATTTAACTAACTGCAAGAACTTGGAATAAGCTCCCAGCGTCTGTGTTTCCGCTGTGCTACGACCCTAATGTCTTCAAGAAGCGAGTTAATAGGCACTTTCTGGGTAGGCTCGCTCCATCGTAGATCTCATTCTTACCTGTGTACGTTTCGTGATCAAGAGCCGATCCATCGTAAATAAAAAAAATAATTAAGCTCGGTCAAAATAAATTAAACAAACGTCGTCCATAGCGTCAATTTTTCGCAAGCTTGTTCGTATAAACATTAATCATGTCGTATATTTGTGTCCTCGTGTGACCGACCTGGTGTCCTTTTATTCGTGTCCGTTACGGTAGCGTACACATGATCGAATTCACGTTCGTTGTTATGCCTAATAAACGGACACCTTTTATTCACAGTCGATAGTATCGAAAATCCGTCGATTGTTACTAAAACAAAACTATCGACACTATCGAAACGCGTCGATAGATCAAAGATAGTATCGACTATTTCGACGCGATACTATCGAATCTCGACAGTATCGTCAAAGTTACTATAATATCGGCAAATTTTCACTATTGATACTATCGATAGTATTACAGCATTTTAATATTACGATACACTATCGACTGTTTTTCAAGGTCAACTATATATTGCTACAACACTAATCGATAGTGGTATGGTAGGCTTTAAAGTCCGCTGGCTATCTACCGCCATAAAAACAATTCTTATTGTTGTGTTCCGGCATAGATCGTCTATTCCTCAGTATGTTGAGGATTCCGGGTGAAGTGCGTTTCTATCTTCGGCCTTATCATAGCTTGAAACCAGGTAAGATGAAGGCCAAGCGCTGTCCCGTCGTACAGTAAAAATAGCAGAATATTCGCTTGTAAAAGTGATTTGATTAATAAAATTTTGCACTTTTAACAATCACTTAATAAATAGTGATGTAATATACGGATACATGTATTGAGATGTATTTTATTTTCTTCCACAGACTAGAAGAAATGCGTGCGAAACGCGTGAAAGCCGCCAAGAAAGCGAAACTGGCTAAAATCCAGGAAATCCAGGCGCTTATCAAGAACGAACCAGAAGGAAGGTTACAACCAGATAAGGATATAGACGCCTCAATCAAGGATGGCCTGAAGAAAGTCAACAAGACGCTGATGAAGAAAGATGATAGGTTTAAGAACTTTATCGGGAAAGTTAGCTCGATAAAACGGAAGGCCGAGAATGTTAAAGCGAGAGAGGGAATTATAGGGAACAGGAAAAAGAAAGCTGTGAAACTATCTTGAATAAAAGTATGAGACATTTTTTTTTACAAGACATTTATTTATCTAACCCCAAATTAAGCATAGCTTGTAATATGGGAACTAGATTACGGATAGAATACTTAAACACTTTGTAAATACATACGTAGTATATGATACAACACCCAAACACAGAACAAACATCTACATCCATCTCACAAATGTTTGTCCTGGGTGGGAATCGAACCTACAACCTACAGCGCAGAAGGCAGAGTTACTACCAACTGAGTTAAAAGCCATAGGATGCCGTGGCGGTCGCAGCTTGATAATCGACCCCTCCAACCCCCTCCTTTCACGACATAAAAAAATAAAACGAAAGCCGATTATGGAATCTCACCAGAAGGTCAGCAAATTATGTGTTTCATTTGTGTTTTTATTCACCTTTACTGCGTTCACCAATCCAGGCCAGGCGTGGTGATTTAAATTACGAAAGCGTTACCTATGGCCCTGTAGTACCGCTCTGCCATACAATCGTAGTTTGATGTTCATTTTGTAGTAACACGTCCAGTAAAAATGTTATTTCGCAGGTGTAATCAGTAGGTTTTGGTTGGTGGTAGGACTTTGTTTAAGTCCGCCTGGCTAGCTACCACCATCTTACCTAATTCTGTCGCTATAATAACAATTCTTAAATAAATGTTGTGTTCTGGAATTAAGAGGTCAGATAGCCAGTTCCTCAGTTAGTTGAGGATTCCGGATGAAGTGCGCCTCCACCTTTGGCCTTATCTCAACTTGTTACCAGGTGAGATGAAGGCCAAGCGCTTCCCCGTCATACAATAAAAAAAAAATATCTGTCTGTGGTGCGTTTCATTTTCTAAAAGCTAATACAAACCAACATGTATGTAAAAAGAATGAAATGAGAACCCATGCAGACTATTCCTTTTAGACACAGATTACACCGGAAAATTTCATTTGAATCGGGTATACTATTACAATATTTACACTCAGATAACAAAGTGTCAACATGTGGAAAAATATAAAAACCGAATGTGTAATAATGATTTAATACCATGTAAAATTACAAATAAATACAACAATAATATAATTTCAAGCAAATTGCGATGGCAAATCATTTGGCATGATCACTAGTCAGACCGGACCAGACTACAGACAGACAGATAGCATTAGGTGATTCAAATAGTATCGGTACATTTTTAGTGATATTATAGCAACGCAGGTGTCTTTTTAAATTTTCATCATCAGAACAAAAGGAACCTATTTACTCTGGACTTGACGACTCTCAAAATTTATAGCTATTTCTAGTTTATTCTCATTTTCTCCTGAGGTACGTAGGTACCGTCACATATTCACGAGACTGAAAAATCAGTTATATAAACACTATTAAAAAGCACCGACCATTACCGAAAAGTTCAATTAAAAGTTTTTGCCAAATTATCGCTACCGCTGTCAGTGTATTTACTAATAATATATTAAAAATAAATATATCACGTGTGTAATACTTAACATCAGACAAGAATTGGAATAAAATGGCAACATTCACAGCATAAAGTTGCCAAAAATAATACATTTGAGCAAAATAATATTGTATATACATAAAATAACTTTCAAAGGCACCATTGGATTTTTGTTGATCCTGCCAACTCCTGGCCTGCTGTAAAACACACCGTGTGTTATACGAGCGGAACCGAATGCTGAGCAGTCAACGAGTTAATACTTTAACTGCGCTTTTGTGGAGTAGGCATTAACTTTATAATAGTACAAATACGAAAACATTGTTAGTATGCATTTAGATCTTTATCTAAATGTATTCTCGGCTAATCTAAATATATTCAGCAATCTATTAAAGACAGTCGTAAATAACTCAAATAAATTTACAATCTACATATCAGTGCATTCAAAGAATGTGATTATTAATAACAAATTCAAAGGTTATTATATAAATTCTTAGTTACGAAACATTGAAGTCGAATACAAAATTAGCATTAAAAGATTAACAAACGTTTATGATACTATTTTCTGATTAAGTCATACACTTTCATGAATATTACACTTAAGAACCTCTTTTTTTTTAAATCGGTTAAAAATACAAAGCTTTATGCATATAGCAAGAAGTCTGTATCTAGAAAGAGCTATAGCTTCTTTATAGTCATCTCTATCGCACGAAATGCCGTATGGGCTCAGACGACAGAGATGGCACTACAAAGCAAGGAGATTATCTCTTTCTAGACTATGACCGGAAATAGTTCTGTATTATTCAGACATTTGCAGCAGCGAGTTGATGGTTGCGTCTTTATTTCCCCGGTTCGCCTCGAGAACGGATTTTATCACCTCTTTGTCCATGCTAGGAAACATTTCCTCGATCTGAAAATAAACAATGATATTAATCAGCTCTAGAACTATATATTATAACTCTGAAAAGAGCTGTGTGATAGATAGATAGATAGAAAATAATTTATTGCACAAATAAATAAAAGTATATGGGCGACCTTAATGAATGAAGCACTTTCTTCCAGATAACCCTTGTGTAGTATGGAGTGGGTGGTAGTGAGTGCTACTTAAGAAAAGAAAAAAAATATAATTATTTATTACTAATACTTAAGTAAGTATACTTATGCCTAGAATAAAAAAAACTGTGTGGTGTGGGTATGGACCCGCCTTCCGATCCGGAGGTTGTGGGTTCAAATCCAGTCGTGCACCAATGGACTTTTCGGTTTTTAAGTTTATTTGCGCATTTGCACGCATTTGTCCCCTAGGGCCCAAATGAAATAAACATACGAAAAACCAAAAAGTCCATTAGTGCACGACTGGATTTGTACCCACAACCTCCGGTTTGTTGGGCGGAACCATACTAATTTAGCCAGACGGCTCACACTTTATAGGAAAATAATCTCTATATGGATAGTATACAGGTGAGTACTTTTTCAGGGCCACTAAGGCCAAGTCTGCAACTGTGAGAGTTATTGAAAAGTCATGTTAGGACTTTCAAATAGAAAATCATTAATGCAGAACAATTTCATAAAAAAAAAAAATAGTTCTCCTAATAACATGACTTTTCGATAACTCTCACGGTTTCAGACTTGACCTCAGTGGCCCTGGAAAAAAACTCACCCGTATTTATTATATAAATTTACCTGTTGTATCTGATCTGCGGTGAGGGGAGGTTGCGCGGGGGGTGGCGGCTGCGCAGGCGCAGGGTACATGGGCATGGCGGCGTACCCCATGCCGGACATGCCCCCCGTGCTGGGGACTACCATCATCGGGGGGTACGGTGACATGTGCGCTGGTCCCACCTGCCAAACGACAACCAAACATTATTGAGGGAAACTTTCATACTGTTTTTTTGCACTACGAATCAAATCAAATTCAAATAACGCATTCAGTATTTATCCGTTATCTAGTTCCCAAATTACAAGGTATGCTTAGTTTGGTGCTAGATGGCGCTGTGTGAAATTGATGTCCTGTCATATTTATTTTTACTTATTTAGTAAGATTTTTTAGAATCACTTTGCAGCGTCAAATATACCGCCTGCCCCCTCAGCACGGGGCGGGGATAAAAAAAATATCCACTGCTTTTGTCCACCTTCGAGAGAATTTTGTCTCCCGATGGTGGATAAAAACAGAGGACACATTTTTTATCCTCGACCCGTGCTGAGGGCTGTTCGGAATCGCGACCAGCTCAGAAGGAGAAGGCAAAAACCTCAGGCTAGTTATCTTTTTGATCACAATAGCTTCATTTACTGAATACTAATTACATTTCCTTCTCGGGTCAAAATTATTGTTAGTGCCATTGTACGGCGTTACAAGTTGACATAAGGCCGAAGGTGGAGGCGCACTTCACCCGGAGTCCTCAACAAACTGAGGAACTGGCTATCTTACCTCTAAATGCCGGAACAAAACAATTTTATAATTGTTGTTATGGCGACATAATTAGGTAAGACGGTGGTAGCTAGCCCCAAGCACAATATATTGTACTCCCCTGGGAATGGAACCCGGGACCTCTGGATCTGAAATCGGTGGGTTGAAACACAAGACCACAGAGGCGGTTAAAGTGTCTATGTAGTCTGAAATTAAAATGTTTGCTTTCTGACGGAGAAACGGTCAGGTGAGATGAAGGTCAACTCTGGTGTCGGAAAGCAAGTCATGATAAGGCCGTAGGTGGAGACGCACTTCACCCGGAATCCTCAACATTCGGAGAAACTGGCTATTTTCTCCTACATTAATTAATTTATTTATTGAAAAAGCAACATCTCTCAAAGTTAATTTAACAAAAGCAATAGAATCAGAAGGTCAATAACAGGTTTTCGCGTCTAAATAACAGAATGAAAACAAAAATGTTGGCACACAACCATTTAGAATAGTTTTTAAATAGGCAGAATTAGGTGAGATGGTGGTAGATAGCCAGGCGGTCCTAGGTTCGGTAGGTAAGGTACTTATATCGTCCCGCCTACATCTTTTATCTTAGCAAATCTTTTGACTTGCTTTGCGGTTTGGCGCTAGGTAAGTACCTACCTACCTTTAACAAGCCTCATAGCTCAGTTGGTAGTAACTCTGCCTTCTGCGCTGTAGGTTGTGGGTTCGATTCCCACCCAGGACAAACATTTGTGTGATGAATATAGATGTTTGTTCTGTGTTTGGGTGTGTATTGTATGATAAGTATGTATTTACAAGTAAAAAATAAAAAATATATTTAAGTATTATATCCGTATTCTAGTTCCCATATTACAAGCTATGCTTAGTTTGGGGCTAGATGGCGCTGTGTGAAATTAATGTCCTGTAATATTTATTTATTTATTTATTTATTTTACCTACTAGATACCCTTTGGTAATAGTCTCTACTACATCAGCGACTACCTACCAAGTAAAGTTCTAATAGACTGTCGCTTCGAAATTAATTTCTATTGAATCACCTATACCCAAGGATTTATCTTCATACAAAAGCATGGATAATTCTTGGGTAACAGCTCTTACGTACCAACGATTATTCTATAAAAAAATAAATACCATACATTTTTCACATGTTTTCTACTGATTAGAAGCATCATACACAAACGCGTTCCCGCATAGCTGTATCGTTTTTAAACAAAGTCCTACCACCAACCAAACCAAGCACAGTACTGAACTAACCTGGGATCTCTGGATCTGAAATTGGTGGGTTGAACCACTAGACCACAGAAGCGGTTAAATAATGTTATAAACTCACGGTATAGCTAAGCACGAGGTTAATCATCCCCTCCACACCGTCCCCTTGCTTGCCGGTGACAGGGTACCAGTCCTCGTGAGTCTCGCCCTAAAATATATACCAATATAATCATTTTTTTTAATAAGATATACATTAAGATAAGGCCGAAGATGGAGGCGCACTTCACCCGGAATCCTCAACTAACTGAGGAACTGGCTATCTTACCTCTAAATGCCGGAACACATTTTTTTTTAAGAATTGTTATTATAGCGACTGAATTAGGTAAGATGGTGGTATCTAGCCAGGCGGACTTAAACAAAATCCTACCACCAACCAAACCAAGCACAATATATTGTACTCAAAGTCATAGTCAAAGTCAAAGTCAAATATATTTATTCAGTAAGATTTTTTAGGATCACTTTGAAACGTCAAATCTACCGCCTGTTCGGAATCGCGACCAGCACAAGGAGAAAGGCAAGAACCTCGGGCTAGTTTTTTTTTTTCATGATCCATTACAATAGCTTAAAATTATCTAATACTAATTACAATTTATTCACTGGAGCAAATTCATTTTTTTTTTTTTAACTCTCCATGGGGATCGTAGTTCTCTATACATAACTCTTCGGTATCCTGTTATAGATCATTGGAGCAATGCAGACATGTTCAGGTTCAGTGGTCACTCCGATGCACCTTAACCTACTGTCGACACAAACATTGGTATTTTTTCGTATTGACTTTACGGTGTGTTAATATTTTAGTGGGGATCAACGGGAAGTTTTATCCCCGTTCGTCCCCATGTAAATGAATGTGGGGACGATCCGGAATAACCTACCCAGGTGGCTATCAACCCTCTCCCCAGGACATGAGGGTGTTAGTCTAGGGCACTTACGTTTAAAACCGCCGGTGGTATAGTTATGTTCGACCATGCAATCAGCTCATCCATCGTGAAGGAACACTCATCGAAGATCTCCAGGTACAGAGAGTTGACTCCAGGAGGAAGCAAGCTGCGAATAAGAAAATACCATAGCTTAAGGCGCCGAAAATCATTTGTAAAAGTAAATAGTTTCTTTCGTTTCTGTCTCCAGAGGTCCCGGGTTCGATGTCCAGGGGGAGTACAGTATTGTGCATGGTTTGGTTGGTGGTAGGACTTTGTTTAAGTTTAAGAGTAGAAGAAGCCCCTAGTGAAAGGGCTCGTCCGGAGAATTACTACCACCACACTTATTTCAGCCGCCAACCAGCATTAGTGTTTCAGTTTGAAGGGTATGGTTGCCGGTGAAATTACGGGTACGTGAACTTTAACACATTTGTGCCTCAAGTTGCCGGACGCAATGCAGTGCCGTGTAGGCTATGTTCTTGGTGGATGTGACCTATGCAGTAGGGCTTTGTCATAGGCAAGAGTACACTTAACACCAGGTGCGCTACTTGCTTAGACCTTAGTATGAGTTTCTGACAGCTAACTGAAACAATTTTCGTTTTCGTATAGGGCGCTTATTTCCATACATTTGGTTAGAGGACATTGAAAGGAACTACAGTTGCTTTACTATTCCGCTAACCAAATGTATGGAATTAAGCGCCCTATACGAAAACGAAAATGGTTTCAGTTAGCTGTCAGAAACTCATACTAAGGCCTCTTGTCCCGTCTTCTAGTAGTATCATGGACGAAGTCTTCGTCTATGATACTACTGGACGAAGTCTTCGTCCATGATACTACTGGACGAAGTCTTCGTCCATGGTAGTATATATAAAAAAAAAAAGTCCGCCTGGCTAGCTACCACCGTATTACCTAATTCTGTCGCTATAACAACAATTCTTGAATTGTTGTGTTCCGGTTTGTGGAGGTAAGACAGCCAGTTCCTAAGCTTCTTGAGGATTCCGGGTGAAGTGCGCTTCCGCATTAGGCCTTATCAAAAAAATACGATTGGGCGACGATTCTTACTCCAAGCCTGGTCCAAGTATTTCCCTGGAGAGAAAGAGAGAGGGGGTGAAGACTTACCAGTGAATGACCTTGTTCCACCGGGGTGTCTTACCGCCGCTGGGGTCGGTGTGGGTCTCGTAGATGCAGTGGCCCACACGAAGCCTAACGTACGGATCCATTCGGGTGAGACCTTCAATCATAACCTCGATTAATTATCGCTGTGGAGCTGACCGGTCTGAGCCTGTCGTTTTGTTTAGGTCAATGAAAAATACTTCATTGCATAACTTGAATAATGTATAAACAAAGAGTGGTATCATCGCTTAAAAGCTACTTCTTCCAGACAACCATTGGATGGAGATGGTTAAAGAGTACTTTTTTCTACCTTTTCAGTGTATCACCTCTCTCTCTGTCAAAGGTTTGCTGTAAGGGTTAAACTCACCTCTGTACATAATGTTTTCCAATGCATGTTTAAATCATATGTATGTGAACAATAAAGAGTTAAAAGGTGGTTGGTGGTGCACATATTGATAGGAGTCTTATATAAATTGACTATATATAATACATTATGCTATGCTTCAAATATACACACTACATATACAATACAGAGTACATGTGGCGGAGATGCGAATGTATCCACTCTAAGAATCCACAATGTTATTGAATTGTTTGTGTTGCAAATTCGAACTGAACAGAATCGTCTCTGTGGTCCAGTGGTTCGACAACCGGTGTTAGATCCAAAGGTCACGGGTTCGATCCCCATGGGGAGTACACTAATGCTTGGTTTGGTTGGTGGAAGGATTTTGTTTAAGTATTGGCTACCTACCACCATCTTACGTGTCTATCGCCTTAACAACAATCCTTCAAAAAAATTGTGTTCCGGCATTCAGAGGTAAGATAGCCAGTTCCTCAGTTGGTTGAGGATTCCGGGTGAAGTGCGCTTCCACCTTTGGCCTTATAATTTCTTGAAAATCTGGTGATGACTAGGTGGTAGCTAGTACCACCGTCTTACCTAATTCTGTCGCCATAACAACAATTAAACAATTGTTGTGTTCCGGCATATAGAGGTAAGATAGCTAGTTGCGGATTCCGGGTGAAGTGCGCTCACTTGATTTTCAAGTTATGATAAGGCCAAAGGTGGAAGCGCACTTCACCCGCAATCCTCAACCATCTTAGGAACTGGCTATCTTACCTCTAAATGCCAGGCAGACTTAAACAAAGTCCTACCACCAACCTCACGTACCAGGTCCATGATGTATTTTACCGTCGTCGATTTCAATCACCGACCCATCTAAATTGAACCAGCATCTTACCATAGTTCTTGACGAGTTTCGCCTGTGCTATCGTGATGCTCAGCCTCGCTACCAGCGGAGGCCCCGCCGACGGCACCTGCCACGTCGTGTACGAATTAACACAAGAGGACATCGCAACACTTCTACGCTTCACCGGTCGTAGGAAATAGTAAAATATCATCGTATTGCAGTGGAAAATTACAAGAATAAGATAATATAAATACTCGTTTTCAGTCGCACTCAAATTAGTCAGTTGTCAACAAATTCTATAGAAAAATATCAACGCTACGCTTCTCAAATTGTGATCACGAATTAATGATGTGTTTGCGTCGTTATAATGAGAAACTTGCAACGGAACTGAGTTAATATGTTATCTGTGAATGGTAACAACAATATCTGAGTAGGTTGCTATCAGAACACGTTGGAATTGTTTACAAACACGCCAACTGCATACCTTAATATACCTAGTTATTTAATTTGAAGGGACATACTTACTACTTAATTATAGAAAGAATATAGCGTATTGCCAGATACGTATATCGGCGTATGTTTGGCTACTACCCATACCTCTACCCTTCCCTGTTTGTTACCGGTATGGTTGGATTGGACTCCTTGCAATTGCCTAATATTACGCAATAAGGTGATCAATTCACCATTCTTAAACCGCCTCTGTGGTCTAGTGGTTCAACCCACCGATTTCAGATCCAGAGGTCCCGAGTTCGATCCCCAGGGGGGGCAATATTGTGCTTGGTTTGGTTGGTGGTAGGATTTTGTTTAAGTCCGCCTGTGTAGCTACCGCCAACTTACCAAATTCTGTCGCCATAATAACATTTCTTAAAAAAAAATTGTGTTCCGGCATTCGTGAGATGAAGGCTTATCGCTTCCCCATCGTACAGTAAAAAAAATCCTGGGACGCTACCGCCGACGGCGAAACCGATCTCCATTGATGGCTTTAAATTAGCTCCATGAGAACTAGAAACGATTTTTACCGATTTAGGTATGTGTCATATCCGAAATGGCGTTTCCCATCTCAAAAGTGTACACATGTTATGAAACCTATCCGTTTAGTACATTTGACGGTAAAAATCGTTTCTAGTTCTCATGAAGCTAATTTAAAGCCATCAATGGAGATCGGCTTAGCCGTCGGCGGTAGCGTCCCTGGGTAGTTTATCCTTGTATGTTTTTATTACCACACCACACGAACTCAGCGTGCCAAAAATACGCCGACCAACGAGCACTTTTAAATCAGAATGCTTTTCTTCAGGAGTTCCAACATGTGGACCTATTTTATGATAGTGTCCCTAGTATATACAGGGCTCTAAGAATGTATTTCAGTTATTCTAGTTGTGATAAGTGTATATTTTAGTGATCTGTTTTATGCGTCAATTATTTGTATGTAATTTTTTCTTGTCTTTTCAAATTGTTACGTAGTTACACGGATTGGCTTAAGCTGTAATGTGACTATTATTTAATAAATACATTCATTTCATTTCATTCACTACTTTTTCCCCTACAAGGGTCCACCTTGGTTCACACGTTAGAGGCACGTCCAAACTTACTTTTTTTTTATTGAACAACGGGGAAGCGCTTGGCCTTCATCTAGTCTTCATCTAAGTGGAAGCGCACTTCATTCCGTAATCCTTAACAGTCTGTGGAACTGGCTATCTAGGAATTATCCTCCAAATAGCCGGAACACTTTTTTTTTTTGAAGCGCTTACCTGGTTTCAAGTTGAGATAAGGCGCACTTCACCCGGAATCCTCAACAAACTGAGGAACTGGCTATCTTACCTCTAAATGCCGGAACACAACAATTTTAGAATTGTTGTTATGGCGACAGAATTAGGTAAGATGGTGGTAGCTAGCCAGGCAGACTTAATCAAAGTCCTACCACCAACCAAACCAAGCACAAAACCCCCTGGGTATCGAAACCGGGACCTCTGGATCTGACACCATATACCCACGGTTTCCCCTCGATGTGACCTTCGCCTGGAGAGCATATGCATGTGTCAAATGCGCACATAAACATCCGAAAAACGGATATGTCAATTGTTGAACTGGATTTGAACGCACAACCTTGAAAGGAATACTCTAAAAACTTCTAGTATACATTTTGGATTCAACGGGCTTTATTTTTTTGCGCGGAACCGATTCTTGCTCTAAAATAAAACCAGTAGCCTAAGTTTCTTGTCCTTGTCATGCAGCTAGGGAGTCCTGTCAAAATTGGTTCAGCCATTACGGGGATTAGCCAAAACAAACAGGCAGACAGACAACATTTTTAAATTTAAAGAAAAAAACCGTTTTTACTTTCATATGCATTTAGTAAAAAGCTATGACCTAAGGACTGGCTCTTATTTAGGCCAGCAAATTAGCATAGCTATTCAGCATGGCATGGGCACGCTTCCTTCTGGTACTTGTCTGGAAGATTAGTTGCATAAGAGACTGTTTGTAACGGTCCTTATCCTAAGGTAACCTTATTGTAAAAAAAACTTCGTCACAAAAAAATATTATTTTGATATTAGAAACAGAGACTTTATTTCAAAGAGGTATGCACGATAAGGACATTGTTTTAAAAAGTTAGAAACCGGAATAAATAAGAATAATAAAAAAAACTTTAAAATGTATCAACTTTTTTAAACAATAGAGAATGTGGATGTGGAAATGCGATAAACTCTGTAATAGCATTCCTTTACTAAATTGCATTTTCATTCAAATTAGGTAAAACACAAATAGCATAATCACTGCAGGGGAGCTAAATGCATACTAGTGAAAATCAACGGAATGTGTGTGCCAAGTAGAATTTACTATAATTATCATGTTTGGCAAGCGGATTGGTGGTCCTCGTGATGATGTTAGGTACTTGGCTACCCTGGAAATAATATGGGCCTACCAAGGTTGATGATTTTTTTTTTATTGTATGACTCGGAAGCGCTTGGCCTTCATCTCACCTGGTAACAAGTTAAGATAAGACCGAAGGTGGAGGCGCACTTCACCCGGAATCCTCAACAAACTGAGGAACTAGCTATCTTACCTGAATGCCGGAACACAACAATTTTTTAGAATTGTTATTATGGCGACAGAATTAGGTAAGATGGTGGTAGCTAGCCAGGCGGACTAAACAAAGTCCTACCACCAACCAAACCAAGCACAATATATTGTACTCCCCTTGGGGATCTTTATTGAGGAAGGAATTTATTGTTATATTAGGATAAGTTAAACACTGACTAAATATTTACTTAGGTAGGTTATGTGACAGTGTGTAAGTGACATTGATTTTGTAATAAATGATCACTAGTGAGTAAGTAATGTAGTAATGAGTCACTAGTCTTGGGTGGGGTGGGGGTCTGAGCTTTTCATATTTTCACATTGAGCCTAAACCGATTCACCGATTTCAGATCCAGAGGTCCCGGGTTCAATCCCCATGGGGGGTACAATATATTGTGCTTGGTTTGGTTTGTAGTAGGATTTTGTTTAAGTCCGTCTCGCTAGTTACCACCATCTTACCTAATTCTGTCGCCATAATAACAATTCTTAAAAAAAAATTTGTGTTCCGGCATTCAGAGGTAATATAGGCAGTTCCTCAGTTTGTTGGTGAGATGGTGAGATAGAACAGGTGATATGAAGGCCAAGCGCTTTCTCGTTGTACAATAAAAAAAAAGAAAAAACTGTAACCAAAGCTAAAAGCTTATGTTACCACACGAGGCTGAGCATATACATAGTGATAAGCTTACAAACTTTATGCAGGGGTGACTGTGCTATGTAAGCTGGTAATTCATGTAACATCTATAGGCTCAATACTGATTATTGTCTGCAAGAGATTGCTTTGAAGAGATAAGATTGCCCATAGAATATATTTTTTAATTTATCCTGTTCAGATCTTTAGTGTATAATAAGGTATTTTTATTCACTCATTTTCTCATAGTACTTACAGGAACTCCACTAAGCTGCTGCTGCAAAGCCAGTGCTGCTTGGTAATCAGCATCATCCGATACCGGTGCTTCATCTGACACCAGTGCTCCATCAGTCCGAAGGAATCCAGCCGGCAGGGGTCCTAGAAGTACCTGTCAAATAAAAATTTTTAGAATCTTATCTCATGCACATACACTGCAAAAAACTTGGAATCGGCTTCCAGCATTGTAAATTCAGTGGAAATCTGTATCCGCTGTCCTACAAACCTACAAAATCTTTAAGCAGAGATTTAATAGGCAAAATATGGATATTCAAATTTATTAACTTAAATAAATAAAACACTTCCGTCTGGTACTGGTCTGGATCAGTTGTTTTACCTATAGGCCGTTTGTAACGGTCCTTAGGTAATCTGACTGATTCCTTTGTACATAGTTAGTTTAGTTATACTTTTTATTGAATAAATGTACATTAGGTACTAGTATTCTAATAAATAAATATAATATAAATACAAATATGATCAATTCATATATAATTATAGTTCTGTTTATTTAGTACAAGTTAGCATGGTTTTAGAACCATTGGGAAAATATTTAAGGTGCCAAGCAGTCATAAGGCCTACCTGAAGCAGTTCCATAGATTTGAAGAGCAGTTACATCTAGGCAAATCCCTCATGAACAATGGACCATGTCTTAGGGAATGGGAGTCATTTAAGTTACATTTGAATGTAGGTAAATCTCTAAAGTATTTTGGAAGGTTAGCATAAAAATGCTCAATAATGTTAGAAGAAATCGGTTAGGTCATTAGCATCATTCTTATCAGAGGCTAGAACATTATAGCTTGTCTGGAAAATTCCCTTGTTTCATTAACAACGCAGTAGGCAGGCCCAGTTCTTATGAAAGCGAAATACCGGTCTAATAACCTGTTTAATACCTCGTATGACCTAATTAGCATAAATATCAGCGATACTTACATGCAAAAAGTATACAACAATGAATCACAATTTTTTCGTTAGAAGAATTACTTACCCTGCGACGTCGCTCGTCATTTCTATCAGCAGGAATTGTTGTAGCCATGTCAGGTCGCAATTTAGCACTTTATGGTGCAAGCAAAGTGACAAAATGATTTTATCTTCTATCGCGCGAGTTGTTTTGTTGTGGTGTAGTGTAGGTACGCAGTTTTTTTTTATGACTTATAAATTTTAGATCTACCTATCCCTCCCTGGTTCAATCAACCATAGATTACTACTAATAAACAAAAAAATCTGACTGTGAGTGATGTGACATGACATGTGTGTGACTGCACTGAACTCACTCACAGACTACTTTAATGTACTAGGTATGACAAAACAAACTCTGACTCTGACCACAGAACTCTAATATCCTTACTCTTTCTTTGCTCTAATCAAAGAGAATACAATATCTTATAGGTAAGTAAGGCTCTGATCTGAGCAAAGAAAAAAAATATACATACTAGCTAGACTGTGTACCAACAAATTTTATTAAACTAAAATGAGATCTATGACATACAGCGGGCAATGCAGCCAGTGTCTTGGGCACGCTTCCGTCTGGTACTGGTCTGGAACAGTTGAGTTACCTATAGGCCGTTTGTAACGGTCCTTAGGTAATCTGACTGATTCCTTTGTACATAGTTAGTTTAATTGTACTTTTTGTTAGGGTAACTATTCCCTTATAATCGGTATCTAGCTAAAAGTGGCCCTGGCGAGAGGGCGGGCTCCCGCTGGTAATGTGTCCTTGTCTAACGTAAAAACAAACTATTCATAAACTTTGAAACTATAAAAGAATCATATCAAACCTGTTTGCTTTTCATGAAAAATGGTGAATTTATGTTGTGTGACAGGGTGCAAAAATTAGTCTTCTCCCCGTAGCAGCTTTCCTTTCCACGGCACGGGTAAGTAAAATAAACAATCATATTCTTTAGTGTAAATATGAATTTTGTCGATCAATTTTTTTTACAATATCGCAGTAGGTAGTTAGTATGTAGGTCTTCAATTGGAGATGTACCGGTCACGGTCAGATTGCACAAAAGGGGCAAAACCCAACACTTTTTTGTATTAAAAAAAGAGTTAAGATCACGTGCGTGTCAATGTAAACATGTTGTGCAACAAATATGTAAAAGTTTTAAAATTCCGTCCGATGTCCGATTGGTTTGATGAGAAGGCAGAAGTAAAACTCCTAAACGATTGCTAGTAGAAGCTCTGATCTGCACCACTCTGCTCCAGTCTACTCTTGTCAATTTTCTCCGAAAATACGCACATTTTGCCTGCCCATCCAAGCTCTGACGAACATCACGAATTGGAATTGATTAAATGTATGGTCAAAAGAGCTTGAGGGAGTCCCTCAAGCACGTAGGATATATACATAGATATGGGCAAATTACGACATAAATAGCGTAAAACTGTATTGATCAGCAATGTATAAATTCCAATTTCCGCCTTTTTCCGTCTAGAATATTGCATCACGTTCATTTGACCTAGCACTCATTTGATAATCATAATATTTGGGGATGTCTCACATTTGACAAATATGCCTATCTTTTTTATACTAACTCTATACGGAGCGAAAGGTTTGTTAGGTTGGTGTCGAATTAACGGTAGGTCAGATGATACCTATTATACGGGGAGGAAAAATGTATTTCTGGCCGAGGCCGGCCACCGGGATGGTTTTAGTGAGTCGACGAGTCCGTCATCCTCACACTAGCCTTTCGCATCCCTCGGTGCGTTAGGGTGTCTGCGAACAGATTTACCCCGGTAAAAAAAAAAGGTAGCGTAACTAAGGTAGCATCAATATAACCAGGATAAGTACTTTCACAATCGTTTTTACAATCAATTTGTCCTGTGTTCTATTTAGTCATGGTCACCTCATTAGTAAGGGACACACTACCAACGTGAGTCCTCTCGTGTGTCACCTAAGTGGGTAAACTGATACTAAGAGACGATCCGGTTCATTAGTCAGGAAAAGATCAAGGCAGTTGTGCTGGTCGCCCTCGATGTCTGGTAACCTGGTTGCTTCACGCACCATCTGTGTGAGGTCAAGAGTTAACGCAAGATTGCGAGCCTCTCTGCCAGCGTGATCAGTGATCAGATAGGGGAACCACTGCTGGTGGTGGGCATTAAAGTCTCCAAGAATCATCAGTTGGACATCAGGATATCGTCTTTGGCCCACATCTTCCATTTCAATGGTGTACTCAAAAAGCTTTGTTTTCTCAGGATCTTTTGTGTGAGACCGATATAAACCAGCATAGATAATTTTGTCTAGGCCGGTGTCCACCATAACCCAAATAACGGAATAAGCTGGCTTTTCAAGGTCTCGCAAACGCAAACAACGGATTTCATCTCGTACAAAAGGCAAATACCAGCTTTGAATTTGAAGTTGTGCGCCACGGTGTACCTGGGGTATTTGTAAGGTAAGCAGTATCATCAGGACGTCGTATCTGCGTTTCCGTGAGGAAAAATAAGTGTGGCTTGGAAGCCTCAACGTGGTGATGGACTTGCTCGAGATAAGAGTGCATAATTCGAATGTTAGAGAAGTGCACTTCAAGTGAGAGGACGTGCCTCCGCTGTAAGCACAAATAATTATTTTTTGACTTTTCCATGATTTTAATTGTTTGTGTGAATAGAATAGGGGGAAGGCGGCAGTTGAACGAGGCATTTGAACAGGCGAGTTGGAAGGCTTTCAACATACTCCTGTAGATGTGGAAGACTAGACTGGAGACTGCAGGGACGTCCGAAACCCCCCAAGAATGCCCATAGGGTCCTATCTACCAGGCGCCAACCGGCACAATGGAACATTATGGGATTTTTCACGAGGCGGCGGGGCTTTCACAAGTGGCTAGCACGCTACTTGGGCCCCCTACAATCTGCGGTCAGCCAGCGGATAACCGTTTCTTCGGATGCCGCTACCCTCCAGTCTAGTCGCGGACACAGTTGTATCGTTTATGCCAAGTACACCCCATTCCAGGTTTAAATGCAAGAACTGTTCAGAACCGAAACATCCCTGTTTGTGTCGCGGCTGCACCGAACTTCATTCCGAAACACAAAGAAATAGTTTCACGGAAAGACTAAGCTTGGTGGGTGGTTACAAGCTGATACATAACTAAGAAACCAAATACCAACAGAAACTTGGCTAACTAAGACGATAGCGTAGGAAGGTAGAAAGGAGATTATATGTCATTCTCCCCCGCTATCTTTTCTTCACCGAAGATGTAGTCGTTAAGACGTTGCGGAATCCTTCTAGACCTCGTAGATCTCCGAAGAACCTGCGAAGGCCGAGCGTCTTGCGGCGGAGTTCTATAGACCTCTTCCTCTTGATTATATTCGTTAGAATTAGAAGGGCTTCCGTCATTTATCGAAATTTCAGATTGTTCGTTATCAGCTGTGCTGTCTGAGAGCTAATCTTCATCATCCGTTACGGGAAGCGGCGCTAAATGTCTGTTAGACACTAGACTCCTGACCATTATATCATTTATATGATAGATTATTTACATTGATAGATATCATTTAAGGATACCTTAACGTTGCACTTTTCTATGTGTGTAGCTATAAAGCTTGTTGTACCTATAATAATTTAGAGAAATAAATAAATGAATTGAATTGAATTGATTATGCCGTCGTACGTAAGAGTAGCTTGGGTTACTATGAAGTAGTTCAACTTCTTGGACGGTCGGGTTTCGATCGAACAAACTTCTTTAGTAGAACAGGTCCCGGGACTAGCCAGGATGGAGCGATTCCCGACTGGTGTCCTCCGAGGGAAATTGATATAAATAGTGCATTTATTGAAGTGCATAAGAGTGATCGCACACAGTGAAGATTATATAAAAGTGTAGAAAACGACACTGGCTAGCTGAATAGCTTTTCGCACCTCCCGAAATCAGCAATCACCCGGGCGGCCAGCCGGCCCTAGAACTAGAACCACAGATCATTTATTAAGTATTATGTTACTAATACTAGTAAAAACAAGAAGATGAAGTTGAATTGAAGATATTTTCTTTATTGTTATTTGGATTCTTTGATTTTTCGTGGATTTTTATTCTGAAAACTTTAAATTTACCTGTTAATTATTGTGCAGCGTAGCATTCCCTAGTTCTAAAACAGTGATTTTGGTGATAAAAAAGTGCTCTTAAACGCTTCATTCTTTTCCATGAATTAGTTTCGCGTGCCCATATGTTGACTTGAAGTGATTTGGTTATTTTATCGATTTTTTGTCAATGTTTGCTATGGATATCATCAAAACCCCGAAGGTAAGTGCTTACTGATACATTTCCTACCAGATCACTTAGGTACTCACTGTCTGATAAAATGAACAAGTTGTTTATTTGTTTGAGTCATAACAACTGATAGTAAGTTGTTTATCTCTTCGTAAACAAATTAATGTCATTCAGAGTTAATCAATCACATAAGTTTGTGATGAAAAAGACCAAGCGGGTATGGGCCCACCTTCCGATGCGGGAGTTGTGGGTTCAAATCCAGTTATGTAGGTACTTACAGACTTTTCGGTCTTTTGGAATTTTATGTGCGCATTTGATGCACATGCACATGCTCTGACGGTGAAGGTCTCGTGAGGAAGGTCTTTAGGAGCATAAATTGGAATAGCATGTTTCACTGGCTAGTATTCTGCTAATCAGTGATGGGCTTGCAACCTGCCATGTATCGAATACTAGCTACTTGCAAACTATGGGCATGTTCAGTATGTAAATTTGGATATGCCTCTAACTACCCTCTATTGGGTGATCCTCAAAGCAGAAAAAGTTGTGAGTCTGTTACTTTACTTGTCTCACCTACTTTTATTTTGATATTTTAATACCTCCTACCACAAACTTAACTCATACTCAACTTTGGAAGTACTGTCTAAGTGATACATAATTCATTATGGATTTACAAATGTTGTAATGACAAAAAAAAAACACATCCCACAATGGGACTCGAACCTGCATCTTTTCTTCAAGCCAGCAACACTTGACTAATTGAGCAGCAAGGGTCCTGATGCAGATTCCGAATTTTTATGTGACTTAGCTAATTATGCCTCACATCTTCTACTTAAACATCCCGTTAAATCCACTCCTGGACCCACTCAAAAGTTTTAGTTTTGGAAACTTAATAAGGTATTGAATTGGAGTTTTAATAACAATTGGTGATTGAATTTAAGATAATATACAGAAGTATGCTGCTGTCCTTCTGTAGAGTGAATATGCATGCTTTATCTATCTCACGCTGCATCTTTACTTGGTCTTCAAGTGAGGTAGTAGTCAAAAGCGAGGCCAATAAACAAAAGCCTTCTGTGCATTTACCAGAGCTGATCTATTCTAAAATTAAACTTTATTGTTGTGTCATACTTACCTATTAGAAAGTTATAAACACCACCTGAGATATTCTTTGATGGCTAAATGTCCAGAAATACTGGTCTTTTTTTTATACACTATTTATATCTACTTAAATTTCAATTAAATATGATGTAAATGTGTCTACTTTTTTAATTTATCTAACGACTACCAACTCATATTCTATATTTAACGATATATTGGATTTTGTGGGTATTTTTTGTAGGGAACTCAAATGTTTTTTTGCATGAGGGGAAGCGTTTAGCCTTCATTTTACCTGGTTTCAAGTTATAATAAGGCCAAAGGTGGAAGCATACTTTACCTGGTTTTTATAAAATAAAAGTAGTTAGCCTGAGTTACTCCTGGCTAAGAAACTGACTACTGATAGCTTAGTTATGCTATCCATTACCTCGTAAAGGATGAAAACTGCAGCCAGATATTGCACCCCCAACCCTCTTACGTCATAGAACCGGTTACGACATACATATGTGCTAGAAATTGGGAAATTGTAAGTGGATTGCGGGAATTACGCCATCTCTCTTCTGCTTACACCCACCCTGTATTATCACCCCTTTTCCGCGCGCATGCTCTATAGACCAGCCACTCAACCACGACATTTGATTATACGCCTTATGCCGTTTGAATAGAGATTCGATCTTGCATGAAGAGGAGTCGTGAAAAATTGAAGAAGCCGTGAATCCCGATTGTTATCATTATCATTAGCGCCCAGTCGCTCGCACGCCGCTAAAGAGACAACACGTATTTTCCGAAAGCGCGGTTCATATGAATAATTCTATACTATATTCCTATTAATGGAAAAAGTTTCGCTTCCCTCAGTAATAAAGACAAATCAACTTTTCAGATCGAATTAACCCAATTCAGGCTAAGTTATCGGAAAATGTAACGCGCGAAAACTATAAAGCCAAACTTTTTGTACTGTAAAAAAAATTTTAAGTTAGTAATGGCACTAAGTTCCCTCTCTCCATCGAATATGCTGGGTGAGCTGGGCCGGCTAGCGAGCTGGCTGAAGGGTGATTGCGTGTCGGCCGAGGAGATAGGTGGCTTGGCCGTCACTGAAAAGGTGAGACTGAAATCCACAACAGAACGTGTGCTCTTGAAGGTGAGATTGTGTTTTATTTTTCGAGCGGCGGGACTTCATTCAAGTCTGTCATCGAACCTAGATAAGAGTTCAGTAAATGCACAGTAGAATGCACGTCACTTTTTAGGGATCAGTAGGTGTGTAGTGAATCAGCTGGCAGCGGTTGTAAGTACATTAACCTACGACCGAAGGGTTCAAAAGTCAATGGACGTGCCTTCTCATGCTTTCAAGATAAATCTACTTGGGAAACGAACTTCATTGCTCCGACGTTGACGTCATGTTTTGTGACCTGCACAAAAGCCCTGCGTTTGCGCACATTGGCCAATCTGGTCATGCTAGATGATATTTATTCGAAACTAGCTCTTTTTATCTAACCTATATCATCCCGCGGCTGGGCATTCTCCCAGAGCTTTCCAGTCTTTACGAACATTGGCCGTTGGCTACAAATATACATTTTGAATAAACCGAATGACTTACATTGTCTGTTAAGTAATGTAAGTAAGTAATGTTACTCAATAAGGTCTCTTAGACTCGTATTTGAATGATAATGTCATAAATAGTGTCATCTCACAAAGTTTTGGTAATAGTAGGCCTAGTCCGTGTTACAATGCAAGTGGGTAACTCAAAAAATTATGAGATGGCGCTAAATGACATGGCATGAGACTAGATCGTAATAAAATAAAGTTTTTTTTTGTTTTGCGTTTTTTAAAAAATACAGGCATACTTAAAGAGCAAACCCCTATTTGAATAAAAAAAATATCCGTATCTTTAACGCCGTTTTATACTTAAAGAGCAAACCGGATCAATTGTTTTATTCAAATAGGTTGAATAAAAAAAATGATCCGTATCTTTACAGCCGTTTTCGAGATAGGCGAAATATAATCTACATATAAGCACAAGAATTTCTCGTTTGAAGTAAAATTTGATAGATAGAACTTTATTTTACACCAAGAAACAAAAATAAATTTTGGATATTTTGTAACGGCGATTATTGGAGCAAACGACTCACCTGAGACAGTCCGTTATCTCCGAAAGTTAATAATTTCCGATTCAGATTTATTTATTGCGAAATATGGCTTACAAATAGGAACGATAAATTATGATAAGGCCGACGGTGGAAGTGCACTTAACATGGAATCCTCAACAATCTGAGGAACTGGCTATCTTCCCTCATAATGCCGGAAGCCGGAACACTCAATTTTTAGAATTTTTGCTATGACGACAGAATTAGGTAAGATGATGGTAGCTAGCCAGGCGGACTTAAACAAAGTCCTACCATCAACCAAACCAAGCCCAATATTGTACTCATCTTGGGATCGAACCCGGGACCTTTGGATCTGACACTGGTGGGCGAACCACTAGACCACAGAGACCGTTAAAATGTATGTATGTCCTGTAACGTATTTAGGCTGAAGGACTGGTAGAGAAAAACGAAGTCTACAATACCACTATTCTATAAATATCGTTCATAGATATCGGAGGATCAATTTACCTATAATTTGGTCTGCTGTTATCACCACTTGAATCACGACATTGACGACAATTCGACAAATGTATATATATATATATATTATCATAATGCTATCTTTAATTGAGAATGTGAGCCGTTGGATTGCAGTAACGTGAATGAACAAAAAAGGATACGCTGGCTGACCTAACTCTGTTTCGTTTGGGTTTCAATCGGTTTCAAAGAAAAGCAGGCATTTTATTTGAAATCAAATGAAACAGGTAATAGGCCAGCACTTCACCTCTAAATTTTTAAATAAAACAAAGCTGACGTTGCTTCTATATATTTCGAGAACCTTTAGAATTACTATTGCAGTTATTTTTTATTTATATGTCACATAGATGATTTTTTTATATAGGCTTGCGTTTGACTGCTATTTCGCCTGATGCAGCCTATACGATGAAGCACGCTTGCCGTGATGAAACCTATTCTCTCTTGTCTTGAAGACTCCAATGTCGTAACAATCAACTGCATCTGTGGTCTAGTGGTTTACCACTTTTATCCAGGGGCCAGTACAATACTGTGCTTGATTTGTGAAAGGACTTTGTTTAGGTCCACCTGGATAGCTACCACCATCTTACCAAAGTCTATCGCCATAACAACATCGGTCTTATCATAACTTGAAACTAGGTGAGATGAAGGCCAAGCGCTTCCCCTTCGTACAAAAAATAATAATCAGGGGAACTCACGAAGATGATCGAAACCACGCTGTTCTCATTTAGAATAGTCCCTGTATAAGATAAGATGCAGAGTTGCGGTTGCACATTCATTTCTGGGCGTGTCCTGCAAGCAATCTTATCAATGAAGTCCTCTGTATACATCCGGTCCAATGCAAATATCAGAAGCCAAGGCGTTCAAATGCAATATGTCTTAGTTACAATTGCGCCCCTTATATTAAATACTTCTATAGTGCAAAAAAGCTTGCTGAATTTATTAGTTCGACCTTTTAAAAGCACGACAGCTGATTTACGGTGTTACATTATAGTGCTCTTGATGTTTTTTTTTTATTTTTTATACCACTAAGGTGACAGGCATATGGTTCACCTGATGGGAAGCGGTTACCGTCGCATAAGAACGCTCGCAACACCAGAAGCATTACTCGCGCATTGCCGACCCTTTAAAAATGTCAAAACGCCCTTCTTGAAAAACCCTATACTGTAGCTAGTAGGGAAATCCTCAGCAGGGAGATCATTCCACAATTGAATAGCGGGAGGAAGTTCCTCTTGAACCTCACGGTGCGCGACGGCATTGTGTTCAAAGTGTGTGGATGAAATCTCTGTCGATAGCGAGCGGTGCGATGATAAAAAGAGGCTGTAGGCACCATTTCAAACAATTCCTCAGAGCACAACCCATTATACAAGCGTTACACGCACAGTGAGGAAAATATATAAAAATAAAAGGTTTCGGTGAACAATAAAAAAAAGCATCAATCAGATGTTTCAAACTTCTTTACAACGCTCGTACGTCTTTTGAGCTTTTTTTTTATTGTACGACGGGGAAGCGCTTGGCCTTCATCTCACCTGGTTACAAGTTGAAATAAGGCGCACTTCACCCGGAATCCTCAACAAACTGAGGAACTGATTATCTTACCTCTAAATGCCGGAACACATCAATTTTTAGAATTGTTATTATGGCGATAGACTTATATAAGATGGTGGTAGCTAGCCAGGCGGACTTAAATAAAGTCCTACCAACCAATCCAAGCACAATATGATGCACTTCCTCCTCTCCAACTCCATGGGGATCGAACCCGGGACCTCTGGATCTTAAATCGGTGGGTTGAACTACTGGACCACAGAGGCGGTTAAAACTGGTTATCTTGCCTCTTAATGCGGGAATTGTTATTTATATTAATTTGGAACAATAATTTAGAATTGTTAGAGCGACAGACTTAGGTATGACGGTGGTAGCTTTTACAGCTTCTCTTAGTACTTTGTTTTGGAATCTGTGTATTGTGAGGGTGTTACTTTTTGTGGCATAGCCCCAGAGCTTAAGTCCATATTGGCATTAGGTCTTGTTTAAAGATTATTGTTTATTGTGTATTGACAGAGTGGACTTTCTGCCAATCAGCCAGTACATTTGAACTTGAACTTATTTACATTCTTTATTTAAAATAAAAGTACATGTATGGAATGAATGAATCACTCTTGATCTTGATGAAATGTTATTTATATGTAGTATTTATCTTTCTTCTGTCTTACTACTTTGTTGTATTGATTGTGTTCAATGATCGGATATAATACTTAAATACTTTTTTTTTTGTAAATACATACTTATATGTAGGTTACAATACAACATCCAAACACAACAAACATCTATATTCATCACACAAATGTTTGGGTGGTTCCTGGGTGGGAATCGAACCCACAGCCTACAGCGCAGAAGGCAGAGCTACTACCAACTGCGCTATGAGGCTTGTTTATTGTGTCTTTGTTGATAATCTAACTTGTGAGATTAATGTCGCCTTCGGGGACAATAAGATTTACCAACGATCTTACCTGAGTGTCTTCGAACTCTCTGTAAACCCCTGAGGACTAGAGAAACAATTGAAATTGCTTTATCCGTTTTCGCGTTGCGTCAGCGGGATTTATCGTTCAATACCAATTGCGCTGATGGAAGCGCATGTTTCATGGTTAACTTGATTTGTAAACACCTTTATTTGGTTAAGCTATTATTATCTTTGTATGTTGTTTATATATCACATGATGTTAGAAAATTACAGGTACAATGATGACGGTGATAAGTAATAAAAATTGATTTCAGATATTCTTTTAAAACCGGATCAAAATAGTAGTAGTTTTCCGATGCTTTCGAATGTTCAAATCTTGAAAAAAAAAAAATAAGTGCCCAACGGTTTGCCGTGTTGCTTCGGTGACAGGAAAAAATAGGACAATTCACCATGAAGTGAAACATGGCTGTGTTTGATGATTGCGGACAGGTTGTATTCTCCTCTTTGCATAAGCAGCATATGCTACACTCGGTGTATCGGTGTGCAATTCTGTGTCATATGTCATTCTGATCATACATTTTGAACACAGGTTAACTTTTATTTTTTTCTTTTATCAACTCAAAAACTCTCATGTTTAAATCTTTCTCTAAGATATCGGTCAGGGGCCTAGCTGCATAATTACCAATAAATTTTCCGAGTTCTAGAAAACTGTGTAACTGCTTTTCATTATTTGGTTCCAGTTACTAGGCAACGGTATCTACCTTATTATAATGGTGATGCTCGGGCTGTACCTTGTTCTATGATGTAGTCGAGATATCATCTCCCCACCAGTAGTTGGGACCATTTACAACTTATATCTAAGTCCATATTCCTCAACAGTATTCAGTAATCTTGAATCTTGTAAGTTTTAATCAGCTTGTTGTTCATCTGCTGAAATAATTAAAAGGTAATGTCAATATCTCATTATTAAATCCCGCGAAAATTCGTATCGCGATGTACTTATTTTAAATATTGAGTACTTTATAGTATCCTCCTCAATTATATTCCACGTTTAGACCGCAATCTACCTTTTTTTTTACGACGGGGTAGCTCTTGACCTTCATCTCACCTGGTAACATGTTGAGATAAGGCAGAAGGTGGAGACGCACTTCACTCGGAATCCTCAACAAACTGAAGAACTAGTTTTCTTACCTCTAAATGCCGGAACACAACATTTTTAAAGAATTGTTATAGTGGCGACAGAATTAGGTAAGATTTAGCGAGGTGGATTTAAACAAAATCCTACCACTAACCAAACCAAGCACAATATTGCTACCACTGGGGATCGAACCCGGGACTTCTGGATCTGAAATCGGTGGGTTGAACCACTAGACCACAGATACGGTTCTTAACCACAACCAGTGGATTTGGATTTTCAGAAAAACCTATTCTGATAATACCAAGCTCCAGCCGCTTACTCTTTTGTGTATTGATATCTTTTTATGACTTCGGGATACTCCGTGGTCGCGATGCTACTGATATATCATCTTTAAGTGTGATGTTCAAATCAACTGGGCCTTCCTATGTCTGTCGTGTCTCATAGCCTTCCATTCTACCAAACTTACCACTTCTTGCACCATCCTCTAAAACATGTCGGCTTGTTGTGTAAGTCAACTGAGCCCTTATTCCACCAATCGTGTCTTAACGCGCCCGCGTCATGATATCTGCATGGAATCATCGTATAGGCATATCGTAACGCGGGCACGTTAGGACACGATTGGTCATACAGAATAAGGGTGCTGGTAATCAACTTAGACT
This sequence comes from Venusia cambrica, assembly GCA_951394065.1. Classification (NCBI taxonomy): domain Eukaryota; kingdom Metazoa; phylum Arthropoda; class Insecta; order Lepidoptera; family Geometridae; genus Venusia; species Venusia cambrica. The sequence continues at coordinate 11,208,892 of OX596041.1, forward strand.
TCATTTTTGTCAATTAAAGTCTAGCCTTGGTTTCACTATTTTTGTCAAATTCTGAATGGGTTTGACCACTGGTAATCGACTTGAAAATTTTTGGTACACTTTTGGATTTCAAGTTATGGAATTAGGCTTCGGTATAAATCAACAGAACCTGAAATACACTTAATCTCACCTAGCTAGCCAGGAATTATTAGATTTAAATCACACACTTACATCGCTCATCAAAGTAGTTAACAAATTTTTGAATAAAATCCTGCTTTAATATCATCTCAAAAGGTATAGTTTCTAATCACAATCACTATATAAAAACGCCCGTCGTATCGACTTCCATCTATCTCAATAACCGTAGAGAAATATCCTTGTCTGCGTACCGATGCTTCATACAAAATAGTCTATATGGCAAACATACCGAGACAATGAAACGCCAGCCAGAACTAACGAGAAAGCACCCGTCGTAAGGAAATAGGTAGCTGATAACTTTGAGCTAAGCTTAATTTACATCCGCTAAATTGCAAAGACGAACGCTGAACCCTTCTATATTCTATAAAACCTTCAATATCTCTTGAAACCTCTGATAAATCAAGGAAACTTTGATTCGCCCCGAGCGGTCCAATTTGTAGAGGATCATCACGTTACCAAGTTTTGTCGATGTAGAACGCAGGGATTTCATGGTACTAACAGTACGCCGAGTTATGGATATGAAAATACTTGCATGGGCGACGAGGTATGACGTCACACTTGCTAGTTTCTGAAATTGGAAACATTTTTGGAACATGCACCTCGCATGCATGGATTTACTTGCTTGCAAGTGTTTGAGCCATAGCTTGTAACAGACAGTGTTTATGAAGGGCGCTAAACGTGCTGTGCTGCTTGCAGAGTTGTTTCCTTACTAAGCAGCCATTATTGATAACTCGTTGGGTGGCACTAATTATGCGTCTCTTTACAAATTGCTGACACCTCCGCGTGCATGTCGCAACTTGCTTTAAACTAATCCATTAGCACATTACGCGTCAAACATGGAAACGAAAATAATGTCAGATTTTTCTTGGAACATGACATGACAGTTAGTTTAGTACTCCAGTCAAGCATGCAGCAAAATCTGAAATTATTTTTCGTACATTATATGGATGTTTATTTATGTCGTGCTTGTATCATTATCGTGTTTAACCTGTATGTAGTGGGTTCCTTAGCTGTTGGTAGATCCGTGGATTGTTATTGATTTGTTCCGACGAGAGAGCATGTTGATACGTAGGTTTACCTAATGTACCTACTGAAGAGGTAAAAATGACTCTCTTCAAAGCATATTGTCAAAGCTTCTACTTCTACTTCAAAAAGCCGCAAGAGAACCTGCGTGTATAGTATAATAATATTATCAGGATTATGTTGGGACAGCCTCGCTTCTGCAGTGCGTCGTGGAGGTTTGCAGAATATCAAACGGATTCGCAGTGACGGGACAGTCAAAACAGCATTCTGAAAACCCATATGGAAGTGCTTTGTGCTTAGAGTAGTCACTCTTAACACGCTATCTATAATTTAATTTATTTATCTTTTTGTTTTTTATGTACCTACTGCTAAGCTGCTTTGATGCTTTTTAAGCGCAAACACTAACCGTGTAGATGGATTTTATCAAGTATCTTTTTTTTTTAAATATTTAACCTTACTTGCGAGATTGTAAATATTGTAATTAATACAATATTTACAAGTGTATGTTACAATTACAATTACGTCAATACACTGGTATCGATTACCCTCTGTCACGCACGAATCCGATGTTCTTGAGACGTTTCCACTTGCAATGCATAATGGTGATGATGATGATGTAAGTGATTATGGTGTCCAGTCCGCCATCATCAGTTTCACTTTATTTCGCAGTTTCGTTATCTTGTGGCGATTTACTAAATCTTTTGTATGTGTGAGTTTTATAATGGTGATGATGATGATGTAAGTGATTATGCTGTCCAGTCCGCCATCATCAGATTATTTCGCAGTTTTGTTATCTTGTGGCGATTTACAATTTTTTTTGTATGTTGAAACTTATCAGCTGCACTTTAATACTTTTTTTGGCTGTGCCGCTATGCGTTGTCAGCATTTGTCAAGCTTAACACCATTCAATACTCCACAATCAGAAAATGGCTCGGTTAGTTTTGATACGTTTCGTGGCTAACGGATTTTAATGAAATTTGGAGAAGATAGATAGTATCCTGGGGCAGACTTTTTACCTGGGCTATTTTTGCATCCAGTCACAACGCGAAAAAAATCGAATAATAGTAAAGATGTAGCGTTGCTAAGATATGAAAGAGAAAGGGAGAAAGCTAAGATGGAGCACGCTTGTCCAAAAATAACCTATTCTCTCTGGACTTGTCCTGATGATGTCCTTGTCTACAGACGAGGACAAGGAGTTAGTTCCATAATGAAGATGATACAAATTCTGATAATAATACTTTAGCGATAGATAATGTAATAATTTGTGTGTTCAACCGGATAGAATCGCCTCTGACAATCTGACGGGACGGGACCAACAGACTGGAAATGTTTATCATAATGAGCTACATGGAGCATCGCTAATGTAACCCTGAACATGCCATGTGGAATGCTGGAAACTATCAGTTTAAAGAAAACAATTTAATACAACACTAGCAAATGCCTGTGACTTCGTACCCGTCTACCTGTGGGAATTTCCCAAAAACCTGTACCATAAAGAAATCTATTTATAAAAATGTAGTATTGTATTTAATCTAAAATAAAAGTAGCCTAAGTAACTCCTTATAACATAGCTACCTGCCAGTAAAAGTTCAAAATAGGTCCAGCCGTTTCGGAGATTAACCGGGACAGACAGACAGACAAAAAAAATGTTTTTACGTACCGTATATACTTTCATATGTAAAAGTTGTTAAGTAAATAGCTGTTTTGACATTACAAACAGACAATTCAATTTATTATTACTTACAGATGCGATAAGTTAGCTAGGGAAAGTTCTTGTTTGCAAGAACTGCTTGACTGGTTTCCACAATCACATAAAGCACATGCGTGTTGGAGATTCTGGTGAAGGGTTGCCAAGTCGTCCTAAGCTCCAAGGTCCTCTGTTGCTGAATCTCTTCGGCCGTCTATAGAACCGAGTCTTGGAGCTGGTCCCGTCCTTCTTTACCTTCGGTAGAAGTCGGGAAATCCATATTCGGACCTGGGTATTGGCCTTGCTCAGTCGAGCTTTTACACGATCATCAGGTACTGAATATTCATCTCCTTTGTTCTTCGACTGATTAATCCATGACGATGCTCCTGATGCCATCGATGCTGCCATGCTGCCTTGCTGCTTTGCCCCTTGCGTACATTTCAGAATTCTTATTAGTCTTTGCCATGTCTCCTTTGGGCATTTTTGATTTCAGGTAACTGACGGGACATCAGTTTATTCAAATACTCAAATTGATAAAAAACACCTACTACTTATTATAATGATAAACTATGCTCAGTGCTCGAAATCATCTTCTCTCTCTTATAACCGTTAAATATATAACTTTCTGCTCTCAGCACTCTAAACGTCTCCTGTACCAAATCGCACACTGTGCAACCTTATACGCTAAAGAAAAGGACCCCTTATTAAACATATTGTGTGCAGTATGACGTGCACTAGTTAATGTTAAGAGTAGCACTCTTTAGGTGTCTCTAATCTCTCTACATATATTCGAGTATTTTTTTTTTATTAAACGGTGGGGATGCGCTTGCCTTCATCTCACCTGATTTCAAGATATGATAAGGCCGAAGGTGGAAACGCACTTCACCCAAAATCCTCAACTGTATGAGGAACTGGCTATCATAACCTCTAAATGCCGGAACACAACAATTTGAAATTGTTGTTATGGCGACAGACTTAGGTAAGTAGGTACCTAGGCGGACTTAAAGTCCTGCCACCAACCAAACCAAGCACAATATTGTACTCATTGGGGATCGAACCCGGGACCTCTGGATCTGACACAATATTAATTGTTGCGTTCCGGCATTCAGAGGTAAAGATAGCCAGTTCCTCGGTCCTTTAAGCATTATTCGGTGATGCCGATAACTTACACCATTTGTGCTTGGTATGGTTGGTGGTAAGACTTTGTTTAAGTCCGCCTAAGCTACCACCATCTTACCTTAGTCAGTCGCTAAAACAACATTTCTATATTATCTTGTTCCGGCATTTAGAAGTAAGATAGGCATTTCCTCAGATTGTTGAGGATTCTAGGTGAAGTGCGCCTGCACATTCGGACTTAGGTGGTCGTAAAAAAACTCAGGTGATTATGGATGGAGATAAAATAAAAAACTAACCTTAGCTGGTCATTTTTTAAGAGAATGTGTTATTTTGCGGATTACCTGATTTATAATTTAAGGTTTAATGTGCAATCGAGTGCGTGATCCCACAGTATCCGTCTTTTACCACAAATAACGTTACAGGCCAGTATAAGTGAAACCCATTATTACTACGCCCTGGGTCATGAACACACCGCTGGTGATTTATTATTATTGTCCTACGGAAGTCAAGGTGTATGCAAATACTTTCCAAACATAATATTTACCCGGGCTTTGATCGATGAACCGGTACTATTTTATTTTTATTGTACGACAGGGAGGTTCTTAGCCTTCATCTCACCTGATTATCAAGTTATGATAAGGCCGAAGGTTGAAGCGCACTTCACCCGGAATCCTCAACAAATTGAGGAACTTTGAGATTGATTTGAGATTTATATTGACGAGTACATTACTCTTTCATGTATTTTTAGGAAAATATTGTAAATAATATGTTTTTCAAAACTTATGACCTAGGTATGTTCTGTTTATGCTCTTGGGATTCGATCTTTATTTAGTGTCGCCAGGATAGAACGTTTTTGCCAGGATATAGGTACATATTAGTAGACATTTTACACAACACCAGATAGCCCCAAACTAACCAAAGCTTGCAATATGGGAACTAGATTACAGAGAATATGAAACCTGTATGCATATTTTTATAAATACATACGTATGATGCAATATAACTCGCAAACACAGAACAAACATCTATATTCATCACACAAATGCTTGTCCCGGGTGGGAATCGAACCCACAGCCTACAGCGCAGAAAGCAGAGTTACTACCAACTGAGCTATGAGGCTTGCTTAAGTAATGTTCATGCCTGCCCTGATTTTCTGTCAGTAGATCCATGCATTTGACTCCGATATTTCTCTCGTCAGGATGGCGTTGCATAATTTGGTTCTGCGCTCACATTAGCACCATATAACCTCACAGCTCTGTTGGTAGTAAACAAACATTTTTGTGATGAATATTGATGTTTGTTCTGTGTTTGTGTGTTATATTGTATGATAAGTATTAAAAAAAGTGTGATAAGTATTATATCCGTCATCTAGTTCCCATATTACAAACTTTGCTTAGTTGAAATTCATGTCCTATAATAATAAGGATAATAATAGGACATGAATTTCACACATTATATTGCATATATTATATGGATAAATATCATTACTCGATTAAGCCACGTCATGAAGAGTATATGACATATACCTAGAAGTACCTACACTCACGTCCTAGATTCCTTTCGCGGAATTCGCATTTTCACCCTTCCCCTGATCAAGTCGTGAAATGCTTTATAGAGCGCTTCTCCTTTTCTTTATTATAAAACTTGTGAAATGCCCGGGACTTTTTTCCCGTTATCCTGTGGGAATTCCTTAGTGCACCCCTACACTACGAAAGGATTTCAAAAAATCTCCCATATAATTTAACGTCTCAAGGACCGCTGACGTGGCATGAGCGTTGTTTGTCAGTCAGACAGTCAGTTACATGACGATTTCATAAATTGCATTATGCAAGCATTTCTAATTCGCAAATAACTAATTCGCCCCAAAATAAGCATAGCTTGTAATATGAGAACTAGATTGATAAATTTTGTTTCTTAAAATACTAGGATACATAAAACAATTAGAGCTAGGTTGGTAAAAGGTAATTAAATAATTCTAATTTTGGTGCCCTGAGTTCCGGACAAGAGATTCTGTATCCCGGTCCTCAGGTCCTCATATACTTTTCTTTTGTAAATACATACGTACTATAATATGATACAACACCCAAACACAGAATAAACATATATTTTCATCACACAAATGTTTGTCCTGAGAGGGAATCGAGCCCACAACCTACAACGCAGAAGGCAGAGTTACTACCAACTGAGCTATGAGGCTTGTTAAAATTCACACCAAATCTCTCCTGGAGTATTATATTTACTGTACCTAATTTAATTGAAACTTTCGTGGGAAATGGAACTCCATTAAGTTGGCAACGATCCACTCCGTGTAACATTGCGTTGACAATAACTTAGAAGTAACAAGTTAAAAGTTACTCGGGGAAAGCAGTATGCCCGGGGGAGCTGAGAGAAGTGGTCTAGGATATAGAATAGAATAGAAAAATGTTTTTTTACCCAAAATAGCACACTACACAACATATAAAACGATAAAAAATCACTAGCGGCCTTATTACAAAACGAAGTTTTACTAAACCATGGTTCGTCTACTGTCTATAGTACCTACTAAAAAATATGGTAATGGTAATGGTAAATAGTATGGATTTTATTTAAAAAAATACCAGGCTTCAACAATAGGTTCCTTGATAGTAAGGTCAGTACCTAAACCCAATGCTAGGGCCAGAAAGTGGATGAGTCGCTCCCGTAGCTGTGGAGTTTGGTGTTGTTGGTGTTGGAATAAAGTAAGTATTTAGAATGAGATATTTATGCAAAAAAGTAGGCATTTTTATACTCGGTATAAAATATTAAAGCAAGTATGACCAGTGCATCACTATCATAGTCATTGACTTCGACTATGAAGTCATGAGGAGCAATATCTATTATTGCCAAATCCTTGGGGTGAAGGTGGCTTTTCACTACCACCTGTCTGTAATTGCTCTCTGCTATGGCTGGATATTCCTTTATTACTTTGCAGTCAATTTCTTTTTTTTCCACACTAGTTTCATTTCTACCTCATTTCGGGGTTTTCCAGTTAGCTCATTAAATCTAGAAAAAATTTCCAACACGTTTATTCTTAGGTTTATCCATTTTTTAGAAAATGTAAAAGATTAAATTGTCAAACATTTCGGGTTTATTACCACGGTAATATGTAATTTTACCTCGATATTTCGAAGCGGTTTCACGCTCCATGGTCACGTTTGCATGCTACTTCACATCATCATCCACGTCACCTGGACTCGGTAGTCAAAGCGTTGACGAACAGAGCTTATGACATATGCGATGCAAGCCATCTGCCACATGAGCTAGATCACGTCAAAACTGTTCTACGGCGAAACGGGTACCGCGTGAAAGCATGCCAATCAAAACGCACACCGAAGAAAAGGAAAGAAGAAGTGCAACGACAGTCAGCGTTTTTACCTTATGTGAAAGGAGTAACAGATAAAATAGGCAGATTGTTAGGGAAATTCTCGATAAAGACTGTCTTTACTCCTTTTAACAAAATAGGAAAGCTACTTCGTTCGCCCAAGGACCCACTACCTTTTCAAACGCCTGGTGTCTACAAAGTTAATTGCAGTTGTGGAAGTTCATACATCGGTCAGACCAAACGTACCATTGTCGACCGCATGAAAGAACACATCCGTGCTGTGAAAAACAACGACGCACAGAAATCGGCCATAGCACAACATCTTACGCAAACGGAGATTAATCACTGGATAGAACTACATAACCCCCAAGTACTGTCGACGGAACGCCACTACATACCACGGTTGGTGCGAGAAGCAATCGAAATCACGAAATATAAAAATTTCAATCGTGAAGATGGCTTTAGACTGTCCAGTACTTGGAACCCAGTATTAAGGGCCTACAATCGTAAAAAGTGGTCGACTACGAGTTCGCGTGTGGACACAGTGAGTTTTGTGTGCCGTAACAAACAAGTGAGTGACAATGGTAGTGGTTCAAGAATTCGAAGTGAGGGTAGTCGTCGGATCCGAAAGAGGGTAGACAGATATGTCTGTCCTTAGGAGCTGCAAACAATCGCCGAACCAGTCTACTCGTGACCATGGAGCGTGAAACCGCTTCGAAATATCGAGGTAAAATTACATATTACCGTGGTAATAAACCCGAAATGTTTGACAATTTAAATGTAGTGAATAACCACGAAAACCTAAAAACTTATAATGTAAAAGATTGATAATTTTTATGAAGCTTTTTTCTAATTTCGCGCGATATGAATCAAACTGACATTGACATAAAATTGTGTTAAATGTTTCCAGCGACGATCAAAATGAACGAGTGAATAAATGATTTGTACCAATATTTTCATATAATCTATGAATTTTATTTAAACCATGGTCTATCTTTGGTATTAAGTAAACCTTCGTAAAACCATGTCTTGCAATAAGATCACCGTTTAGACCTGATACCAACTTTAGTAAAGGTTTAAACCTAGACTAAGTAGTTCAGGTTTAAACCTGGGTTTAAGTCATTTTTTGTAATAAGACCGAGTAAGTACTCTTACATATACATCTCTTGAAAAAAAAAAAATAGAATAAGGTTAAAAAATAAATAAAAATAATGCAGGTACTTAGACAATAAAATACAAAATAGGTGTGCGTGTGCTACAGTAGCAAATAGGTCACGGCGCAGCATAAATGTCCGCTACTATTATTGCTGCTGGTATTGTGGCGTAAATTTGTCATATCATTAATACAAGCATATGTAATATTAAATGGTTTATTTAGATAACTTTTATCCATAATACGTTAGAATTGTGGTAGCTAGCAAGGCATCCTCAACTAACTGAGGAACTGGCAATCTTACATCTAAAAGCCGGGGCATAACAATTTCAGAATTGTCGTTATGGCGACAGAATTAGGTAAGATGGTGGTAGCTAGCCAAGCGGACCCAAACAAGGTCCTACCACCAACCAAACCAAGCACAATATGGTACTGCCCCTGGGGATCGAACCCGGGAGCTCTGGATCTCACACCGGTAGGCGAACCACTATGCCACGAGGTGGATTTAGTTGAAGTCTTTCTCAGAGTTCAAATACAATAGTCCCTGAGGAAACAAATTACCCTGAACAGAATACCTCATTACAGGCGATACTACGAGTAGTACATGTAGTCGGTGATCATAATCAACAGTATTCTCGATTTTCGATACTCATCACCCTTGAACTCCTACGCACTATGACTATAAATGCCTTGGCAAATATAGTAAGTCTTACGCCGATCTACTATCGACACACAATCTCCTCACACTTGAATCCAGACGAAAATATCTTGAAGCCATGACTCTATACAACATTATACATAACAACATAGACTGTATCGATCTAGTCACCAGTGTCTCCTATGCGGTTCCGAGATCCTGTCTTATAAGAGCAACACGCTCACGAACCCTGTTCGCGCTGCAGCCCTGCAGAACCAACTCGGGACTTCGTAATACTGTTCGTCGCATGACCGAGTCTTACAATACTACTTTTGAATCTCACGATATATTTTCTTGTTCTTCCTATAACTATAGAAAAAATGTAATTGAAGCGCTTTCAAAATTAGATTTAGATTCACTTAGACCTTAGCTATCATCTACTTTTTATTTTTACTTTCTTCATTTTGTTTCATTTTTATAATACCTACCATATAATTATTAGCAAAAAGGTTCTGTTGACATCCTTTTGGACTTAAAGTTTTGGGAGTACCCAAAGGATAATAAAAGCAGGAAAATGCCTCGGGTGCCGTGGATAATTGCCGCCCACGTTTGGCAAAAGCTCAAATTCTTGTTCACTATCTTATCTGGCTTGACTACCGTTAGTACTGTTTTTTTATTTATCTCTCAAAGTCAAAGTCAAATAAATTTATTCAGTAAGATTTTTTAGGATCACTTTGAAACGTCAAATCTACCGCCTGTTCGGCGTTTTTTTTTTTCATGATCCATTACAATAGCTTAAAATTATCTAATACTAATTACAATTTATTCACTGGAGCAAATTCATTTTTTTTAATGTCAGGCTTTCTTATCTTCTAGGTAATCTGAAATTTTATAATAAGCTTTCCTGGATAGCTCTTGTTCTACAAAATTTTTGAATTTATTATTTGGCAAGCTTAGCACATCACTTGGTAATTTATTATAAAAGCATACAGTTTGCCCTATGAACGATTTATTGATCTCTCCCGCTTCAACGGAACACAGCAAACTGTTTGGCGTAGCCGTAACCGCTAGCAAGGCCAGCGAGTCCGGGGTAGACCAGTAGACCCGGTAGATTTAAGTACAAATGCGTGTGCTTTTTATTAACCTTTTGCGCACGTTTGACATTATTCTGCAGCACTTTCACGTCCTGATTTTAGCTGGTTCATGTTGGGTTCTGTACCCCGAGGGTGTCAACGATGCCCTATTGCTAAGGCTCCGCTTTCCGTCCGTGTCGGCAGATCTCATGAACCGCATTAGGTAGACTTGATAGTATCAAATAGTACTATTATTATCATGTCTCTTGCCTTGGTTTTACGTCAGTACCTTGTCGTACCACGATCATTGTCATAATAATCGTGGTCAGACTGTATGAGAGTCATAAAATAATAATCAAAAGCTCAAGACATGACTCTAGGGGATTGAAATGAAACCAACGGATTACGATCGGATTACTGGCTTACCCAGTAACCCCGTGATTGCCTTCACAGAACCGATCGATGAAGCGCAACTAAGTTTTATTGAAAAAAGAGTACACGTGACCAGAATGATGAGCTGAATATTGTTCAGCAGCCCCCTTATTCTGTATGACCAATCGCGCCCCATATTAACAAATCGTAAGACGAGAGGAAGTTAAGACACGATTGGTCATACAGAATAAGGGGGCAGGTGAGTATTGCCGCCGAGCGTGATAATTCCGCTAGTATTCTAAGTATTAGCCTCGTTGGCACCTGGGCGGGTGACAACAACGCTGTTCAACTGGGATATATATTTTATTTTTCGGAAGGTAGGGCATAGTTGAATTTCCTACTCACTGTTTCAGCAGCACGTCTGGGGAAGTACCTTGTTATAGAATATAGTAGCCAAATAGCACTATATCTATACAGTGCTGTGTTCGGTGAGTAAGGTCGCCATAGCTCCTTTATAGCGAATGATGCTTCTGGTATCCATAAGCAGTTACCGCCTACGATCAAGGGTAAAGCGGCGGCGCGAGCCCAGCCCAAACAGTTGTGCGTGGGTAACCCGGCACGGCGGCAACAGCTTCCTGTGGTTGTAAATCGGGGTGTAAATTCTAGTCACGTACCTCTGGATTACGTTATGCCGTCACGTAATTTAGAGATGAGATGAGACTCCCAATGTGTGGTCCTGTGACCCTTCCATTATTACTAGTCTCTAGTGGCCATGCAAGAAATGAAAGTCGATAACGCAACATTGCGGGATCAACTACATCTTTAAGTCCACGTAGAGTACTACGAGCGATGGTGAGGAGTAAATATCAGAAATTGACTGATTATTGAAAATATCCTTCTAGTAGATAGAATCTCCCCTGGCTCTTTTAAGTGACAAAACATTCATAGTAATGCTGCATATAGTAGTGGACGAAAACGGATTTTGATATTTGTTAAGTGAAGAATGGAATATAACTTCAGCTGTTATCAAAAAATCATTTTCTCTACGGTACGGTACGGTAAATTATCGTGTTCCGGCATTTTGGAGGTAAGATAGCCAGTTCCTCAGTTTGTTGAGGATTCCGGGTGAAGTGCGCCTCCACCTTCGTCCTTATCCCAACTTGTAAGCAGGTGAGATAAAAGACCAAGCGCTTCCCAGTCGCACAATAAAAAAAAAAAAAAAAAAAAAACAATCGATTACTCCGCCAATACAAATTGATTCCGATGATTCTTGTTATGTTTGTTAGGCCGTACTTCTGAGGTGGTCCCATAGAACTTTCATCAAAATCGGTAGGTAGGTACAGTAGTTAAACTTAACTGATTATTCATCAAGACCAATTCTTAAAGAAAACTAGTTGTTGGAAAGATTACATCTGTGTCATTTCTGTTAAAGCTTTTTCATCGTGGGGTCGATTTAAAAGCTTAAAAAATCCCGAAAATAATAAAAATAGTAAACGTAACTCATAGTATTTTTGTTAATCATTTGTATCATATTCTACATAGAAGTCGGTTTTATTTTTAGTTTTTAAAACGTATTATGCATGTTCAAGTTCAATCTAGTTCCCATAGTACAAGCTTGATTAGTTTAGGGCTAGATGGCGCTGTGTGTAATTGTTAATTAAAGTCCTGTAACATTTATTTTATTTAATAAAGCTGAAAATTCGTTCCTGCTTTGTTTATTTACAACAAAGCTTGAATCTAAAAATCTCATAAGTTTGCAAATTCTCTCATCCCGCTGTCCATCCCTTGTGAACCCTAATTGTAAATATAAATATTTTTCATTATGCGCGTTCCTTTCATATTATGTTTTCATATCCCGAGATCAAAGAAGCTTTTTAAATCTCAATGTACTTCGCGAGTTAATAATAAGGGCAGCTAATTTAATACAATTACATTCCCCGTTATGGAACTGGAATGGTCCCACGGATGTTATTATGTTTAGCGAATTTGGCAGGTTCAACGCTTAGCTATTGACTTTTCCTTAACAGTAAATGAGACCAAGATAACCAAAATTTGGGTACGGTTCTCAGCAATGTAGATATCAAAAATCACCAGTGACGGAGTCGTACAAGGTTGCTAGAACTTCAAGGCGAATCGCTGAATGATCCTATAGCTGGTGGCAAGACCTGTGAGGTCCGCCTAGCTTGCGACCTGCCGAAGCTCGACACTAAGCAGCTGGCTGTGTTCTGTCTTCTGGAAAAGCTCGCTCCATCGCAGGTATCATCCTCACCCAGGTAATGCTCTGGCGAGCCTCGGGGAGCTTTACCCATTTCAAATAAAAAAAGTCAAATGGATCGGAACACCGTAACCATAAAATAAGCAGCATCTAGTTTACACTACGACCTCCAACCCGCCTTTCTGAGCTCACGACCCAAAAGTTGCAAGAGTTGCAAAGTTTGAAAGTTTTCTAAATCCATTTTGCGAAAGATTTGCTAAAGTAAAGCATTGTGTTACCCAATATGTATCTTTATTGTGTTCTGAATAAAGTAATCCTGTTTTACAAGTTTCAAACACTCTGTGAGTGTTTTTGCCTTATTACTTTTATTTTACTTTTCTTTGTGGTTTGTGTGTTTATTTTACCGATTACACTACACTCTCTTTATCTTCTTCTCTTTTCTTTGTGCATCGTATCCTCAGGGTAGAGGTTGCAATTTTGAGGATGCCGGGTAAAATGCGCTTCCACCATCGGCCTTATCCTAACTTGAAAAACCAGATGAGATGAAGGCGAAGTAACCATTTTTTTATTATTTTGTGTACAAAGGGCGAAATTTTGTAATTCGTACAAAAATAAATGTTACAAGTTATGTACAATTTTAGTTTAAAAAATGTTAGATAAAAAATAAACATAATTAATATTCTTAATAGTAAAGCTCCTTGTGAAAGGGCTCGTCCTGAAAAGAACCACCATACCTATTTCGGCCGCCGAGCAGCATTGCTATAATCAAGATTAAAAGGTATGGTTGCCGGTGAAATTTCGGGCACGCGAGGCTTAACACTTTTATGTCTCAAGTAGACCCGTGCAATGCAATGCCACATAGGCCATGTTCTTTTGTGGATGACCTACGCAGTAAGGCTTTGTTATAGGCAAGAGATGCACTAACATCAGGTGGGCTACTTGCTTGTTCCTCCTCCAAGTTGTATATAATATAAATAGAGGTACATATTCTGTATATATAATGAAATTACATATGCAGTGGCTTATCCATTCCATTTCGAATCATTCAGATTATTATTCAATAGTAAGTATTCTATAGGAAAAATCTTGCCCGGGGTAGACAACTATGGGGAACTACCCAACCCTATTCCATCAGTCCATAGCTAACTCATCCTATTAAAAAACCGTCTAATCTTCCACTGCTCGCATTCTTTGCTCTACTTCTACACTCTGTCATGAAGAGCCTGTGTATTATTCAGATTCCTATTATCGGTTGCAGCGCGATCAGTCACTTATCCATAATCAATAGGTAGATTTTTTCCAATACCCCCTTCCTGTCTAGGTCGTGTCACGCCTATGTTATATAGGTCAGATAGTTCATCACCTCTGTTTTAAATTCATATATATATGAATTGACTTATGTATCAGCCAGTACCTAATAGTTGAGTATTTGATAAGCATGCTTGATTTATTTATAGTCAAATAGTAATGCATAAACTTTCCTATGTTATATCACAGATAAAATAAACGCATTAGATTACGCATTATAATAGTTCAAACTAATCTACTGTGCGAAAGGTCAATGATAATTACCCACAAAGAGTATTATATCAAGGATCGATTACCCAACAGGGCAGTCAAATCAAACTATTTATTCAAAGACATTTAATGTCCAATTATATTAGTAAACCTAAATAATTAAGTTTTAAAAGAAAACCGACTTCAATGAAGATTTATGATACAATTTCGTTTACCTGGATGACGTATTTTTACCAATTACTTTGATGACAGATGGACGGACAGACAGACGCGTGACTTTATATGGGGTCCGTGTTTTCTTTACATTTGAGGTAATACACCCAAATCGCTAGTGTGCCTATAATATTTGCAAAGTTCCCTCGATTTTCCAGGATCCCATCATCAGATCCTGACCTGATGAATATGGGACCACCTGTGAAGTATATATACCCTTTCAGACAAAAAAAATATTTTTTTGAAATCGGTCCACGTGTGTCTGAGTGGAGCATGCATAAAAAATAAATAAAAAAACACGACGAATTCAGAACCTCCTCCTTTTTTTGGAAGTCAGTTAAAAATAGGTTAGAACTAAATAATTTACACAGATTTCGTCCTCCGTATGGGTTCATTCAGCAGAGGGCAATCAGATAGGAATGGAAATGGCATTTAAAATGATGTGGCTACTGCCGCATTGCTGAGAAGGAAGGCAGTCATTTTGCGCAATAGGGCAACAATGGAGTCGATGAGCGTTTCGGCGAACATACCCGACGCACTACAAAACCGTGGCAGTCGCAACAGCATCCTAAGTGCGTTGTTGTACTGGACCCGCAAAGCCCATAAGCCCTGAGGGGTACCACGACCTCTAAGCATTCATGTTTTCATATTACTTTACTTTTTAACCGCCTCTGTGGTCTAGTGGTTCAACCCACCGATTTCAGATCCAAATGGCCCGGGTTCGATCCCCATGGGGAGTACAATATATTGTGCTTGGTTTGTAGTATGACTTTGTTTAAGTCCGCCTGGCTAGCTACCACCATCTTACATAATTCTGTCGTCATAATAACACGACTGGAATTGTTGTGTTCCAGCATTTAGAGGTGGGATAGCCAGTTCCTCAGGTTGTCGAGGATTCCGGTTGAAGTGCGCCTCCACCTTCGGCCTTATCTTAACATGTAACCAGGTGAGATGAAGGCCAAGGGCTAACCCGCCGTACAATAAAAAAAAAACTTCATTTTCTATCCAGGGTAGTAAAAACGAGAAAAAAGTCATGTAAGATCAAAACGAGAATGCTATAAGACGTTGTGGTTAGGCCCCCTGGGTATAGTCGACGCAGTATACAGTATACCTACTACAGTACACACATGTACAAGTTATGAGTATCACACGCAATCTAGTAGCTCAGCCTGTTTCCCAAAGGAATAGGCGGAGATATGGATCCAATACGCTATAGATATGCTACGAAACTTGAACATCGTATTTCCTCATACATCAGACCATACACATAGTTGGTGGTAGGACTGGTTTTAAGTCCGTCTGGCTACCACCATCTTACCTAAGTCTGTCGTAATCAATTATAAATTGCTGTGTTCCGGAATTTAGAGAGTGGTTCCTCAGATTGCTTAGGATTCCGGGTGAATTGCGCTTCCACCTTTGTGCTTATCTTAACTTGTAACCAGGTAAGATGAAGGTCTTAATGCTTCAACTTCACAGGTATCACTAGTCTGCTATGAAATATATAAGAAATTTCTAAGAATTCAATAAGCCAATAAAATCTCGAAGCTCTGGAGCTTTGATACCGAAGAAACACTAATTGGATATAGACTAGCGAATTGAAAGCGTTCGCCACTTAGTAACGAAAGCTGCCGTATCTGTCTGTTTTTCCGGGTTTATAGGAAAGTCTGTTTTTATCTTATTGAATAGTTTTTGTTTTTTTGTACGACGGGTAATCACTTGGCCTTCATATCACCTGGTTACAAGTTGAGATAAGGTCGAAGGTGGTAGCGCACTTCACCCGGATTCCTCAACAAACTGAGGAACGGGAAATGAAATGAAATGAATTTATTGTTTGTAGATCCAGGTAAATGACATCAGTTGGTCTTAAAAATTATCCCTCTTTGTATGGCCCTCTAGTCTGCCGTGTCAGGCTTAGAAACATAATATTTACTCTAAAATAAAAATAAAACACAGATAGTAAAAAAAAAAACATATGGTAGTGCCTAACTATTAAAAAAAAGTCAAATAATAATACTTAATAATAACAATGTCGGAGATCAAAATCAAATACTACCTACTCATTCAAAATGTCAATGCTTAATTAATTTAAGCACCTCATTCAATTCAAAATCACACAAGGGTCACAAAAGGCGCAAATATAGTGGTCTCGACAGAGCTTACCTATTTGAGCCTTTTGGGGTGGAGACCTTGGGTCCGTGGGGAGCCGGTGCCCTCCGGGTTTTCAAAAATATTGCGGGGCTTTTGATTGAAGCGACACGTGACCCAAGGGCTGGCTCTTATTTAGGCCAGCGAATTAGCATAGCTATTCAGCGTGGTAATGCAGCCAGTGTCTTGGGCACGCTTCCGTCTGGTACTGGTCTGGAACAGTTGAGTTACCTATAGGCCGTTTGTAACGGTCCTTAGGTAATCTGACTGATTCCTTTGTACATACGAGTAGTTAGTTTAATCGTACTTTTTATTGAATAAATATTGTACATTCAAAATAAAAAATACAAATAATGCAGACGATATCAAATATAAAAAATTGTCATTGAGGAACTCATTAATGAAATAGTAAGCCCTTGCTTCTAAAAACTTGGAAAGCGAATTTTTAAATGCATTCAAATTATCAACGTTACAAATCGATGGGGGGAATATGATTGTATATGATTGGTGCCATACAGATCACACTATTACGTAATAAAGCTGTGTGTAAGGCATGGTGATGTAGTGGGCCCTCCCTCCGACTGCCAACTGGTAACGGGTTAAAACGTTGCCAATTTGAACGTACAAATGTGGCAACTTCATAAATATATAATGAAGAGAGGGTTAAGATTCTCCATTGTCTGAAAACACCTTTGCATGTGACAACCTGACTTAGACCAAACATCGCTCTGATGAATCTCTTTTGTGCTTTGAACATTTTTGTTTTATTAGTAGAGATGCCCCAGAATATGACTCCATATCTTAGTAAAGATGCAGTATGCCCATAATAAGCTGCAAGTAAGGCCGCAGTGTTGGCAGTTTTACTTAATTTGTAGAGTGCATACGAGTACTGGTAAAGCCGCTTACGGGCTATCTTACCTCTAAGAATACATTTTCATGTACCTTTGTTTATTTTAATGTTGAAATTATTATTATTATTATTTTCATTTTGATCTATGTCAACTCGGCTAAGGGAAGCCGGTAAACACTAGCTCACACGGGCCTAAGCCAAGTGTGAGCCTGTAGGTGCTGATGACGATATATTGTCATTTGCGTCATTATATGTCGTTTCATTTTGTAAAAAACTTCTGACTATTCTGCACGTATTTATAATGACGGCTTTTTGCATGAGTACAAATGTGTTTTTTGGTAGTTCTAACATTTCGAGGGACTTAAACAATTGATTAGGAATTACTCCAGTGGAAGAGAGGACAACTGGAATAATTGTTACCTTCTGGAGCTTCCACATCCGTGTGATTTCATCCCGTAAATCAACGTATTTTGATAGTTTTTCTACAATCGTGTTCTGTAAGTTATGTGTGTTAGGGATGGCTATGTCAATTATGAGTACAGATTTTTTGGTTTTGTCGATAAGTGTTATGTCTGGTCTATTGTAGTGCGTGGTTTTGTCTGTAAGAATTGCTCTGTCAAAGTAGAGTCTGTGTGTACTGTTTTCTAGAACAGTCTCAGGGGCATATTTATAATAAGGTGTTGGTTTTGACACTGTTCCTACAAGGCTGAACTTGGTTGCTAGTTTCTGATTGAGTAAAGCATATTTTCAGGCTACGAAGTTTCAACGCATGCATGTACTGAACATCCACATTTTCACCAAATTCTCATACTGACGGATTCACGATATTCTAGAAATTATTACTATACAACTCTTCAAATATATTTTTAATTAAAACATCTAAAATGTAAAACAATAGTAAAAAATATATAAAAAAGTAAACCATCGACTACGGGGCAAGGTCCAAGCGGCCGATGGCTAGAGCTGCAGAGAGGAACCTCCTCACGATGCGTGTCGAGTCCAGGAGTATCGCCTTCTGCATCTGGTCCTTGATCCAGCTGCCTAGGGGCTCCTTAGGTGTTGGTCGAGGCTCATTGCTATTGATACGTTCACACACACGACGGGACTAAACGTCGAGTCCACATCACAAATGGTGGTGATTGGTGATCTCATTATTACTATTTTTATGTTCATTTTGCGGTACCTAGAATGAAATGTGGGGCACGGCTGCTGCTACCATTACGAATAGGGGTTTACGAAGAACAAAAATAGAAAATAAAAAAGTCCTTTTCCACTACCACTACCACTACCTTACGCCTACAAAAACATGATACAAAAAACTAAAATCAAACATAAAGTAAAAAATCGGTCGAAACTGTCGAATATAAATAGGTACGCGATTAAGACCCGTTTATTATTAGTTATACATATAAAAATACACTAAAAGTATAGAAATAACAAGTATTAAAATAAAATAACTATAAATAGGTAGGTACCCAGGTACCAAACACTATGTCCAGAGGTTGTTAATGAATGTTTAAACTTTGTATGTTGGTTACAACTTGGTTTTTATGATAAATAAATCTCTTTAAACGTAAATTAATGGTTCGTGGTAGGATTTTGTTTAAGTCCGTTTGGCTAGCTACCACCATCTTAAAGTCTGTCGCCATAGCTACAATTCAAAATTATTGCGTTCCGGTATTTAGAGGTAAGATGGTTCCTCAGACTGTAGAGGATTCCGAGTGAAGTGTGCTTTCATCTTCGTCCTAATCTTAACGTGGAACCGATGAGATGAAGGCCAGCCGCTTCCCCGTCTTACAAAGAAAAAAAAAAGAATTAAAATACTTAATTGCGCACCTAATAAAAAAAAATGTATACCCAATTGGCGGTCTTATCGCTAAGAAGTGATAGGGTAGCAAAGACAAAGAGATAGTTGGGGTTGCACAATTTACGATAGACATATTTAATACAGAATATACATAAGTATGTGTATATGCTATGCTACAAATATACATACCTACATTATGCACTATATACCTGCCTGCCTACTTACAATACACAATAAGTAAACGTACCTATAAATAAACCCACAGTATCTTACATAGATAAATTGTTAGGTATCAACAAAAAAAGAATAAGTGGGACGAGGGTAATCGATTGGCTACCACAAAACGTGCCCGGTAAAACGTATTTGGTATCTGCTCGAAGGCTGGGCAAATAAAAGTGTCCTGCTAAATAAGTGGTTCAAAAATAGCCTCGTTTAAGCATATTCCTGACGGTTGAGGTTAAATCTCTAAATATTCATTTTGCCCGGGCCACGTAGCAAATGTTTGTACGAAGTAATCATGTTTGTGTTTCTCTCTGTAGTGTTTCAGCTGAAATGTTTTTGTTCAGTAAAAACTCTCGGCTCGGAATGGAAATTCAAAGGGCCCATTTTGTTATTTAAGTAAGACAATTTGAAGGAACGCTTCGTGAATACCGCTGTGTCAAAGATAACTTCTCGATAAAATGGTTTGTACACAAATATTCGGATATAAATTAGATTTTATGTAGAAAATAACTAGAAATAAACGACGCCGACTTATCTTTGTAATTTTACCCGGCTGCCTCTGTGTATTTTCGTTTTAAGCACGCTCTTATGGCTTGATGGACGTGTGAGGTGTCTGTGTGCCTATGACATAATTTAGACAAATTAATTTGTCGCCATAACAACAATTCCAAAATTGTTGTGTTCCGGAATTTTAGAGGTATGATAGCCAGTTCCTCAAGTTGAGGATTCCGAGTAAAGTGTGCCTCCACCTTCGGCCTAATCTTAACTGGTAACCAGGTGAGATGAAGGCCAAGCGCTTACCAGTCGTACATAAAAAAAATACACTAGCAAGCATATTAGCATGTATTATATAAAACAAATGGGGGGTGAGATTTAATAATGACGATCATTTAAACACTGATTAAAACGTTTGAGCCAGCACCAAAATGTATTTTATCAGCAAACGAAAGTAAATTATAAACTGTTTTTGAATAAAAATGGAACCGACTTCACCGCTAAAAAGTCAAAAATAACTCTAACAACTCTCAATAACACCAACTTGGTGCCGAATTGCCAAGCACAACAACATGTTTATTGTATGGCACCGCCTTCAAATTATATGAACTTACCCTTAGAGCTATTTTTGACTTTTTAGTGGTGTCGGTTCCATTTTTATTCAAAAACTGTTTATTTTAATCCTTTTTTTTCGTTGTAAAACCTACGACACTACGATGTCTCCGACACCCTATTTAAGAGTCGTGTGAGGGTGCAATAATACGGGATTCAGGGAACTATCTACGCAATGATGGGAACGAAGATAAATACAGATGAACTAAACAAATGTTAAAAAACGGTTCCTACTATAGTGCAGTATGTCAGGATAATGGTGACGATCATTCGTAAAGTCTGATACCAGAACTGTTGTATATTCCACACAAATTCAAAGAAAGAATGAATGAAAATATGTATTTACAAAAAAAAAGTATAGAAGTTTCATTACTGCGATCACCAACACGCATGCCATGCGTGGTAATTATGGCAAAACCAATTCTTCCATAATCCATTTCTTTCTTTGCATTGGGGGAGGCCCCGTGTCCTATGCAGTGAACATTTCTGGGCTGTAATGATGATGATAAAGATGAAGCAAGTATACAGCATTTATAGCCAGAATGCATCATAAGATAATTCCACCAAGCCCAAACAATGCTAGGTTAAATTGTTTTTTTACGGAGTTTCGGTGAACATCGTCATCATCGTCATCTGATGATGAAGCCAAAGGCCTTCCCTAGAACTACCGGAAGGCAGGCAGTTCAGTGGGAATACTACGTATCATCATTACTGCGATCAACTACACGCCTGCCAAGCTTTATAATTATGGCAAAACCCTGATAATGATGATAATGATACTGGAAGGTAAGCAGTTCAATAGGTCTACTCTAGTAACCGTACACACCACAGGAAAGCAGAATACGCAATTTCGTTTACTTGGGCGACATATTTTTTCCAGTTATTTTGATATAAAAACCAAACTACTGTACCGATTTTGATGAAATTTCTATGGGACCACCTCGAAAGTATGGCCTACCAAACATAACAAGAGTCATCAAAATCTATTTCGAATTGACGGAGAAATAAAAAAAAAAACATACACCCGAATAGAGATCCTCCTCCTTTTTTTGAAGTTGGTTAAAAATAGCAAGGTATTTCAAAATAAGCTCGAATTATATTCAAAAATAACTTGTCAGCTGATTCTTCTTGGTGGCCGAATTTAAAAAAGTACCATGTCGCAATAAAAATTACAAATTGTAAGTGGGAAAACTAATATGTCATATATTTTCAATTTTGATACCCTCTTTTATATTTAATATGAAAGATACATGCCAATTCTAATTATATATTGATTATGATATATCATATTATTGCCGTGTTTTTTCCGAATGTAACAAAGTTTTATTCCAATACGATATAGTCAGTAACTATTCGTTCAATGTACTCGTATATTCAAAAAATATTTTATTTCCTTTGATATGTAAATTGAAGCAAAACAGAACTGAAAAGCTGTCCATTTCCATTTTGTCCTTGTTTTCGTATTTACCTATAGAAATAGAAGCTTATTTGTGAAAGCAGCTGGTATCGAGTTCTAATTGCCATTCAAATGGAATATCTTTGATTTTAAGTGAGGGAAGTACAGATAGATTCCTGAAGCGGGACGCACCAGCAACACGGAGTCCCCACGACTCGGAACCACAATGAAGGAATAAATTTTGATACTGATCGGCCTTGACCCGCTGAGATTCTGCCCTGGAATGACCCCGCCGCCCAAGGACGTCTCTTTTTATATGAAAAACTTTCCAGAACCTTCCAGAACGTTCGAGTCGATGTTTCTGCTACTCACCGCTAGGAAACCCGGAACTTGCCGACAAGCACTTTACATCTCTCGACAACCGGAAACCCGATTTGGTTTTCTTACCTTATATTATGTTGTTCCATGGAGTCGTAATCTCTTTTCCCATGCTCCCCCCATGATTCGGGACCGTATCCCTCTAATTCCCGTTCCAATCTTTTCTTCTAATGAACTATTTTCTCTCATGTTGAATATCTCCACACGCAGGACTTCCCGATGTTAGAAGAACTTTGCCCTATTTCGCTTTAACTTGATTTGTTCCCTCAGGAACCTTCCTGGCGTTATTCTCTGTCTGCTAACCAAATGTCGTCCCGTGACTAGTTGGCCTACGATATCAGTCTTCGAGTCGTATCGTCACCCTAAAATGTGCCTTGTGTTTATCTCGCATGTCCGCTCACCTAGGTTCAGCTTCTTCCCGATAGATCTCGCTCTTTTTTTAATGAGGAATTCCCTGTTAAATCATCCTCAAGACATTTGTCTTGTCATCCTAAAATACTGAGATATACCATACTCCTTAATATATATTTATGAACACGCAAGTATCTTTACATAAGTTTTTAAGCTAGATACATTTGGTTACGTTTTCTCATTACGCTGCTCTCCGGTAGGTGCCGCCTTGTGGAACATTCAATCAATATCTTATCTGAATTTACATTGTAGCCCATCGGCTTGCTATTTAGTACTCGAGCTATGCAACATATGTCGTTCTTTAAACAGTCAAGCCAATTTATTGATATCTTTATCAATCCCCTCTCTTCGTCCCTCTTCTTGTTATTTAGTACTCGAGCTAACCAACAGATGTCGTTCTTGGCTTGACTGTTTTTAATTCCCGCTACAATCTCGTCGGGGGTGTCCCGCTCTCTATGTGTGTCTCTATGTTAATGCGCGCAGTATTCTTAAGAGATTCTAAGTTTTCTATTAACATGTAACATTGATATATTATTCACTATTTAACTCTAGTTTATTATATTTGTGTATATTTGTGGTTTTGGTTTCAAATCTGCAAACTAGGTAGGTGCCTAGTTTGCAGAAAACCACGTTGATATCGCTTCGTTCCTCCCGCGTGCTCGCCACTCATATGTGGCCAAACCGATGCTTTAATATAAAGCATTCATGAATACATTTTGTTCCACAAAAGCTAAAAGCGACGTTGGAAAAATAAGAACATTATTTCCAAACATAATGAATAGCATTGACCTCAAAGGATTTTTAATCACGACCTATTGTTTTCGGTTTCTTTCAGGGTTTAGGCTGAACAAAGATCTTTCTTCACAAAACCGACAAAGGTTGGGAATTACGTAGAAGGTTAGAAGTCCCGGATCTAGTAGAATCAGGTCTTTGTGGCTTCTCATTTCGTTTGTCCCACGTGTGGCCTCATTTCACCCGCTTAATTAAAGAATTAGGTACTTATACCTTGGTACGGTCGCTAGTTTAAATACATGCTGTCAAAAACCTCTTCGATTGCCATTGGGGGAAACTGATTAAAAGCAAAGCAGTTTCGCACAAAATTCCTCAATAAACCAATCGTTTTTAATTATTTCATTTCCGTCGACGCTTCATTTTAAACTAGGTACTTCAATTACGAGACGGAAAAGCAAAGGTTTGAACAAGACTAATTGCTTTGTAAAATCCCTTTCAAAATATCCTTGCTTAAGCCCGGACGCCTGGGACCAATTAATGTACTGTCTCGCAGCTTCTGTATTCTATTAATGGTCACTTAGGTTCCGCTCATGCAAACCATCAAGACTTGTAACTGTCTCTGTGGTCTAGTGGTTTGCCCACCGATGTCAGACCCAGAGGTCTCGGGTTAGATCCCCAGGGGGGTACAATATTGTGTCCGGTTTGGTTGGTGGTAGCACTTTATTAAGTTTGCCTGGCTAGCTGGCTACCACCATCTCACTTAATTCTGTCGCCACAACAATTCTAAATTTGTTGTAGCATATAGAGTAAGATAGCCGGTTGCTCACACGGGTGAGGATTCCGGGTGAAGTGCGCTTCCACCTTCGGCCTAATCATTACTTGAATGAATACCAGGTATGATTAAGAAAAAGCGCTTCCCCGTCTCACGCTTAATTTTTTTTTGTATGTGTTATACTCTAAGGTAGTACTATAATCCCACCAAGTTAAGTTTTACGGGTTTTAAGCTTAAAGAATACTTTTTTTATTTGTTTTATTTATTATTTTCCTTTGAAAACTTCATCCAGTTGAGTAAGTACCCTAAAACATTAATCTGCTCAACTAGTACTCTACAAATATTTATTGAAGTCGAACTCGTTAATCATAAGGTTTCATGATTTCTTTATGTGCAATAAACGACTTTACTTTGTCATAATATCTGATGGTGTCAAGATAGGTGTCAAGTGTCAATATTGCGTATTAGTATATAGTTAATCATCGTATTATATTATTTTTGATCTGTGTCGGTAATTCGTAGTGGTTATATCGTATACTCTTTAATTCGAGCATGCTATGCAATTAAACGATGCTAAATACCAAAAAATGCGAATGCACTAAAAAATCTGAGACTTACTACGTTGCTGCTGCAGGGTGCGCAGACGACGACGCAGCCGTCGCAACTCTACCAGACCAGTGGGAGCCTCGGCACGGGGGCATAGTACTAACTAAATACCTGAAACAACGAGAAGAAGATCATCAAAACGCACTCAACGACATCATTAATGGAGCGAAAGCGGCGAACTTAGCTGTTGATAGTAAAGTTAGAGCAATATCAGAAAACCTACTAGCTCTTATCCAACAAACGCAGAAAGACATAGAATGTGTCGTAGACCAGAACGATATTGGGCTTTTGACTTTATCTAAAACTACCCGTGATGATGCTCTCAAGAAAATATACGAATTGCACACTCAGAGCATCGATAACATGGCTAGTTTCAAACGAGATGCTATGTCGCTAGAGAGAGAACGCGCTGAAAGTCTTAGAGTGCTACTTCGTGATCAATTTCAAACACTTATCAGAGTTGGTCATAAGACACCAAAAGATTTACTGCACGAATACGATGATCGGGCTTATGAAGTCAACCAGCAGCTCCTAAGCAACAGTCGGGCCTATACGGAACTGGAAGCTCAGTTGAGAGTTCAGGCAGACGAATCAGTGGTTAAAGCGCGCTCTGCGATCAACCAGCTTTGCTTAGGAGTCGGCATGTCATCTCGTGGTCATAGTGCTTTGCCTTGGGCGCATTCAGAGCAATCCATGCAGCGTCGTTCATCGAGTGCCGCAGAAGAAAAGAAAGTGGCGACTTCAAAAATTTCAATTTCTCAAATATTCACGAATGTTGGTGAATTGGATGATTGTGTATCGCGTCTGGTAAAGGCATACAAAACGGCTGTGATGAAAGTTTTCACCGACTTATCTGGACAACTTAGTAACTTAGAACAAGACCTCTGCATTTCCCAACAGTACATAAACGTTAAATCAGGAAGTTACTATCAAGATTTTAAAAGCACGATCGATGATACTTTAAAACGATTGTCTTTTGCCATTAACCCCGAGAGAATGACATCTCAAGCTATATTAGAAACGACAGGCACTAACATAACAGATATGCGTAAGAGTTTGTGGGGATTAGGAGAATGTCTTCAAAACACTTACAAGATATTACACGATGCGGGTCATTTGTGGGATGCCCATATTCTCCGTCAAGCTCTTGCTCAAAAACTGACCATAGCTGCAGTCGAAGATTTGTTAACTAGCAATGATACCGCTGAAATGGCGAACGAGACATTTTTCAATATTGCTTTGGAACAGTTAAGGGTATCATCAGATCAAAATAACTTGCAGCAGCAATATATTGCTATCACAGCAATGCTTGAGCGAACTGCCGAGATGTACCGCACTCATAGTGAGGCTGAACTTGGGCGTCTGGAGGAGTATATGATTTTGCCTACCACATTTACAGAGACTTTGCTTTCAGAGTTCCGTTGTTTTCTTGAGAAATATCCGCTTACTAAACAAATACGCTCTCCATCTCCTGGTTCTAGTAGTTCGCTAGCTTCCCTTTCGCCTACTACTGGCTCACTAACAAGTACCAATACTCTGAAATCACCTATTCCACGCGCGATTCTTCAAACTGATCTCCAGGAAGTTTCATTGCGTAACTGGAGAAACGGATTTCTTGAATCTTTCGCGAGTAATGTCATATTGGTTCCCGATGAGCTGCAACGTCAAGCAAGACTCTGGTTAGAGGAAAGAAGTGTTGCACTGCATATGCGATATTCTTTGAAGATGGTGTCTCACAGCATTCGTGCTGAAAGAGTAAAGGCAGCACGCGAGGCGCGTCTATCTGAGTTACGAAGCCACGAAGATAGGTTACAATCTCACTTGGAAGCTATCAACGACCTGGTTAATACCTTACAAGCTAAAGCATCAGCATTTGATTCTGAAGACGCCTCATTCTTGTATCCGCTGACTTACTGGTTGGAACGAATGCAGGCTGACATGGATGCTATTCTTGAACGAGACCCACTCGATCCCGAAGTGAAGCGGCTGAAGATGAGCAGCTACGCACCTAGACTGATCAAGCATCGTCAACTTTTTGAAGACAGCCTGATTATAGCTGTAGAGGATTACAAAAAACATATTGAGTACTGTATCCAGAATGCGCGAGTTTCTAACGTACGGTTTCTGTCTCTAATTAAACTTTTCCAAGAAGGTGGTCGGTATTCCGCTCAAGAAGCCACAAAAGCTTGCAGCGCATTAGTCAAAGCAGCAGATATTATAGATACTAGTGTCGCTCGAGTATTCGATGCATTGAACGTCCGTAAAAACGAGCTTATATCTCTCGCTGACCAGCAAATATCGCCGATGCAGAAGATTGTAGATGAAAACTTTAAAACTGGACCGAGAGGGAAAGATAAGAAGCCGCCAATATCATCTAAACCCAAAAAGAAATAGACCACGTTCTTGGATTTTCTTTAAAGAAATTCATCACGAAGTGTAGTGAAACCGCTGTTAAATAAATGAAAGCGTAAAATATTCGGAGAGCTTTATTTCCGTCGTCGGTGGAAAACGTGAGATGTTTCAAAATTATGCCGGTGGCTGGTATGCGTCAAAGGAGTATCCCATTTACCGGCTCTTGTTTTGGTGGGAGCTTAGCATTCTGTAGGTAGTTAAGGTACTTACCCAAGGAATGGATAATACCTTTGATACTTACTTAATCCGAGGTGTGAAAAGATGAAATATGCATTTGTGGTTAAGATATCTATAAATTCAATAAGGCTTTTCCTGAGCTTTAGGTACGCGTGCTAATTGATAAATTATATCTTCAAAACTGAATCTAACCAAACGAAAACAAATTTCCTCAGTCAAGGACTATCGAACCATTGAATATCTAAAATATTTTTGGGTCCGTGGGGAGCCGACTCCGGGCACCGAGGGGGGTTTTAGTGTAACCTTACCTTACATAACCTCATCGTACCCTCAAGGCGGTGGGGTGTCTTGTTACAGATTTTTCCCTGGGTAAATCTAGAAGACCGTTTCCTGGTGGTCATACTAAATCAAAGTCAGATGATCTCGTCTCCTATCTCTCTGGAGTAACGTTTGACTCGAGAGAAAACACTGTCGGAGATTGATTCTAGTTGAGCAAATGTCTTAACTATTATGATACAATGCAAACAAGAGATTGGCAAGCCAGTATGTTAGGTTTGTTTGCTTTAAGAACCTGTCATAACAAAACCAAAAGCCCCAAGCAAACACGGAACTTCACGTAAATCATTACCCTCCTTTGTGTAGCCGGGTGGCATCGCGATCTCGCGAAATGTTTGCCGACAACTTTTACGGGCGATTTGATCCCACAGAAAAGGATAACCCAAATAAGAGACGTTTATTGACTGCGTAACGTTCTCGTAAAATGGAGATTGAAGAATTTTTAACCGCCTCTGTGGCCTAGTAGTCCCCCACCGGTGTCAGGTCCAGAGGTTACGGGTATGATCCTCAGGGGAGTACAATATTGTGCTTGGTTTGGTTGATGGTAAGACAATTCCGCCTGGCTAGCTACCTGGTATCATACCTGATTCTGTCGCCATAACAACAATTCTTAAAAGAGTTGTCGTGTTCCGGCATTCAAGAGGTAAGATAGCCAGTTTCTCACTTTGTTGAGGATTTCGGGTGAAGAGCGTTTTCACCTTCGGTCGGAGAACTCTTTTTTTTTTAATCGAGCACATAACTCCTAACATGACTATTCGATATTTCTCACGGTTTCAGAGTTGGCCTCATTGGCCCTGAAAAAAAACTCAACCTGTATATTATTTATTATGAGAAATCGTACAAATAAAAATATTTCGCTCGACTACCATACAACCATATAGTGAATACAGAATATTTGTTAAAAAAAAAATTGCATATCACTTACATCATAAAACCTCAAAATTTTGTAGTTTTAGATGTGTTTCGAATAAATCATAATTAGGTAGGTAAGGTAATGCTACGGTACGAATAACAAAAATATACCTCACGTAATAATAGTAGTCAATATTACAGGATCAATATTAGAACATTTCACTCAGCATCATCTAGACGAAAACTAAGCAAAGCTTGTAAAATGAGGACTAAAATATGGATTTAATACTCATATATATTTTATTATTTACAACGCAATCTACAGCGCAGAAGTAATGTCTCTATAAACCATTCCTGATTTACTGAAAAAAAAACATTTTAAATCTTTTACTTTAAAGCATTCAGTGTAACTGAATTATTATTTTACACGTGTTCAATACTTAGCTTTACAGGACATTAATGACATACTTTTTAGACATCGCCATCTAGCCCCAAGCTAAGCATAGCTTGGGTTTTTTTTTAATTTAAATATTGCAGGACATTTTATACAGCGCCATCTTGTTCGAAACTAAGCAAAGCTTGTAATATGGGAACTAGATTACGGATAGAATACTAAAAACTTATTTTTTAAATTCACACCCAAAAACAGAACAAACATCTATTCATGACACAAATGTTTGTCCTGGGTGGGATGCGAATCTACAATCTACAGCGCAGAAGGCATAGTTACTACTGACTGAGCTACGAGGCTTGTTGGGTGCTGCGCGTCCCGCTCTACATAACACACCGTTAGTGTTTTACAGCACCCATCGACTTAAAGCCTCATAGCGCAGTTAGTAGTAACTCTGCCTTCTGCGCCGTAGGTTGTGTGTTCGATTCCCACCCAGAACAAACACTAGTGTGATGAATACTTATAGATGTTTGTTCTGCGTTTGGGTGTTGTATTGTATGATAATTGTGTATTTACAATAAAAAAAAGTATTTAAGAATTCTATCCGAAATCTTGTTCCCATATCACAAGCTTTGCTTAGTTTGGGGCTAGATGGCGCTGTGTGGAATTAATGTCCTGTAATATTTGTATTTATATTTATTTATAGGTTGACGGTTATATGTATAATATGTATTCCGATCTTGATTGATTGAATAGGTGGATAATGGACCTTTCTATATTCTTGCTCACAATAAATACATCGAACGTTCGACGGACCTTTGTATGCTTACTCGCCATGGATACTTCACCCTTTTATGATGTCTGCACAAAGGGGTGTGGGCGATACCGTATCATGTTTCTAAAGACGTATCGCTTATCTAAATACAAGTACATTGTACATTGTAGGTACTACAGATCCCCACTATGAGAAACGGATAGCGGTGTCATAGTAGACATAATTTTGCTTGAGCCCTATTTAAAATTACCTCAACTGTGTCAAACGTGACAAGTGTCACAGCTCAGTTGGTGAGTAGCTCTGTCTTCTGCGCTGTAGGCAGTGCGTTCGATTTCCACCCGGGTCTAACTCTACTGCTCTACTGCTATTAACACTTTTGTATCCAGATTTTGTGGGTTCTAACCCTGGTCACAACCCAGTCATACACCATAATAAATATTATTGTGTCTTGTCGTCCATGTTTTACCCGGCTGCCTTAGAAGCACTCAGGATCTGACAACTAAACCTCACCCTCGTCAATTGAGGCGAAACGATTATAGCTGCGTTTTTTATTGTTCCAGCTGGAAAATGTGCAGCTACTGGATAAGTACAACCTGCGGAACCCATCCAAAGGCACGTTGTACTTCGCGACCACGCATCTCATCTTTGTGGACCATGAGATGCGTAAGGAGACTTGGGTGAGGAGAATGTCACTCTATGTCATTAAGAAATCTTTCCATACCGGACTAGCAGACGTACGGCAGGTTACAACTCGTACGTTATAGGTTATTTTTATTGTACGACGGGGAAGCGTGGCCTTCATCTCACCTGGTTACAAGTTGAGATAAGGCCGAAGGAGACGCACTTCACCCGGTATCCTCAACAAACTGAGGAGCTGGCTAAATTACCTCTAACTGCCGGAACACATTTTTTTTTTAAGAATTGTTATCATGGCGACATAATTAGGTACGATGACGGTAGCTAGTCAGGCGGACTTAAACAAAATCCTACCACCAACCAAACCAAGCATAATATTGCTCCCCCTGGGGATCGAACCAGACCTCTGGATCTGAAATCGGTGGGTACTGCTACACTAGACCACAGAGGCGGTGAAAAAAAAAGCTTGCAATGTGATAATTAATTTTTGTTACATTTACACATATTTATTAAAATAAATAAATAAATGAAAAATTCGGAAAACCAACAACTACAAAAAAATACATCAAAAACTTAAATATAAATAGTTAGCCAATTATAGGTATTCACTAATTTAAATTAATAAAAACTAAATATACAATGAAGCTGCATAAGAAATAAAATAAAATGGAACACAAAATAACTAAGAATTAAAAATTCAGAACCAAAATCAGTTTTTACTGTTGCTTGTAAGTTTGAGCTATGGAACAGATGTGTTGTCCTCAGATACTCCTGACCCACATATCCTCAGTCGATCGCCTGCCCATCACGACGACTGGGTCTCCACTCCTCGTTCGCACGAAGACATTTCAGTCGGTGTTCTTCGTGATCCCCCGAGAGCGAGACTGCCATGAGATGCATCAGACGCTACTGCGGCTCAGCCAACCAGGTAACCTACCTTCATCACTACTATTAATAGTAGAGCCCAGTGAAAGGGCTCGACTGGAGAAGTACTACCACCATACCCATTTTCTCCTAGCCGACACAGTACCCCGCCAGTTTTCGTCATACAGAAAGTTCTTCAAATCAGAATTTCAAAATCATAAAAAGTTTCACTACAAAATACAACCTAATAACATTAATATCTAGACAAGTTATAGGTTAATGGGTGATTTGTCTTTGACCTAGATTTATACATCGAGCTACGAAAAAAAATTGGCACGTTTACTGTCTCTATTTAGGTTTATCGCATAGTACATATATGTTTTTAAGAGTACTTTTGCACTGACACTACATTATATGATCATTTACAAACTAACTCGAAAGTACACCAGAAAAATACTACACTAATAAATAAATAAATATTTCAGGACATTAATTTCACACAGCGCCATCTAGCTCCAAACCAAGCATAGCTTGTAATATGGGGACTAGATTACGGATAGAATACTTAAATACTATTTTCGTTTTTTGTAAATAATATATAATACAACATTCAAACACAGAACAAACATCTATATTAATCACATAAATGTTTGTCCTGGGTGGAAATCGAACCCACAACCTACAGCGCAGGGCCAACTCTTGTTCTTTACATCCGTAATTGATCCGTAACGGCACCGAACGAATTACGACCGCAAAACGTAATGTGTACAAAACGTAGCTACTCTTGCTTAATTTCGTTTGCGGAATACATGTTTTTTATTTTTTTATTGGTTATAGCTATATAGCAAGCGTTTGACCACCAGTTTACTTGAAAAACAAATTAAGATGTGCACTAAAATGGAGCACGCTTGACTAAAAGAGACCGATTTACTCTGGACTTGAAGACTCCAAGATTGTACTCGTGCGGAAAAACAGACGAGGGCAAGGAATTCCATTCCTTACCAGTATTAATGATAAAGGTAGAGGCGAAACGATGTGTTCGGCGTAATGGAACATTTACAAGGTACGGGTAGCAGCCGTACGTCTGCTAGTCCGGTGGTGGAAAGATACAGCTGACTGTGACAGTCGGTCATGTCATGTTTACTTACGATGTGACCTATACTGTCGGAATCGGAACATGTGTCAAATATGCTCATACATCCGTAGAACCAAAGAGTTTTTAACCATAGGTAATGTTTATGTCAGCTCATAGGGTCCGACACCCAATTAATAATAATACAAACCGTGTTTGACGTTCCAGTACACATCGACGAATTATACTGTTTCCACTACAAATCAACTCCGGACGACCTGCCGAAGTCTGCCGGATGGAACTTCTTCGATATCCAGACGGAGTACCAACGGATGAACGTGCCCAATGATCAGTGGGTGCTCTGCACCGCCAATAAGGACTATGAGGTTAGTTACCTACGAGTATAGGTTTAATAATCCATTTTACTCCAAGTGTTCTTTCTATCTGTTCCCTCGTTTGTGTCTCTTTATGGTCCTGTTAATGGCATTACTAATTTGACCCAATTTTCATGACATTCCAGCATATTTAATCTTTAATATGCGTGAATGTCATGAAAATTGCGTGTTTTAAAACAACCTATTATTATAAACAAATAGGGCTATTTTTTACTTAGGGTACTGTGCGGGCAAAATCACTACCAAAATCTAGTGATATTAAATGTTCAACGTAACTGAGCATTAGAATATGATTATGCTTTACCAATAAATCTGTGTGTTAAAAAAAACAAAAAGGATATTGACCCCGACGTGATTTGAACACGCAACCTTCTGATCTGGAGTCAGACGCGCTACCGTTGCGCCACGGAGTCGGTTAGGTGAGTAGCTGAAATACCTGTCCGAAACGTGAATAGAGATAACAAAACTAAGGATAATTTCAGTAGGTATTTCGTTACATGAAATTTATTAATATGAGTACCCAGAAGCCCACTGCACCCATCACTAAGAATTCTATATCCGATATATATATCTTTCGAACCGTATTATTTACGTAATTAATTATCAAATAATAACAATCATAAAGTGTAAATGTAAGGGTGTTTTCGTACTATTAACGTGTTTTTATAAGATTTTAATACATGCTTCTTCTTAGTTATTATCACTCATGGCTGACTGGTCGTGGTCATCAATTAAGGTGAAGTGAGGCCCAAAAACCACGCTTTGACTGTACGGAAAATCTATTTAGAGGCAAAAAAAAATATGGATTTATTATATATTTTTCATTTTTATGTGATGACAATCGTTAATTTAAGATTCAAGTAAGTAATGGGAGTCGAAACACGAAACACTTGACTCGATACAATAAAATCGCAAAGTTGCCTCTAAATCTTCATTTTAGGGGAGATACTTCTACGGATAAAGGAGTTTCATAATTTATACTTACTACGATTATGGTTTTAATATTGTGTTAGTGGAATTGCGCCCGGCAATTACCATTACCAGTCAAAATTTTGCACTGGCTTATAGAACTTTTTTTTTGTCCCTGCATTACGCATACCTTCCCATCGGGGATGGGAGGGTAAAGTGGGACTCTCCGGTTGCCCGGAATACCCACTAAAACCCAGCAGAACTCCCGCGTCGTCTGTGTGAGGGGAGGACAGGGAAACCGGCAGAGCCTTTACATCCAGTACCCCCCGACGACTGCCCGGGGGACTGCTATTCACCACCGGGAGGGAGAAGACTACCTTCGTTCAATCGCCTTCTCCTACTCCTTCGCCTACGGATGCGCTGCGAGGGGTCCTCCTCCCGTGCACACTCCACCGGGCTTGAAGAACTTCGCCCAATATAACAGCAACAATTCAAACAGTCCATATAAGATCCTTCTGGACGCGGCAGGCGCTTTTGACAGTATAATATTGTTACGAGCTGGGGTTCGTAAGAATTAAAAGCAACCGGTTGTTACTCAAAATAAGACACGTTTATTCAGCACCAAACTAATTACCCTCAAACACAGTACAACACTACTTAGTTATACTACCGAATCACTGTTATCGCACTCAAATATCACTTGATGTTAACTCGCTGTATCGTAATCGAATACTGACTTGCTTCCGAATCGCGCGTCAATTTATATCCAACTCGTATCGAAAGCTCTAGTAAGCGCGGGAATGGTCGCGCCGCTAACTGTTGCGTGGCACGGCGGTCATAAATCATCCTTTTGTGTTATTGATAAACAAGTTGTTATTGTCTTGTTTTCTCGGAACTATGCGAAGGCGCGCGAATATTCTAGACGTTTCTGACTTACGTAACAATATGTGATGCTGCCACTGTCACTGTATGATGTTGACAGCTGTGTGACACGTACCCGAGTGAGATCTACGTGCCCGCGCGCGCGTCCACCGCGGTACTGCTAGGCAGTGCCAGCTTCCGGTCGCGAGGCAGGCTGCCCGCGCTGGCGTATCTACATCACAACAAGGCAGCTATCACTAGATGTGCGCAGCCGCTCAGCGGGTTCTCTGCGAGGTAATACTATTATGTCCTATGTCCTATGTACTACTATCTACAGCAGCAGAAGATCCAGATGTCCCGAACCCCCTGGTACAATATTGTGCTTGGTTTGGTTGGTGGTAGAACTTTGTTTTAATTCGTCTGGCTAACCACCATTTTTTATTGTACGACGGGTAAGCACTTGGCCTTCATCTCACCTGGTTACCAGTTGAGATAAGACTGAAGGTGGAGACGCACTTCACCCGGAATCCTCAACTAACTGAGGAACTGGCTATCTTACCTCTAAATGCCGGAACACAACAACTTTAGAATTGTTATTATGGCGACAGAATTAGGTAAGATGGTGGTAGCTAGCCAGGCGGACTTAAACAAAGTCGTACCACCAACCAAACCAAACACAATATAGGTATTGTACTCCCCATTGGGATCTTAACTAAGTCTGTCGCGATAGCATCAATTCTTAATCGTTGTGTTCCGGCATTTAGATAAGATAGCCAGTTCCTCAGACGGTTGAGGATTCCGGGTGAAGCGTTTCCACCTTCGGCCTTACAACTTGAGATCAGTCGAGATAAAGGCCAAGTGGTCTCTGAACGTTGACCATCTAATTTTGATGTTGGCTGACCATTTACACTTTGGTCAACAAAACATAAACAGCAAAAATCACGGGATTTTACAATTAATTGTTTTGGGCACTGAGGACCGGGATACAGAAATCTCTTGTCCAGAACTCAGGGCACCAAAGTTATAATTATTTAATTACATATTACCAACCTAGCTATAATTGTATATGTATCTTAGTGAAAGAAAGAAAGAAATGTATTGTTTGTTTTAAAAAGCCTCACAGCTCAGTTGGTAGTAGCTCTGCTTGCTGCGCTGTAGGTTGTGTGTTCGATTCCCACCCAGGACAAACATTTGTGTGATGAATATAGATGTTTGTTCTGTGTTTGGGTGTTTATTGTATGATAAATGTATTACCAATAAATAAAAAGCATATTAGTATTATATCCGTGATCTAGTGTGCCCAATAAAGTTAAAAAATAAAAAATAGCCCAAGTTAATGTCCTGTAATATTTATATTTTAGATGTATGGAGGACGAACAGATGCTGGATTTGATAAGGCGAGCGAACCCCAACTGTGGGTACATGTATGTCGTAGACACACGGCCAAGGGTGAGCACTTTACTAACACATTCATTCTTTTTTTTTCTTGTTAGTTTAAACCATGGTTGAATATGCACAATACACCCCCCAGCGCGACGTCAGTGCAGGCCTTGGGTCACCCCCACTCAGAATAAGAATGAAAATCCCAAAAAATATTACTGAATAAACGATACTTTGAATTTGAATTTGATTCCACTATGTGTTTTGAAAACCATATTGCGCGTACATAGTCCTGAGGAACCAGCTTTAGATCGAATGGCGGTCACAGCTTAACTGCCTATAGTACCTCAGATTAGCCACTCAACGCAACTTTACTACTACTACTACTACTACCTAGTTTCGAATTAAGATGTAGTAATAATAAAGGTGACATTGCTGTACGCTCAACTACGGCGCTTATGACCATTAGATGATAGAAATACGCGCGAAAACGTAACTCTTTACGGTAAAACAAATATTAATTTTGAAAATCTAAAACACAGACCGTCTGCTGTATACTGTGTTTATTTACAAAGTGTCAAGGCCTAATTGGGCGTATTTATTGAATGGCAAACATGTTTGGTACAAATTAGAGTCAACTTTGTTTTTTTTTTCTATAGAGAAAATTTTATGTTGGGTTGGTGGTAGGACTTTGTTTAAGTCCGCCTGGCTAGCTACCACCATCTTAACTAATTCTGTCGCCATAATAACAGTTCTAAAATTGTTGTGTTCCGGCATTCAGAGGTAAGATAGCCAGTACCTCAGTTAGTTGAGGATTCCGGGTGAAGTGCGCCTCCACCTTCGGCCTTATCTCAACTTTACCAGGTGAGATGAAGGCCAAGTGCTTACCCGTCGTACAATAAAAAAAAATGTTATCGTGTTTTCGAAACACTAGTATTCTAGCGTCAATCCTAAACTATAAAATATATTAATTTCAAAGTAAATGCTACAGTATTGTGGAAGATATGATCGCTGAAGCTAAGCCATTTCAGGTATCATAGACTCTTGTAATTCTTGTAATTCTGAATTGTACTCATAGATATGATTTAAATATGTCATAGGAAAACTATGTACAGAGGCGAGCTTAACCCTTAAAGAGATTTCTATCAGTAAACCTTTAAGAGAGAGAGGTGATACTCTAAAAAGGTAGACATTGTATCTACTTGAATTAAAGTAAAATTTTAATTCACAAATGAAATATTTTTTTTACATACATATATCAAAAGTACACCTACACATATTTATTTAAAACCCAATAAATATATAAATATAAGGCAAACTTATTATATATAAATACAATGTTTAATACATATTTATTTGTAAAATATATTTTCACATATCTTAAGGTCTTAAGTACCATTTTGCTCAGCTTAAGGTCGCATTAGTACCACCGGGTGAGCGTTTTGTAATTGTGCAGATAAACGCGATGGTGAACCGAGCCGCCGGCAAAGGCTACGAGAACGAAGCCTTCTACGAAAACATCAAGTTTCAGTTCATGGGCATCGGGAATATACACGTGATGAGGAAGAGTCTACAGAAACTGGTCGAAAGTACGTCACATTATGACTAAATCAATACATGACGAAACTAACCATCTAATAACCCACTATATCTATAGCGAGAGTGGTAGAACTACTTATTGGTTTGTGTATTTAAGACCACTACAATTTAGTTTATTTTTCGTTTGTAAGTTTGTATGCTTGTTGCAATTAAAAGAGTGGGCATCGTATCATCACAAAGCTAGGTTATACATAGACAATAGATATTTTTTACATTGACATTGACATTCTGCACGGCCTGACTACGAACCTTTTAGCCACAATGGGACATGTTAGACCCTTTGCGCTAACATTTCTTGTGAAAAGGCTCGTCCGGGGAAGTACTACTACCATTCATATTTCCGCCAAGCAACATTGTGTTATATTTCGGTTTGAAGTGTATGGTTGTCGGCGAAAGCACTAAACATCAGTTTTACTGCTTGTTGTTGCGTCTCCCAAGTTATATGTAAAAAGAAAAAATAGGGTTTTTACTTAATTAACGATCTCAAAGGAGGCTGCTGGCTACATGGCACAAGAGGACAATACTGTGTTGTGGAAGACATGTTGCATTATTTAAAAAAAAAGACATACATTTTACACAGCGCCATCTAGCCCCAATCTAAGCAAAGCTTGTAATATGGAAACGAAATAACGGATAGAATACTTACTTTTTGTAATTAAGTGCGTAATTTAATACAACACCCAAACACAGAAAAAACATGAGTTACATAAAACATGTTATAATATGTGAGTAGCGTTACCTGACAGATAAATAATATACCCTTCTTTGTTTGTGACATCTTTGTAATAATAGTTTATTGTTCAAAATAATTATAGTTTATTGCTCATAAGAATAATAGTTAATTGTTCAAAATGATAATCGTTTATTGTTCAAATATATGTATTGGAATTAGCACAGGGGGTAACCACGCGCGGCCTCTTATAGCATTCTTGTTTTAATATTACTTTACTTTTGTTACTATCTGTCGCAGTGTTGAAAAATCGATACAAAAGTAATGTAATATCAAAACGAGGATGCTATTAGAGGCTGTGGTCACCGCTCTGTGCTTATTCCGATACCTATATTTGAACAATAAACAATGAAGAGTAGTAGAAGAAATGAAAGCGATCGTCCGAATAATTACTACCACCATACCTGTTTCGGTCGCCCAGCAGCATTGCCGTGTTCCGGTTTGAAGGGTATGGTTGCCGGTGAAATTACGGGCATGCGAGGCTTAACACCGTTATGCCTCAAGTTGACGGGCGCAATGCAGTGTCGTGTAGGCTATGTTCTTTGTGAATGCGACCTATGCAGTAGGCTGTTATAGGCAAGAGATGAACTTAACATCAGGTGGACTAAAAAAAAAAAATTATAACATGTTTAATATTAATTAGGGGATGTTGTGGTTGGTGGTCACTAATGATAAATTACATACGGTAGAGTTTGCGTAGTTGTGTCTATGCTTTTTTTTTTACAGTTTTTTTTATATCTGTTCATATTTCAGCATGTGAACAAAACACACCAACCATGTCTTCGTTCCTCAGTGGATTGGAATCATCTGGGTGGCTCAAGCATATCAAGTAAGTACTGTGCAGTGAAATACAAACATTACGTGTTATCTTTACCATGTTTCTCTTTACCTCCACCGGAAGCAGGCGTGTGGCTGTGCTTCCGGGGGAAGTGCGTTCCACCCACGTCTTTATCGTACCTTGAGCCTTAAACGTTCGGCTTTATAGTCTCCAGGTGAGATTACGGTCAAATGAATGAATGAAAATTTTAAATTGAAGGCTCAAGACTACGTGTTTAACCGCCTCTGTGGCTTAGTGGTTCGCCCACCGGTGTCAAATCCAGAGGTCCAGGGCTCGATCCCCATGGGAGCACTATTGTGCTAGGTTTGGTTGGTGGTAGGACCCTGTCGCCATAACAACATTTCTTAAATTGTTGTGGCATTTTAGAGGTAAGATAGCCAGTTCCTCAGTTGAGGATTCCGGGTGAAGTGCGTGGAGGCGCCTTTGGCCTTATCTTAACTTGTAACCAGGGTTCGATAAAGGCCAAGCGCTTCCCCGTCGTACAATAAAAAAACGGGTCTGCCCTCTGGACGTTTACTGAGATGTTTATCATATTTCAGATCAATCCTGGATACGTCATGGTGGATCGCCAACGCGATATCGCAAGGCGTGAGTGTGTGCGTCCATTGCAGCGACGGCTGGGACCGCACGGCGCAGGCCTGCTCTCTCGCGGCGCTCTGTCTGGAGCCCCACTACCGCACCATCAACGGTTACCAGGTAACTTGGCCTTCGTCTCACCTGTACAGTTATCATGAGGTGGAGGCGCACTTCACCTGGAATCCTCAACAAACTGTTGAACTGGCTATCATAATTCTCCTGTCCTTATCCCACGCTACGTCGGCACAACATTCTCTTCTTCCACTCACTCCTATCAACCGTCAACTCTACATCTACACCTTTCATACCCATGTTCTCTTTCACACAATCCATCCATCTCTTTCTCGGCCTTCTTGCTCGCATGTCCAACCACGCTCATATAAACCTTTTGGTCAAATGACTATCATCCCACCTTGCATACTTTACACTCGCATATCGGTACACGCACTTTAAACACAAAACGCACAAAAAAAGTATGTTGGTATTTACTGTAATCTAGTTCCCATATTACAAGCTTTGCTTAGTTTGGGGCTAGATGGCGTTGTGTAAAAATAATGTCCGGTAATATTTATTTATTGATCAGGTCTGCCTGGGTATTTGTAGAGGGGCATAGCGGGCAGAACGATAGATGATGTGGCCTTATAGGGAGCACGCTTGTATAAAAGGAACCTATTTATGGACTTGAAGACTCCAAAGTTATCAAGAGCCTCCTACAAGACGGGAGGGTTTTTACCATAATCACCACGCTTGGCATGCATTGGTGATCGTAGTATTGGTGTTACGTACTCAGGCAGATGCTGCTGCCCAACCCTGATGTATTTTATTCCCTTAGTCGCCCTTTACGACATCCTCAGGAGGAAATGGACGGGTCCTATTCGTTTGCCGGAACCACCTCGGCATTATTTGTTACTAATAACAATTGATTCGCTGGAGCAAATTGTTTTGAATGCCAGGTTCCATTTTAAATATTCCATTGTGCCGAACACATCGTTTCGCCTCTACCTTTATCATTAATACTGGTAAGGAATGGAATTCCTTGCCTTCGTCTGTTTTTCCGCACGAGTACAATCTTGGAGTCTTCAAGTCCAGAGTAAATAGGTTCCTTTTAGGGAAGCGTGCTCCATCTTAGGCCACATCTTTACATATAAGCTGGTGGTCAAACGCTTGACTATCACCAATAAAAAAACAGTGGACGTTTCCGGGCTGTTATGATGAACACCTAATGAGGTTAGGTTTGAGGATTCACCTGTGATCAGTACACAGACCGTGGATATGTGGATCACCTACTAGGTTCAAGTCATATCAGAAGCAAGTCTATACTTATGTGTTATCTTTCCACAGGCGCTGATAGAGAAGGACTGGCTATCGTTCGGTCATAAGTTCACAGCCCGGTGCGGTCACATCGCGTGCCTGGGACGAGAACGGTCGCCTGTCTTCACACAACTGCTGGACTGCACGTGGCAGCTGCTCAGAATGCACCCTGAGGTATACAGAACCCTCAAGAGTCTATGATACGTGAAATGGCTTAGCTTCAGCGATCATATCCTCCACAATACTGTAGCATTTACTTTGAGATTAATACATGTTACATTTCGGGATTGATGCTAGAACGCTTGTGTTTTGAAAACACGATTACTTAAATTTTCTCCATAGATCCAATTTGACTCTAATTTGTACCAAAAATGTTCGCCATTCAATAAATACGCCCAATTAGGCCTTGACACTTTGTACAGTAAATAAACACAATATACAGCAGATGGTCTGTGTTTTAGATTTTCAAAATTAATATTTGTTTTACCGTAAAAAAACAAAACGTAGAAATTCGCGCATATTTCTGTCATCTGGTGGTCATAAGCGCCGTGGTTAAGCGCACAGCAATGTCACCTTTATTATAACTTAATCTTAGTTTGAAACTAGAGTAAAGTTGCGGTGAGTTGCTAATCTGAGGTAGTATAGGCAGTTAAATGCTTAGGTTTACAACTATTTTTAGGGTTAAGCTCGCCTTGCCATACTTTTAGTATAAGTAAAACATTTTTTATTTGACATTAGGGCCTTCATATTTCACCTGGGGTTTTCCAAGTTATAAGGCCGAAGGTGGAGGTACACTTCACCCGGAATCCTTAACAAACTGAGGAACTGGCGATCTTACCACTAAACGCTGAAGCACAACTAATGTTTAGAATTGTTATGGTGACAGAATTAGGTAAGATGGTGGTAGCTAGCCAGGCGGACTTAATCAAAGTCCTACCACCAACCAATCCCAGCACAATATTGTACTCCCCATGGGGATCGATCCCGGGCCCTCTGGATCTGACACCGGTTAGCAAACCACTACACCACAGAGGTCATTAAAAGTCAAGTTGTTCAATAGTCACGTGACATCCGGTAAATGACAATTCCATACAATTTGAATACTTACAGAGATACGCCCCATCGGAGACCTCATTCTTGCTCTGGCCCAGAGCTAGTTGAGCTCTCAAATTATTAATAAAAAAATATATATCTTCATAAAATCTTTCCGCAGACCTTAATAAGTCCCATACACATACAACCAGAAGCATATTGCTCTGATCGCTAATAAAAATAAAAAATGTCGCTCTCCAGTACAAACGTAGTTCCTTTTTCATTTCGAAGTGGTGAGTCCGATTCACATTAAATTTTGCA
This sequence comes from Venusia cambrica, assembly GCA_951394065.1. Classification (NCBI taxonomy): domain Eukaryota; kingdom Metazoa; phylum Arthropoda; class Insecta; order Lepidoptera; family Geometridae; genus Venusia; species Venusia cambrica. The sequence goes on from OX596041.1 coordinate 11,251,309, forward strand.
GATGTAATCGCAAAGAGATAATCTGACTGCGGTGCACTATTTTTTTTTAAAACGCAATAACAATGAAAATATATGGAAAAGAGCGTTTGTATGGAAAATTTCTTTGCCATATATTTTGGTTTGTAGAAGTTTTTTTTCAAAGTAACGTACCACAGACACAGATTTTCCCTATCCTATATAATACCTGCAAAAAATCTTTTAAATCAGACTTGTCATTTCGAAATGAAAATTGAACTACGTTTGTATGGGAAAGTGAGACTACTTGGCGTACTTAAGTTGTCTACTGTTTGAAGTTACTTTTTTTTATCCCGGTCGTCCAGGTTTGCCTTTCTGTGTTAGCTAATGATCGATCTAATTCAAAAAGCCTCATAGCTCAGTTGGTAGTAGCTCTGCCTTCTGCGCTGTAGGTTGTGGGCTCGATTCTCACACAGGACAAACATTTGTGTGATGAATATACATGTTTGTTCTGTGTTTTGGTGTTGTATCATATAGTACGTATGTATTTACAAAAGTATTGAAGTATTCTATCTGTAATCTAGTTCCCATATTACAAGCTATGCTTCGTTTGGGGCTTGCTGACCTGATTTTTTTTTTATTTGTTAATATCTTTGTTTCCATATATAACTGAGCAACTTTCGTGATATCCAGGCGTTCCAGTTCAACGAACGGTTCCTGCTGACTCTTCACGACCACGTTCACGCCTGCCAGTACGGAACCTTCGTCGGGAACTGTCAGAAGGACCGCAGGGATCTCCGGTAACTGGCCACTTTCATTCTTTATTTATTTAGAATCTTACCTAATAAATATACACAATTCATTGTCTGTTCCAACGTTACAGTAGCATTATTTATTTCCCTGCCGTAGCAGTTTTAAACTAGCACGGAAGTAATGTAATTATGTAAATACTTAACTGAATCGATTCGTACCAATCTGTATTTTGCACCTAATATGGAAGTAGCTAACCAAAAAAATATTGTTCTGTTTGAAATTAACGATTATTATTATTATTATAATGAAGAATGTCCATACTTCATGCATGTATCAAATGTGCACATAAACATCATATTATGATGCTTTACATGTATCGTGAGGAAACCGGCTTGTCCCTAGGACACAAAATGTCCGACTGACATTATGTCACTGGCTAGTATTCCGCTAAGCGGCGATGGGCTTGCAACCTGTCACGTTTTGAATGCTAGCTACTTGCAAACCGTGGGCATGTGCCGAACGTAAGTTTGGACGTGCCTCTGACTACTAGTAGCTGATCCTCATAAGATTCACGCTCTGAGTAGTAATGTAATAATTTATATATGTTATCATTTTTCGTATGAGTTTCCTTGGTAACATCTCTAGAGATACCCGCCCTAAAACCCTTAAGGAAAAGGTACTTAATTTCATCCCTCCAGCCCCCCAGTCCCTCTATTATTCAGACCGATCCGTCCAGTGGTTTGGGCTGTGCGTTGATAGATCACTATGTCAGTCAGTCAGTCACCTTTGTGTTATTACTAAACCGAAACAAAACAAATGCAAAATTTCAAAATCCTTCCTTAGGGGATGCCTACGTCATAGTAGCTTAATGCATGCAAAGTCTCAGCCCGATCGGCTTAAAATTGACAAAGTTTCATCCCCTATTTTATCCCCTTGGGGGTAGAATTAATCAAAATCCTTTCTTATCGGATGCCTACGTCATAACATCTACCTGCATGCCAAATTTCAGCCCGATCCGTCCAGTGGTTTGGGCTGTGCGTTGATAGATCACTATGTCAGTCAGTCAGTCACCTTTGAGTTATATATATTTAGAATAGATTATTACCCTTAAGCGTCTCACTGCTGGGCAAAAGCCTCTCCCCACTCCGTTCAGACCGTCCTATCCTGAGCTGCGATCCTCCAGTTCTCGAGCAACTGGTCAAGCTCATATATATTATTATATATTATTATAAATAGTATAATGAAAGTTGTGAGTCTATTTATTTAATTAGTTTTATTATGATAATCTATAACATGTGATGTTCCAGACTATCAGAGCGTACGTTTTCGCTGTGGGGCTACATGGCAAGCCATCTCAACGAGTACAAGAACCCGCTGTACAATCCCAAAGCACACCAAGACCTGCTGCGGCCAGATCTCAGCGCACAAAATATCAGGTAGACATAGACATTCATTCATTTACTATTATAACACACATACACAAACATAACACAATGAAATTGTCAAACAGAAAAACACGAGTAATAAGTGAACACAGTTTGTGCTGTGTGCTACAGCAGCAATTCGGACACAACTCAGCATTATGCCTCACTGTAACACCGGTCACACAGGTCACAATCCATATATGTCAGCGTTAGATTGTAAGCACCGTCCGTTTGTAATATGCGTCGGCATATTGTAAACGGTCGGCAAAAATGGTGATCGATGATGAACCTGTCGGGACATGACCTCTCCATCCCGATAGAAGTCGTCCTGTGGTTTCTGTTAACTCTATTTCTGATGGAACTAGATCGAGAACGGGGGGCACCGCGTGAAAGATAACCACTAGGCTTGCGTTACAGGATTCGATTGTACATTCCTGTAAGGCCATTTGCTCACCTCCCCCTCTTAAGGAGAGAGTGAGGCAGGTCTGTGTGTATGCTAAAGCAAGCGGCAGAACTAGAGAAGCTAGAAATAATGCGTAAAATTGTAAATGTTAGTTGCTGTTGACAATTTGCTGACCGTTTGCAATATGACGAGGCATATTACAAACGGACGGTGTTTACAATCGGACGGTTTTTACAATCTCACGGTGACATATACACAAGTAACTATGTGCTTACTATATTTTTTTATTGTAGGTATAAGTAAGTAATATAAGTATTAGTTATAAATTATCACATAAGTTTCTCTCGTTGTAGCACTACCACCCACTCCATACGACACTAGGGGTTATCTGGAAGAAAATGCTTCGTAGCACTAAGTTTGCCCGTGTACTTTAATTTATTAGTGGAATTAAGTAGTTTCTATCTATCTATCTATGTGATGAAAATATAATATGGTCTAGTGGTTCGCCCACGGGTGTCAGATCCAGAGGTCCCGGGTTCGATCCCGAGGGGAGTACAATATTATGCTTGGTTTGGTTGATGGTAGGACTTTGTTTGTCGGCTATCTACCACCATCTTACCTAACTCTGTCGCCATAACAACAATTTTAAAATTGTTGTGTTCCGGCATTTAGAGGTAAGATAGCCAGTTCCTCAGTGTGTTGAGGATTCAGTGTGAAGTGCTAATGAATTAACGAAATGAATGAATGAAAAATACTTTATTGCACACATTATAAAAAAATTGATTACTTAATAAAAAGAGTATAAACAATGGGCAGTCTTATTTTTATTTAACAAGCCTCATAGCTCAGTTGGTAGTAACTCTGCCTTCTGCGCTGTAGGCTGTGGGTTCGATTCCCACCCAGGACAAACATTTGTGTGATGAATATAGATGTTTGTTCTGTGTTTGGGTGTTGTATCATATAGTACGTATGTATTTACAAAAAGTATTTAAGTATTTTATCCGTAATCTAGTTCCCATATTACAAGCTATGCTTAGTTTGGGGCTAGATGGCGCTGTGTAAAATGAATGTCCTGTAATATTTATTTATTTATTTATTTATTTATTTATCGCATATAATTTCTTCCAGACAACCTTTTGATGGAGAGGATTTTATGGCTAAAGAGGTGGTTGGTGGCGCACATATTAATAGTACCCCCTATATTTGCATAGCTTTACATAATGTATCATATGATGTATGTATGATGAATGTAGCTATGCTTTTAATATAAACACTAGACTTACATAATATAAGTACCTACATACTATACAAATACAATACATATATTTATATATAAATTTATATGTAAAGAATAAGATCGTATGATAAATATCCTAGAAGTGCCACGATAAAACATATAAAATAAAAATCGATAGAACATTATAAAAAAGCAAATTCTTGTGGCGACGAATCTTCCACCTTCGGCCTTATCGTAACTTGAAAACCGGCGCCGTCTGACTCGATCTCAAACTGAGCAAAGCTAGAATATAAAACGTTTACTTTATTATGTCGCAGGTTCTGGAGAGGCATGTACTGTCGCCATGAAAACGGGGTGCACCCTCGCGAACCTCTGGGCGACATGTTGCCGGCGTCCGTGGAACATTGCTCCGCGTTGCAGCACCACATCAATTACCTTGCCAAGGTATTACCATCTCTATTTGTATGCTGCTTAGGAACATAATCGTGTGATGCATCAGGCATTACATTGTTTGAGAGACTCTTTTGCATTATCGCACCGTGGGATTTGAGAGAAACTATTTTCGTGAACACACAAGTCAAAACGGCCTTACATATAAATTATATGTAAGTTATATGTATAATATATTTTTATACAAAATTCATTACACGGTCAGCTTAATTTATTTTTTTGTCAGCAAAGTGATTTAAAAAAGCAAGGTGTTTCCGGATACAATAAAACCTACTGATGCCATTGTCATCATATGATTTATCGCAGTGCACTGTCTAGACGTAAAAAAAATATTGAAGTCTATGCAATTATTATATCAAAATAGCTTCTAGCTGTTTATTCTTAGAACCGCCGACAGAAGTGAAAACTTAAAATATTAGAATCATAATTATACCACCGTCTGGTAAGTAAAGTAATATATTTTTTCATAATATTTTATATAATTAAGCAAATAATTACAAAACACGTATTTCATTATGAATAATTGCACACTTGATGCATATTGTTTTTGGGTATTTGGGTATTTTTAGGGTGTAATACCTAAAAAGTAAGGATAAAACAAACCCCTCATGCGTCTGTCTGTCAAATAATTGGAAAAATACATCATCCAGGTATACGAAATTGTATCATATTCTTAATTATTGTCGGTTTTCTTTTTAGTTTTTAATAAAACGTAATTGTTGTCAAATTCTAATTGGATTGAAGTGGTTATTAAATTAGGCTCTACCCGCATCTATGAAACTACGAAATATCACGAGCTATTTGTATGTTCCAGCGGATAACGACGTTCAAAGGCCTCCTCTCGGGTCGCAAGGCGGAGCGCATAGATGGCGCTGTCGTCAACTATCAGAACGGAACTCGCACCTCCGTCGATATAGATACCAAGATGGACGCTCTACAGCTCGACAATAAGTAATGAAACTTTTAACAAGTCAGGAAAAATAATAAATATCACAGGACATTCATTTTACACAGCGCCATCTAGCCCCAAACTAAGCATAGCTTGTAACATGGAACTAGATTACGGATAGAATACTTAAATATTTTTTTGTAAATACATACGTACGTGATACAACACCCAAACATAGAACAAACATGTATATTCATCACACAAATGTTTGTCCTTGGTGGGAATCGAACCCAACCTTCAGCGCAGAAGGCAGAGTTACTACCAACTGAGCTATGAGGCTTGTTAATAATAATAGGTGTATCTATGTAGCCCACACATAGTTGTGAAGCGAATTTTTTTATGTCTAAAAAAGTGTTTAAGTATTCTATCCGTAATCTTGTTCCCATATTTCAAGCTATGCTTAGTTTGGGCTAGATGGCGCTGTGTGAAATTAATGTCCTGCAATATTTATTTATTTATTAACTAAACTTTAATCATACCAAAATAATACACAGATGACTATTTATAAAAAATCCTACATCATGACAAGAATCTATATTGCAGTTAACAATCATACTGTTTCTGATCCAATTTCTCTGCTAAGCCTTGTGTTTCTGACCAATGTTATAACATTGAGCCATTTCAAGAGTTCATCCATTTCAAATTAAAAAAATAAAGTTTTCATACCTCGGAAACAACTGGAGTTTTTCCCATATTCATATTTTTCATGTCAACCCTGTAGTACTTAATAAATGTATGAAAAAAACCATCCAGCTAAGACCCCTCGCGCGTAGTAAACTTGTTCAGAGCGCTTTTATTAAGACAGACTTAGGTAAGATGGTAGCTAGCCAAACCAAACCATGCATCAATTTGTAATTAAAGCGGTTAAAATTATTGGCTTTCAAGTTCCAAGCAGCTATTACTGAAGCGTAAAAAACTGTTTGTTTTCCCAAAAACAATAAATTAATAAATATATGCAAAGTTTCAGCTTGCATAGAATAAAAACATAAATTTAACACAGCGCCATCTAGCCCCCAAACTAAGCATAACTTGTAATACAGGAACTAGATTACGGACATTAATTAAACACAGCGCCATCTAGCCCCAAACTAAGCATAGCTTGTAATACGGGAACTAGGTTACGGATATAATACTCATATACTTTTTAATACATACTTATCATACAATACAACACCTAAGTACAGAACAATCATCAATATTCATCAAACAAATGTTTGTCCTGCCTCAGTTGGCAGAGTTACTACCAACTGAGCTGAGGCTAGTAAACAATATCAATAGATTTGTTTTTTATCACGTAATTTCCAGGTTGCTGTACGAAGGTTCTGTGTCCGAGCTGGAGTGCGCTAACGATGACCACCCGCTGAAGGACTCCGCGTCGAAGCCTGACGTGATTCCTCTCATCACTGAAGTGAGTGCCGGGAACACCTCCAGGGCTAGTGAGGGGGGGACTTCCCCCCCCTTCGAGGTCCACTGATCACATATACACATCGATTTGAATATATGTCCCACCGATTTCAAATCCAGAGGTCCCGGGTTTGTGCTTGGTTTGGTTGGTGGTATGATTGTATTAAAGTCCGCCTATCTTACCTAATTCTGTCGGCATTATAACAATTATTTAATTGTTGTGTTCCGGGAATGAGAGGTAAGATAGCCAGTTCCTCAGTTTATTGATGATTCCGGGTGAAGTGCGCTTCCACCTTCGGCCTTATTATAACTTGACAATCAGGTGAGATGAAGGCCAAGCGCTTCCCCGTCGTACAATAAAAAAAATGACTAGTAAAGCGCTCGGGGTCTTGTTCCCAGTATTTTACCCCATTCAAAGTCATCAACATCAATAGCCCAAAGCTGGAGGGTTTTGCCATAATCACCACGCTTGGCATACAGATAGGTGATCGCAGTAAAGGTGTTGGATATTATACAGAAAAAAGCTGCTGCCCTTTTTATGTTGAAAAAAGTCCTCTCTTACGACATCTGCGGGCTGAGTTGGAGGGTTCATCCATTTTTTTTTTTTTTTATTGTACGACGGGGAAGCGCTTGGCCTTCATCTCACCTGGTAACAAGTTGAGATAAGGCCGAAGGTGGAGGCGCACTTCACCCGGAATCCTCGGCTAACCGAGGAACTTGGTCTCTCTAAATGCCGGAACACAATTTTTTTTTTTTGAATAATTGTTATTATGGCGACAGAATTAGGTAAGATGGTGGTAGCTAGCCAAAGGGGGTTAAACAAAATGCTACCACCAACAATGGTGTTTTCAGAAGGTGTCCGACATTCCAGCGAGCATGGAACTGTTGGAAGCAGAGGTGACCGCCGTGGCTCTCGACTGGAAGAGCCTCAAGAACGTATCTGAGTGCACCTGCTCCACGCCGTTGGAGTACTTCAGCAGAAAGGTAGTTTTTACCAAGGGAGCGCTTGGCCTTCATCATTTTATTAACACACTGCAAACATTCAAAAGACAACGACTGGAGATTTTCCCGTATACATTTTTCATGTCAACCCCCTTTTTTATCATTGTAAGGCTTTTAAACATCATTTTATTTATTTATTAATAATACAGAACACTATTATTACACGGGCACCTAATGCAATAGTGAACCTACTTAGTCACACTAATACCTATAATATTATATTAAACTACAGAAAAATAATAATTACCTGCATAATCATAAATTATCTCTTCATCATATCTCTCTATCTCTTCATCATAATTATTACACAAAACCTAAACTATATAAATTCGTTTGTCAAAATGGATCCTTATCAAATCTAATAACAATAACATAGAATACATAAAACAGTCCTATTACCACCTATTGTGTGTAATAAAAATAAAATGAATTGTATAACCTAATCCTTATTATCTAATAATCATTTGTATGAACCAATTTAAAGTTCATACAAAATGATGTCAACCCTTTAGTTCTTGAATTATGAAAAAACCATGCAGCTTTTTTTATTTATACAACAAGGAGACGGGACAAGCAAGTAGTCATGATGTTAACAATGCCTTACTGCGTAGATCACATGCACAAAGAACATAGCTACTACTACTATGTTATGTTGTATGTATGTACCAAGTTATAATAAGGACAACAGTGGAAGCGCACTACTCCCGGAATCCTCAACATACTATCTCACCTCTATTTGACGGAACACGACAATTTAAGAATTGTTGTTATGGTGACAGAATTAGGTTAGCTGGTGTTGGCCAGGTGAACTTAAACAAAGTCCTATCACCAAACAAACCAAGCACAATATTATATGGGAATCGAAGCCGGGACCTCTGGGTCTCACTGGTGGGTGAACCACTCGACTACAGAGGTCATAATGTTGATGAACTGATGGTGTTGTTGTTTCAGCACCACTGCTGGGGCTGCGGGCGCGTGGTGTGCACGCGGTGTGTGACGTCACGCTGCCCCCTCCCCGCGCTGGCGAGCCCCCGCGCCGCGCCCCTCTGCACCGCGTGCCGCCCGTGCGACGTGCCACAGTGAGTCACGTGACACGAAACCCCGTGCGACGAGCCGCTGTGAGTCACGTGACACGCCCCCCCCCTTGCGACGTGCCGCAGTGAGTCACGTGACACTCCCCCCCCCCCCTGCGACGTGCCGCAGTGAGTCTCGTGACACGCACCCCTCCCGCTTTGTTAGGGCGCGCCTAGGCAGTGAAACGGACTCTTATGACGTCACGACCCTTTACGCTCTCAACTCTTGCGTGTACATACAGTTCTCTGTTCGTTGATTATCTGTGTGAGCTGCGTATTTATTATTTGACTCTATATATCATATATTGTTAATTAAATATTCTCATTCTGTTTGAATACTATAACTGGGTGTTGTATGATAAGTATGTATTTACAAAAAAGATAAAAATTATCTTAGTATTATATCCGTAATCTAGTACCCATATTTATAGCTTTGCTCAGGGGCGCTGTGTGAAATGAATGCCCTCTAATTTTGATTTATTATCTATAACTAATATTAACGGGATATTAACCGTGGTAAATATCGTTGGTGAATGAGTAATCCGATATTTCACCAACAAATCATGATATCAGTTCTAGTTTTCATAACCATGATAGTTTCAAAAGTTATATTTACATAAATGTTTACGCATCTGCCGGGCGTCCGTATTTTTTTTGCGCCAGTAATGTGGCAAACAGGCGTACGGGCAACCTGACAAAGCATCTGCCAGACTTGTAAAGAGAACTTCGTCCCGATTAAATAATTTTGGGTCTGTGAACTTTATAAACTAAAACTATGCCAAATCTCACACTCCTCAGAGCACTCATATACTTAGGGCTCCCCAGAGTACAATATTGTTCTTGGTTTGGTTGGTGGTAGGATTTGTTATGTTCCGGCGTTGAGGTAAGATAGCCAGTTCCTCAGTTTGCTGAGGATTCCGGGTGAGTTGTGCTTCCTTCGGCCTTATCATGTCTGGAAAAATCAGGTGAGATGAAGGCCAAGAACCTCCCCGTAGAACATAAAAAAGGACAAGTTTTCTTAGCCCATCTATACATAAATAAGTCCGGTTTTTTTGTAGTGGACTGTTAAGTTAAACATGTAATGAGTTTTTTTTTGTAATGATTTCTAGGAAATAAGATACAGGTAGTCTCGAGGGGTAGCAGTGATTTTCTGACATCCAATTTGGCATGCTGCCACATACATTATGGTATAGACATGGTCTAAATGATAGCTTTTTAGGTTCTCTTCCGTTGGATACCAACAAAAATTAGGTATTTTATCTGTATAGTGTGAATGTTGAGATTTCTTGTGATACATTTCTATTTATGTATTAAGGTGAGTTTTCACGAGGGCAAAATCTAAACGGCTAAGTTATAGAAAGATATTGTTGAGTCACAGGCTCGAATGTGCCCTAGAGCTAACCCCGTATATCTAAAGCCCCTATCACATAGTACAATGCAAGAATTCATGCTTAAAGTGACGTGAATTACACTCGTTAATACCCATTAGGCCAATAAGGGCGATAAAAAGTTCTTTGTCGTTTTTAAAATAAAGGAAAATAGGGAAATTGAAAACTACACTACATGTGTTTGGGTGTTGTATTGTATGATAAGTATGTAAAAATGTATATTAGTATTATATCAGTAATCTAGTTCCCATATAGCAAGCTTTGTTGAGTGCAATATTCATGTAACATAATGTTCATAGTTTTAAACTAAGATTGTTGGCGTCCTTATCACAGCTAAACAATGATTGAACTGAAATTTGGCAAAGATAAAAACACAAAAACATAAAGAGTAGTATAGAATCTAAGCTACATTTTATCAGGGCACCTCGCGGATGAAGCCACGCGCATGAGCTAGTATGTAACTAGTATTTATGTATTATTGTAGTCGTTCCAGCATTTATGTATAAGTTAAGCATTGGCTGATATTTTTTGTCTTTCAGAAATTGCAAGGTTAATTTATATATAGATGCTATTAGGTCCACAGAAACAATGCATAATATGTTTTACCATTTGGTTTACTTTAAATTTTCGATATAAATTATACATTATTGTGTATAACCAAGGCATACCATACTATTAGCCATGTAAGTAGTATATGATTGAGCTTATATCAGCTCAGAAATAGAAATATTTTTCTCAACGCAAAACTATTTCTTGTAAAATTTTAAGTAGGTAAAGCGTTGGTTCGTAAATATAATCTAGGAACCGACATATTCAATTTCACAATCATACTTATTACATCAGTAGTGGTGTAAATAAGACGATGGTGCACGAATCTTGATTCCAGGTGAGATGAAGACGTAGCGAATGGCTACCATCCATCCATAAAAAAAACATTACAATATGTGTATTAAAGTTATAGTAATAAAGGTAAGCCACGCTTTATTACTTGTTTTTCAAGTGAGATGGTGCAACAAAGCGCAACCAATAAAAAAAAAATTTTTCGTTGACATAACAATTGTTTTTTTTTCTGGCTTGTACAATGCAACATATTGGTTTGATTCCCGCCCAGGACAAACATTTGTATGATGAATAAATGTTTGTTCTGTGCTTGGGTGTTTCATTGTATGATAAGTATGTAGTGTATTACAAAAAAAAAGAAAGCGTATGTAAGTGTTCCCATATTACAAGCTTTGCTTAGTTTGGGACTAGATGGCGCTGTGTAAAATTGATGTCCTGTAATATTGATTATTATTATTATTATGGTCTCGATCTATCGATCAATGCTAATACCTATTTATTTGTAAAATGTATGGCATCTGCTAAAAGAAAATGAATGTAAGATAGGTACCTATTGAATATAGAAAAATATATAAAATATGTATAAAATTATGTTAATAAAATCATCTAAAGATTGTACATAATCTTTGTTTTTTCTTGCTACACAAAAATATTTTAGTTCGAGTTCAGGGTTCAGTTCACCAATCCCATAGAAATGTTATCAATTTCAGTCCAGTAGTTAAGCTTTTAAATAAAAGATAATTCCTATTATCCTGACATAGTGCACCCCTACACTGCACTATAGTAGGAACCAATTTTTAACATTAGCTTAGGTCATCTGTATTTATCTTTGTTCCCAGAATTCCGTATTATTGCACCCTCACAAGACTCTTAAATAGGGTGTCGGAGACGTCGTGGTGTCTTAGGTTTTACAACAAAGCTAAAAATAGTTTTTAGTAGTGAAGTCGGTTCCATTTTTATTCTAAAATAGTTTATAACTAACCCTATGTACCATATCCAGCCCTGCTACTTAAAATACGGGGGCAGGACTTTGGGTTGGTGTAATGATTCTATCTCAGCATATTTTTAATCTAATAAGTATAAGCAGTATAAAGAAAACTAAGGTGGACCGAAAGAAAAACAAGTGACAATAGAGCAATGCGCGAAGTATAAATCATAAGTACCCAGTAGGTAATGTTATTCAAGTCTTGTTCAATATCTCCGTTCCTCTAGCAATCATTATGAAATTTGGCATAGCTCGGGCACTATTTGTGTTCTACTTTTGTGCGTAAATTTCGTTGCTATAGTATATTTACAGTCGTTTTCGAGTAGGTACGGTCGTGCTTGATCGTTATGCTGGCGTACACACTAAGCTAAGAATGGTCAACCAAAGTTTTACACTACTACCTTATTATGCTTTACCGTTACGTTCTATTTATCAGGCTTAACAACGAAACGAACGTGAATTCGATTCGATTATGTGTACGCTACCATAATGAAGACACGTTTGTTGAGGCTTCTAAGAGGAGAGGAGATGAAGTCTAAGTCCAACCGCTTCCTTCCCCGTCATACAATACATATGAACTTGAATTTTGATTTATTTTTGTATTTGGATAATGATTTTCGTTGAGCCTCGCTATTTTCAAGATTATGATCTTTACACACGTCATTATTCTGTACGTGTTTGTCAGTGACTCCCTGTATATAGTACTACTCTATGGTGACTCCTAAACGGCCGATTTTGTCTAGTTTGAGTCCTTGAATCTGGGGTCTTGATGGATTAGCTTTACAATTGGACCCGGTAGGTGGCGTTGGGTGGAGAGATTTAACGAAGTGGAGGGCATTCCACTAGTTATTTATAAAGCTGTTTTTGCCCTTAGTTTTATGGGTACACTGTAGGCAATTATAATCGATTCTAATAAGCTGATAAGAGTTGTTATGAACGTACCTATAACCAAATAACGACTATTGGAATAATAATACACAGAGCTGAGTGACCAGGTTAGTTAAGAGCTTGCTACACACGTTATTACAACAGCTTGCGGAAAATACGATAAAATGTTGGGATTTTTGCTGTTATTCGGTTTAGTAAATTTTGTTTGCTGCGAAAAAGAAAATCTAGGAACGAGCAAGTTAGTAGGCGTTGATGCCGTCCATGATGCGGTGGAAATCAATAAAGATACCATTATTACTAGAAATTTGAAGCTGGAGAGCAAAACAAAACGGATGAAAGGTAAGATTGGTTATTGGTAAAAAAAATGCTAATTTAGCACTACAGAGGATCGCTAGATAATTGATTTATTTCAACATCAATTTACCTTTTTCAATTTACCAAGGCTTTTGTTAGATAGTGATCCTTCTGTACGATAGTACTATTAATTATTCTGTGGTCCTACGTACTAGGTAGCAATGAGTATGTACCGCTACGCAGGAAGCAGGACACATGGAGATATAGGTATGTATCTCCAGATGTCATGGCGATCTGATTGATTGATCTCTAGTTAATTGTGTTACGTCGTCGGTGGGCGGGAGTGGCAGCGCCTTTAATAGTCTGCTTCCGAAAAAACATGTTCCGCATCCTCACCCAGGTAATGCCCTGGTGAACCTTTAGGTCAAGAGCTTACCAACACAATTTTGTATATTATTTTTATTTTTTTGGAAAACTTACAGCTAGGTTAGTGCAATAGATTATTTGAATAACATTACGCAACCAAATGCTACCTGCAAGAAAAAAGAAAAGTTTCCGCAGATAACTAAAACAGATTATATCTTAGGCCACTTCTTTACTTGTTTTTCAAGTAAGCTGGTTATAAAACGCTTGGCTAACCAATAACAAAATAGGTAGATACCTATTATTTTTTCTTGAGCAAAAAGTAATAAAGAAAATGTTGCATACGCATTATGAAATGTTTTTATTTACCCAATTCAGTTGGGTGGTCTCCGATAGGTTAACATTCATATGTAAAAAAAACTATCAAAGCTCCGGTAATTTCAGCTGAACTTTCCACAGACGATGGCGAGCCGGATTGGTCGTACAACGCAATACCGCAAGAGATGAACTCCTACGTCACAGAGTTTAAACGCAACATGACAGAATGCCTCAAAGAGGTCCAGGCCACAGACTCTCGACCGGTAAAGCGCCTGTCTCCTAGGACCGAATCGCCGGTACATGGGGAATGCTTGATCGCGTGCGTACTGAAACGAAATGGCGTGATACAAAACAAGAAGGTTAATAAACGTGAGTCTGTATTTTTATCAACTACTAGTACTCCATCTTAGGCCTTAGAGCACTAGTAGGTATATTTATTACTATAGTAAAGGCTACTGTCTTTACTTGTTTTTCAAGTGAGTTGATGGTCAAACAATGATGATAGCTAAGCCACAGATTACATTACTTAACAATATTTATGCCATCATCAATAAAAAAGTAATGTATCTTCGATTCCAGAATGTAAGTAACTAAATATCCCTTCTATATACTTATTTATGGTTATATTTGTGATGATTTTTACTACGGATCCATTGTAAATAAATTATATTCTTTTCCATTAAATTCACATTACCCATGAAATGCAACTAGATTTTTTAAGATTCCTCTAGTGGTTTAGGGGTGCAACAAGAAAGGATTATTGAAAATTCCCATGGGATAGCCGGAACGAAGTTCCAGGCATTCGATCACTAGTATTAAGAGGGTATATAAAAAAACAAAGAACCATAGCTTTGTTTCAGCAAATCTGCTAATATTGGTGAACAAGTTCTTCGCAAAGGAATCAAAGCTAATAAAGAAACTAGAAAAGCATTTAGACAGCTGTATTGCAATGAGCGCAAGGAACACGGACGAGTGCGATTTGGCGGCAAAATTGAACGCGTGCACTAACGATCTAATGGCACAGAACAAGCATAAGCTAACGGTCAACTTCTAGTAAAACAGATGAAAAATGTACCTACAGCACCATCATAACCAAATCTTAACGCGGCTACATAATATGAAAACACCACCCTACACACCCTAAACAACCACCCTACACACCCTAAACAACCACCTTATAGAAAAATTGTAGATCAGGTTGTACCAATCAGGCTCGTACCTAGAAAAGGTACTAGGGTAGTCCTTCCATTGAATGAAAAAAAAAATTAAATGAACTAGGCCTATTTTTTGTCAAAAAAAATAAATTACGCTTTTATGGTACGTGTATCATACCTTGGTTGTTTTATTTTTTGTCGGTTCATAACTGCATTCTATTATGGTAGGTGTACATCGTTGCTCTGAATCAAAAGTTAGAGGTGAGGGACTCCATCAATATATAGGGTGAGTTTTTTTCCAGGGCCACTGAGGCCAAGTCTGAAACCGCGAGAGTTATAGAAAAGTCATGTTAGGAGTTACGTGCTTGATTTAAAAAAATCTAGTTATTTTTAGTTTTTCTGGAAGAGTGAGATTTAGAAAAAGAAAATCTGCATTTTTGAGTTCTTTGTTTGTTACTAAAAAAAATAATGTACGATGAATAATATAGATGAATAATACGCCCAAAGTTGTTGGAACACTTTAAAAATTGAAAATTTATAAATTCAACTTTATTAATTTAGTAGTTAATAAAGTAAAGCAAGCGAAGCTTTTAAATCCTCTTTTGCTGTTCGTTTAGATATTTTGAAATTCGGAACGTGTTCAAAAAGCCGAATATCGTCGAATGCGAAGATACAACTGTAGCGTTTGAAAACAGAATTACTCATAAATTTCAAAATTTGAATAAAGTTGGTTTTATGTCATGCAACAAATTTCTGCATTGGTGAGATGAAATAAGCGATATTGAAAAATTGTAAGTTCTTTAAAAATATTTTTCAATCTGCAACTATACGGTGGTGGGTACGACATTATTCAAAATGTTCAGCCATGTCATCCGTGCCTTGTCATCAGCTACGTTACCACGAATAGCGAATATTTTTTTATCCGATGACAATTAAATTTAAGCTCATCACAAACAGAAAAACCATCAAAAGAGGATTTAATAGCTTTCGTATAGTCTGAACTTACAACCTAAACTAAATGCATAAAGATGAATTTATAAATTTTGAAAGTGTTCCAACAACTTTGGGCACATAGTCATCATACATTATTTTATTTATTAACAAACAAAGAACTTAAAAATGCAATTTTTTTTTCAAAATCTCACTTTTCCAGAAAAACTATAAAAACTAGATTTTTTTAAATGCAGAACTTATTTTTTTTAAATCAAGCACGTAACTCCTAACATGACTTTTCGATAAATCTCACGGTTTCAGACTTGGCCTCAGTGGGCATGAAAAAAAACTCAATCTATATATTAAATGAAAGCTAGTAATATGCCGATTCTAATATTTATATTATAAACCACTTTCATGCTACTAATTAAAGTTTAAAGTACTCGTACCTTGAATCTATTGTTAAAATACCTAGACTTTTTAGTCAAGTTCATCTATGGCACATTCATCTTGTGTGTGAGGGAATTTGTTAGATACCTACCCCTTAACAAAATTTAACCTCATGTGTTATAACAACATTGAGTAATAAATTTTTAAGCGAAAAACATTATTTTAGGCTAGGTATCACTTCCTTAAATTATGGACTTCCAAATTAATAATATTTTTTTTCATTTATTAAACTAGTATCGTCAGCAAATAATGTAATGCCAACATCCTTACAGACTACCAAAACGTCATTTACCGTTTATCACATATAAATTTACATTTATCTAGCCTTGCTGAACACCTAGTTTTATTTTACTTACATCCGATCTAAATTTATTAAAATTATTTTCAGAAACTTGCTCTCTATCAGATAGATAGAAGTTACTGTTTTTCATACCATATGCAATTGTACGATTTGGCACCTACTGACAGCTGACATGTCTTCAGAATAACAATAACAAACCATTATGTACCGCTGATTTTGTTTATGATCACTATTTTCAAGTGAATTAATGAAAGAATAAAATAACAAATCAATGAACGCTGATGTTGAATGTGTATATGTTGACAGACTACTATAATGTACTATAGTCCATCAAATCTAAGAAGTACACTTTGACAGCTGTCAGATCAACTTGTCTAGGGATGTCAACCAAATAATCGCCATCGAAAATATCCGATATTGATGAGAAATAGAAAAATCGATATTGATACTTTATAGGTAGGAAACAATCGCTTACTTTTTTGATAAAACTGTAAACTCAGATAGAAGTTAAATAAACATGTAGCGCTTAATTAATACCAAATAAATTAATTATTTCTGCTTTTTTTTTTCAAGATACCCCCAGATAGACTGGACTAAATTGGAGGTTGTATTGTACCTACGGATTGAACTTCAACTTCTTTATTTTGGCTTGCAACCATTCCATCGATTCTGCCAGTAACAAGTGACGTATTTAAAGTGTCAATCTTATGAGACAAAAAAAATATCGGTGAAAGCGAACAAATGCCATGCCAGAGATAATTGGGAAATCCGGCAATGTATGTGTGTAGCAATGTTTGTGACGGCATAACTCTCGAACAGATAATCCGATTTTCATGAAATTTAAATTGAATAGAGAAAACGTAATACATTTGATTGTGGCGGGGGATTTTTGCAAAGTGGGGTAGTTTTTGAGATAGAAAATAAAAAGAGCTACATTTTTTTTTTCTTTTCAAAACGACATCAACCTTCGTTTTATGTTAGAAAGGACATTAATTACATTACGTTAGCAACAAGAGAACCTCGAATACTCAGGCTCATAAAGAGAGTTAGAGAAAAAGTGCTTAAGTAAAGTGAGAAAGGTATCACTTTTATCGTTTGTTAATTACGTTATATTTGAGAATTAATCTCCGTTACAAACCAGACATCATGAGATCTCAGTTCGGGGCGAACTACTTACTAAAATATAAATATATTTTTTATTTATTTAGGTACCTATATTTATTTATTCAAGACAAGTAATTCGAAGAACTACTAAACTAAATTTTGGTCACTCGCGCACTACACAAAACTATCTCACTGAATTTCCGCCAAAAAGTCGGTTCGATTAATTAAATTATTTCAATATTTTTACCGATTATTTGGAAACTCAAGAATTTTAAACTGTCACAGCACTACTGTTAACAACATAATGACATAACATTGCATAAACTTGAACTTAATTTACAATTTTACTGATTGTTATGTTTTTAACTAGTTTTATTTTACGAGATTCAAGTATAGATTAATGTCCAGGAATGTTTAATATATATATTTTTTATCTGAGTAAATAATTTTTCGACATTATAAGAATTACTGTTTGTAATATTTTGTGTCTACGTTTGAACAAAGTTTTAGCGTTATATGAAATGCAAAACGTCAAAATGTACTTCTTAGATTAAAAATAGGTATGTGTTTTGTTATTTATTATTTTGTTTTGTTGTTTGTGTTGTGTTGTGCTGTGTGTATGCTAGCTAAAGCTAGCCAAGCCAATTGTGTTGGTTGATTGGTTGTCATCAATTCAAACCAAAACAGTCTCGACTCTAGACGACAGATCATGAAAATAAAATACTTACTGTACAATGGTTTTGCCACATCTCGTCACACTTGGAATTCCACACACTCAAATGTGGTTTGAGTGATAGTGATACCTACTAAATAGGTAGGTATCGGTGATCCAGCTTCTTCCGTTTCTGGAATCAACAGCCCTGAGCCCATGAATTATGAATTATCACATTCTGGCAGTGAGTTTTTCTATATCTACCATCAAATAACAGCAGATATAAGTACCTACTGTAGCGTCAACAACAATAATGAATTATCACATTCTGGCTGTGAGTTTTTCTATATCTACCATCAACTTACAGCAGATTTATGTACCCACTGTAGCGTCAACAACTTTTTTTATTTTTTATTGTACAACGGGGAAGCGCTTGGCCTTCATTTCGCCTGGTAACAGGTTGAGATAAGGCCGAAGGTGGTAGCGCAATTCACCCGGAACAAACTGAGGAACTGGCTATCTAACCAATAATATACTTACAAAACATTGTTGCTGCTTATCTGATTGTTTTCTCAGATATATAACCCACTTCCCAGTTGTGGACTTGGTCTCCGGTACTGCAATACCAGTGTAAGGCTTTGTCAGTGAATATCTCAGTACCATAAGTCAACATTTTTGTATGAGTCAGGGTTCTACATGTACAGAACCTACCTTCTGTATAAACACGTGCACGCAGGTACTACCATTAAACGTTAGTTTTTGCAGGTCAGCAATATGGTGCCGTTGTTCACAAGTACTATTTGTTTGGTTAGCTTTCGTTCATTCAAATAGGTTTGATTCATATCTGTAGAGTCGATTTTTGAAAGAAAACGATGCAGGTGAAGTTTGGCACCAGTTTGAAGTTGTTTCCATACATTTGTTGGGATTTGCCTAGGGTTGTCTGGTTTTGCCAACTCAAAACAAGAAGTATGCATGAAAACAAAAATGTGTTTATTAGGAACCATTCTTACTAACAAAAAAAAAAGCTCTATCTTTTTTTTAATGCTATAATATGGCACTCTCACATTGTAAAGGTAGCTTAAGAACTAGCTGCGACGCGCGCAACCCTTAATTATCCAGCTCAGGAATGGTGAAGTAACCTTTTTTTACAAATTTAGGAATGTCGATCTTCTGTTATACGTTCTCCCAGGAATATAGTTGCTCGTTTTTGATCCATCTCCAAAAACTCTCCTCGTTTCATACAGTTTACCAAGACTCCTTCAGCATGTTGTGAGGTGATCTGGCCTGGATAATTAGAGGAACCCCACACAATAACGTGATCCCCGATAGTGTAATCTCTTTTGGACAGCGCCTTTGTCTTATCTATCTGTCTATATCTCCAGAGTGGACTCTGGAAACCAGTCTCCAGAGTCCACTCTGGAGACTGTGCAAATTTTAACTGGTAACCAGGTTTGTCTCCAGCCCCGCACCTCAGAAATGGGCTTGGGCAGCTTGGTTGATAACTGGTCATCAACAGGTTTGTCTCCACCACCGCAACTCTGACGACTAGAGACTGGCAACTTCGACAATATTAGTTGGTTATCGACAGGTCGGTTTCTATTGGAGCAGCTTTGGCGATTGGACTCAAAGATACTTGCCAATGGTAAGTCATCTTCTGAATTTTCATTTTCAGAAATTTCAACTTGTTCACATGCTAGAATCAGGTCTTCAGTTGAGGAAGCGAGGCTCATTTTATCGTCACTGCACTCTGTCGAAGATGAAGAATTTTGACGGGCACAGCGTCTTTTGGTTGCTTTTTTTGTGTTATTGGTTTGAATTTTCAAGGTCCAGCTTGATCAACGGAGGCAGTTGCTTTCAGTGGTTTCTTTTGTTTTTTCTATCAATGCAGCTTCAAAGTCAATACTTGTTACAGACTTGCCGGGAGGAACACTAAGTTTCTTGTTTCGAACTTTCTTCATGGGATCTGGGGCACGATTTTCTTTCAGGAATTGTAAAAGCGCATGGTCAATACTGTATTCCGTTTGTGGTCTGGAGTCAGGCAGTTTCTTGATAACTTTGTCAGGGTTAAAAGGATGAATGCCAGTACTTCTAAAGGCGCTTAGAATATTAGATGTTTTTTCATTAAGTTCGTGCATTAACAGTTTTAGCAATTCGGGAAAATGAGATTTATTTATTGTTGTTTCTCGCGGGTTTTTTATTTTATAGTCCAGGAGGTTTGCTCTCCATAGTTTCTTCAGGGGGCCAGAATAGCAAACATCAAGAGGCGGTGTCAAGAGCGACGAGTTGAGGGCTAAAAATACAAACCCTATGTTATTCGCTTCACACATTGTAACAATCCGGCGGTTGATATGCGACGCTAAGTTATCTCCAATCAATATTTTTGTTCCGATTTTGTCCTTAGCCCAAGATAAAACAATCATCTCGAACCAAACTTCAAAGGTTGTGCTGTCGAACCAACCTGATCTTGAGCGATTATACCTAGCTCCTTTTGGTCCATTTATTCTCCATTGCTGGTATAGATGTTCGGCCTTGTATACCACATACGGCGGTAGGCATTCACCCCCGCCGTAATTGCAAACATGATAGAAATCGCACCTTTCGTATAGTTTAATACTCTTTCAGGGTATTTACCGCCTCTGCGGAACAAGCATTTTT
The DNA here is from genome assembly GCA_951394065.1 of Venusia cambrica. Classification (NCBI taxonomy): domain Eukaryota; kingdom Metazoa; phylum Arthropoda; class Insecta; order Lepidoptera; family Geometridae; genus Venusia; species Venusia cambrica. The sequence continues at coordinate 11,272,284 of OX596041.1, forward strand.
GCGCACCGGGATTGTCGGTCAAGTTGGTTTCGTCATAATTTAAGATGTTTTCCTTGGGTATGCCATCTAAAGATTTTTGCAAATAATCGAAATAGTTAGTCATCTTTCCAGAGTTTTTCTCAGCTTTGCTCCTTTTAATGTTTTGTGTAGCCCGGTGAGTAAGTTCACTTTTGTGGCGTTTTACAAATAAATACGCCCATTTTTTTCCTGGTAGTTTGTTATCAAAAACAGCTGTGCTTCCATTAGCTTCTAAATACATCTGCACGACAAGTCTTGAATCCAGCATAGTGAGAGGACTGCCGAAATCGCCAGCAGCAATAAGCACTTTTATTATATTTTTCTCTTCATCAATTGTAAGTCGTGTTGGACAACCCGGAGTTTGTTGATATTTACCGTGCAGTTTATCTAAAAGCGTTCGTCGTGGAATGCCAAATGTTTTGTCTGCTTCATAAGAAGACATTTTTTTATCTCGTAATAATCCTACAGCAACATCTATCATATCTTGACTGTGCTTCAATGTATAATTTCTTTTTTCTTTTTAATTTTCACGCTTTTCGGTGTCGCCATTATGTTGACCTGTAAAATATCAATAAGTACGGAATAAAATAATGTCATAGGTGCCTAAATTATTAATTTTCGAGATTAAAAAGAGCAAACGTTGAAATTAGTTGACGGGTAAGTTGTGTATACTTAGTACGATCATACACTTTTTGCTACTATCTACAATACCTACCTACCTACAATAGTTTAAATGATATTTAATAAATACCATATAGTCTATTCTACAGAAAATGCGCTAACGTAAATAAAAATGGTGCAATTACTAATATACACTACTTTGTTTCATATAAGATGTACAATAGGCACATAAATAGCGTTCGAACAAAGTGACAACCCTAGAGGTAGGCGAAGATTGGTATCAACATGGCCACCACGGTTCCATAAGCGCTATTTATTTCGATTACTCTTTAAATACATAACTTATCATAAAACAAATGCTTTGCCTGAAAGAGGGATAAAAATTGATCATCATACACTAAAAAGTTCAGCCTTACCTGCTGTCTGTAATCCACACAAATCAAAGTTTCTTCCGTGTTGTAATCTAAGTTGCATTCCATTCATCGAAAAAAATGCGTTGTGTCAACAGTGAAGTGAAGTTAGCAACGTTTTGATCGTTAAAATGTTGCCAGGAATAAAAATTGGTTTGAACTCGGTAGTTTTATGCATAGGTAGTCATATAAATTATAAATTATAAAAAGCACCATCTAGGTCTTTTTTTTCTTCTATCCCAGATTCATGAATATCTTTAGATGGAAATAATGTTATTAGTTTAGTTATTTGTTTCCTGAACTCAAGTATCGTTACGGCTGGTTCTCTGCCTCCAATGTCGACTTCGTATGATAGTTCGTCAGGTCAGTTTAAATTTCATGAAAATCGGATAATCCGTACGAGAATTATGCCGTCACAAACATTGCCACATACATACATAGTGCCGGATTTCCCAACTTAACTCAGTGATCTTGTTCGCTTCGCTCACTCGATCAATAAACCAAATGTAACGGATCATTGAGGAGTACAATATTGTCATCTAAATTATCGTCCACCACAACAGTTTCAAAGTTAATTTATTAGACCTGTCATGCCTTGTAATGCTTCCATGATCTTCCTCCTCAACGGTTTCAAAGTTAATCGCATTAGATCTTAGCCATTCGACTCCGGCCATTTCTGTAGCCATCCATGAATTCGGATTTTTTTTATTGTTGGTTTTGGCCATTTGAAATGCAATGCGCCGGCAATCTTTTGAGGATATTCCGTAAAATATTTGAGCACAGTAGTCAATATATTTCAGCAAAGCAGTTTCTTCCTCTCGTGTAAAAACCGCATTCACTTTGTAGTTCGGTGTCAAGCGTATTATTCCATCTGCATTCATTTTACTTATTTGTACATACCTTCTTAGTGTTGCATAACACAAGTTGCACTCTTTACTGGCTTTTCTTATACTCGTGCCCGATTTAACTAGCTCGATGGCCTTCTTCATAGTATCTTCAGAATGGTTGCTCTTTTTTCTGGCCTTCACCTTAGTTCGGCCCATCTAAAATATAAATAAAAGTAATAAGTTGTAGGTTTACTTGAATACATACATAGGTACTTTCTTAACAAACAAGCTGAGTTAAAATAGATGCAAAGTTTAGTTAAAATTAGACTAACATTTAGTTAAAAGCTTCGATAAAATAAAATTAAGTACACAGTTAACCATCAGGTACACAATCAATCATGATTGATTGTTGAACATAGCCCTATCAAAAGTTTTAGGTTATGATTTCCTGTCGCGATGTGGTTGCGATGTGGTCGTATTACACAGGTGGTCGATAACGACGGCAAAATGTGGTACGTGTAAATTGTAATATTCACTTTCAATACAAAATATGCGCCTGACCACGTGGTGTCGTTGTGGTGTGGTTGTGGTTGTCGTGTGGTTGTGGTACGTGTGAATTGGCCCTTAGTTCGTTGAAATCGATTGTGTCCACTGGTAAAAGCGTCCATAGGTTGCATAGGTCCACTTGCCCCTAATTATACAATTTTATAATCAGCTGTATTCTATAGCTGTCACAACTGCTACTTGGTGGCACTTGACCGATCTATCCAGCTAGGCCGCAGTTGTACAGTACAGATGGCAAAAAGTGAAAGTATTAATACAATTTTTAGTTGCCATAGTCCGGCAATTCAGTATTCATATGAATCATTATTATTATGACGTCTGGGTATAGGAGTAGGTATGTATTCTGTATGTGTAGTACCATAGTTGGGTTCGGAAGTTGGTGTATATTGCTGAGATTAATGAAATTGTAATAAATCATTCGAAATAACGAATCCTGAATTTGATGTTGAACGACGACTTCGCACAACTGTAGCTAAATAAACCTTCGCTAAATAAATTTTATTAATATACAGTATAACTACATGCAAAAAGGTTATTTGAGCATAGGTACCAACTAATACATCGAATCCATATTTCATAATTACTTACGACATTACACTATCATTATTTCTCCACATTTTCCAAATGTGGAGTAATAATGAATTTTATTTTATTTTAGCTTGTAATTTTGGTGACAAAGACTTCGTTGTCGCCGCCATTGCCTGAAAAAATATCTCTATAGGATGTTGTTCCATATTTTGGTTTTTGTTATATCATTAAGTTTGCGGTAATCGATTACCAGTCGCCATTTATTAACGCCGGATGCGTCGAGTTTTTTTGGAACGACCCGTATTGGAGATTACCATGGAGAATTTGAGGGTTCTTAATGTATTGTTCTAGCATTTTGTCCACTTGTTTTCGGACTTCAACTTTGTGAATTTCAGGGCATCTATATGATTGTATGATCTATATGATTTTGAGTGTATTGGAACATCGGATGTAGTTTTTATTTCATGTTTAAGAGGAGAAGAGTCGGAGAAATCAGAACATACTTGTAAAAGAGCGTATCGTTCCTCTTTATTGAGATGCGAAGTTGTTTCAATACATAATTAAAAACAATTTTCTGTTCGTTTAATTTAAGTGTTATTGGCTTTTCAGATGTGTTTACAGTGGATATATTAATTCGGTTATTTTCTTTTACTTGAACTAGACAGTTTGCGAATAGTAGGGTTTCTGCTAGTTTTTGGTCAGGGATTAGACCTAGTTTAATTTCGGGATTCGAAACAGAGCGTTCAATTACGGTTTCGGCTCTAGCTGGACCATGTAAATTTAGTTTTCAAGAATATTTCCCAATGTGGAGTAAATTATAGTTGAAGTTACAGCTGAGAGCTTTGAGTATATCGGATCTGGTGATACTCTCTTAAGGTAAGTGAGTTATATCGATAACATGACACCGATGTGATATTATGAATTTAGGGATCTGTATTTTTAGCTGAAAATGACCTCATGTGCAGACAGGTTCTTCAGTTGAATCAATGCCTTTTAATTGGATGATTTCTATGGTAAATTTTTGTGGTTCTTCTATGCATGAGCGTTTCAGTAAACTTAAGGAGGATCCTGAGTCGACTAACAGGCGGTAAATTTGACGTTTCAAAATGATCCTAAAAAATCTTAATGAATAAAGAAATTTTGACTTTGACTTTGACTTTGACTAACAAAGATAATGGGATGTCCGATATGGAGGATCTGACAAGAACGTGAAGTAGTAACGTTTTCGCAGGATTATTAACGATTTCGTAAACGTTGGACTTAGCAGGGTTTGGCAGGACGTTGGATTTAGTAGGATTTGCATTTTGGTGTTTTGCAGTATCTGCAGACCGGAGTAGGCGCGTTGTTGTTGTTGTTGTAAATAGGTCGGTTAGGATAAGGATTAAGTCTCCAGTTAGCCTGGTGTTGGTTGAACGAATTTTGTTGGTTCGAATTGCGACGTATAAGTTGATTACGTTTCGCATTTGACCTATTCTGGCGTTGTTGATTGCCCGATGGACCTGGATTTTGTCTATATAAGGACTGTTGGATTTTTTCCTCAGATATCGCTAGATTTACAGCCTCATTTTTATAGGTTTTGATGGGTTGACATCTGACTGTTTGAAATGCGTGGTGTCAACCCCATTTTAAAATGATGAAGGGCTAATTCCGCCATGGCTGCTGTTCGTCCTATCATTTCGCGGCTTTTAGGTTCGTGTGAGATGGATATTTTGTTAATAATTGAGATAAGCATGACTTTATCCTCAGAGCATACTGACTTACGGTTTCACTTATTTGTTGTTTACACTCCTGCAAATCTGTTACGAGATGGGCGTAGTGTTTCCCCTCACTGAATTGGGCTTTGAGGAATTCTTTAAGTTGCTGCCAATTTACAAACTCTTTGATAAAGCAAGCGGTTTTCGCCTTGCCCTGGAGTTGGCAGAGTATGTATTTGAACAGGATGTCCTTTTGAGAGTCGGAAGCTAGTTCATAAGCATTGTTACAATAATTCACTGGAAATTAATTTAATTTTTATCTATATCCATCGTATGGTTTTATGAATCTCAGGAGAGTGGAAAGCTCGACTTCTAATTTAGTTGCCGAAGCAATTTATATAAGCAAAGTTTATTTTTGGATCTAGTCAAAGGGCCTTGAGATGCAGGTGGACAGAGGTATTCCTCTTCGTTATCGGTTACTATAATTTTAGGTTTTGGACTTGAGGGTTTTCAGCCAATGTTCAAAAATTAAAAAAAAAATTAAAATTCAAATATCTTTATTGCTCGAAACATGGTATAAAGGTGGTAAATAGTAATTATAAATAATGTTCTTATGTTTCACTATAGTCTAGCATGCAATACTTATTGGTAACATAATAATATTAAGATCTGCGATTAGCTAAATGAATTAAGTAAGTCATTAACGTCATAAAAGTTATTTTCATTCAGCCATTTAAACAATTTCTTTTTAAATAAATATGTACTCATTAATCTAATGTCATTTGGAATCTTATTGTAAATTTTTACACACATAGTCAAACAATTATTACTATATTTGGCGGAATGTGAAGCTACTTTTAGAATAAGTCTATTCGGGTCTCTACATAGCCTAGGATTTCTGTCACATGCTTTTTCAAATAAATGTTCATGGTTCTTAACAAAATTTGCGACTTAATAGATGTATAGCGACGGTAGAGGTAACAAACCAAATTCCTTAAACAACGGTTTACATGACTCATCAGGCGGGATTCCAAATATCGCTCTAATGCATTTCTTTTGAGCCAGAAATGCTCGCATTTTGTCTGTACTATTGCCCCACATTACGAGCCCATAGCGGAGAACAGATTCAATATATGCATGGTAGGACATTATTGCAGTTTTTATATTTGTGACATTTTTAATTTGTCTTAAGGCAACTACAAATTTATTAATCTTTTAGTTTACTACATCTATGTGGAATTTCCAGTCAAAATTTTCGTCGATAATTACACCAAGAAACTTTACCTGCTGGGACTGCTTTTATTTTTGCTATGTTAAGTGTTAAATTATATTTCACATGTTTAGATTTATTAAATTATATATATTTAGATTTATCAAGATTTATTTTAAGATTTATGTCAAGCCAATGTAATATTTTGTCTATTGTATTATTAATGTCAGTTTCATGATCCCTAACACTACATAGTTTTTTATGAGATGTCACAATTACAGAAATATCGTCCGCAAATAAAATGCACCTATGGTTTGTCACGTCAACGATTTCGTTGATGTAAAGTAAAAATAATATAGGTCCTAATATGCTACCTTGAGGGACGCCCGATTTATTGATTTCGAAGCTTGAAGTGTATGTCCTTAGTTCATTGTCGTCAGTAAGTTTGTCAATCACTACACATTGCTTACGATTTTCTAAATACGATGAAAACCATTGTAGTTAGACCTCGAACGCCGATGTTTTCAAGTTTATCCAGAAGTATCTCATGTGAAACAAAGTCAAAGGCTTTAGATAAATCGTAAAAAAGTCCTGTAGTGTAGTGACCTGTGTTGAATACAACACAGTTTTTACTAAAGTGAAAATTGCCAAAAAGGTCGATTTTTCTTTTTGAAAACCAAATTGTTCCTTCTTTATAATATTCTGCTTGTTGCAATAATCTAATAGTCTTTTAAACATACATTTAACAACAATTTTGGAGATTATTGGTATTAGAGTTATTGGACGATTGTTACTGACTTCTGTCTTTTTACCTTTCTTGAAGAGTGGTTTAACCATCGAAAATTGGCATAAGGCATTGGGAAAAGTAGCTGTTGAAAAGGATAGGTTTATCAAGAATGTCAATACTGATAATATTATCGGCATACTTTCCTCAATTATTTTCGTATTTATACCATCATAGCCTTCAGATTTATTATTTTTTAAGGACAAGATTTCTTTTTTCACTTCATTCTCAGTCATGGGGAAGAGAAACATTGAATTTAAAGTGGTAAAATTAATCAATTTCAGACAGCGTCATATAGTACGGTGTATCATGTGTACTACCAGTTGAACTACGTGGTAGTACTACGTTCTCAGAGGGCCATATGGCAACCCTAGCCGCGGGTCACCTCTATCTCATCTATTCGTCAGGCACGCACATACGCACCGCTCCATTATGCATGGGTCATTTTGATTTATATCTATACGATTTATATTATCATGAGTTAGGCTTTTATCTTCTGGATTTCCATCAATTATATACAGTGTTAGTAATTAATTCTTGGTCCTTGGTAAAGTTTAGTAATCATAGTACCAGAGAAGAACAAAATGAATAAAATTACCGGACATCAATTTCACACAGCGTCATCTAGCCCCAAACTAAGCATACTCGTAGCTATATAACATTTCTCAGCTCAGTTGGTAGTAACTCTACCTTCTGCGCTGTAGGTGGTGAGTTCGATACCCACCCAGGACAAACATTTGTGTGATGAATATAGATGGTTGTTCGTTTGGGTGAGATATTGTATGATAAGTATTTATTTACGAAAGAGTATCAAAGTATTTTATTCGTAATCTAGTTTCCATATTACAAGCTATGCTTGGTTTGGGTCTAGATGGCGCTGTGTGAAATGAATAATTAACCGCCTTTTTGGTCTAGTGGTTTAACCCACTGATTTCAGATCCATAGGTCCCGGGTTCGATCCCCAGGGAGAGACCAGGGAGAGATATGGATCGTGGTAGGATTTTGATTAAGTCCGCCTGGCTAGCTACTTACTTACCTAATTCAGTCGCCATAATAACAATTCTTAAAAAAAGTGTTGTGTTCCGGCATTTAGAGGTAAGATAGCCAGTTCCTCGGTTGGTTGAGGATTCCTGATGAAGTGCGCCTCAACCTCCGGCCTTATCTCTACTTGTAACTTTTTATTTGGTTATGGGAAGAGGAAAAAGAATCATTCGAATTAGAGATGACTTTATTTTACTTTATATACAACTTAGCACCGCCATGCGCCATGTTGCCGACCACAGACAGATAGCGTGATATAGACGCGCTAGTGAGGTGACACGTTATTAGTGTTGTGCCATTGCAATCTCCAACACCCTTCCTCAATGTCACATCACTAACACCACTTTCAATTACTAACACTTATGAAAAATAACTTAATAAAAATGCAGACTCTACATTTAGGTACCTACTACATTACACAAGAGGTATTATAAAAGCAACTTACTTCTACAATTCTCAAACTTAATTTTACACAAAGGCTTAGTACAGATATCAGCAATTTGATTTTCATTTTCGATATACTTCAATATTACAATTTTCTTTTCAACTTTGTCCCTTATAAAATGATATTTCAAATCTATATGCTTTAACGTCTTATGATATTCTGGATTTTTTTAAATATGAATAGCAGATTGATTGTCTTCATAAATGACCATGTTACTACACATAAGATAAATTTCACTAAGCAAGTTTTTAATCTAACACCCCTCACATATACCTCTAGCTAGAGCAACATACTCAGCTTCAGTTGAAGACATCGCCACACACTGCTGCTTACTGGATGACCATGAGACTGCAACCAAATACCTTAATTATGTATCCTGATGTAGACTTCCGGTCTGTTTGATCTCCTCCCCAATCAGCATCGGTATAGCCCACCAAATTCTCATCTGTACCACTCTTATACACCAACTTAATACCTGGTGTTCCTTTGATATATCTTAAAATTATTTTCAAACCCTTCCATACTTCCTCATTTGCACATACCTGATAGCGACTCAGATAACTTAAAGTATAACATACGTCAGGCCGAGTGCCTAACATTGCATACATAAGACTCAATTAGCTCTCTACACTGCCTTATCAACTTTTCATCCCTCTGATCACTCTTCTCAATTTGTAGTCCCGGCTCCATAGGTGTAGAAACCGGCTTGCAGTTTTCCTTATTGTACTTCTTCAGAATCTCTTTCAAATAATTTTCTTGATCAATTTCATTACAATTTTCTCTCTTCTTTATGTTTATACCTAAATATTTAGAAACTCCATTCATATCTTTCATATCAAAGTTATCCACAAACACTTGCTTGCTTAACTTTTCAATCTCTCTTACATCTTCTGAAATTAATATTATATCATCCACATACAGTAAAAAATAGAATTTGAACCCATTCCTGTAATATAAGCAATAATCACATTTGCTGCGCATAAACCCTTCCTGAATCATTAGATTGTCAAACCTCTCATTCCAATATGTATCCTTATGTGACTTCTTTAGTCCGTATAATAAACAAAAAACTCCCAACGCATCATGTGATTTCTCCCAGGCCTCGAGAATATAAGATTTTTTCCTGAAATAAAAATGTCTTATTATGTACCTTAACTTATTTGAAACCTATAATTGAGATACAGCGCTTCCGTTTCCGGTTTGACGCAGTTGGGCGCGTCATAGGCTCTCCGCCAATCAGCAACAACTACTCGTTATGCGCTACCTGCGTGGCGGCGGCGGTAGGGGCGAGACTTCGAGGCGCGCGCCGTCCGCCCGAGCTTCAGTTTAGACTCAATTACCATGCAGCACTTACTTAGGTTTCAAATAAGTTAAGGTACATAATAAGAAATTTTTATTTCAGGAAAAATTCTTATATTATGTAGCCTGTAACTTATTTGAAACCTATAATTGAGATGTGTCTATTTTCGCATGGTAGCGCTAAATCCTACGAGAATAGGAAATTAAAGTATGTTATACTTTATACGCCAACGGTGATTAGAAAAAATAAAAAAGTAGTATGTATACAATTTATAACTTCAAATAAAGTATTAATTACAAAATCAAATCAATCATTTACAACATGAGTATAATTACATATATCTTATAATATCCATAATTACATTGGCAAAAAGCTATCATTAAGTGATGGTACATCAGATATTGTTAAAGTTTTAACAGGGCGCCTATAAAATCGAAGTAATGTGTTAGGCGCAGCCCAGTTTCCTCGAGCCAAAATTTCATCTAATGGCATATCATTTATCCAATTGAGAGATGCTACTGCTGATCTAATGGAACCAGGTGAGTCATTAATTCCAGCATCTACTAAAACTGTTTTAACCCACCCTGCAATTACAGTCCTGCTTGCTGGTTTTGGCTCATTTCTGGTTGTTATAAACAAACTCTGTATGTTATTTCCTGAAACTCGCCTAGTTTGGGATACTTTTAATAGCTTATTTACCCAAAACACAGGATCAATTTTTTGGTCTTTACCAGATAATAATTGCCAACCAGATTGTCTATGATTTACCGAGTCAGTCTTAGAACCGTAAATTGGCCAAAATGTAATTGAATTTTCACTAATAATACAATCATTTTCTTTTACAGATAGTAACGTCAGATCATGGACTCGCCTGCCAGAAGCTAACAGGAGCAAAGTAGCACATCTTCTTGATACTTCAAATAAAGTTTCCGATGGAGGTTCGGTTCGCAGGAACCATTGTAGAACGGTTTGCGGGTTCCATACTGGTGGTTTAGAATTAGTTTTGTGCACTGAATTGTTAGCTATGCCTTTGAGAGCTTGTCGAACTAATATGTGTCCACTTAGTTTTGTTTCGGAAGCAGGCTCACAAAAAGAAGACACCACGGACTTGTGCACCAATATAGTTTTATAGCTTAAACCTTCAGCCTTATGTAAATAAATGAGGTATTTTGATAATCCCTGACCTCCTGGTGTTTTGTTATTTACCCCTGAAGATTTACACCATTTGAGCCATCGTAACCAAACCTGCCTGTAAGATTTTAGTGTACTGGGTCTCCAGCTAGATTCAATTACACTGATTTCAGAGGGTGACCAGTCTCCTAAGAGATCATCCCACCCTGACATTTCCATGCCTCCAATACTAGGTCGCTTACCCGCGTTGGAGGAATATTGGTCCTGGTGTCGATCAACACCGACTCCAAGTTCCTTATTGTGAACGGGGGGCTCACAGCACGTCTCTTGAGATCTGCTCTCCAAAAGACATTGTTCCACCTCGGGCAAATTACAATGAAGGTTCCCTGAGCCTGATTCAGTGCAGCTAGAACCCGGTGCATCAGGCATGGTGGTGGAAAGATCCACGCCAGTCTGTGCCTCCATACTCGACTGAATGCATCGTGGTAAAGTGCTTTCTGATCTCTGAGGTCTATAGTCACATACCTTGGTACGACGTGGGCTAGACTGGAGGCCATCAGATCGATGTCCGGTGTCCCCCACCTGCTGAATATCATCTGACAGGCTTGAGGAAGAAGATGCCATTCTGCTAACGTTTTGTACCTGGACAATCCGTCTGCTATACCGTTTAGTGGACCTGGTAGGTAGCTTGTTACCAAGTTGATGCGATAATCTTCTATTTGCCTGTAAATTAATCGCGTTAGTTGCATGAGATTTACTGAGCGAGTCCCGCCTTGATTGCGCAGGTACGCTAGAGCAGTTCGATTGTCGCTCTGGACTAGGACCGACTTCCCGCGACAACGAGCTATTACGTCGCTGATCGTCAACACCTTGTATATTGCCAGAAGTTCTTTCATGTTCGCATGATACTGAAATTCTTCTGGCCTCCACGGACCTTGGACATGGTCGCCGTTGACATAAGCTCCCCATCCAATACCTGATGCGTCTGTGACGATATGAAACGATACCGGAGCCAACCAAATCTCGCTCGTTGCTTGTAACTTCTGCATCCACCAAATGATGTCCTCTCTGGCGCCTGCTGTTAGATGCACCGCCCTTTTTAGCTTCAGAGCTTGATGAAGACAGGCCTGGATCTTCCGGAAGTGGAGCCTTCCAAACTGAACCACGAAGCTCGCGAACTGCAGGGTACCTACAACTTTTTGCAGATGGAGCAACGTAACGGTTTTTGTCTCGAATGCTTGACTTAATCGCGCGGACATCACTGGTATCTTTTTGAGAGGTAGAGATTTTTTGTTTAAACGAGTGTCCCAATGAATTCCGAGAAATTCTATTTCTTGAGATGGTACGGTGGACGACTTCTCTTTGTTTATTAACCAGCCGAGGTCTTTGATCAGGTTGAGAGCCACTTGCATCTGTTTGATCAGCATGCGAGGGCATTGATTTACCACAAGAAAGTCGTCGAGATACACCAACACTCGTATGCCTTTCTCGCGAAGCTTTTGCGCCACCCAGTTGGATAGCGTCGCGAACGTCCTCGGGGCGCTTGCTAGGCCGAAAGCCAAACAGGTCATTTGGAAGGTTGTGCCGTTGAAAATGAACCTGAGAAAACGGCGGTGAGATTTCACAACTGGTACGTGAAAATATGCTTGATGCAAATCTATTTTCATCATAAAATCGCCGCTTTGTAGAAAACGTGGTACGGTGTGCATGTTTACCAACCTGAACTTTTTTGGTCTCACGTAACGGTTTAGAGCTTTGAGGTTGAGGACAGGTCTTTGCGAGCCATCTGCCTTCCTCACTGGAAACATTGTCGATAAAAAACCTGGGTCTGGTGGTGCTCTTTCTATGACAGACTCTTTCAGCATCTGGTTTATTTCGGTTTCTAAATCTGGAGTAGCCGTGGTTATGAATTGACTTCGGTTCCTGTACAGGCGACAAAGTGGTGGCTTCACCACGAAAGGTATTCGGTAACCTTCTATTATTTTTAGAATGTGTATCGGAGCCCCCATAGATTGCCACATGTCTTGGTGGAGGTGTAATCGCCCGGCTTGAAATGGTATGGCATAGTCATTGTTTCCTATGATCTCGCTGATCTTCCTTTGGCTTCTTGAAGGATTTGTTTTTGGCAGCATAATAGACGGGCTTGCCGGCGATAGACTTTCCTTTTCCAGACGTGGAAGCGTGCTGGAATCTATTTCGGTCATAACCACGAAAGGACACCGCGGGGTTGGTAAACCGCCTTGGTGCGGCCTGAGTGCCCTCGGCAGGCATATACGGCCGGTGATTACCTTGCGCATGTGAAGTCTGGATACCCTCGGCAGGTAAATACGGTCTGCGGAAAATTTTTGCGCCTCCTCCAAGCTTAGACACTGCATCACCGAGCTCCTTTGGTTGGAACAAAAACTCGCAGCTCGGCGGAATTTTCCGAAGAATAGTTTTATTGTATCTATCTTTAACCGCGGCTAGAGCACTGTCTCGGCGATGTTCAATGATATCCGCTCGACGACCGCAAACCACCTGCAAAATGTCTTTCGAAACTGCACTGTAGGGGCACGTGCCCGAGAATAACTCGTGTACTTTAGCTGTTAACGAGGCGTGTGTTAAAGTGGTTTGACTGTCGGAGCTCCACTCTAATAAAGTTTTCAGTGTGGTTTGCAAAGCCTCTTTTTGGGTCAAAACCATGTTTGTCAAGGCTCCAAATGTTTGATCGAGAGATCGATGATAGTTAAATTTGGATTCAAAAGCCAGTAACTCATCATTCATACCCAAGTTAGTGAAAGCAGGGGTTGTTACGTACTTTTTTTGGGCCTCGGTGTATCGAACACTATTCCACTCTGCTGACTCGAAGTGTTGAAGTTTTTTAACATATTTTAGTCTAGCTTCTGAGGTACGCTTCACTGACTCCGACGCTATAGTATCCTCATCCCACTCGAACATTTTTTCAGCAGGTTTCATTAGTTCGGAATAAACCGACGATGCCTCGTCGTTTGCGCGAACCTCAGCAACATTGTCATGGGAATCGGTATGTGGATTCGGATCAACATGGCGATTTCTTGTAAGTAGGTATTTCAGCTCACTAATCTGTTTCTGAAGGTAATCAAACCTTGTCTCCGACCGACTTGCCGCCGAGCGTGCACGTTTTGGCGATAGTGGATAGGTCTCGTCGTCATCGCCTTCATTGTCACTGCTACTATATAACCGCCGTGGCCGCTTGTAATTTATTCTCCTTTCTTCCAACTCGGGAGAGCCTTTTTCCTTGTCTGAACTATTTTCTTCCATTTTTATAACACTTGTATGTTTTGAGTTGCAAATAAAGCTTTACTGAAAGTAAAAATAGCACAAGTTGAAAATAAAATAAGCACTTGAAATTCACAAGTCTTTTTTTTTTTTTTTTTACGAACGACTCTGTCGTTATTGCACCCAACTTGTCGCAACGAAAAACAAACGCCAACTGAAGCTCGGGCGGACGGCGCGCGCCTCGAAGTCTCGCCCCTACCGCCGCCGCCACGCAGGTAGCGCATAACGAGTAGTTGTTGCTGATTGGCGGAGAGCCTATGACGCGCCCAACTGCGTCAAATCGGAAACGGAAGCGCTGTATCTCAATTATAGGTTTCAAATAAGTTACAGGCTACATAATATGCGTTACTAAACTAATACAGGCATCAGCAGTTGAGCGACCTCTTGTAAATCCAAATTGTTTATCATGAAATAGGGCGTTAGCATAAAAATGACTATGTAACTATGTAAGAATAATCTTCTCAAAGATTTTACTGAATGTCGATAGTACTGATATCGGCCTAAAGTTTGTTGGATCAGAACTGTTACCAGATTTAAAAAGAGGAGTTATTTTACTATATTTCATTAAATTAGGGAATACCCCGCAGTCGATGCAATCGTTGAAAATAAAAGCTAATTCAGGCGCTATGACGCCTATTATTGGTTTTACAATGCTTACAGAAATGCCCCAGAGGTCAGAGGTCTTCTTTTAATTTATAAGTTTAAATGCTTTAATAATAATTATCGTTATTGTTAACTTATTTGAAATAAAATGGTTTATTACATGATGGTACATTGTTTTTCAGTATTGACTCTGCCATAATATTTGAAGAGTTCAATGATTTTGTGGTAGAAACAGGTACATCAGTAAAAAACGTTTCAAAAGCGGTCGCAACATCAATGTTTTGGGATATATTAAGATTTCCTATTTTTAAATTAAATTCGTTAGTGTTGCTGCTTTTCCCTTTTCCAGTCTCACTATTAATAATTTTCCAAGTAGCTTTAATTTTATCTTTACTATTTACAATCTTTTTTCTCAAGTATTGGGATTTAGCGGCCACACAAACTTCCTTAAAGATTTTAGAATATTAGACCTTACAACTATTTTTCACCAATGCACTGACTGACAGGTTACAGGTTAGCTGCAAGTTTAGGTAAGTATAAAACTTGTCTTACCTGTATTTTATTTTCTTCATTACTATTTATCAATAAATCAACTGATCCCACACTTTCAACAGGAAGTGGTGTCTTGCTGGCTACAGTTATATTGGGTATCGGTGGACTTGTTACATAATACATCCAATCACATCTATTGGTCATGTGTATAGATGCACCTGAGTCCACATACCAGAGATCCGAATTCATTGTCTGCACGGATGCCGAGAATGCTGCGACATAACTTTTGTTTTCATCGGACTTCTTTTTCGGAGCATGACAGTTCTTCGCAAAATGTCCATGCTTATTGCAGTTAAAGCACCGGGGCCCTGTTGCGTTTCCTTTTCCATGAATGGCTTTATTCCTTGTTAAGAATGCTGAACTTTCTGAGCATTGAACTTCCTGCAGGACTTTTGTTTTGATAGAATCTGCACTGATCTTGATACCTGAGCTCTCTAATCCCATGATCATCGGTTTGTAAGTTTCATTTAATCCGGCCAACATCAGCGTTTCGAGCCATTCATCATTAATGTCAAACTTGATATTTCTGAGCTTGTGAGCACTTGACATGATCTTGTTCACATAATCATCCACGCTCCGAGAAGATTCCAACGTAGTCGTGATGAGGTCTCTCAGCAAGGCTACTCTTCTATACAGACCACTGTCATCAAAAGCCTGTTCCAAACTCTCCCAGACTTCTTTGCAAGTTTTAGAGTTCTGTATATGGACATAAATTATTGGGTCCAGCAATAAAATAAGCTTCGATTTAGCCTTAGTTTCCTTCTTCACGTCAGTATTATCACCTGTGACACAGCCCCACAATTCTTCTAGCTCAAATTGCACTGCGAATTTCCAACTTACGTAGTTGTCTCTTCCAACAAATCTGTCAATGTGGAATGGATGGTGATTGTGGTGACTAGTAGACATCTTCTTCGCGTGTATTTTCAGCTTTCTTCAGTGTCCAAGCACGTTGCTACAGAGAGTTTATGGATTATCCTCTACAACGTGGCGAACAAAATATACGCCGCCCGGTTTCTTTTTATCCTTACTGCGCTTTCTTGATATTTCTTTATTCAACCACGCTCTGCTACCATGTTGATTTTAAGGTTGAAATAATAACGTAGGACTTAGAAATGCAAAACGTATTTAATAGATTTCTCAGTGACACGACTCAACTCGACAGACAAGAAAAAGGTAACATAGAGAAACAAACTATTTGACAGCCATGTCTTCACAACCAACACTTTACAGAGTATCGTACATGACAAACACAAAAATGGATGCGTTCATAATTTATTAATTCCAACAAAATTATATGCTGATCCCTGCACATTTGACAAAAGGTAGTGTAGCTTTTCTACTTCTGCGAGATCCCTACTGTGATGAGTGAGTCATATAGTTCCTTGAAAGCAACCCAATTTTCTAATTTCCCTTCAAATCAGGGCTGCCAGGTGAAAATATGCCGCAATCGTACCTCAGCTTAAAAAAAGTCGTACAACCAAGGAAAACTTCAAATAAAAAATCGTACGTACAATAATCATAGATATAATACAATTAATAATAAAACACTTGAAAAATACTACTATATATTAGGTAGGCAACTGTTAGTATAATAAAATCACTTTTTTTTGTATAGGTTTGCCGTACTCATCATTTTTATCATATTATCTGTCGGCTTAAAATCAGCACAGTTTCCGGTAGATCTAATCAGTTGCTTTGCCAATAAGGTTCCATTGACTGTTTCGTTGGCCAAACTATTTCTAAGTTTGGTTTTTATTAAATTAACTTCGCTAAACGCCCTTTCACTATCAGCACTCGCTAGTGTTTTGTACTGTTCAAAATTTTGCTTCACCCCAAAATTCGTCTGGGCTTTTCGTCAAGTCAACTTTTTCAATGATGTTGGGGAAACTGCGCCATTCATCATCTGTCGCTTGCATTTCTTGAATGTTATCAGGATTGATAATTCGTGGAACAAGCGTCATCACTGGCTACAAAGAAGGCATCTTATTCCTGAAATTGCTGGATATAGCATTGACCGGCTCGATACAATCAATTTTTGAAAGTAAAGGGTCATCTAAATCATACCGTTTCTTTATTTCTCTTGCACTCGTAATCAGGAATTGACGACAACGATGAAAAAAATCTTTGCGCGCTGAGACTTGATGAATAATTTCGGGCTTTGTCACCATGTTCATCACTTGTATTCCGAGATACATTTGGTCATCTTTCAACCATTTTTCTTGGCGATCAACAGAAATTGCAGATAGCTCAGTTCTGTTGACATAATCTCGATCAAGAAAACAAAGTAAAATGTCTCGGTACATTTCACGCACCTTTTCATTTAAAGTAGTCATTACTACTTTTTCTGACTGGAAAAGTTTATTGAAATTTGTGAATTTTGGCAAAATCCAGGATAGAAACATATAAAACAGTTGCATAAATGGATCGTACAAGCTATTGTGGATTAATTCTGTGGAAACAAGCCGTTCGTATAACCAGCAGTCAGTGAAGAAAAGATTTAGTGCAGACCACTGCTCCAACAGCCGGTCAACGACTACTACCAATGATAACCAGCGTGTTTGAGAGGGGTGCAAAATCTAATGAGGTTTGTTGAAACTGTTGAAGAAGGCTCAATCTTTTCGAACTGTTTTTGAAGAAACCGTAAATCTCTCTTGCTAAGTCTTCGCAGCGACGTGGTAACTGCTTACACGCCTCTGAAGCACACAGATGTGCAGAGTGGCAAACACATTGAATTCTATAAATACCAGGCAAATTCTCCTTTAGTCTGCTTGCAACCGAGTTGTTTGCACCCATCATAACGTTGCAGCCGTCCGCACCAAATCCAATTATGTTTTCAGTTGGAATATTGCGATCAGAAAAAGATTTTATTAAAATGTTGTATAAATTCTCTCCAGTAGCGCCTTCTTCTGCCATTTGAGGATCTTCAGAATTAAATATTTTACATAGCTCCCAGAACTTGCTGACAATTTTATTTTGATCAGGGTCAAAATATCTCACAATTATACAACTCGCTTTGTGAGTGCTGATATCGGTTGATTCATCTGACAGGACACTAAATTTTCTATTAGTTAATTTTTCGGCCAGAGATAATTTTTCACTTTCCCCTATTACTTCAGTGATAACAGCTGTTGCTTTCCCATTGTCTTCTTAACTAGCTTAAATGTTTGTCATTTGACCCTACTGTTCGAACACCCACATTAGTACTGCGACTAACTGCAGGCCTGTCGGTGTGTTTTGTCATAGTACTTATGACCCTATTACAAATATTAAATGCTAACAATTTAGCAATACTCAACCTACTATATCTACTAAGATACAAAGTATCTTGCGTTAACCTAAAGTCACTAATAAAAATATTAGTGTCAAAATATAAAACGTCACTATGACGACATGTCAAGTTGTATAAAATCATATTAATATTAATAATAATAACATTAACATCCCTAGATAACAATTTGGAGTAAGGAAAGGCACACAGAATCAATTTTGACCACCCTAAGTCTACTTTTTGTAACAATATTTCCACTAAATAAGTGACATCAGAGCGCTTGACCCCATAACTATTACCTAACTGTACTATTAATGTGGTTTGTTTGTCAAAAGATGTCTCAATTAAAGTCTTTATTAACTTATGGATAGACGCGTTTGGAAAACAGTAGTTGGTAACCACTTGGTCTCCTATTCTTCCCTCCTATTCTTTATTCTTCCTATCATTGAGCAACTGACCCATACCTAATCGTAGGCGTTCTGAGAACACCACAGTTTTCTGGGTCAGTCGACAGGTTTCAGTCTGCCTAACCAGAGGCTGTGTTTTGTGTACTAGACTTGCAGGTTCAAACTGCACATTCGGTGCAGGAAGTACTACAGGTGGAACAGGTTGTGCAGTCACTGGTATTGGTGGTTCCACATGTCCTGATGAAGCACTCTGGGATATACTATGAGTCACAGACTGGTCTATGGTACATGGGTCTCGGTCTGTGAGCTACTATTACATATCTGTACATAAATACTGTCATTATTTACCATTTCCACAATACTATTCATTTTTTTAATATTTTCAGTGGAATCTTGCTTAGCTTTTTGGTATTTCACTGACAACTCATGTAAAGACCTTTCCAAACTTTCTATTTTGTCTGACATGTATTTTAATTTTGTAGAGTTCCGTCCAAGTAAGCTGTAGCAAGATTCTAGTTCCTCGGTTAAATTACATTTCTGTTTACTCAATTGTACAACGCTAAATACATTTTTGTGTTTTTTTAATTTCTTTTCAGATTTTTTTGTAAAGCTACTTAATTTTAAATATTTTTTTATTTTATTACTTCCTCTTATTGATGAGATTCTGTTTGGTGTGGTGAGATTAATCACAGAGAAGCCTGCCTCACTGTTTTGAAGTTCTGTCTGAAGATCCAGATTTTTGAAGTTGGTTGCAGAGGGCATATTATTATGACTTAATTCTAGATTGTCAATTTTAGATCTGCACTGATTTAGTTCTTGCTGTAGGTCTTTATTTTGTTGAAGCACTAGTTCATAAGTTTCATAACAGTTGTCCACTGAACTCAGCATTGACTGGATGCGGTCATGATCAAACAATAAGTCTTCATATTTGCTGTGCAAATCTGCAAGTTATCTCTTGAGAGTCTTGTTCTGGCCGAGAATCACCAACATCTCAGCCTCACTCTTATCCTGCTCTTGAAGAAGCTGCTTATGAGCCTCAGTGAGCTCAGTTAGCTCCGACTTGGCTGCCATCAGCTTGGTCTGCATATCACATTGCCTCCGGGTCAAAGGCATTGTTGTTTTTCTGGAACACAGTAGAAAGTATGAGTTAGTTTATAATAACAGATAGATGTAGAAAAGGGTGATAGATAAGATTTAAATTAAAATAATTAGGGATTTAAACAAAGGTATGTTGAGAAAGTTTTAGAATTTAGATATAAGTGGAAGAGAACTAAAAAAGAAAAGGATTTTACATTTGGATGTGCCTAGATAGGTAGGTACCTGCTTAGCTCTGGATGAGTGATATTACAGTGCCTTTTGTACCATTATATTGTACATAGTTTAATATTAGGTAGGTACCTACCTCAAATATAATCTCAGATTATGTAGCTATGTTAAGCTTTAGCAATGAATGATGGAGACAACAATGTTTTACATAATGCACACAAATCATACATCAATTGTAGGTATCCAAGTAGGTAAATAAAGTCTGTATAGGTACAGCAAGTAAGTATTACTGTTTGGATTCTTTGTAATTATCTCATAAATCTAGTGATTTGGACAAACAAGTTGTCAATTACAACTATTGGATGTAAACAAAGTACTTATAAGGTTAGAATTTTAGTTTATGCTGTGTCTTTGTAGTTTTATTCTGTATGAGGCAGATTGAGTCTCCAAATAACTTCCACGAATTATTGTCAAGTTATACGAGCACACAGTGCCTGTGTGTGTCGGGTCAGTGACTCATATTCATGAGTCATGTAGGTAATGTTTTGAATGTAAAAGTATGTTTTGTTATAATGTTTAATTACACATGAGAAAAAATATTTTATTTATCAAAGATTAAATATTGTATAATAATAATGAATCATTAAATCATTAAGAATAACAACTCTAAAATCAATATATCCATTTGTGTGTGTGTGTCTGTTGGGTTTTAAGTATTGAGCATATGAATAGAGTGTGACCTCTGTGTGTGAAAAAAATCTGTTATGACTGTTTTGAGTAATACAAAGGGTTTTCTTTTATCATAAATTGTTTAATCAGTTCTTTGTGGAAAATTACACATTATACTTAAACATCTACATAAAATGCATTGAGTCGCTATCAGCAGAAAAAAAGTATTCATTTGGCTTTTCGGGATTTCGTGTAAACTCGTTTTTTTTTACTATTGAACTTTCAGTGACTGTGTCTCTATCTTTAATTTTCGAAATAACAAATTTCAATGTCGGGTGTTTTACTGTTTTTAAAATTATTTTACGATTAACTTTTAAAAATAGCCTCCATATTTCTGTTTCATCTTCTGTTATGTTTATCCTTTTTCTACTTCTATCTGTGTTTTCATAACACGGCTGTTCCTTTTTTTCTCCTTCTGCCTGTTTTCGTTTGATTTCACTCTCGTATTTATTATCTCTTAACTCTTCCATCTGGTTAGCAACTGTATATTCGCCATCATCTGAAATGCAATATTCCGAAGAATCATGTAATGAATATGCATCTTCATCTGTGCTGCTTTCATGTTTTGTTTTTTTTTTTTTCAGGCTTTTGCTTTTTGTCAACAAGTTTTCTTTTCTTCTGTGTATTTTGAGTTTTAATAATGTCTTTGGCAGATGGTGAAATATTTTCTACTTCCTTCATGTTGAATAGAGTATATTTGGTCAAATCAAAATATCTCCTATTTTCTTCAGTATTCCTTATATCGGATAGTACTGTTACTTTCTTTTCAGGTGCATAACATTTCCTCACAGCTGTTTGTTTCAGTAAGTTTGTAGGTTTTACATTGAAACAGTCACAGAAACCGGGTCTTGTTTTTTGGCAAAAGCAACTTAAGTTACGGTATGAAATGATATTTTCTGAGTTAGGGCTATTTATTCTTTGATGTATTTTCATCGTGTTTGGAACGGGGATAAGATCTGTCGAGTCTTTTAATATGCTGCCAAATGGAATATAAAAGAGTTTTATCTTAGTTTCAGATTCTTGGAGGAGTTTAAAAGCTGTACTTGCGTTCGTAATGTCGAAGCCATAAGCAACGAATGAGTCTAAACGTCGCTTTATGGCTCCTCCTACACCATCAGCTGCCCCCTTGCCATGTTTAGCTTCAAAGAAATTCCACGTCGAGAACGGGAACCCGAGCTCTTTCGTAAATTTTGCAAATTAGCTTTTTCTGCCGATATTGAACTGTGGGACCATCAGAATAAAAATGAATCCCGTCTACGTCTGGTAAAGTTTCTCTAATCAGTTTCAGTACTGGCAAGAGGTGAGCCCAAATTGCATCAGGCCCGTGTTCGTTGTTTGGGGATATAGATGCAAAACATTTATCACCTTTTGCAGTATATACGATTCCCGTATGCAAAGTAAACTGTTGTCGTGAAGCTCCAAAATGCATTGCCAGAATTTCTGTGCTTAATTTACATGAATAATTTTCAGAGAAGTCTATGTGTAATGCTATGGTTCGTTCATCTAGATTTTTCGTGCACCGACGGTATTCTTTGTACTGATGGATTATATTGTAGGAATGGGTTTTGAAAATCTGCAATTCTTCTTGAAACGCGTCGAGTAAAGTTTTCAAGGAGCTACTTTTTCTTTCCTTTACAGTTTTTTTTGTTATTTTCGGCTCTTCGCTATTTATTTTTTCTTTGTAATCCCAAGAAATACTATCGTTCAAGTTTTTTCCGTAACTTGTGTAATCAATACGCTTGTTTTGGCACAGTTCACACTCTCCGTAAGCACAAACATTAGATTTGGTATCGCAAACAATCATAGCTAATAAATCGTCTAGATCTTTTGTTTCTATTAAACCCATTGACTTAAGAAGCCTGGCTTTCATTTGCAAATTTTCATGTTTTTTGCAAGCACACGTTTCACGTTTCTCGGCTTTCGGCGGCAATACATAAAGGGGTATCTTTTGAATGTAGCGAATGACAGCTTTCCTCCTTCTTGGCAGTATTTTTGATCATAGAATTGAAACTTGTGTGGCTATGCAACATAATTAACTAAATGAAACGATTATTACCACAAAATTTTTCGTCGATTTGCTGACGTTTCGAGATCATTTAGAGACCATCATCGATCATCGACATAAGCATCTGTCTTCGAAGCTGGGGTCATTTCGTTAACATTTCTTTCTAATATGTCTCCAGGAATCAGCTTTTCTTCTAAATCACGTATCAAATTGTTTTTTCTTTGATTATCTCTAGTAGCTCAATATTTTTCTTTATACATCTGTTTTTTTTTTTTTTTTTTTTTTTTAACTTTCTTTTAACGCGCCCTTGCTGTGTTTTTAATGCGATGTTTTCTTGTTTTAATTTATAAAGCGCTGTTCTATTTCGATTTCTCTCCTGTTTTAAAACTTGGGGGTCTTTTGCAGATGGCATAATTTCAGGTAAGGATGATGATGGTTCTTCTTTATTTTTTTTCTTTCTATCTCTCCACTGTTTTCTAATGTTTTCTTGCTCAGAAGGAGCGCATTCTGTTATATTTTTTCTATTTTCTCGAGTTCTGTCAGCATTTTTATTTTTTGTGCTAAGAACTTTTCAGGGTTTTTTTTCCTTTAACCTCTCCCGATAGAGCTTTTGCCTTTCAGCAGGTGTTAGTGGCATCTGCAAAAGCGTAAACAATGCTACAGCACATTCTACAGGTAAACTATATGATTTATGCTACTGAGTGACAAACCAATGCCATCAAAAACAAGACTTGTAAAAAAAGCCAAGTCTCGCTATTCAGTTCTTCTACTGTAAAAAATTGTGAGATCCATGTAATACCAAGTCGGTTAAATTATTCAATCCTACTTTAAAAATAAAGATAAAAGACCAAATGTCCAAAAACAAAACATTTAAAAAAATACTTACTAGAAATTAATTAAATACAAACATTACTTAAGAACCCGTCTGTTTTAAGTTGTTACGTAATTAGCTAACCCAATAATAATTATAGTGACAATTTCAATATGAGACATACTTACTTTCTGTTTTAAATAAACAGATTGACTTGGCAATCGTACTAAATACACTATGCTTAATATTTTTCACGAGTGTCACGTCACACAAAATCGTAACACACGTGAACAAACACGCGAGAAAAAAGTAACCTCAAAGTCATGTAGCAACTTGAAATGCAATGTAATTTAGTAAACAAACACATTATTCAGTCCTATTCAGTATTTGCTTTAAGTCTTCAGACTTCAAACAAACTATTTTATCACTTACCATGAAAAAAATGTTCCTAAAAGTCGATAAAATCCAACGACGAAGTCTCAGCACACACCGAGTGGCACTTTTTTCATGTAAACTAAGATGGCTGTCAGGTTACTGACATTTATTTTTGATAGTTGAAATGTTGCCAGCTCATAAAAAATATGCGAAGTGTTTCCATCCATCATAATAAAAAAACTACCATGTAACAAAGTGACGATAACACACGTGAACTAAAATAGAGACACTGTTTAAATTCAATGTTTTTATTATTTCATCTGTATTAATATCGGTTTATTCACGCATTGTTTCTAGGTCCATTCCAATACCTTTGTTTAATATATACGATGGCCTTATTTAAACAGGCTTCATGATGGAAAATTAATATAATGATATTTACTCGGGGCTGAGACATTTGTTTTTTCTATGGAACTAGAAATCATTCCTACTGATTTCAAATATTTGTGTTGTTATTTCATGTTTTAACTGCTACATTAGCCTGATACTATTACTAGTAAATATAAGCGTGTACAGAATATAACAAATATTTTCCTGGAGTTAAAAAAATACTCATTGCTTTATTTTAAGTTAGGTCCACGAAAAAATTGCATGAGGTACATTTTTGGTGAGCCCCACCCATTTATAAGTAGTGTTATCACAATAAAGAAAATGAGATCCTTACATTAATGCAGTGTATAGCTCACAATAAAACAAAAAAAATATTCATAATCATCTAAATGACCAAACACCTAAGTTTTTAGAAGGTAAATAAGAGTGAAACAAAAAAAAATATTCTAAAATTATTACAAACTAAATCAAAGACCTCTATATACATTCTGTTCGCGACGAGGCCCGCCTCTGCATGAAAAGAAGAGGTGAGGGGAGCGGGGCACACCACAAGGCGCGGGGGACGGGGGCCATCACTCGCCGATCGGACAAAGGCACAGACGCGCGCGCAGGCAATATTATAACACCAAATCACTTTCTAATTCTATTTCATAGTCTTGAAGATTAGTAATCTATTTTATAAGCAAAGGATTGTTTCATTTGTTCACCGCAACAAATTTGGCGCCCCCGGATGGACACGCTGGATAAAAAGACCTATGCTGCTGGTCAGAACAAAGGACAGAAGCATAGTACTGACTTCAGTGTTACATCCATTAATTTTTTTGATTTGTCCAGGGAAGTATTCATCCTCATACTTCACAATGACATAAGATCCTACTTTTATGCTATCTTCTAAGCTTGTAGGATTTTGGACATAGGAATTCAATGGAATATCATCGTCTGAATCAGATTCCATAAAAAGTTTTTTTTTATCCGTTTCCTTTTAGGCTGCTCATTCTTTTCATTATACTTCAACATTTTCTTCTCTGCGCGAGCTAAACTTTTCTTTTCTTTTTCTTCCTTCTCTTTTTTTTCTTATTCCAATACTGAGCCGAACCGATAGAATTCGGTAAACACTTTTTTGACGACTTTTTCTTACCATTATGTTTTATAGGAGACTCAGTAGGCCATAGAATGGCGTTAGAAAATGCTGGTCTTATTGGCATCTTCGACGGGCCGGGTTTAGGGTCCTGTTGCTTTGGGCTACCTGTGGCTTTTGGTAGTGTTGATTCAAGATTATTTTGTGGGGGTGGGGTAACTTCCTTTTCTTCTGGCTGTCGGTGTAATGGTCCTGGTCCAGAATAAAACGCTGGGCTTATTGGCATCTTCGATGGGCTGGGGTCCTGTTGTTTTAAGGAAGGTTTGGTCTTTCTTGGTGTTGCTTCAAGATTATTTTGTAGAGGTGGGGTAACTTCTATTTCTTTTGCTTGTTGGTTTGTTGGTCCTGGTTCAATATCAGTTAAAAATGTTCCCTCTAATAAATTTGGAGAAATCGGAGTTTGTGTACGTTGCTCTCTTGGACTTACAGGACTGCCAGGAATATTGATTACAGGAATGCTCTCATGTTCTTCTTGACGTTCGATGTTTTGAACTTTCTTTCTTATTTTACGCCAAACGTAGAAAAGTTCTTTTGCAGATTCATCTCCAGTCAATCAAAAAATAAATTCCCAAAAGTGTGCGGTTGTCTTTCGCTCCGGGCAGAACCGTCAACGTAATAGGTAAGGTGCGTTTACCTATCGTCACCTCTTGTGTTGTCAGTAATATTTCTGTTGTCAGTAATATTTCTGACCTGACTGTCCCATCCGCGAGGCTTATGTCGGCTTCCCGTTCGTTGAATCTGACTCCTTGGTCTAGTAGCATGTTATATAGATGCATACTCGCTATGCTTGTCCGTGCCGCAGTTTCAAGGTGTGCATACCCGCATTGTCCTTTGATAGAAATTTCAATTGTGGGTATTTTGACGTCGCCCTCGAGAGTTGATTCTATTCTGTAAAATGAGCCAGGTGTGGGTGGAGTTTCTTTCGATTTGCAAGTTTCACAGCTACTACTAAAAACACCTGGTGCGCCGCAACCATAAAATGTAACTATTCTTCTTTCTACTCTTATTAACAGGCCCTACATGGTCTGCGTGAATTGTGTGAAAAGGTATAGCCACCTTTTCAATAGTATGTAGGTGTCCTTGTTGTGTACCACCCGGCAGTTTATGGTGAGCACATTCAAGACACGCAGATACATACTTTGTTACAAAGGAACGCATTTTGGGAAACCAATAGAGAGCACGAATACGATTTAGTGTTTTCTCTATCCCAAAGTGGCCGACATCATCATGGTTGGCCTTTACGATTTGCCAACGTGAGCCTCTAGGTCGAACCGATCGACACCACCCATTCTCTTAGTGTATTGTACTACTCCCATTGGGCAGGGTATTTCCTTTTTTGCTCCGTCCTTTTGTGTTCTCTTGCAAATAGTAGTTTGACTAGGATAAAAAGCAGAGCTTATAATATAAACCGGCTTGGTGTCCATCCAGATAAAAAACCCAATAGTTCCATTGACTCGCCACTTGTGCTTGCCTTTATCCAATTTTATTTTTTTACCTTTGATGAAAATCGGTAGTCCTTTTCTGTCTGAACGGACTGTTGCTGTGGCATATACATTATGATCGTATAAATATTTCAGCAGCTCGTATGAGGTGAAAAAGTTGTCGAATGCTACATGGATATTAGTCACATTTTGGTCTATCAGTGATTGGCATAAATTTTTCACTACCGAAGCTCCGAGTCCAAATTCTGTAACTCCCTCTTTCTTCCCAGTATAAACTTCAAATTCATAAAGGTAACCTGTTTCGCTATCACACCTGGCCCACACTTTGAAGCCTCGCTTTATGGGTTTCATTGGCATGTACTGCTTCAGAGTACTCCTTCCCTTAAATTTAACCATACACTCATCAATACTGTGCGAGTTTGTGACAACTGCAGCTTTTTGAAATAAGGCTTTGGTACTGTCAATGAGTGGTAGTACTTTGTATAGTTTGTCGAAGCCTGGTTCACCTCTCTCTGGCATTCATTTAGGTGCAAGTATTTCATGATTTTTTCAAATCGTTTACATGTCATAACGTCGGCAATCTCAAGTACTCTAAATAGAGGATCGGATGACCAGTACAGGCGTATATTTGGCAGAGGGTGTACACCCATCAAAATCAGCATTCCTAGAAAGGCCTGTATTTCTGTTTGAGTAACTGGATACCATTCCCTTGCATTTGACTGTAAGGCGTACAAATTAGTTTGATCTACTATTAGTTGCATTATTTCCTCGGAAAAGACTAAGTTGAAATAAGTCAATGGAGAACTTCGACTTGATATAAAAATTGCAGGTACTAGCGGATTTATGTCAAAGTTCTCCACTGGCACTTCGTGAGAAAAGCGTATTCTTTTCCATAGTTCATCGTCTTCGTCTTCATCTGTATCATCAGATATATAGTCTGGATCATTTCTAGCTTGCAACGGAGAAACGGTATTAGTAGAAATATTGAGTGGTATTGAGTCTATTTCGGTGTTCGATGTACTACTTTCTACATGAGATTGCGTTGTGTGTATTTGAATTTCAGTATCATTAGATGTTGTAGACTGTAACTGTGTACCTGATGATCCTTCAGACCCTAAAACCCTCAACAATTCTTCATTGGATGGTGCTTCGAAGGGGATTTCAGTTTCATCTTCGTCACTCTCCAAACTATCTTCGGAGTCTTCACCATCTGATAACCCAAATAGGGACTCTAGCACCTCCTCAAGTTTGTGAAAAGGGATTGCCTAAAATAAATAACAGCACGAGTTAGTAAATAAATAAACTTCTGAACAAATAGTTTTTTACCTACACGCGCTCTGTCTAACATATGGACATCATAACTTTTTACGACATTTGTATACAAAATGAATCAAAATGAAAAAATAAACTCATTTAGGTATAATTACAAATATTAGTAACAAGTTCTCATTCAACACTTACCTTATCACTCATTTTTCATGTAGATGCAAGCAGATTAATTTCTAACAACAAAAAATACCCAACTTTTGACATTCAACACTCAGGTGATCGCAATGGCGTGCGGCCATCTTATGTTTTTTTTCACGTTCCGTTCCTTCGATACTTTACAAAACCCCAGTGCACAATAGGAAAGCAGCTTGTCAAATAATTTGAAAGAAAATTAACGAAACGCATGGTGTCTAATATATGGACAGAACCCTTAAAAGGCCTCTTACATTTTCCTTGTAGCCTCTTTATCATTGTAGCATATAGATCCGCGGCAAACACATTACTCTGTAAAACGTCGTGTGTATCATTATTGACATATCTATCCTTTCTTAATGTCTCAAGAATTGTTTTGAATGAAGCAACTTTCTTTTTCAGTCTTAAGTTTTTTCGTCTGAGCGATTAAATTTTAAGAGTGTGCTTCTTTCGTTATCTAATTTTAGCACGTTAATCTTTTCGCAACTGTGCTTTCTTTGGAGGACAGAAAACAGAATCAAGGTCTGAAAAATCTTTAACATTTTCAGCGAGGTCTCCTGTCAAGTTAGCAATACAATTGGTTTGGAATAAATTTTAATTTACATTTTCAGAAGTTTGCCATTCTGTTGTGACAGGATTCTGAGAACAAAGTATCTGAAACTGTATTTGCTTGATCATACCTTACGAGGCACTGCCCTCTTTTTCAATCTTCGACGCATTTGAGTTTTCAGAAATTCGTGTTTGTAGAAATGATCGGAGCTTATTCCAGTCGTATTACTGGGCGTCCACAGATCATCTCCACAGCTTTTCTTAATATTTTTCACCCATTGACTTTTTAAGATATCACTTGTAATTTTGAAAAAATATGTAACATAGTTATTGTTATTGTCAATGTGCGGTTAATACTAAAATTGACCTATATTTATTTGTGTATATTTTATATTTTTAGATCTGAATTATGGATTTGAATCAAAACAGATTTACTTAAAAAAAAAACAATTTTAATAAATCTAAAAGAAAGTAAACAACAAAAATAGCAATTATTTTGCACAAAGTAGTAAAGGCGCTAGCCACAAAGAATTAACACTAAAAATACAGAAATGCACGATATACTCAGTTCGACGGTTGGTAACGGAATAAGCCCCAGTCCCTCGCTTCTTGCTCTTATATAGTCGGTGGTTGCTTGTAACCTCAAACTTCTTCAAATACGGCTTCTCCTGACTTTCTGTCGTCCTCAGCAGATTGGTAAGGGTGCTCGTGTTAGTCCAGCGTAGGCATGTCCAAACCTCGTGAAGGTCCAGGCACTGACTTATCGGATAACACAGAAGGCCCCGATTCTGGATCTATCATCGAGGGTCCTGGTCCCTGATCGTGCGGCAACGAACGATCATGCTGGTCAGGCGTAGGTTCGGACTGGTCCGGTTCTGGGTCATCTTGTTCACTTGCTGCTGAGAACAGAGACAACACCATTATCAAAAGAGTCACGACGCCTAAGCAGTGTCGTTGTCATGCAGGTTTTAGCAGGTTAGATACGCCATTAGTAACTACACCTCAACCATAACCGAATACAATGGTCGATGACAAAATTAATTTCATTTTTTTACCAAATATTCGGTTATCACAGTACAAACAAAATAAATTAACATAAAAACATGCTAAATAGTGAACACTGTGCACGCACGTTACACAGTGACTGATCGGTTTGCAAGACCGATCAGCTTCCATGGCCATCATAGACACCGTCCCTCGGGACCGGCGCTACTGCCTCAAGGGCCAAATTTATAACACCTCAAGGGTCAAACGTAACACCTCAAGGGCCAAACGGGTATTACATACCCTCAAAGAAGGCGGAACATGACGCGGGAGTCCATTCGCCTTTCCACGGGACCATAAACTGTGCGGCGGCGTATGTTGACTTCCCATAAGACCCAGAGATCAGCCTCAACTCATATCGATCATGAGGCAGGACCCGGAACACTCGGTATGGGCCACGCATGCCATGGTCAAGCTTGCCCGTAGACTGTGCGTACTTGATCACGAAGACTTGGTTACCCACCTGAAAAACACGAGGTGGACGCCTGTCCCGGTTAACACGAGCATCCATGGCTGCCTGATTTTCAGAAAGCCGTTCGGCCGTCCTCTGCCTTGTAATTTCCTTTCTCGTCTCACGGTTAGCTACTTGAGGTTCCAGGGCAACATCTCGTACCAACGTCCGAATTGCGGGCGTAGCATTTTCATACCCTACTAACAAGTTTAAAGCAGAAGTCTGCGTAGTTTTCTGTTGGGTAAGGTTAAGGATTAGCTGAAGTTGCCATAATTGCTCAGCCAACTCGCGCTTTTTATAGTTGGTATCTACTCTGAGCATATTAAGGACGGTTCGAACGTACCGTTCCACTTGCCCATTGGCGTGGTGCATTTCGGGTGTGATATAATGAAGTTCCACACCTAGGTCTTGCATCCATGTCTTAAAACCTGAGGACTCAAACATTCGGCCTCTGTCTGTAACTATTAAACGAGGGGTGCCAAACAGAGAGATAACATTTTGACAGACTTGTTTCAGTTCGTTAAAGTCTTGACGGGGAATGGGTGTGAGCAAGTAGTACTTGGTATATGCATCAACTACAAGCATTACATGTTTGAAGCCCTTTGATTCAGAGAGAGGTCCTAGCACATCAAGGTGGAGTGTGTCAAACGGAACATCTGGCTTAGGCCAGGAAGAGATAGGCGGGTGAGGCGCACGTGGAACTCTCTTGTGTGCAATACAAGTGAGGCAATGACCTATATACTTTTTAACGAATGCCCTTATGCCTGGGAACCAAAAATGTCGTAGGATAAGCTCTACCGACTTATCAATACCGATATGACAGTGTTCATCGTGGAAAATGCGGAGGAGGCTCAAGCGTTGGCCCTTCGGTATATAACAAAGCAACCTTGAGTCTTCTCCCACCTGAATGTACCGGTAATATAGCACATCATTACGCAAGACATAGCGTGATGAATCTAGTTCCCCTCGCTCCAAAGCCTGAATCATATTCCGCGTCTCTTCATCCCCAGCTTGCGCAATTTGAGCCCAGTTACGTGGTTTCTCTATATTATTGACTGCGTTGCACGGATTACGACTTAGATAATCAGCGTGTGGCAACATGGCGCCCTTTCTATGTGAGATATCAAAATCAAAGTCTTGCAAGTAGATCCACCATCTTGCCACACGCGGTAATAAGTCCCTTTTATTTTTTGTAGCTTTAAGAGCATTACAGTCCGTTATCACAGTAAACGGCGTGCCTACTAGGTAGTGCCTAAAATGTCGCAGAGCTTTTACCACAGCCAGGGTCTCGAGTTCGTACGAATGGTACTTCGATTCGGCTCCCTGGGTCACCTGGCTGTAGTAAGTGACTACATGTTTAGTGCTATCGTTATGAGTCTGTAACAGGACCGCCCCATAACCAAGACTGCTCGCGTCTGTATGTACTTCTGTGGGTAAGTTTGGGTCAAATTTGGGCCAAGACAGGGGTACTAGTTAATTTTTTTATAATTTTTTACCGTTATTTTATGTTATGACTGGAACCTTGACGTACCTGGAGGTACTATCTATGATTATTAACTGCACAGTTCTGGTACCTCACCATGTGGAATAAAGTTCAAAGTCCAAGTTATTTATATCGGTAGTTTATTACTTTTTGGAGAGCATTACATGAAGGAATTACAATTAATTAAAGGCTAAGAATCTACGCCTGTAACCTTGTGTGTTCGGATGGGACGTGAGCCGACGACTGACTCCCTCCTTCACGATATTTGCTTACAACAGTGAAACGCTGTTAACGTATAGGTACAATGTCGCTACAATTTCATGCCTAACACCCTCTTGCTCAGATCCCCAGTTAAATTGTACGTCTTTGCGAGTTAAGTGCGCTATGCACGCCGTCTTGATTGAGTAGTTGGCGATATATTTACGAAAATACCCCGCTTGGCCCAGGAACTGACGTACTTGTTTTACATTTTGGGGTGGATTTGAATTTACAAGAGCCTTGATCTTATCGGGTGAGGGTCGCACTTGCCCATTAGATATCACCCACCCTAGGTACTCGATTTCAGTGCACAAAAACGAACACTTTTTTAAATTAATTGAAAAACCCGCCTTAGTTAATGTTGATAAGACCTCTCTTAGGGTCTGCAGGCCTTCATCAATAGTGTCAGAAAGAATTAAGCAATCGTCAATGTACACCAAAACTTTTCCAGGTGTTATGAAATCACGCAAAGCTGTACTTATAATTCTTTGATAAGCGATAGGGGCTTTGGCAAGGCCGTAGGGGACTTTGAGGTACTCATAGTGGGCTTCGGGAGTAGCAAATCCAGTAAGAGATACGGATTCATCATCTAGACGGATTTGGTGGAACCCTGTTGCCATGTCTAACGTGGTAAAATATTTACACTTACCCAAGCGATCGATGTGATCGTCTATTAAAGGCAGTGGGTATCTGTCTTTGACGGTGATCCTATTAAGCGCACGAAAGTCAACGCACATACGATCGGAGCCATCTTTCTTTTTTACTAATAAAACGGGGCTAGAGTATGGTGACACCGATTCACGTATGATGCCCTTGGACAAAAGGTCCTGAACAATGTCACGTACTTTCAATTTTTCGCTATAAGACATTTTGTATGGCCGATAGTAGACAGGCACATTGTTGGTTAGCTGAATGCGCATTCGTCCAGTATTAACAGTGGATGTCGCGGTACCCGAAATCATGTGTTCGGAGTACTCAGATATAATTTTATTTAATTTATTTAAATCATCGCCGATCAATGTGGTAGTGACCGGTGGTTGCGCACTCGACTCAACAGCTGATACCATCAGCGGGGTATAATTACGAACTATGCGCTGACTATTCCCGGTCCGAATGTAAATAACGCCGTCCCTGTTGAGTACATCCGTACCTATTATAATCGGCGCGTTCATACACTTACTTGGTACCACTAGAAGATCCACTTCCAACGAAATACCATCCAATTTGATTGTTAGTGTGACGCATGAGTCAACCTGAGTGACTGACTCACCTACCCCTTTTATCTCGCAGTTGACTGTTTTTCTAGCACAAGAGAAATGATTTACAACACCTGCCGATATTAAGGACACACCAATAGCACCACTGTCAAACAAGATGTCAACCGGAATGCCTTGAATGACACCTACCACAATATCACTGCGCTTTTGCAAAGGGGCGGAGCAAAAGTTAACATTGCGCTTACCGCCTTGTGGTTCTGCCGTGCTACTCTACAAACCGATTGCGATATATTCGAAACGATACGATAGTCTTCCAAATAATCGGAAACAACGGTACTCTGAAAAACATCGAAATAATCATCGTCTGTCGAAAGTTGTATCGAATGCTCGGAACGAATGACAACAAAATGCATGGCATGGATAAAAGTCTTTTGGCACAAATCTCTTTGGTTGATGGTCTAGATCCGTTGTTATGTCAAAGTTTGTTGACTTTGTTTTTTTATGTTTTATTCTTTTAGTTACCCATTACGGAAAGGCTAAAGTTATACAACCATACCACTTATTGTTCTCTATGGTCTAATCACCAGCCAGCGTGCGTCACCATTTGGAGCTACAGTTACCATAGGTAAGTAGGTACCGATGGTATAAATTTGGCATGGTGTAAAATAGGATCGATCGATGGCGCGGAAGTACCTACGGGACCCTTCCCGACATTATAACATGAGCCACACGTCAACGCTTGATCTTCAACGTTGAACGTCTTGCTAGATTTATTTAACCCTGCATAGGGATCTAGCAAGGGATTTGCTAGTAGCATCCGGCCGCACTATGGCAAGGAGGTTATTGCAAGATTTGACACAACTTCTTAACTTCCTAATCGGCAGTGATAATACTGTCCAGCAGTAGCAAAAAGTAGATAACGTCTACCTACATACGTAGTTTACATAATATGATAGAAAACATTGTCTGAAACCAATTTCATTTACATTGTGATTGGATTCAATAAACTCACCATCATCTTTAACTTTTGAAGTTGTATGTAACCCAAAGCTTACAAGGTAGGTACCTAAGTAGTTAACATAAACACTGTACCTAGGTACCTCCTATAGAAATAATTTGATTGGACTTTTTGATTGGATTGGAAGTTATAAGTGACCCAAAGTTTATTAGGTAGGTACCTAAGTCAACATAATCATTGTAGGTACCTATTATACCTACTACTTAAATAATTTGATTTAACTCTCTTCTTTCATGTTCTATATGTATAGGTAGGTACATTCTTATTTTGAGTGGTTTTTTTCTGACCATGGAAGCATTTGGGACGAACAGAAGAAATCGCACCATTTTACCTAAAACAAGAATGCCTACATAATTAACATGGCAGAAGAGAGTCAAATCGTAGTAGGTTTAATAGTAGAGGTACCTATAATGTTTTTGTTAACTTTGGTACCTACCTAATAAACTTTGGGTTACATATAACTTTAAAAGTTACAGATGGTGGTGAGTTTATTGAATCCATCTACAAGGTAAGGCGAGTCCACTACCTAGTAATCCAAAGCTTACTAGGTAGGTACCTAAGTAGTTGACATAAACACTGTAGCTAGGTACCTCCTACAGAAATAACTCGATTGGACTTTTTGTGTTTATTAGATAGGTACCTAAGTTAACATAAACATTGTATAAACATTGTACCTATTATACCTACTACTTAAATAATAGATTATATGTTAAATCACCAAGCTCTTCGTCGGTTCTAGATTTCAAATTCATATTTGCCAATGTCTTGTGATCTGAATAAACTATAAATGATTTTCCAATCAACCAGTATTGCCAGTATCTCACAGCTTCCTTGATAGTTAAACATTCTAGGTATATAGCTTTTTTTTTTCTTTTGGGCTCCATTCAGTTTCTTAGAAAAATAAGCCACTGGTTTTTCTTTTCCATCTGGCCGAATCTGCTTTAAAATGGCTCCAACTCCTTCTATAGACGCATCTGTATAAATATTTGTTCGGCAAACGTTTTTGAAAATATTAGAATATCATCAATATAATTGACTGTAAAATCAGTGAGTTTATACTTTCTTAATATGTTACTTAATATCCTCTGAAAAATTGCCGGTAATGTTTTCAAACCGAAGGGAAGGCAGGTCCATTGGTAGTGCGCTTCTTGAGTCACAAATCCAGTTTTCTTTCTGTCTTCGATTCGTAATGGAATAGACCAAAATGCAGAATTTATATCTAGAGTTGAAAAAAAATTGCAGTTTCTTGTCTTTATCATTTGATCTTCAATTAAGGGAAATGGTTGAGCTTGAGGTACTACTATTTTATTGAAGTTCCTAAAATCTATACAAAGCCTTGTATAGATTTGATGTATATTTTCGGTTCTCTTCTTTTTTAAATGCTAAGGTAACAGGTGCAGCAAACGGACTGTAGGATTCTTCTATTAGTTTATGATCTAATAATCTCTTTTTTATCATCAACAGAACATCTGTAAGGCCTCTTATTGCAATACCTGTCTACAAACAAGTCTATTCTAGCTTCGTATTCATTAACAGTACCAACATCATATATGTCTTTTGCAAACACTGATTTGTATTTGCTAATCAATGTATTTATTTCAAACTTTTGGTACTGATTCAAATGATTTAGTTTTATTTCAAAATCTTCTTCTTTCACATGTTCATTGAAATTTATCTTATATTCTTTGTCATGGCCTGTAGTGCTATTATTTTCTTCTATTTTATTATGTGTCACACCCATAGGACTTAGTTTTTGTGTTATCATTAAGTTTTCATCCTGGATTAGTTTGAACTTTTTTATTAAGTCTAACCCAATCAAAAAATCATATTTGAAATTTTGTTCATCCATATTGTATACATCTACACTTTTTTCCAATTCATACATTTTTATTTTCAATGTTGTCAAACCACTTGTTTTTTTAACACCATTAATTGTGACTAAATCTGCTACATTCAAATTGTTTCCTCTTCCTTTTAATTTTAATAACTTTGAGTTAATCAGCGAAACATTTGAACCTGAGTCATACACTCCATAATATTTATAGTTTATCATTTACTAATAGTTTGACATTTATTAAATGGTGTTACTATTCGTTTTTTTGGTCCGATTCATTTAAGTCAGCTTCTATTACTGAATTGTTTACATGTTTTATGAGACTATTCTTTACCTTTTCATCATCTTTTACTCTAAACCAGCATGAGGCCTCAGGGTGATAACGAGCCCCTTTATTTAAATTTTCACAAGTTTTACATGGATTTTTATCTTCATTTTTATTATAAGTTCTCAGATTTCCATATCTTCTTACAGCTAAATAGCTTCTCTTATTTATCATGTGTTCATATTTACTTACTTCATTAAATAAATCCACTGTATCTTGTAATGCCTCTCTATCAATTTTATTTATTATAAATTCTGGTAAGCCAGCTGCAATGAGATCGACTAAAGTACACCTGTATCTATTGTTCTTCTCATATCCAATAAAAGTTTTTCTTTTCTCATAGCATAATCTAACAATGAACCATCTTTGTATTCATATAATAATGCAGAACTTACCGGACTCCATCCCTTGTTTGCAAAAGACTCACAGAATTTATTTTTCCATGTTGTCCATTCAGAGTTTATTGTTAATTTGATCACCATAGAGCTGAACCAGTCTGCATAACTTTTATCCATGAACAACCGCAGTGTTTCAATTTTCTTCTCATCTGTAGTGATATCGAATCGTTCACATTCTTTTTCAAAAGTATTGATCCACTGGTTAGCATTGGAGATTTTATTTGTAAATTTTTCAATCACAAACTTCTCTGCAATATTTTTTTAACTTTGCTGCTTATTAGCCTGTGTACTTTCTAATAATTTTTCAAGCAATTTTTCCAGTGTAGACGATTCTGTTTGATGTACAGCAGTTTTTTTTTCCTGATTTAATTCTTCCAAAAATTGATTTCCAAATTGCAAATTACCATACTCATCTAAGTAAATTTCTCCAAGTTCTTTTGTCATTGTAATCCAAACTCTTCTCACTTGGTATCTTTTTTTTTAGACTATTTTTCACTTTATCATATGCCGCTGCTTTCATGATTTCTTTATGATGACCAGCTGATTGTAGCTCTGCTGGTAATGCATAGACTTTATTATCACTTGCGGATGTTGAGGTTATAGAAAAAATATTTGATTTTCCATCACTTCCTGGCAATAGCGAGAATTCAAAACAAAGTTTTTCCATGTTAACTCTTTATAAACAAAATTGTCGTTTTATAATGTGCGATGGATTTTTTCAGGAATGACAATTGAAGTAAACGTGTGTTGCTCTGTAAACAAAGTTTTATTTTATGAGAAACAAAATCTTCACAAAGACATCTAATTCAACACTAATAATACTTAACCTAAACACATACCTGTAAACAAAGAAACGACAATTAAAGTTTATTTTCTAATATGTCAATTCCTTTACACTTAGTAATTACGACCGTTTATAAAGCTTTTGTTATTGTCAGTTTTTAAGCAAGTGACGCCATATTTATTTTCACCCAAGCCTGTTGCTTTATCGACCTGCTCTGACAATAACCAACAAGCCTTTGTACCGACACAGCGGAGCGCGGCAAAATTAAACATTAAGAAATGAGTAGGTACGATTTCTTTACAGCTTTAATAACTGCCAATTTCCATGCATCAGGGCATATACCACTAGACAAAGATTCATTGATTATAACAGTTATTGCTGGCAATGATTGAGGTAAAGTAAGCCGCAGCATTTCAAGAGATATACCATCCAGACCCTGAGCGTTTGAATTAAATCCCTCAACAACCTTTAACACTGTGTACTCGGTAGCCTGTTTAAGTGTAAAGATTCCACTTCCAAATCTGTGGTACTCAAAGTAAGTCAGAAGTGAAATATCAACCTGTTCAGAAACAGGCACTTTAAAAAAATGGGAGTTTAACAGGTCAGGATCGTTAAGATGAGAAGGGATTTCACCAGCTTCCTATTTGTTTGCTATAATATTAGTTTTTAAATTTTTCCATATTTTTTTCGAATTTTTCCTATAATTATTTATGTTATGTGTAAAGAAAGCAGTTTTTTTACTCTCTAAGGCTGCATTGACAATATTCTTAATGTTTTTATAAAATGCCTTTAGATTGTCAGTCTTATTTAGCCTATATCTGTCATGGTAACCGTTCCTTATCTTCATCATGTCCTTAACAGTATCTGTATGGATAACAGATACAGTTAACACGTTCGCGGGTGGTACCTCGAGAGATCTTGATGGCGCTCTGACACTAAACATTTCCCACAGGCGTTCTGCCACCTAGCATCTGAGTTTTCATACGCTACGTGACACATCGCCTTTGGACGTATACGTCGGAAGACGTTCTGTAACTTGGCGTTTATTCTGCTACTTTGCTACGTGACACAACGCCTTTGGACGTATACGTCGAGAGACGATCTGTCACCTGGCGTTTATTCTACTACTGTGTTATGTGACACAATGGCGCCTGAAGGCGTATAATGTATTATGCCTATGGAAATAAAAATATACATATTTGTTATTTATGAGATACATTTATTCAATAAAAAAAATCACAGTTCCGGTTATAACCTGTTCTTTTAACCACTAAACAAAAGATTCTAATAAACATACAATTCTTCTAAGTATCACTCACTTACGTATTTTGTATTAATTCTTTATGAAATATAGGTACTAATTATATGAAACGTTTAGGAACAAATCAACTTACAATAATAACAAAGCAATAATCAGTTTTATATACTTTCTAATCATCTTAGGAACTTTTTAGATCAACAATGTAACAGTTACAGTCTAATCAATTAGGTAAGTACACATTTTATTAGTAACATTACCATGAGTTACCTACGTATCTACTTTTTCAGATTTTCATGATATGCCTTGAAACAAGATGGACACAGAGGGGGTTTATCCGGGCAACCTTTAAAGCGGTAGCTTGTTTCCTTGCGAATTTTGTTTTTAGTACACATTTTACACTTCAAAAATGCAAAATTTTTTGAAGTTCCTGGTCTTGCTTTCATTTGTTCTGGCCAATGATTACCAGTGATCTCTTGAGTGTTTACTTCTTGAACAACCGGTGGTAGGTGTCGTCTGCTATTATGGATGTTGCTTCCAGCAATCAAATCCTTTCCTTTCATATTTGGGTCAAGTCCGGTCATCTTTTTAATAAGCTCATCTCGAAAGTTTATGAGAGCGTAAGATTTTGCGTTGTCTTTCTTGTATTTCTTGAATAAGAAAAAAGCATTCCAGACTGATATATCGAGGAGATGGAAGAGTACATTCTTATACCATCGTATTGTTTTACGTGGGCTTGAATAGTAAGCGCACATTTGATCTGAGCGGTCAATGCCGGACATGAATTCGTTGTATGTAGCAACTTCAATTGGTTTCAATTTTGGAATTCGAAATCGGTTTCGTACTTCAACTATCGATGGGTGTTGTTTGGTAGTGATCATTAGAACTGGGCGTTTATCTTTCCACTTTGACACATAAACCTTATTCTTCCGTACCCATACATGCTCGCCTTTTTTCAGTTTTTTCGCAACTAGATCTTTGAGGTTGTCTTTACGATTTGAGCGTAATGTTCCGGTGGAATGTGTTCTCAAATCCAGTAATTTCTGTGATAATGACACGGGATTGTAGTAATTGTCCATAAAGATGTGGTGACCACGTAGTGAGTACGGACGCATCAACCACAGTACCAATTGTTGTGTCTTGGATCCGGATTCTTCTTCGATTCTTTCTTTTCCCGAGTACATTTTTATGTTCAAGACATAGCCGTCATGGGTGGTAAGTTCATAAAACTTTATTCCATATCGTGCCTTCTTTGATTTGATATATTGCCTAAAGTGTAGGCGACCGCGGAATAGAAGAAGTGATTCGTCAAGAGATAACTGCTCTTTAGGGTAATAGACCTTTCTAAAATTTTGTGTCACAGCGTCAATAAATTTGATAATTTTATTTTCTCCTTTGGCATCTAAATCTGACGCACACACACATCGCAAAAGTTGTTCGTACCTCCGGCCTGACATTGTATACACAAATATAGGATGGAAGTAAAGCGCATCTGTATATGTGAAGAGACTTCTTTGTTTTGGACATATGATTTGACCTACACGAGGCAGCGAGTAGCTAGCCACACTGCAATAGCGGTGCCATAGCATATACTGATTAAGCTTATAAAGCTGTAATTTTATGGTCTTACCAGGCCTCCACAGAATTTATTGTAAGATTCGCTGCTGTTCACACACTAGTATATGCAACGATAATTTTTTCACAATCTAAAGTCACAACATACTTATGCTGCCGAAACCGAACCAGAATATTTAACAAATCGTTCTGAACCTTTGGGCCTGCATATTGAATGTCTATAAGAAAGACAATCCATACTTTATATTAATTTAATTATATTAGTTCATTGTTTGTATTAATTATATTTGTAACTTATATTTGTTGTAATTACTGTTTATATTTATACTTATTGTTGTGCACTACTTCTGTTATTATTATAATTTTTTACTGTTATTTTTTTATCTTACCTCAATGCCGGAACACAACAATTTTAGCATTGTTATTATGGCGACAGTATTAGGTAAGATGGTGGTAGCTAGCCAGGCGGACTACAACAAAGTCCTACCACCAACCAAACCAAGCACAATATACAAGGTGAAACAGAATATGTGTACAAAAGCAGTGGGGGGGCTTTTCCGGACCAGGAAAA
Organism: Venusia cambrica; assembly: GCA_951394065.1. NCBI lineage: Eukaryota > Metazoa > Arthropoda > Insecta > Lepidoptera > Geometridae > Venusia > Venusia cambrica. The sequence continues at coordinate 11,313,366 of OX596041.1, forward strand.
GTATTTGTTGTGGTGGGGAGATAATAGTGAATTCCCATTTTCAGTTTCCCATACAAATCTTTTCATTTTCTAAATGACAATAAATAGTAACCCTATTCATTTACCTCACTATGCATGTAGATAGGTATCAGCTGGTCGGAACATTACAAGTCTATTTTAAACACGCACAAATTCACCATGTTGTAGGTTTTGTACGTCCCTTGTTTAGGTAGGTATCAGCTGGTCGGAAGATTACAAGACTATTTTAAACACGCACAAATTCAACTTGTTGTAGGTTTTGTACGTACCTTGTTTAGATAGGTATAGGCTGGTCGGAAGATTACAAGACTATTTTAAGCACGCACAAATTCACCATGTTGTAGGTTTTGTACGTACCTTGTTTAGATAGGTATCAGCTGGTCGGAAGATTACAAGACTATTTTAAACACGCACAAATTCACTATGTTGTAAGTTTTGTATGTAGCTACATAACGAGGTACCTTGTCCCCAGTTCGCTTGTCTTGAAGTATATTTTTTTTAATTTACAACAGTAGTTCGTAAGTTACTTGTTATCACTCGTAGGTAAACTTAGACACGAAAAAAAGTCACTAGCATGTCTCATTCACTTTACCACTACGTAGGTAGGACTACCTATCTACGTTTAGTTTTAAGTTTACCTACGTTCCCATAAAGTGTGCCTAACCTACTAAGATTGGCACACTTTATAGGAATGGCTCGATATGCCTCCCATCTTGCAAACAGCACAGGCGGGCGCGGTTAACTACCGAAGATGTCGCATTTAAAATGATATCTGGAGAAAGAGCAGCACAGGTTTGCAACACACGACTCCTCATTTCTTCAGCTGTGTCACACTTTGATGCGTACACTACTCCCTTTAGGTATCCCCATAAGAAGAAGTCCAGCGGGGTGAGATCAGGGGAACGCGGTGGCCAGGCGATGGTCCAGGTATTCCCTCACTGCGCGCGAATAGTGAGCTGGGGCTCCATCCTGTTGGAAGACTAGGTCGCGGTATACACGCAGCGGTAGTTCCTCGAGCTGGTCTTCTACTTGTCCTGATAGGATCTGTAGATAGGTCTCCCCATTTAAACGGTCGGGCAAGAAAATGGGACCGATGATTCGATCCCCAACGATGCCGTAATCGGCGGCAGTCAGTTCTTGAGTCCGTCGGTTATAATAAGGATGCTGGCCATCATCTCTTAACACACGCTACACCTTCATTTGGGATACGTTAAATTGGGCTGCTGCTCGCCGAGTACTCCTCCGAGGATCTTCATCGAAGTGATCCAGAATGGCCTCCTCGTCATGGACCGAGAGAGTGCTTGGACGTCCTCCGCTGTTACTCCTGTGGAAGGTTCCCGTTGAACAGAGTCTTCCTACGAGCTCACGAAAGCAACGGTAAGAGGGCAGCGGCCTTTCCAGGTGTCTCTCTTGGTAGAGCCTCCACGCTGCCATCAGTTCATTATTTGGAGCTTCACCAACACACACATCATATGATAATATTCAGCATTACTGTACGTAACCATATTTTTTTAATTCGATTTAAAACACGCTAATCCGAAAAAAATGTTTACCGGCCATCCGCATCCGCGAACGAAACGACACTAAAGTGCTTTCGGTTCGGTTAGTGTTGTGGTAGGTACCTACCTATTTGATTTTAGATTTTAGTCGAACATTTTTAGGGTTCTTTTACAATACCTACGAAAAATAAAAACGGCAGCTGCAGTCAAAATGGGCCTTCATGCACCTATCAATTTACTTTCATGTGTCAATAAGTAGTCTAAGGTATTCCACACCTTGCACTACCTACTTAAACATCTCATATCATAAATCATTCAGTATGGATCTGTATGATAAAAATAATACTTTGTCATATCTTTCATCTTTAACTACTCCAAATCATCCATCCTTCTTATTTAATCAATTCACTGCATGTGATGTTAAAAAGAGCATCCACACTGAAGCTAGGCAGCCACCTAGCTTAGATGGCAAAAGGAATATATGCTTTGAAGCAACTACGCCCTATCACCTCCGAATCAAATTTAAAATAAACATACTATGCGTATTGTTATAAATAAATCTGACTCATAATTTTTGTCGACCTAAGCATTCTACCCCTCCTTTCCGCTAGGTATAAAAAGGCATTCCGCCACGCGGTTTTAGCCCAGTTCAACTAAATTTTGTTTTAAGACTCATTGTAATAATTTTAGTAGTTTTTGTTCAATATAAAGGTTCTCGGGAATATAGTGTTTTTTTTTAAAAAAAGGACTCTCGGACTGCCATCCTAACAATTGGTGTCAGAAGTGTGATATCCTGGAAAGGTGACTTTTCGGGATAATTATTGGCAAAAGTCCTTCGTCGAACTGAGGAAGCGCGAAAAGTGGTCGACGTTAAGCCTTGGGCCTGCCTGCCTAAGCCCGCGCTGCTGCTGCTTCTTCACGACGCCAAGTCTCCGCTGACGAGCGTGAGCGCAGAAGACCATCATTACCCCGGAGTGGTCGACGGTCAGCCTCCACCTTGTGTGTGAGCCCGCATCACTCAAGGAACCACCCCATCACCGTGATCGACGATAAGTCTCCACTGTGGAGCCCGCATCACACGGCTCCCGATCAGCCGACAAAACATTACTAAACTATATGCATAAATTCTCAGATCCTCATCATCATCACCTCATCCTTCATCGATCTACGTGTCACAACAGCACGAGCATCTGTAATACGACTCCCTGGGTAGCCAGTCGCCCGTCGCTGCCATTGACGTCACAACAGCCACGTCGTGCCACGCTTCATTCGGTGCCCTTCACCGAAAATGTATGAGTACCTCAGGTCTGCTGTTTTACTGTGAGTGACTTTCTATTTTTTTTACTTTCCACGAAAAGTGCAAGTGTTTTTTTTTTATTTTTATCTGCCCCCTGAAGAAAAGTCCTCTTACGAAAATTTGTGTAGTTCGATTTATAGGACTCAGAACATTATTCAGTTACTATATTATTTCTTTTCACTATTTTACATTATTTACAATTTTTCTTATTATTTTACACATTTTGATTGCTTTATTTTGTTGTGTTGTGTATCTGATGATCTGATCTAAACCATCAAAGTCGGAAGATTACTCTTCATATACGAATAGTAGTTCCGAGGAAGAAACACCTGATATAAAACCTGTCAAAAAAATGTCTGATAAGATCACTCTCAATTTTTTTACCAAATTTATTAGGCCTTATAAAGGTGATCGAGAGTCATTACCTGCTTTCCTAACAAATTGTGAAAATGCTATTTCACTCGCTAGCTCAGATCAACAGAATGTTATATGTAAATATATTTTATCACAACTCGAAGGCAAGGCTCAAACAGCTAGTTCACTAAAAACATTTGATACTTTGTCAGAAATTAAACAATTTCTTAAATCCACCTTTGGTGAGAAAAAACATTCAACTCATTTATTAGTGGATCTTCAGAACTGTAAACAGCTGCCTTCCGAAGATGTGATGCAATATTCTTTACGCATTGAATCTTGTTTGACGCGAATTCAATCCGACATCCACTACAGCTGCGAGGATCAAAAAGAACTCGTTGGTAGAGTAGCCGCTATGGAAGATCTAGCCCTCAACACATTTTTATTAGGGTTGAACTCAAATTTTTCCCATATTGTGCGCTGCAGGAATCCTAAATCTTTATCAGACGCGATCACACAAGCCACAGAAGAAGAAAAGTTGTTTAAACTGACAAAGTTGACAAGCCGTTCATATAAACAGTGCTCTATCTGTAATAAAAGCGGTCACATAGCTAATGAATGCTATAAAAATAAAACAAAGCATTCGCAGTCTAACTTGCATCATGTCAATTATTTTGCACGTAATAATTCTTCGAATAATAATAACTCTTCCAATTCGCATTTCGATGCGAATAAATCGTGTGCATACTGTAAAAAACGAGGTCACTTGATTAACGAATGCCGCAAACTTAAATACAAAAATAATCACGCGCATAGTGACTCCCGTAACTCAACACTATCAAGTATCAATGCACCGAGCTCAAGTAACGTGCCGAACAATAATCGCTCTAATGTACACAATGTTGTTGACATGCAAAGTGACAATGAGAACGATAATTTAAACTAAATTCCGTTTCGGCTCCGTGTCTGCCGAAACATAAAAATGATTTGAATGACACGAATAAAATTAAATCCCGTGTTCCTACATTTTCTAAAACGCGGATGACAAAAGAGTCTCAGAATCTTTCGCGCTGTGCTCATAAATTTTCCAAAGCACAGGTCAGCCCAAATTTAGACTCTCAGAACCTTTCTTCATGTGCGCATAAATTTTCTAAAGCACAGATTAATATGCACTCAAAGACTAAAAGTCCTTTTAACTGTGTTCTTAAATTTTCCTCAACACAGATTAGTGCGGTATCAGAGAGTTCAATGTCGAATAAAAATAATTCGAATAATTCGGAACCAAACTTAAATAAAACACCCGAATATATCGACTTCAAATCAAGATAATCCCTCACCTCGTATGAGATCGAGTACTTGTCTTAGGGATGTCACACGTGAGAAAACATATAATATTAACAATATTCATAATAGAGTTTCTCTACCTCACGTTTATTTAAAACAAATTATGATGACAAACCTCTATGTTTTCAAATTATGTTATGTTAGTCAAACTTTCAAGTTTAACTAAAAAACCAGTGCTTGGATCCGAAATTATTAAGCTTAAAGGTATAAGCGATAACGATTCCTATTGCGAATCTCTAGGATCTATTAAACTCAACTTTGACTATCGAATTTCACCAAAACGAAAAATATTATTCGATTTCATGTTTCATGCAATTTCCGATACGATTAACTTGTGCTATGACGGTATCATCAGGTAGTGATTTGATACAACATTTTAAAATTGACGTTCAGTATTCAACTAACAGCCTCATATTAGAAGGTTATGAAATACCTATTTGTTCGAGCAGTACAACTTATGTTATTCCCTCACGGTCAGAAATGGTCATCGAATGCCCAGTTTCTAATTCATCCGAAATTTCTAATAACCGTGAAGCCCTAATATTGGATCAAAAGGTCTGCGAAGGTGTATATTTAGCTAATTGTATCGTTTTCCTGAAGTCCATAAAGACGAAGTTGAGAAACAAATAAAGAAAATTAGTCAGAATATTATTCGCCCCTCAATCTCACCATGGAGTGCCCCTGTTTGGGTTGTACCCAAGAAGCCAGACGCTTCCGGCAAACAAAAGTGGCGAATCGTCATTGATTATCGACGACTTAACGATGTCACTGTTTCAGAGGTTTACCCTTTACCACTTATAAATGACATCTTAGATCAATTAGGTCATTCTAAATATTTCAGCACGCTTGATTTGGCCTCTGGCTTCCATCAGCTGCTCTTAGATCCTAAGGACACTGAGAAAACAGGCTTCAGTGTTACCACAAACGGAATATCCGGTCAATTTGAATTTTTGAGGATGCCGTTTGGTTTAAAAAATGCTCCTTCTACGTTTCAGAGGATGATGAATATAGTCCTTACGGGATTACAAGGTCTCTCTTGTTTCGTGTACTTAGATGATTGCATTATATACTCCCACGACCTTGAATCACACATACAGAAACTAGAATCCGTTTTCATAAAACTAAGAGAAACTAATTTAAAGTTACAGCCCGATAAATGTGAGTTTTTACGACGCGAAGCTTATCTAGGACATATTATCACAGACAATGGTGTGTCACCTAATCCTGATAAGGTTAAGGCAATCTCTCAATTTCCCACACCAAAAACTCCTAAAGATGTAAAATCGTTTCTAGGATTAACGGGTTATTATCGTAGGTTCATAGAGAACTTCTCTCATATTACTAAGCCCCTAACCTCATTATTGAAAAAGGACGCAAATTTTTATTGGTCTCATGAACAAGAGCAAGCTTTCAATACTCTCAAGCAAAAGCTTATCTCAACTCCCTTGTTACAGTACCCAGATTTTACTAAACCTTTTATTGTAACCACAGATGCTAGTAACTACGCAGTTGGCGCAGTTTTATCACAGGGTGATATTAACAATGACAAGCCTATTGCTTTTGCGTCCCGAACTCTAAATAAACAAGAAGGTAACTACTCGACTACCGAGAAAGAACTTCTTGCTGTTATTTTCGCCGTTAAAACATTCCGACCCTACCTTTAAGGAAATAAATTTAAAATTGTGACCGATCATCGACCTCTTACATGGTTATTCAATGCAAAAGATCCAGGCGGACGGTTACTCAGATGGCGACTTAAATTAGAAGAGTATGATTATGAGATAGCTTATAAACCCGGTCGAGTTAATAGTAACGCAGATTCTTTATCTCGATATCCAGTAAAAGCTCTTACGAATTCTAATTTAAATAAAAGCACTTATGAACAATACTTTAAAAAACAGTTTAATAAAACTACTCAAACAAGTGATACAAAAATCGAAGAACTTAACCAAAGTTTAAATTTGTCAAAACAAAAATCAATCGTTTGTCCAGTCTCTCTAGATTTTGACTATTCTATGCCACATTGCGAACAGTTGTTATCAATGTTAGACGACTCATCAACTTTCTTGAATAATGAACGGGAACCTGATACCATACAAGCCGTCGATTGTAAAAATAAGACGCTCTATTTCCTGTACACTAAGGTACATCATTTTGATGAAACGAGTTACAAGGTTATTTATAACCTGTTAGTCAAATTAAGAAACGAAATAATTTCCAAGGATAACTATGATAAAGAATTAGCTATTTCCGATTTTTCAGAACCTTATACTAAACTAGTATATACAAAAATCTATAGTATGATATCATACATTTTTAATGGCACATGTATTCAAATACACATTTATAAAAATCAGATCTTTTACCCAACTCCTTCCGAAGTTCAAAACATCCTCAAGGAAAATCACGGCACTACTATAGCTGGTCACCCCGGCATTAGCCGTATGTATAATAGGATAAAAACAACTTACTACTGGAAGGGTATGCGAGCAGATATCGAACGATTTGTGAAAGATTGTAAAATGTGTCAAATAAATAAACCTTTACGCACCTCTAACAAAGCACCAATGGTGATTACATCTACAAGTACCAAACCATTCGAGAGACTAGCCCTCGACATTGTAGGTACTCTACCTGAAGCTGGAATCTAAATATTTAGGTACATATTAAGGTCCTACTTAGGTCCCTTCAGGACGACTTAACTAAATTTTCATGTGCTTACCCAATGATTACGAGTTCAATAGATGAAATTGCTCGTAACCTCATTCACTTCTTTTCATTGTTTGGATTACCAAAAATGTTTTTGACCGATCAAGGTACAAGTTTCACATCAGAGTTATTTAGACAATTATCAGAAATTCTTAAGATAAAAAACCTATTTTCTACACCGTACCACCCTCAAACAAATGGTGCGCTTGAACGTAGCCATGCTACTCTCAAAGAGTATTTAAGATCATTTGTTAGTGACAATCAAGACGATTGGCATTGTTACCTCGCTACAGCGATACTATCGTACAATACTACCCCTCATTCTTCTACGGAGTTCACTCCTTTCGAGTTACGAAACGGCGGATTGACGGCTATAAACCGTCAATCCCTAGTAGTGTATATAATTCTAATAATAATACTACTTACCAAGAGTATATTCGTACTTTACAGTATAGAATGAGATACTCGCGTGAAAAAGCGATAGAAAATATGAATAAAAGTAAGGAGTCTTCCAAACAATATTACGACTCATCAGCTCGAGAAAAGACCTATAAAACTGGTGACTTAGTATATTTGAAGTATCATCATAGATTACGTAAGGCTTTATCTCCCGTTTGGAAAGGACCCTTTCAAATAACAAAAATTAATGGAAAAAATAACGTTACGCTCTGTATTAATAGAAAGCACGCGAAGTATCATATTAACGAAATAAAACCAGCATAAAATTTATCATTGTTCCAGATTTATTCTCAGTTCCTGTCAATCGAATCCTATCGAAACTATAGAACACAGTCCAGGCATCTACTTTGATCCAACTTCGGTTGTGTACTTCCAAAACGATTACTGGAACGTAATTACTCATGTCGAAATAATACCTATTAAACCATACATGAATAAAATTCATAACTATATTTCTAACGTCTCAAATTTCTGTCGGCAAGCTCAAAGTCTGAATATTTTCAATGTCGACTGTAAAGACGTCACCAACCCATTAGAAATATTGATTAACGCTAATTATCTAAAATATGAATCCTTGTACCTTATTTATTGCCACTAGTAAGCCTAAACGAGCTCTTGAATTTGGCGGAGAAATACTAAAATTCTTTTTTGGTACTCTGGATGCTGATGACGCAAGAAAATCTTTAATAAAAAATAACATTCACGTTGTTCGATCCACAATTGATAATTTTAATGCATCAATTCGAAAGCTTAATGAAAATGAAAACAAAATAAATAGTCAAATTGAGAAGCTCAAATATATATTTACAAAAAATATTGAAAACCACATCCACTTAATTAACCTTGAAAAATTTAACTCTCTTTCTAATATCCTTGAAGGATCCTTGTTATCGATTTCTAATATTTTGGATACCATTTTGAATTCAATCTTATTTGCCAAAGCAAATATCCTTCATCCTTACATAGTTACACCTACAAAATTATACAAAGAACTTTCCAATAACATTCAATTAAAATGGCGCTCTGAATTCCCTATCTCGCTAACGTTGCAAAACATTCACACCATAATCGACTTGTCAAAGCTTACAGCATATTATTATCACAACAAGCTCATATTTATAATTCAAATACCATTAATCAATCCGACAAAGTATAATGTTTTCAAAAACTTGCCGCTGCCTACCCCTGACGAGTCGAAGACTTATCAAACTTATGCCTTAGTACATCCTTCTAAATTATACATAGCTGTAACGGACGACAGATTAAGTTACGCGTCATTCGACACTCTTAATGATTGTAAGTATGTAAGCAATGATTATATGATGTGTCCATTGCCGTCAATACTATCCACCATCAACAACCCATCTTGCGAAACAAAGCTATTAGCTGAAGTTAATTTATCACTTCCTGATGTTTGCGATTTTAAAATAATTTATGGTAATATTAACATTTGGCAAAAACTTAATGATGGCAGATATATTTACGTGCAATCTAAACCTAATAAATTAACAATGTAATGTAATAATTCTGTAACTGATTATACTGTACACGGTACAGGTATTTTATCCCTTCAAAATGATTGTATAGCTTATTTCCAAACCTTACAATTTTATTCTACAAATAATTATAGGACAGTTTTACCAAGCCAACTGTCTATCGACTTTGATTTAACCGAAGATGAATGTTGTAAAATTAATACAATTAATAAGACTTTACATACTCTATCTCCTATTACTCTATCTAACATTGACCTTGAATCTTTAAAATTAGCCTCACATAAATTAGATCATTTGGCAAATCAAATAAACCACGCCGAAAATCGGCTCCACATTGTGAAATATGGTAACTATTAGTCTGGATTAACCTATTTTAGAAAAAATATACATTTATTCAATAAAAAGTACAATTAAACTAACTATGTACAAATGAATCAGTCAGATTACCTAAGGACCGTTACAAACGGCCTATAGGTAACTCAACTGTTCCAGACCAGTACCAGACGGAAGCGTGCCCAAGACACTGGCTGCATTGCCTCGCTGAATAGCTATGCTAATTCGCTGGCCTAAATAAGAGCCAGCCCTTGGGTCACGTGTCGCCTCAATCAAAAGCCCCGCAATATTTTTGAAAACCCGGAGGGCACCGGCTCCCCACGGACCCAAGGTCTCCACCCCAAAAGGCTCAAATAGGTAAGCTCTGTCGAGACCACTATATTTGCGCCTTTTGTGATCCTCGGCCGAATCAGCCGCCGCACCAGCCCTAACTGATGTCCCAGGCAGATGAGATGGCGCTAGGGTGTCGACGCAGGTAGCGTCCCACACCAAAGGCCTACCCATTTCCCAAGGGACAAGAGTCATACCGTCGGGCCGCTTACCATCATCACGTAACAGACCATTCGGTTCAAGAACGGCTGGCACATTGACACTGGTAAAAGCCCGACGGATAATGTCATTAAGACTTGCGTGGCGCGAAATCCTGCCGGCAGACCTATTTTATAATTACCTTGATAATCTGTTATATTGTATACAAAATATATAGTAAGTGTTTCCGGGTGCATTGCAATAATAAATCTTGCTGTATTCAAATCTTCAACCAATGTTATAATAAAAAGACATCCAAGATGAACACATCGGCTACAAATATTGAGTTATCGGACATCTCAGATGACTCGCATGATAAGAAATCTGTCAAAAGTTTACCAGAAATAGAAAAATAAATAGAATCATTTTCAGAAAATCCGAATCTAATAGAAACCTCAGTAATTATTAAGACTACCTTTATTTCTCTCTATTTCGGGTTTTTATAATATTATATTTAAGGACTATACTTTAAGAATTATCTATAAGTTTATGAATAATATTTATTTTGATTTGGTGATTTGGATTAAGTTATGGAAAATAATATACATAGACATTAATATAAACTAGTAGTATTAAATAATAAATTGATGATATTTTTTTGAACATTTTTCTGTACTTTGTCTCCACTTTCATAATAAATTTCAACCATGTATTTTTCATAAATTTGCTATTTTTAACAGTTTCGTTTATCTTAAGGATAACCTCAATCTAAAAGGGGGAGGTGTTATAAATAAATCTAACTCATAATTTTTGTCGACCTAAGCATTCTACCCCTCTGTTGGAGCCTATCTACCTTTGTAGGAGGCATTGTGGACGATACTACCCCTTGCTAAATGAAAATAGCAATTCGACTTCAACGTGTCGTCATTCAATAGTAGTATAAGGAGTTTTAGTTTTAAAATGCCTGTCATGCTGTAAACTTTGTAGCTGTCAATTGTCATTACAAGCCACGCATTCACACAACGTTAATTGATATAATTAAAATATAAGATCTTCTTGATAAAGTCCAGAGTTTTATTGAAGATTTTCAAGCGACTCAAAGAAGCCGCTACATTGGCGACCGTGACAGGACACGGTTTCACAGGACTACGAAGAGGAATTGAACAATCTATCAGCGTGCTATATCACTCAGCTGTGCCAGCGTTTCCAGCCCTCCATCAACAGCTCATAGGGAGCAGTCAGTCTACCTGAGTGTCAGCAAAGCCGAAGGCAACCGCCAGAAGCATCTGAGTTAGAGAGTTAGCAGCTACTTATCAGCAATCTAAAGTTAAAGCCGACTTGCAAGACTTAAGATAAGTGCCTGTCCCTCATCTAATCCTAGTCCTTTAGTCCTGTTTTCAGGCCGTGTCTACTTGCGCAATCATTCAATCTATCAATCGTATGGGTATTCATAAGGTACTTTCATATTTAATCACTCCAAATAGCTACAATATTTTTCTCTACTGCCTACATATTTAATTACACATTCCATTAAAATCTAGTCCCCTTTTAATAAATCGTACAACGTAGGTACGTACACAAAAGCTTACTAAAGTGCAGTGTTAAATAATAAGTGCAGATACCTAACTAATGTTTCTTCGCAGCGCGGCCGCCGCCGCCGTCGCAAGTTTCTTATCTTGATCATAGCTCAGTAATTCTGTACAGGCCATTTATAACCTTCATTGCGCACATCATAATTATGCTCAGTGGCGCAGCACATCGCATTGTAAACATGGCTCAACAGTAAATATTTTAAAGTAGTAAATATTTTAGAACTGTGCGACTTAAACAAACATTAGTGGTACCTGCTTACCTAATTTGTGAACTCGTGAACATCCAAGTGTTTTACTGGGAAGGAAACGTACCTACAATACGTACCTAGTTTAATTCTGTAAGTAAGTGAATTTTTGATAAATTTTACATAGGTAGGTTATTATTACAACTGTTTACTCCTCTTGGTTTGCAATTTACTGGTTAGAGGAAGTTTTAGTTCCTAGTTTTACTTAGTAGCCTAGTAAACCCAGCTTACTTAGTAGCTAAGAATGGCACAAAGCGATGGCCCAGATGAGCAAATAGTGTCCAAGGAATACAAGGACATGTGTATAAAACGAAGTTCAGTAAAGGGTCGCGTCACTAAGTTTAAAAATTACTTAGCAATTATTTCTTCCATTGAAACTTTAACGACTATCCAATTAAATGAATTAACAATAAAAAACAGTAGATTGCAAGCTCTTTCGGAGGAGTTTGATGCGCTGCAGGGTCAGATTGAACTTCTTAATCCCAACTTTTTGCTACATGAATTAAATGAACGCGAAGATGTCGAACAGAGCTTGGTGACCAGTTTGGCTACGGCTCAGGCCATTCTGGATAAGCACAACAATAAAAACAGCGGTGGTTGTTGTGTTTCCAGTCATTCTGACCGCTGCCAGGATAGTCACAGCCATAGTCAGGGCCTCAAATTACCTCAAATACAAATAGCTAAATTTGATGGTTCCTACTTCCGATGGTTAGAGTTCCACGACACATACCTGACTTTAATTCACAATAATGAACATATGAAGGAAATTCACAAATTTCACTATCTAGTGTCCTATTTACAAGGCGAAGCCGCCCGCGTTATTTCTAACGTTGAGATTTCTGAAGCTAACTATAACAATGCCTGGGCATTATTATGCGAACGCTATAACAACAAGCGCCAGCTGATCAACTTTCACCTAACTGCTTTGTTCAGCATTGAACCAATAACACGAGAATCGGAGGTATCTCTCAGGTTTCTCGTGGATCATGTTTCAAAAAATCTACGGGCTTTAGCTAGCCTTGGTCAGCCTACTATACATTGGGACACCCTGATCATCTACATGGTGTCGTCGAAATTAGATAATCAAACTTTAATGAAATGGGAAGAACAACGCAATACCTTTGATGACATGCCCATATTAATTCAATTCAATAAGTTTTTGATCAACAGAGCTGATGTGTTAGAAGCTCTCCATAGCAATAAAACAAACCACACAAAACCACACAAACCTATGCAAACAAACTCAAATGCTCGCTATTCCACACCCCATCAACACCACAAGACTGGATATCACACATGTACAAATCAAGTTTCAACAACAACCGTCGCGAAGGCTGCCTATTACGATTGTGTCATTTGTAAAGACAATCATAAAGTATTTCAGTTGGTAGTAGCACTGCCTTCTGCGCTGTAGGTTGTGGGTTCGATTCCCACCCAGGACAAACATTTGTGTGATGAATATAGATGTTTGTTCTGTGTTTGGGTATCGTATTGTACGTATTATATAAGTTTATATAAATATGTATTTACAAAAAAAAGTATATAAGTATTCATATTCTCCGTAATCTAGTTCCCATATTACAAGCTTTGCTTAGTTTGGGGCTAGATGACGTTGTGTAAAATGTCTAGTAATATTTATTTATTTATTTTGTAGATAGGTACCTATACCCTTTCAAAACGGTGTACCTACCTAATGCATGCAGGGACTGATTATTTATCAATTCCCGTGGAATTTTAAGACTTACGAAATTCTTTTAGGTTTTCCTATAAAATATTAGTGACGGCCAGTATTCCATATTTTTTTCGAACTTGACAGACTCGCGAGTGATCTCATAAGGGTTCCGTTTTTTCATCGGAGGGATGGAACCCAAAAAAAGAGTTAATCCAGATCATTTCAAGATAAGCCTAAGGGTTTCTTGTTTTACTACGGACAATTAACCATCTACGAATAGGTAGTAGTGCACAATCGACAGATTATTAACCTTTATTACACGCATGCACCTTTATGCATCCTTAATGTTAAGGGTGACTTTGCAATAAAAGTGCAAAGGTCGAGCTGCTGTACTGTAAAATGTAGACAGATAAGTAGCATAGAATTAAATCAAGATAATACCTGGTTCCGAAAGGAATGTTTTTCTATTTCAAATTCTCCTTCATTTTCTTCATCTGCTACAATATAAGAACAGCGTGTCAGTAAAAGTCAATTTTAAAAACTTAGGTAAAAACTTCATCATCAGGCTATACCTACTAGTCCACTGCTGGGCATAGCCCTCCCCTAATGAGACATAGCGCCCTGTCGTCAGCTTGCCGCATCCGTCATCGGCCTGCAGTCTTTCGCAGATCGTCATCCCACCTGGTCGGAGGGCGTACTACACTACGTTTGCCGAGTCGCGGTCTCCACTCAAGAACACGTTTACCCCAGCGATTGTCAGTTCTTCGCGCAATATGACCAGCCCACAGCCACTTCAACTTGCTAATTCTTTGAGCTATGTCGATAACTTTGGTTCTCTGTCGGATGAATTCGTTACGAATCGTATCCTTGATATACCTAAGTATTATTTGAGTCGTCTAGTTTCAAATACGGCAATCTGTGCTTTTTGTCCAAAATCAGTTATTGATATGGCAACACAGATAATTTTGATAAAACCGTCTTAGCTTGACTTTAGTATCAAATTCATTAATCTGCCATTGAAAATGCTGAATGAAATCCTACGTTAGGATCAAATCCGGCGATCTGTTAAACTTTAAATTCAAACCCGGCCATCTTCGGCCGCCGACCAATCACAAGCGAGAGTTCTTTAGCGTCTTGTAATGGCTAACGGAACATTCTGTACGAGTAGTGTGTTGTGGTTTTTATTGCATTCTAAGTGTTTTAGTGATTAAAACTAATAAAAAACATATAAACAATCATCATGGAGGATCACCCAAGCCCTGTGACCAATAGCTTTTCTCGGAAACGCAAAAAAGACACCGAAAATTGGACTAGAAACCGGGCCAAGAAAATGAGGTACGTATGATCTTAGGGGTGTTACTTCTTGCTGCGGAGGCGCGGTTGCTTACATTGCTGTATTATTATTTTATTTTTTTGCTTTAGATACTCGCCGAGATCCTTGCCCGAAAGAGTGTGCGCACACAATTCTAAAGCGCTCCAATGTACAACACTAAGAATGCCCCAACTAATTAAATTGGTGGAGGGTGCTTCCAATATTCCTCTGAACAAGGAACGTGTGTTCACCTACTATTGCATGGAGAATGAATTTAACAAAGACTCGAATTTAGTCGCTTCAGCTATGACGCACAGGCTTAATAATACAGATTTGTCGAACATTACCAACATTCGTTTGGTAGCTGATGGCTGCGGAGGACAAAATAAAAATAGTATTCTTATAGGCGCATACTCTAAATGGTTGTTGGAACATAATAATATTAAATCAATTGAGTTAGTATTCCCCGTAACAGGACATTCTTTTATGCCAGCAGACACACAATTCGGCATTGCTGAGAAAAAAATGCGAAAACTTGATGTCATATACACCCTGATGTAATAAAAGAGATTTTAAAAGAAACTTCAACATTGGTAAGATTGGGGAATTACTGTCCAATTTTTTACTGGAGAGACGCTGTGAAAGCCCACTACATCGTGGAATATTGCATTTAAAGAATGCAAACGATTTATTCTAAGGCGGTCAAAAATAGCAGGAAATGTTTTGGTAAGAGGTGAACTGGTTTACAAATGTAATTTAGCAAAATCACAAAACATATGCCAACGTAACCAAATGATTGGCAATATAATACCACAAGAGCTACCTAACATAGTTCCTGTTAATAGAAATAAATTATCTGATGTAAAAAAGTTGCTGCAGAAACATTTCGGCCCGGAGTGGAATAATAGAACAGATTTATCTTTTTATACAGATATATTTAACAAACAGGATTCTCTTACTGCCCCTGAAACTCAAGAAGAACATTGTGAAGAGTATATGGAAGAGGCCCATGCCCTGCGTATTTAATTGACCTAATATTTATTAAATTAACTATAATCTAATATAAGTATTATAAACAAGTAATGTGTAGTACTCGTAAGATATTTAAAGCAAAATTAAAATGGTGTCAAAATAATCAAGATAAAATAAAAATGGACTTGATTGCTAGCTTTAGAAAAGGCAAACAATTTTCTATGTTTTGGAAAAATATCAAAAAACTAGACCTAAAGCCTAACGTTCCCGCAAATGTAGCTGGTGCCTCTGACCCTAAGCAGATAGCTGACTTATTTAGAGAACATTTCAGTGTGCGGTCACCTATAATACAGCCGGATGTGCCGCAGATGTTTGATGATAGTCATTGTTCTGATGCCGTATCGACCCAAGTAACAGCGAGTGAAGTTAGAAAAGTTATTCAATCTATGAGTACGGGTAAATCACCAGGACACGACGGTCTTGGCATCGAACACCTGCGGCATGCGGGGCAGCACTTGCCTAGGGTTCTTGCTATGTTTTATTCTTTGTGTATCAGCCACTCGTACTTGCCACCTGACTGTATGAAAACCACTGTAGTACCAATAGTCAAAAATAGAACTGGAGATATTTCGGATAAGACTAACTACAGGCCGATATCTCTAGCGACTATAATAGCTAAAGTTTTAGACCGGCTGCTGGACAGGCACCTGGACCAGCACTTACATCCGCACGATGGGCAGTTCGGGTTTAGGCCTGGATTGTCCACCGAAAGCGCTATACTAAGTCTTAAGCATACGGTTAGGTACTATGTAGATAGACAGACACCGGTCTACGCGTGCTTCCTTGGTTTGTCGCGGGCATTTGACACGGTATGTTATGACATACTGTGGCGGAAGCTTCGTGGCACTTCCCTACCGAAGGAGCTTTGCTCTGTTCTTGTATGCACATCAAAGTAACTTTGTTAAATGGGGTGGGGCCCACTCTGATGCATATGGGCTAGAGTGTGGCGTACGACAGGGGGGAATTACATCCCTAAGCTTTTTAACCTGTTTGTTGACAACCTGATAGATGGCCTCAGCAGAATGTCAGTTGGATGTACCATAGACGGGGGTCAACAATCTCAGCTATGCTGATGACATGGTGCTGCTGGCGCCATCTATCGGGGCTCTAAGAACCCTACTAGCTTATTGTGAAGCTTATGCTGCGAGCCATGGCTTGCAGTATAATGTCAAAAAAAGTGAATTTATGGTTTTTTGGCCAGGTGGCAAATAAGTCACTTCAGTACCTCCCATTGTTTTGAATGGATTGTCACTAAATAGGGTTAGTAAATTTAAATACTTGGGGCACATTATTAATGAAAATTTAAAGGATGAAGATGATTTAGAAAGGGAGCGAAGAGCGTTGACGGTAAGAGCTATCATGCTGGTCCGCAGGTTTGCGCGCTGCTCGGATGACGTTAAAATTAACTTATTCAAGTCATTCTGTCAGTCTATGTACACGTCCAGCATGTGGTTCACATACACTCAAAAATCTGTCAGCACTCTTCGCGTCCAGTATAACAATGCCTTCAGGATGTTGTTAGGGCTCCCGCGGTTCTGCAGCGCATCTGGTATGTTTGCGGAGGCGCGGACGGACGGGTTCGTCGCCTGCATGCGCAAAAAAGCAGCCTCACTGCTAAGCAGAGTTCGACGGAGTTCCAACACCATCCTGATGATGATAGCGGACAAGCTTGATGGTCCGCTATATAAGCACAGTGTTGATGTGCTTATTAAATAGTGTGTATTACTAACATATTTATAAGTCAAACTACTAATCATTTTTGTTATCTGAAAATAAAACGATTTATTATTATTATGTATTTAAAGACAGAGTACAAGCAAAACCAAAATATAGGACATTATTGGTCATTCAATAATTATCTTGCACCATTGGACAAGATTGCTCTTAAATTTTGATCTGTACCCGCTACTTCCGTACCTTCGGAAAGATTGTTCTCCATGGCGGGCTACACAATTCTATTAGTAGTCGACGGACAAAACTAAAGCCTGAAGTAGTGGAAATGCTTTGTTTCTTAAACATATACATCATTGTTACTTAATATGTAAAAAACTAGGGTTTCCCTTGACAATATTCTTGGACCTTTTTGACTAATGGGTGTATTTAATAAGTTTTGATAAGTATAGCCTACTAGTACCTACTAGGTACCTACCTAAGTAGTCTGTTGCACGACCTCGGAGGTCGATTTGCGCATCTGTTCCGAGACCTCGGAGGTCGCTAGGGGGGGGCCACCCGCGAAGAGCCTATTATTTTTAGATAGAGGCAGGTAGTAGAGTGAAATAAATGTACTCGTATACAAACCATTCAAGACCGATAGAGATAGATATCTTTCGAAGAATTCAACAGTTGATCTTGAACGATTGACAATAAAAATGTGAAAACAATGACGCCATTGTAATTTGACGCGCGCATATCAAAATGCCACCCGTCGGGCCTCTTCATAAATTAAAAAACGAGTGCTAAAGTATTGTTTTTTTGTGTGAAAGAAGTGTTTACTGTGGAATGTAAGTATATTGACTAAATCATTCTAATTTTACGCTGTATTGATCAAGTTTTAGGCCAATATTTTTTTTTATTGTTTTTACAACATTCATTTTTTTTTGGTCGCTGATTTTTGGGTAATTTATAGTGAAATAAAAACTATTTCATGATAAATTACTGAATCAAAATACAGACTTAAAACTTTTGCACAATAAACTTCAACTACTTACGTGTACAGTTCCATAAATACTTGTGCCTAAAAACCTTACATTCACGAGATATATGAATTTCAGTTTTGAGCGTTCAATCAGTTTCGAAATTAAACAAGCATGTTAAAAAACAATTTTGAAACTTGTCTTGTATTGCTTTTTTGTACCGAACAATTTGTATTTCTTTATTATTTTAATAGAAATGAAATTAAAGAGTAATAAAAAAATACAAACACACTTCCAAGTGGCTTAATTTTTGAACTGTTTACACGTATCTTTATACTAAACTAAATAGTAAAATTCAATTGCATTCGAAATATACACAGGTTTTTATAGGTTTTCTTGAAAAAACAATAGAAATTTGTTATTCAACTTGGTGACGGAACAAGCAAGCAGCCCATTGCTTTTAAATGCAACTCTAGCCAAAACAACTGAACGGATTTGGATGAAAATTACACAAAAATAGCATGAAGCTTATTTGTATTTGAATTTAATTGAATAAAATGATGATTTCTCAATGTTAACAAACTGCCCATTAGGTAGATAGGTGATAACAAATGTTTTCAGATAGTATTAAGTAAAATAAAATCTGAAAATAGAAAAAATATTTAGTAAAAAATCCGCCAAATCTCTGAAAAAATCAAATAGACACGTGTTTCGCCTCTACACGAGGCATCCTCAGGAAAAAATAAATAAAAAATAGTCTTGCTGCTAAGCTGACGAGCCCTCTGTAGGCGTGTAACCGCTTAGAGTTCTGCACTGCAAGTGAAACTCGTTTTTTTTTTTTTTGAAAGGACAATACGCTGGCCTGGTTCTAAACCGGGAGGCGACAGCTTTGCGCGGACCTGACAAATAAACTCGTCCGCTCGACCACTCGCTTTATTAAAGGCACAGAAAAGCTGTGTTTAAGTCCTACGAAAAACGCCAAAAAACGTCATTCGATATTTCTAAAGATTCTAACACCGATAATCGAAAGCCCTTGTTGCAAGTATGTAAAATGTCGAAAGTATGATCATTACCTAATGTATGACCAGAATTTAATAAATGTTTCGCGAAATGAGACTTTTCTGGATTATTATTTCTGTACGCCGCCAAATATTCCATATACCTCATTTGAAAACTTTTACCCGTCTGACCGACATAAACAGCGCTACATGCATCACAAGTGAGTTTATAAACCCCCGATTTTTTATTGTTCTCTAGTTGATCCTTTCCGTTACAAAAACGTCTCAGCGAGTTATTGGTTTTAAAGGCTACTTTAATTTTTTATTTTGATAGTTCTTTATTTTTTTTCGCTAACTGGAGCTAAATAGGCAAGACTACCTTTGAAAGTATTTATTGGTTCTGGTGGCACGGAATATAGCAGAGCTCGAACTTAATTTCGTCGTTTTGTCCTAATCAAACCATTTATCATATGTCTGTAGTAACCGTTACGCTCCCCTTGTGTCTATAGTACCATTGATTTGTACCATCAATGGTACAAGTGATACTACTTTGTGTCCTTAGTACCGTTGAAAAAGATACTAGTTTATAATGTGTATTTACTTGTGAAAATAAAAATCAGATTTTTTTTATTTTCTAACGTTGTTTGATGTCTCTCGCCAAAACTGCACAACTGCGCTTTTTTCGGCATCCAAAAATGTGTTATATACTTTAACAAATCTTTAACTTATTTTGTAACTACACTCTCTGCAATTATATAATTCAGACCTTCTTTGTATTTTGGACCCTGGCAAAAGAGGAAGAACCATGCACAAACTCACTATTTTAGTTATGTTTTTGTTGCTATTTTTTTAAAATTTATGTAGGATTTTAAGTTGCGTAGCTTTCCTTTTAATTTTATCCAGGAAATGGAAGTAGCAACCGTAGTGCAACACCTGAGGAAATGCACGTTCAATGGCATTTATTGCCGCTTGTACGAAATCCGTTATGAATTTATGTGGTTCCCATTCCCATTTTTTTTCGTTTGAGACATCCTTATCTGTGACTTGATTAGTTCAAGCATAATAAAATATTCAAGCATTATCAAATACGTCTTCTGTTTCTTATTCGGTAGAAGTGCGTATATTACAGGAATCATATTATTTTCATTTGCGGTGCTGCCTATATCACAAAAAAGTACATTAAGCTGATAGAACGGTTTCAAGCAATTCTTGAAGGTCCCATCACATAAGAACTCTTTTCTATTAACCCCAATTTATCTTGCTTCTTTTAGAGCAAAAATGAGGATACGGTCGTTGTTATGACGGTAATCAGCAAGAAGGAAGCCGTCATACTCTGGAGGCACTTCAACTTCTTTCATGTTACTGTATGCCATCTTCTCAACTCCTGCTAATTTGCTTCTTCTTCTGTATGCTTTGCATTTGTATTTGTTATACGTTGGTAATTTCTTAATCAAGTGTAGTCCTCATTGATGATCTCTCATTGATGCTATGGTAGTTCTGTAAACCGCAGGTACTGCCTCTTCGACATTTGATGCTGCTCTGTCTAAGCTTGAGCTTGTGATAGTACACAATGTTTTCATTTTCGTCTGGTAAATAGTCCTTTGAATGCTGCCTTTGTTGTACCAACTTTGACTGATCTTGAAGTAAACAGAAATTGGTACTAAATGTTTGAACTTTTGTAGGGCTACAATTAAAATGTATATTTTAAATGTAAGAATTAAAAAAAAAAAAAACCTATAGGAGGACATGTCACACACAACGCCATCACAAACTAAGCAAACTTCAATGTACTATGGCTACTATACTAAACAATGTAGACAGAAACACCCAGACTAATTAATACAAAAATGTTGTTCTGAATGTTGGAATATATCTTCCTAACGATTGCAAGTTAAAAAATCATTTTTAAGTGATTTTTCAACCTTATGGGCATTTCACAAAACACTATTTTTATATTAAAAAGCATGAACTAATCAAAGAAGTGTGAAAAATCATTATAGTTACAAAATGCCTATAAGGTCGAAAATAGCTTAAATATGAATTGACCCTGAGCAAAAATAAAAGAGCTAACAAACTTTGTATTTTTTTTAACTTTACCTGCGCAACCGTAATGGATCCAGTACAGTTAACGGTTTTGTAATTTATACATCTCCACAAACAATTGTTGTTTTTATACCGCACGTGAAAATAATATTGGTGGCCGTTGTAGAGTAACACTTTGCCGCGTCCACGAGCTACTATTTTTATATCATTTTGGTCACTGCTCACACTTGGTTTTTCATTACTAATATCCATTTTATCCCTCAGGTTTTAGAATTAAATACGTTTTTTTTAAATAAAAAACACATAATCATCCCCCAGTAAAAACATTTACTTGTAATGTCAATGTAATGGTTTGTTTACGGCTAAAGACAAGTTGCTTTCCAATGAGTTATTTAAAAGAAGATTGTAATCTTTGAAGTGGCCAGGATTTAATCTAGCACTTGTTGAAACGTAGCGGAAACAGCCAAGAAGGTTTTCTTCCTCAATTAATTGTTGGAATTATTTATCACTTTTAAACGCCTCTTATATGTATATTTTTTTTTGTATGTTTTCGATGCAATGGTACTAGCAACACGTGCTAGTATCGGTAGTACCATTGATGATACTAAGGACACATAGTAGTATCACTTAAACCATTGATGGTACAAATCAATGGTACTATAGACACAAGGGCGTTACGCTCAGCTATGTGATAACTTGTAGTAAGCTCCTTGTTGTCATTTTCTTATGATAGTGGAATTGACCTTAATCTATAAATAAAGCTACGATAAGCAGCAAATTTGTGTTGAACGGGATGACACAATGAAGCAGGAATCGTAGTATCTGTATAAGTTGGTTTTCTGTAAATACTAATGTCATGTTTACTATTTATTTTGATATTGTTAAAAATACGATTAAAATGATTTTTAAAAAGTTTGCACAACAACGACCTAAATTAACATTTTACTAGCCGAATATGTTTCAATTAACAGTCGAACAGCAGGCATGATTGTTGTTATGTTATGCTTGCTCTCCGTTATTGATAATGCAGCTTGAGCCTGCAATTTGGCTGCCTCTGCATTTTTGATTGCAGCCTGGGCCATCATGCCTTCTGTGATGTGTGACGAGACCTTCAGCTGAGACCAAAGTAGCTTCTGCTTGTAATTAATTGGCTTCAGCGTTTCTTAATGCTGCTTCCGCCACCATAAGGTCCGTCCGCGCTCTCAGTGTTTCCATTTGCATCACGCTTAGGCAGCTATCTTGTAACACCCGGCGTGTTGTTGACAAAAAAAGGTGGAAGGTTGACTCAAAAAACAATCATAATGATGTATATGTGCACTGTAAAGAATCCACAGTATACATCATGGTGGTGTTCTTACTATATACCTTCTAAATACCTTGTTTATCTAAATACCTTGTTTAGCAGGCTGAGCATGAGGTCTGTGAGAGCGCTGTCGCGGTTGTATTTGTCGTCGTCGCGGTGTGGTGCCGTTTTGCGTTGGTTGATTAAGGGTTGGCAGCGGTGATGTTGGTGGTAGAGACCTCGGGGATGTCGGTAGTAGTAGCGGTGACATCATTGATGATAGCATTAGCGGTGACCGCATTAGCCACAGATCTTGGGCCACATTAGGGATGGGCCCAACATCTCGTCCAATTATATCTGCAATTATATTTTCTAAATCTGAAAGGGCCGGAGTGTTTGTAGGTATACCACCTCCGGTGGCTTGCCGCGCAATAGTGATGGCCGTAAGCTTTGACCGCACCCTGCATTTCATATCATTCCAAATCTAAAAAATACAATATGTTTCTGATCGGTATTTTTAAACACAAATTAATTAAACAGATTGTATGTGTAATGTCGAATTTCTAGGATAGATTTAAGGCACAAATAAATATTCTTAAGCATGTCGTTTCAATTATAATAAGTAGAATAAATAACATAGGCAAAACATTAGAATAGATATTAAGTAGGTACGGTTGTAGCATTAATTAGATTACCGCTCTCCTTAAGGTATTGCTCTGTACGACGGACCTAAACCGATGGCTATGTCGTAGCCGCTCTCCTTACGGTAACGCTCCGCGCACGGGACCATTCCAATTTGGACTAGAGTAAAATAGTATATAAGTAGGACAGTTTCTAAATAAACAGTTTTACACGCATTCATTCGTTGTTTGGATCGCCGAGACACGCTCGCGCACGGACGTCTCTGAGCTACACACAAGTAAATCGCGACAATTTCGTTGGCAAATTAATCGCGATTGCGCCCGCAGCTACGCGCTGCGCGCGGGGAGTGCCTTGTTTGAGTGTAGTAGTGAGTGCCGGGTTACAAACTTTTGTATACTCAACGTCGCGCAAGTGATGGAGTGAAGTGTGAACTCAGTGAAATAGACACTATACCCTGCGATGGACCCGCCTCAGCCGGGCCCTTCGCGGGGTCATGAGGACGCCTCGCCCGCATCTCCGGACGATACGCGCCAGGTACATGGTCTCCACCTCGAGACATTATCGCCGAAGGGGCGCTACGAGAGTGATATTCTCACTCTCGCCCGACTTATGCAAGTCGGGGCCCTATCGGACGGGATGACTCGGTGGATGGCGTTGTACCTGCGTCTACAGGAAGCCGAATTGGAGGGCACGGAGCTGTCCATTGACGACATCACGGCCTTAGAATTCGCCCAGAAGGCAGTAATTACATTGCCGCCAGTGACCCGCACCGCCCCCCGCCCCCGCATGCCTAGCCCGATGCAGGCAGACGAGGAGGGGAGGAAACGCCGCCGAACCCGCTCGGCTTCAGCGAGCCCCAGGAAGGAGACGAGACGATTTAGCCCCGCCCCCCTCCCCCTCGAAGACGCCGCCCGCCCCGCGCTCGCGATTAAAGCCGCGGAGACACCACTGCCGCCTAGGGGAAAGGTAACCTTTGCCCAAGCCGCCCAGGCCGCGTCGGGTAGAGGACAGCCGCCCCCCCCTGCGCCCGCGTGCGCACGCGCCCCTAAGCCCCTGAGCGCTCACGCCCCTGCGCCCCTGAGCGCTCGCGCCTCTGCGCCCCTGAGCGCTCGCGCCCCTGCGCCCCTGAGCGCCCGCGCCCCTGCGCCCCTGAGCGCCCGGTTCCCCGCGCCCACTCGCACTGTGACCGCCCGCGTACCCGCGCCCGCATCCGCGACCGCGCGTGCATCCGGCCGCACCCCCGCACCCGCTACCACCCGCGCCCCTACAGCCGCCTCCGCCAGGCCCCTGCCGCCGCGGCAAGGACAGGACCCCGCACCGACCAGTGGTGCAGGCGAGCCTACAGACGGGACGAACAAGAGGGAGGGACCCAAATACCCGCCGCTTATAGTGGAGAAGCTGGAGAACTGGTCCTCCCACTTCAAAAGCATAGCCGCCAAACTTGGGAGAGCGCCAAATGGACGCCCTTACGGCCAGGGTATCCGTTTTAACCCGGCGGACGAGGATGAATACCGGCTGATTCAAAGGTACCTAACGGACCTAGAAAAGACCGAACCGATCAGCTGGTTCTCCTACTCGCTGCCGGCTGAGAGAAGCCTCAAGGTGGCGATAAGAGGCCTACCGACGGACACCAATACCGAAGAAATATGGGAGGCCCTCGAAGAAAAGGGCTTCAAACCGGAGTACATTAAAAATATCCAGGGAAGGCAGGGAAGACCCGGGAGCGTGTTCTACTGCCTCCTAACGAAGACGCCAAACCTCACCCCAGCGATCTATGTCGTCACGGAGCTGATGATGATGCCCGGCGTACAGATCGTGGGGTGGAGGGGGAAAAAGGGGCCAACGCAGTGCCACCGCTGCCAGAAATTTCGCCAGCTCGCATAACTGCCACAGAGTGCAGGCATGCGTACGCTGTGGCGAATCACACAGAGCTGCAGAAAGCCAGAGGCCAGTAGAAGAGCCGGCGACGCGCGCAAACTGCGGCGGGTGCTCCCTAAACCCGGGAAAGATGCCAAAAACCCCGCGAGCTACCGTCCCATCACACTGCTGAGCACGATGTCGAAGAAGAACACCCCGCTGCCGCCACCCCTGAAGCTGATGGGAAAGGACATCCCATGGCAACCGGATGTGAAGTACCTCGGTGTGACTATAGATCGTCGCCTCAGTTTTAAGAAGCACACCGATAACGTAGTGGGAATGGTGAGGGGAGCTCGCGCCAAACTCCTCCCAGTCCTACGGTCCAAGCTGCCACTTAGAACTAAGGTGATGATCTATAAGACATACCTCAGAAGCCGTCTCACGTATGCTGCCCCGGCGTGGTATCCATACCTGAAGATCACCAACTTGAACCGGCTGAAGGCACAGGAATCCATTTCATTGAGGCATATCGTCGAGGCCCCTCGCTACGTGAGAAACTCGACGATCCGCAGCGGCCTCAAAATGGAAGACCTGGAAGCCTTCGCCAGGAGACTGACCACCGCAATGTTCAAGAAAGCCGACGCGTCGGGGCACAGCCACATACGCGACATAGCACCGCAGCACGCAAGACCACCAGACGAGCCCGGGAAGAGGCGCATAAGACCCTACTCGCGTGATTTTATCACGCGAGATGAAGAAATCGAAGACCACACCTCGAAGGGGGTGCCGCCTCCGGTGACCACTGCCGCGGTCGCTGATCGGCTCGCTGGGCCTTCCCTGGGCAACCAGGGATCTCACCTGGCAGGGCCAGATCGCACCGGCACGTAAAGTGGACCCGGAGAAAGCACCTCCCTCAAGGCCACCATCAAACGGAGAGACGCGCCCATAGTAATGGGCGCAGAATAGCCAGGGACATGGGGCTTTGCCCTGAACGCCCTTTCCCCACCCCAGAGGGGTGAGAAGAAAACGAGAAGAAAGATTCGTTGTTTGGATTTAACTATGGCAGCACCCACATATGTAATACATTTTACTTACTTGTTGATTGATTATCTATCTGAATAAGTGG
Source organism: Venusia cambrica (assembly GCA_951394065.1). NCBI lineage: Eukaryota > Metazoa > Arthropoda > Insecta > Lepidoptera > Geometridae > Venusia > Venusia cambrica. The sequence goes on from OX596041.1 coordinate 11,339,777, forward strand.
CTAAATATTAAATACTATGAAAGAACATACCTTGTACTTACCTGCTACTCTTACTCACCTTCATCCAATCGTTAGGCAGTCTTGTGGGGCCCACAGTATTCAAACGCATTGCGCATTCTGCCCATAATGTGTAATAATGTATAAAGTTTAGATAGTTTAAATTACACTCATAATATATCAAACATGAGTGTAATTTGTATATTATGCTTGCTGGGTATTAACAATGCTTATGAGATGCATGGTTTTGCTATTTTTAGATGTGGAGTCAACGGTTAACATTGCCGAAGGTATGTTGTTTTCTAATTGGAACAACTTTGCGGATCACTTAGAAAAATATATGTATCAAACTTTTAGTCCTATTTTTAGAATATGATATTCTAGAACAATATCCTCATACAACAAAAATCTAAAATCCAACCCTTTGCCAGCTGAGTTAGGTTATTTTAATGTAACTTTCATATGTGTCCACATTGGTAAATACGAAAGCACGTCCACTGGCCTACGCCCTTTACAAAGAAGTAATAATTTAAGCTGTCCCGCGAAAATAGAAATTTCTTACCGCCGAAAAAGTAAATCTTTTAAAATCCGATCGGTTATTAAAAAACACTGTGGACACCCTGTTGATGAAAATACGTTCCATCAGTATTCCTCCAACAGGGGAATACGTGGTGTGGACCACTTAATACCTAGAGTTGTAATTGATAACAAAAAGGTTTTGCTTCAAAAAGCCATACAACATAAGGCCAAAACTGATCTTTCTGTGCTCATGAAGCATAATGTTCCAACACCCCTTATTAAAAATATTCTAAGACATTTTATTACAAAAACGCTTAACAATTTTAAAAGGAAACAAAAATGGTCCCTCAGACTTAAATACGAACAAATTCATGGAATCCCTTAGGAAAGACCAGACAGAGGGTATGATTCTGGAAACTATGGTTGTTAGCGATACCATACAGTTAATTTATTTCCAATACCCTTGGATGGTTAAATTTTTTGCTCAATATCCCGATCACATTTTGATAGACGGGACTTACTCTCTGAATATTAATAGAATGCCTTTGTATATAATACCGGCTGTAGATGGAAATAATAATTCAGTCCCGGTTGCTTTTGTACTTTTAGCCCAAGAAACAAAAGTTGTAGTTGAGTAATTTCTTAAATTTTCCATCGTATAAACATACTAAATCTTTTATGACTGATAAGGATCTCACAGAGATATCAGCACTAAAAAAATATATCCCTAACGCTAAACATGAACTATGCTTGTTTCATGTTTTAAAGTCATTTAAAGAACTTGTCCACTCTTCCAACCTACCAAAATGTATACATGATGTCTGTTAAACTTTATTGGAACGTATAGCTTATGCCACAACACCCGACTCGTACTCAATCGCTCTTGATGCATTCATCACAAAAGCCTGCACGAAGCATGCAACGAGACCAAAGTGTGAGTTTTAGACTATATTTTCAACGAGAATATAGAAAATATAGTCTAAAACTCACAAATATAGTCCTATATGTCCTGATAATCCTACCACTTCAATTGCACCAAGTAAAAGTTGCACCCCATATAATATGACAGGAAAATTAACAATTTCTATTAAAGCTAGGCCTGGTCGACCTAAACTCACCGCTATAGGTAAAAACGCCAAGCACCAAAACCATCAGAACGTTTTAAAAAAAATAGAAAAATACACATTACGGACTATTTTAAAAAGCAACCATACAGCAAAAAAAGCAACCCCTTAGCAACCCATTGTGATTCAGGAAACATCCTTGCAGACGAAAATGTCGTTTGGGTATAAGTATAAGCAATACAATAACTCTAAATCAGAGACACTCCCATATACTAGCTAGTAATGCGTGGTTAGACAGCGACATTGTGCATGCTGCAAGTTATATTTTGAAAGCGGAAAACCAACATGTCGATGGATTACAAAATCCAATTTTATCTACCGCCCGCTTTCCGCTATTCATACCTTGGTAGCCATTGGAACTGTATACGCGGCCAATTTTTCGGTAGTTTGCTTTCTATAGATGTTTATGATTCTTATAATCCTATTACGGTCGATCGCGACATTATTTCAATTTTTAGTAGCCTAATTGGTAATAAAGATATAATTTCTATTAAAGTCACTATTCACCACGTTGATGCCCAACCTAACTCATTTGATTGTGGCTTGTTTTCCATAGCATTTGCGAAACTGCTATGTATTGATAAAAATCCGACTTTAGTTTCATTTGATCATAATAAAATGCGAGAACATTTACGTACCTCCCTTCATAATAACATTTTTATAGATGAGTTCCCTTGTAAATATGGAAGAATAATTCTCCAGCCACCTATAATTTCACATGTTGATAGAGTTTTCTGCAGCTGTCGTAAGACCTATACAAGGACATGATTAACTGCTTATCCTATCACAATAAATTTCATAAGCAATGTATTAAAGGGAGAAATCAACTTGTAAATCCATCCCGTTTTGTGTGTTCCCGCTGTGACATGTACGATCAGGCAATTATTGTCATGGATTGAATTCGAATGTTGTTGTTGTTTGTCTTTTTATGTGCTTCAGGGTGCTTCTGGTATTGCACGTCGACTGCCAGCTAGAGAAGGAGTAAAATTGAGATATAAATTAAAATGTATAAATAAACACTGTTCATTAACATAGATATACATTATAAATTGATTCCGATGTAAATAACGCGTAATAAGGTAGATTAAATAGTACCTACACTAATTCAAATCACACACGTAGACATTACAGCTCAATATAGGTATGTTATATTGTTTTGTATTAGGTTAGGTAAGTAGGTATATCATGCATTGATTAGGTATGTACCTACATTCAAATCACACAAGTAGACATTATAGCTCAATGTAGGTAAGTATATTTTGCTTTGATTAGGTATTGTGTGGGTAGGTAGGTACCTACTGCACATTACGTTTTTAATGATTATGATTATATAATATAGCGATCGTTGAATAGGCAGGGCGTGAAAGACGACCGTGTGAAAGATGTAGAAACTTATTGTATTTTGATTTTAGAAGTACTAACCTACTTTGGTTCACCACTGTGTATAGTAATTATTTTAAATGGTGTATGAGGCGATGAATGGTTGTGTAACTCCGCCACATTTATGTTTGATAAACCTTGATAATCTAAGTAGTGTTTAGTTTTGTCAAACATAAAATTGTGCCGGTCCTCAGCCCGGATAAGGGAGGAAGGCACACGCATTCATATCGCTCAGCAGCGCTGAGTCCCTATAGCTATTTATGATGAACGCAACGTGTGTGTTTCACAGCACCCAACGAGCTACCAATTAGAGCGCTGAGGGCCTAGCTATTTATGATGAACGCAACGTGTGGGTGCTGTGAAACACAGCACCCAACGAGATAAAATCATCGCTTCTATTGTTTATCATCTACTAGCCGTTACAGTCACTTCTTCCCCACTGCTGAACTGCATCAAGTTGAGCAGTGGGTAATAAATAACTAAAAAACACTTATACCCACTGCTCAACTAGATTTCTCAACGAGTTGAGCAGATGAGCAGTAAGACATAGTATGTATAACCGAATATTTAATATAGTTGATCAGTAGATCATCCTGTTATAAAATTGAGCTAAAACCTATCCTGCTCCATTGCTCTTGAGGCAATGGCCACTTATACAATCTATAGGACCTCTTTATTCCTTTTTATTTAAATTGTCAATGGAGGAAGAGGAATATAGTTGAAGGTCATCGGCATACATGTGATATTGTCAGTGAAGGTGTTGAGAAAGCAAGTTAATAAAAAGAGCCCTCTTCTCTTTCCTCTTTTTATTAACTAATAAGATACCGCCTTGTGGCACACCCGACTTAATGTCAGCCCAATCAGAAAACTGATCTAGATGAAAAACTAAGTAAATGATTAAGTATTTTCAATTTCGATATTAATTAATAATAAAAAATAATAAAAAATATATTTTATTTCTATCTATAAATATAGTTCTGCAGTTTTAGTTGATCAGAGGGTACCCACTGCTCAGCTTAATGCAGTTGTGCTATTTAGTTGAGAAGTTATTTCGGGAGAAGCGTATTTTTAACGGGATGACTTACTGACCAATTGATTTTATTGAGCAAAAAATAGTTGAGCTATAGCATAAAATGTTCGGTAATACAAACTATGTCTTACTGCTCAACTGCTCAACTAGTTGAGCAATTTAGTTAAGCAGTGGGGCAGTAGCTGTTACAGTGTCAGTTTCAGTCTTGATGCATTACTGAGTCCCGGGAAAAAAAAACGAGACTTTGTGTGGTCTCTAAATTCCCGGAGAAAACGAGACTTACGAGACTATTTCAAAACTAGGTTTTCTTACTTATAGGCTATGCAATTAGAAAGTCAAAACATGATATTTTAATCAAGTACTTTATTAAACAAACGCAAATAAAAAGAAAAATCATTTGTTACAGTTTTTTTCATTTTTGTAGTGGGCACGTAAAAAACAAGGGGCGTTTAATGCGTTTAAAATTTCTACGTGCAAGGATGTTTGCAAGTCATGGATAGACATGGAAGTTGTATTATGTCCTTTGTCTTCTTGGGGGTTTAACATATTATTTAGCTCTCATTCCAGCTGTTCTTCTGTAGATAAATTTGTGGCCTTCGCAATCGTTGCATCATTTAAATAACTGGTATTTGCGGTATAATTGTTAGATTTGTCAGTTGTGGATGTGGATTTATTTAACCTTTCGTACAATTCTTTTAAAGACACTGTAATTTCGTCGTTGTTTAATGTTTGAAAAGCTGTTGCATCAAGCTTCTTTTCAAAAAAACTGAGAAGGACTGTGCAAGTATTGTAAAATACTTGCCTCAATCAGTATATTTTCCTTAATGTGTGAGTGAATTGGCGAGATTTACGCTCAAAAAACTTTGTTGTAAATCTAGTTTCTTCAGGCAGAAATTCAGTGCAGTATCTGCTGTTAGAAGAGTAGCGTCTCGTCTACACAGTGCTTCTAAGGTCACTCTCATAATACCTAGTGAAATTGAGATTGTTTCTAATGTTGTATACTCTGATTCAGTGAACTCTATTCCGGATCCAATATCAATCAAAGCTTTTCGAACGCATGTCTTTATTTTAAGAAATCGTTCGAGCATTTCAGCTAAACTAGACCATCTCATCTTGCAATCAATTATTAATTTTAGTTCTCTGTGGAACTCTTCTTCTACGTATTTTTTTAGTACAATTTGTTTTGTTGGTGATTTTCTGAACAACTTTGCTACTTTTCGGACTTTATTAATCACAGTTTATAAATTACTTCTTCATGTTTTCGCGGCTTGCTGCTCTCAATTATTTCAAAACTGCCATTCATCTTTTTCATCATCATCCACATTTACATCATCGTCATCGTTCATATTCTGTGATACGTCATTTTGTATTTCACATAATTTTGTTTTTTTATACAACACATCTAGTATTGCCAATTGCATACCATGGGCCAGACACTTTTGGTGATAAGCATTGACTGACTTTCCCATTTTTTTTCATTACGCTACATCCATCTGTTGTTAGACTTATAACGTCAGTGTCTAAATGAACATCAAACTCCAACAAACGTTCTTCTAACAAATCTACACAAACAGTAGCAGGCAATGGACCAGATATTTTAACGAGACCTAAGTTTTTATATTTATCACCTTCAAAAAATGGTGAGTGTATGTTTACATTCATGTACCTCTTGTTTTGGTTTGAGGTCCACTCGTCTAAGGTACAACAAAATTTTACTCCGGTTTCTTTCAATTTTGTAATTTCGTTTACTGTCAAAGACTTAATATAGTCGGCCTGTTTTTTGACCATGCTTGATATGACAGTACCACAGATGATGGTAATGTGTATTGAGCTTTTTTGAACAACTCGCGTAAATCTTTAGATTCGACAAAAGTTCGAAATATAAAGTACTCCATCCAGAGAAGCCATTCTCGAAACTTTAACTTCAATTCCGTCTACTCTCTGGAAGAAATCCGTCATGGTTTTTTTTCGGGTGGTTTATAAGCTCCATCTTTACTCGTGCATTTGCTTGTTGAAGGCGTGCAAGCGATGATATACGATGATGAAGCAAGTCGTAGTTCTTGCTTTGACAATATCATGTTATGCATACTCTTAAGATGCTTATGAAGACCACTGGTATTCACTCATTAAGTCTTAAATATTTTGTGGCATGTTTTGCATTTAGCAGAAGATATATCATTGGCTCGTAAAAAATTGCACCATACCGAATACTTATTATGCATTTTAGCAAGTACATCGCAATAAGACATGCTTTTGTCTAAAACAATAAGAAAAGCCCATTACCACACACAAAAACGACAAAAATAAAACCACCAGAATACCGCCTTATTCAGAATACGGCCACAATATAAGCTCAAACTAGCAAAAAACAATATTGTGTCAAATAACACGTAAAATCGATAGTTATTTAAGCATTAGAAATGA